>OX387286.1:10120000-10862948 GCA_947562105.1 Shargacucullia verbasci
CGTTTAATAAAAAAGCGTCTAATAACTATTCTTGATATCATCATCAGCATATGTGATGTCCATCCCGTTACTGAACAAAGGCCATGATAATAACAATTATTAGCGGATTGATGAATGCAGTCTGTATAATCACTTTCTGATCACAATGCCAGAGTGAATAACGAATTAGGTCGGTAAGTCGGTATAAACATTCGTACAAATGACCACACGGTTGGCGCAGTGGTCGGTTAACTATCTGTCGCTACGTGTCGCAGATTCGGGGAACAATTATGTTCATTACGTTACAGATACTTGTTTTATATTTGTTAGTAAAGGTAAAATAAATTGTTTGCCGGTTACTGAGTTATTTATCTCGACGCCGAATCTAAGTGGCGCTTTTCTGAGATCTCCATACCTAAACCTTTCAAATTATGTTGCAAAAGCTACATACCTTCAACATCTAATTGAATGACGTCAATATGCTCCTGGCCATCATCGAGGCCGGCTCCGCAGGTCCAAGAGCCGACATCTTCATATTTTACCTTACGAATGGTGACTGCGCAATCCCCACGATCTAAACTTTTGTTGGTAGGGAAATAATATCTTCCCAGGATCGGACTGAAACATTATATAACTCTAATTTTCTAGTTTGTTAAGGTGTTGCTTTCCAAAGCTTCTGTTTTTCAACTGAGAATTTATAGTTATAACATCTTAGAATACGTAAAACCGATTCAAATTAACTGACGGTATAGCTAGTTAAGTAAAGCTTTGGTTCAAACATCACAAAACATGTAGAATTCTATTTTTCAAGGAGATCATTACCGTGAAGTAGGTGTATATTTTCTGTTGCAGATATATATATTATATTTATAATTAGAAAACGTAGTATATGTGTATTTTAGATCGATGTGAAAAACGATCAAAATGACTACTTATGTTGAGTATATTATGATAAGAAAGTCTGATAACTCACTTCGAAGCAGTCACATCAGAATTTATACTAAACGGCTGCCCGTTGGGTGGCTCAAAACGGCAGTAACTCAACGGTGTCAGGCCTTTCGTGGTTACACAGGCCAAGGTCATTTGCTTGCCATGGACTGCTCTGATATTCTTCTCGACTGCTGCCACTTGCGTCACTACCCTGACTTGTTTATACTTCACTATCTCGACACCTGTTTCCATGGTTCCAATGTGACAACGCCATATACCCGTGTCGTTTTTTGTAGCTAGGATATTTATTGCGCAATAGCCGGCGTTGAGGGCTCGACCTGAAAATCTAATTATAAAATTTTGGCTATGATTTGTAAAGGGGACGGTTCTACAATGGATGACAGAAAACGTTAAGAATATTTTAAATTATTCACTATGTGATATTTATAAGTTTAGCAAAAAACCAACCTGCAGTGGGCGTCAGAGAGCAAATTTTTATAGAATAAAATGGGTGATATTTGGATCAAATACCTACCTATATACAGTTCAGTCACATAAATCTAAGATAGATTAAAGAAGTATGTTAGTAGGCGTCGGTATTGACAGCGCTATAAAAAATAACTACCTACCTACTCTTACTATAAATTACTTGACAGATAAGTTCAGGTACTGAAGTCATTGATTATGCGATCTATTTTATTTTTATTTAGGTATATATTTATACACTTTATTATACATCACATAACATAGACAGGACATACTTAGACAATTATTTATGTACAAATATTTAATCTATTTATGTTTATATGGATTCTAGAAGTTCCAAGAGAGTTGTGAATTTAATTACAACATATTAAACTCAATAGGTACCGGTGGGTTGAGATTGTAGTCATTTTCAAAACTCGAGTCGAACTCGGATGACACTGAGCAGTAGGGGAAGTCGGGCTATAGATGACGATGATGAAACCTTACATTTTTAAACGTACTTATAAGCTTTACATATCTTTATTCATTGTGTATTAGTAAAGGCGTAACTGTATGAAAATAGTATATTTACTTACGAATATCGTTTCCCTGAAGGATGTATGAAACCGCAGTAGGCCATAGGCATATCCGTCTTACAATCTATATTAATTTTCTCATTTTCAAGCGCCAAAATATTTACCACACCGTTCACATCAAACACTCTAAAAGCTGTGAAAAAATAAATGATAAGCCCAACACTGAGACACCACTATATTTTAACGTTTGTACACCTCATCATACCTTGTACTTTCCATGGGTATTCACTCACTGTTAATGTTAGAAACAAGAAAAGACAATTATATTTACTCATTTTACTACCGTCAGCACGAAGTTGTCACAACGACTAGTATTAAGGCGTACCTAACCATCACAATATACTACCCTCGCGTTGCTGTGATAATTGTATGTCATAGGTCAACCGTTACGGTTGCATTATTGATAACTCCGAGAGAAATAGTAATGAATTAATAAAATAATCTAGCGGTGTAATTACACAAGCAGTTATCAGTTTCTATGCAATAACATATTCAAAAATAATGATCGCGTGCTTCCCTTAGGTACCATTTCACCATCGGGGGCGGAAGAATTTCTGATATCAATGGTATTTGTGTTAGGTATGTTAATTTCGGCACTGAAATATGTAGAGAAATTCTACTGTAGACTTGAAATTTACTTTTGAAAGACTATTTAGTGATTTTGTACTTATTGTTAACTTAAAGGGTTGAACGAAAAAGCGTTGTTCCACAGATTACTAGTTACGTAATGGTATTTATACGTAATGCTTATTTACTGTTATTAATTCTAGGCGTCATTAATTGTTTACTATATAATATCTGAACATTTTTGGTGGGAAGTACCTATATTAAAATAATCTAGCATCTATACTATAGCTATAAGTGATTGGGAAGTCCTAAAACGACCGGTTCACTATATTGTTCGTATACTATACGCGGTAATTACTCATAGGTAAGCATAAAAATGATACTATTCAGTGCATACATTTGAATACAGGGTGGATGTTTTAACGTGATATATGTAAAAGTTACTTTACTAAGTTACTTTTTATCAAAACTAAGTAACATGCTTACATTACTTTTACTTTTATGCGATTAGCACAAAAGCGTAAACGAATGTTATATAGAATTACAGAGCATTGTCATATTCACGATATTATGATTTGTAACTTTTGACGGTTTTACTCTGCAATCCACATGATACCGTTATTAATCTTCCTGAAAAAATACCTAGTAAATAATGAATTCGAGTATTTTGTAACCTATACAAAATACTTCATATATACACATCATATAATAGGCATTTTTTCTCAATATTAAAACATTAAGATAGATGTTGACATACAAGTATTTATTTGCAAATATCAGAACAAATCGGAAAATAGTTTTGGTTATCTATTTACAGCTTAAAAAATCTGGTTTTATTTTAAACTTATTTCATGAAATAACACATAAAAACAACAGTTAATATCAGAAGACACGAGCTCCATGATTAGATCTCGGCTTTGGCGTCGCTAAGCGAAATTCAGAGAAATTAATTGAGATCTGATTTTAATTAAGATTGTAAGGTATTTTTTAAATTAAATTATATAATAATCTAAAATAAACTAGATTACGGGAACTTTTTATTTCTCGTATTTCGTAAGAATATTTACAAAAATTTTAAAGCATCATTTCCTCCTATTTCTATTATTTCGGCTTCTATCCGGCTTCTTGTCTGCAGTCAGTTCTTGTTGAAGTTTCTTTAGCATCGATGGTGTTATCAACCCCTGGAAATGTATTATTATTATTAATAAAAGACGGTTGAGATTTTGGGAGCGACTTAGTATCAGACTTAGTATTACTAGGCAAATAGAAAATTAAACAATTGAATGGAATATCTGTTAAGAAACATCTCAGATATTATCGTCACGTATTCGACAAGGATTTTATTACATCCTGCATATAAAATGAAGGATAATTCAATATAGTGAAACAGTAATAAAATCAAAGTATTCACAGATTCGATAAAAAAACAATACAATTGTTTTTAAAGTGATTATCATAACTTTTTATTACCAGTACAGAAATAGGGCGTTAATTGGAAAGCTCATACCAATATATTGACAGGTCGTTCTTATTTTTAAAATACATATTTTGTACACTTAAGTACCTAATACACTGTCTAATAAAAAAACTTCAAGTGGAAGCAAGGGAGGTTCTTTGCCCTGCAGTGAGACTCTATCGGCTCATGATAAAAAAAATGCAGATAAATAAATAAATTTGGACAGGCCAAACAAAGAGATTGTTTAACAGTAACATTATCGTAGATTGTTTACTTTTTCATAAATTCCAGTAAAAAGCAGCAAAAGGAACGGGTCTGATTATGTTGGTCGGGCTGTTACTGAGCACCCACTCCCGGCCGCTATCCCACTACTGCCCGATACGGGGACTTTTGGCTGCTGGGTTTCCCCCCTGGCCCGGTTCGCCCCTCCTTAGTTAACCTGCATCCCCTGGACTCCTCCGGGGGATCCATATTAATACCGGGCTTAGTGTGGACGTCCAGTCAACATGGGCCACTCAACAACAGGGGCCCCGACCTCAAACCATCCTCCGCTCCCGACCTCCGAGTAGCCGGATTACAGGAGGCGCCAAGCTCCCAGTCGAAAGCACTGTCGAAATACTTGACCAGCTGCTTTAAAAATGTCGTGACTTCAAATCCAACACAAATTGTTCTATTTGTAAGCACAAAAAACATCATAAGATTTTTTTTATATTTTCTTTTGCATGTTTTAATACAAATATCTCAATAAAATATTTATTACAACTATTCGTTTTTGGAAAAGTGTGTGATGGAAAGGTGTGACTGGCTACTCAAACGCTATCTATACGTGTTATTTTAAACTATCAAAGCTACTTCCCTTAAGGTATCGCGAGCATCCTTAACAATCAATTCAGCAGTTATAAAAGAGAGGGCGCTGTGAACAACCAAGCCCGGGCGGCTTTTATTGCTCACAGCGCCCTCTCTTTGTAGTACTCGACTTGTGTAGTCCAAATTTATTTAAACGTATCATTTGCCTCTAATATGCAAACAAAACCAGAGGCAAAAAAATATGGTCTGATGAATTTGGTAACAAAGAATAATATTAATAGTGAAAGCTTCTACATTATTGTTTTTTGATTATGCGTCGGTCACTCCCTCATCTCTTGCATCACTTTGATTTCATTAATTATGAGTATTATAACTTACCCTAGCAACGAGCATGTCCGACAGTTTTCCTTTGGTTTCGTCTTTAGTCTTGTGCAAGGACACTCGCGACATACGCTTGCCAATATCCTGCATGTCAGGGTCTTCGCGCAGTACTTGTTCGGAGTTCCTCAGCAGCCTGTTTAATTAATAAAATACATTTAAAGCATAGCTAGACGAAATAACCTAAAGCATACTTTACAAATTTTACACGTGTTCGTTGTATTCGTATCGGCAGAACTTGAAATCCATCGCGTAAATCAAAGCTCAAGATTACTTCGAATACTTCCCACAATCCACTGTTGATTAAGCCAAATTAGCCACCCATACTAACCTGGTTATCTGGAATATGCCCTGCTGTATGATTGTGTCTAGTTCAGTTTCCATCTCACGCACCAGTTTCGCGTCCGGGAACATGTCAGGGAATCGATAACTGTAGACAACAATAATTATAAACACATTAAAATAGGCAAATATAATGTATAACAAATTAACTTAATTCCCCGAGGGGATATTGTACATACCTTAGCCACAAATAAAGTTCTAGAACATCGAACACTGACTCAAGGTGTACCAGGTCCATGATAGTCTTGGGCGGGGGCAGAGGCCAGTCCACCGTGTTGCATAGCCAGTTCTTAGTGAGCGGCTCGTTGCGACTGTATTGTCGCACCATCTGACAATACACATATATTTATAGCTTTTAAAGTAAACCTTTTTACGATAGTCAAGAAAGGGACACGATCTTATTCACAGCCAGGGAACATAAGCCAGTAATTCTATTTACAAAAGGCAACTGTTCACAGATAACCATGGAGCTTCTTGCTGATTCTTCTCCATGGAATGACTATTTGCATAAACTAAACGATTTGTAAGTGCCTTTTTATGGCCAAATGATATGTAAACGTAATGAATTAGCCACTATGCACAGGTTTATTACAATATTCACAAACCTTAAGGAATGTAGCACAAACAAACGGTAGCTTATTATTGATGGGTGCGCAACAGAACACGTAGCGAGCGCGCAACGGCAACGGCACGTGTTGGATCATCTCCGCTAGGAATTTGAACCCTTCTGTGTTGCACATGAAGTATAGAGACACGTCCACGGTGCACAGGTGGACGAATATATCCTGATAACAATGAACAACAATGATAAAAAAAAATGGGCTTTGCACTCCGGTTTCTTAAGGCGGATATCATACTGGAACGCACACCGGAGCGGAGGAGTGATCCGGATCTGGTTTTAGCGCTGCTTGTGAGTACCAGTTTGTATGAAAACACGAATTATATAACACACTGACAAAACGTACTCCGTCAAACGCAGACCGGAGCGGAATGCGTTCCAATGTGAAATCCGCCTAAGTTTTATAAAATTAATTCTGAATTGAGGCACAGTAAAGTTTAGTGTAGCATGATTTTTCCAGGTGTTACTTCTCGTTCCGCAGACCTCAGGAAAATTCGTTCACCCGCATACTGTTACTTCTATTAGACTTTAGTTATGTATCAATATTCATGTCAATTGAGAATTTTTTAGCATTTTGAATGGTTTTATTAATAAGAAACCGAAAATTATGTTTATTTGTCCATATCGTCGCTATTGTCGCAGGTTCGGTTCCCGCACGGAACAAATATTTGTATGATCTACAGATAGTCGTTTCGGGTTCTGTGTGTATGTGACGTGTATATTTGTAAAATGATACGGGAGAAATCCTAGAATGGGGCGGTTTTTTTTTTAACAAAAAAATGCATAATTTTGACTTACCATGAGACTACTGAGACTGGCGTGAGGTAGATGATAGGCATACAACTCCATCTGTTCAGCGGTAGGGTGCAACCCGGCTTGCGTGACCGGGTCGGGTAAATTAGATAACAGTTTCTTCAACGTCGCCAAGTCTTCGGACTTGTACGTTGTGACGTAGCCCGTCTCCCATGCGCTGCCATAGCGGCCCGCTCGACCTAATCAACGTAATGTTTTAAATTATTATAGAGTGAAAAGAAATGGTACACAAATGAACAGGCAAATCATCACATTGTGAACTGATATCAAACTGGCATGCGACGGAATGCACGTTGAAGTGTCCCGCGCCGCTATCCTTGGCCGTCATGCTTTAATCTCTGAACGTAAACAAACTAATGTTCCCGAACAATCAGGGACGGTTCTCAAAATTGGTCGATTTGACATTGATTAAAAATAATCGTTAAATTGTAAATGGTTGATACACAATTTTCGTCAGTTTATAATATCGCGAAACATTGTAACAATTCATTATTAACTTACCAGCGATTTGCAGGGCCTGAGAAATACTAATTACATCCATTTCTTTATCTCCATCTACATTCACTACTGGTTTAATTAGCGAATAGAATATTATTCTACGTATACTCCTGAAATATGAATTAAAATATTAAAACAATAATACATACGCAGTTAATTTAAATGGTGATTTAAAACGTACTTTTGGAAGAGGTAAAGGATTTAATTTAAATATGTATTACACAAATAACAGATTTTATCTCAAGAGATAACCAAATGGCATATCAAATGCGACATGCCAGAATGCACAAACAATATAACTAACATTATACTGTAGTCGCCAATCTGCTAAAGTGATTATGATGATGAACATGATTTTTAAAAGAGTATATTCACAAGAATTATATAAGAGAACACTTACAAATTGATGCCAAGCCCGATAGCGTCTGTGGCGACCATAACTTTACACGAGCTGTTCGGGTCATTGAACTTATTGGCTTGTGCCAGTTTAGTGCCAGGAGGAAGACTACCATATATCACAGCTACTTCTTTACCCCTAAAAGAATTTTAAACAATGTTAAATATTACATGATTACAAATAATATAGGGCATGCATGAAAGAATCAGATATTCTGATATATAAGACCACTATACTATACCACATTTCTAAACTATTATAACAAATGAAACACGCAAAATATAATAAATGTTGGTCTATGGCTGACTCGAAAGAATTTTTGTATGTACTTCGAGGACTCTTGGAGCATGGTGTGAAGTTCATTGGCATTCAGGAACCTAACCATGTTTATCGCCTCTACAGCTATGAGCCTAACTGAGAAAATACGATTAGTTTTTTTACGAATGCTATGTGTGATGCTGATAATTTTGTTATTCGTTCGGCCGTAGCTATAGATCATACTAGATACAATTTAAACATGGTTTACAAATGTTAAACATACTCACAAACGAAAATCAAATTGATATCCTACATGCAACTCTAATTTGACTTTTACTGTACAGACAACTATCTACCTAAACATAAACAACATACAACCTATAGGAATTATAGTTTCAAAAGTCTATGTATGTCTTTTTATGTGCACCTACTTCTTTTTTCGGGACCAGATAACCGGCACTTCAATGTCTTTCTGGTTTGCTATAACTTTTTACCCCGTTTACGTTATTGTTGTCGTATAAATAAGAAGGGTGCCAGTATATCCCCATGAGGAAACCCTTTTCTCCGTGGACGTAATCTGCACTTTAAAGCGCAGTTCGTGATAGCGCTCGCTTAAAATACTATCAAAAGCTGCATCGCTAATCAGGCAACTAATTTTTGACTAACGACAGTGTTTTAATAGTGGATGTTTCATAAGCTGCTGATAGGCTGACAATGGCAAACATGTAAATATGGCTGTAGGTATGATGTATAGGGCATATAAGGATGGATATAATTACTAAGTAAGCACAGGTCATATCTATCCTCAATGCTTGTGTAATGTGATATTTTGGTTGTACATTCAGGAACACAAGTCAGGAACAAAATGGACCTTGACCCCTGAGTTTGTTTCGGTGTTTCTTCTCAGGGATAGTTACAGGAAATGATGACGCCACCTAGTTTAAAAAAAGACGTGTAAAAGTGATTGTAAAATCCTAACTGCAAAATAAATAATTTCATATCATTTTAGGTTTCCCTTGGCCTAAAGCCAGTTGGTGGACATTTAATATGGAAAATAAAAAAATAAGTGAGTGATTATTTTCTCTATGTTGTGTTGTTGTATGTATGGATGATGTTTTTGTATTAATGGTTGGATAATTAAACATACATAGACTTTTAAATAATATTCCATCCTAATATACTTTACTAGTAATTGGATACCTGCCTCAACATGGGACTGACCTCTGTTCAATGGCTCGACTTACACTGTAAATGTCGTTTTTATTGAAACAAACTATACAGTCGCCGGGTTTCACGTTATCCAGTGATCCTAGCGCGAAGTCTTCGACTTTCAGTTCTGTAAGTCTTTTGTAAGTTCGTACCTGTGAATAGAAAATTAAATATAGCTTTATAATCATATGGATCGGTGGTTGATTTAATAGTCGAAAGAGGATATTTTTGAACGAAATTGTGACTTTGATTGTATGAGTTTTTTTTACAGTGCTAAAGTATTCCGAATATATTTTATATACCAGTTACGAAATCGTTAAAGGGATATAATATAAAAACAACCTCTAATTCTTCACCAGTAGTATTACATATTTCTTCAATGAGATGTATAGCACCAGATTCTCCACACAGATGTATCTCTTCAGCCTGCAGTCCTAGAAATTTAATAATTCATTTTATATCTTGTTTCTGTTTAAATAAAGGTATGTTTAATTTTTCAAAATACTGGTTGTTATTACCCAATATGGCCCTTGTCCACGCCCAGCCTCTGCCCCTGTCACCAATCATTTGAATTTCATCTATAATTGCTACCTCATCTGTCAATCAAAAAAAAAAACATGTAATAAAAAAAAGTTTTTTTTCATGCTGAACTACTTTAACGTCTTAAACAGCATGTGTTAAAGTCTCGATCTAGACACTATCCAGCTCAAATACGTCAAATGAAAAAGTTTGACTCTCAAGCCACCAAAAATACTTTGAATCTCGATGAAGGCTATGTCGGTGGTATGGTGGCTTTATTTAACTTACATGTATTATTGAGTGACGTCATTTCAACTGTGCACGCTACATGAGTAGATGGTGTTAATTCAGAAGCATCAATTTGTAATGATTGGTCTTCTGTTATAGAATTAGTTTCAGTCTCTTCTGTATTTGTTAGTGATGTATACAATGATGCATGTCTTCTTTCTTCACCTGTTATTAGGTCGCATGGTGTGCCCTGTGATAAAAGGAATAATCAAACATAGACCAAAATAACTATAAAAAATAAAATAAAAAAACTCACATGTTTATTAGATTTGTGGTATATTTCAGTGGCTAGTAATTTCAATGGGCCACAATAAACACCAGATTTTGCTTTTAAAAATCTTTCCATAGCATGGTAAGTCTTCCCTGAGTTGGTTGGACCTGCATGAAATACTATTTTTCTGTTCAAACTTCTTGCTTCAGGATACCTGGAAAACAAAAGTGTGTGTTGATTCATATGATATATAAGACTGTAAGACAATACTTAAGGCATTAAGTTTGACTACCTACTTGTGTAGAAAGTATAAATAAACAATAACGTAAATCTGAAAGACCAATACACCTATGCATAAAATATATTTACATGTTTTTAAGAATGTGTTTTATGCTAAATGTTTATTTATATTGTATTATTAGACTGCCAACCCACTTTCTGGGCAGAAGCCAAATAACAACACATCACAATCAAAGATAGATATTAAATTGTTGTTTGTTCACAATACTTTGTTTTATATTTTTCTTTTATATAGGTATTGTAATTAAAAACATCTGATAAGCTTAAAATTCAACAAAGAAGTAGCTTATTTATAACAATTACAAATTAATGCTTTTTCTTATCAAAAAACACAACACATAATTGGAATGAATATCACAATGAAATACATTATGTAGAATAATCAACACAATTACTAGGAGATACCATATAAAAAGTGAGGATTATCTAAAGATCACATTAACCCATCAAGCAACCATTTCCAACATAACCTGTCAATTGATACACAGTACATGCATAGGTACATCAAGAATCAATTGTGTCTACTGCACAGACACTTGTGTCTTTATAAATTATTGGGTAATCAGGATTTTTATTTTCAAAAACATAGGATGGCTCAAAAACAAATTTAATACTAACCAGTTAGCTGGTGTTCTAAGGTCAGATATTTTTTTCAGGTCATCTAAACAGTCAAGGTGAGGGAATGCCTGTCTTGCATGTCTCAGGAAGTAAGGAAACAAATCATCCACATGGCCAGCATCTATAAATCATAACAAATTAGATATGAGAACTTTCATGCCATCTTCCAAAATATATTCTTATTATTTTATAATAAAATATGCATCAAATTGATGGATTATGCATGGATATTTTACAAACATGTACTAAAATTATTAAAATATTTCACCTTGTATAATGTCACTTATGGTTATGTGTAAATCTGGTGGTAGATCATGTTCTAAACAATGTCTCCTAAACGACAGGAACGCCTGGTGGAGTAGCTGGTCATCGAGCCCATTCTCTGAAGCCAACACTCTGACCTCAGGTTTCTGATAGAATTTGTTTAGAATTTTAAGTAAATCCTGCTTCTTTAGACGACCTGAGATTTCTACACCAACGTTTATGTCATCTGGATTAGGTTTTACTGGTACAGGGATGAAAAGGGCTGAAGGACTTCCTCGGTCGTGTTTCTTGGTTCTTAGGAAAATATAACCTATATTGTTACCACCTTTCCGCGCACATAACACATTATTTCTAAGAATAGGAGGAACACCTGTTTGTACTTTATCTGAACAGTGAAGAGCCAGTATACGTGTAAATCCTTTGTACATATTGATTATGAAACGAAAAATAAATTGACTAAAAATTTTATATCGTCGTCTGTCATTCCCGTTGATTTTACATTTTTATTCTACACACCATTGTAAATAAAGTTTACTCAACTTAGAAACCAGTCTTTTGAG
Organism: Shargacucullia verbasci; assembly: GCA_947562105.1. NCBI lineage: Eukaryota > Metazoa > Arthropoda > Insecta > Lepidoptera > Noctuidae > Shargacucullia > Shargacucullia verbasci. The sequence goes on from OX387286.1 coordinate 10,132,075, forward strand.
TACTTTTCTTACCACAATAACACTAGTATTATAATGTAACAGATACTTATGTATATGCCGTTCCGCCCCTTGGAACTCTCGATCACAGAGTACATTTTACTCTCGATGTTATGTGAGGTGAACATTAATCTTATGGAATCTCTAAGTCATTATCCGACCGCTCAATTAATGAAACAATAAATAGGAAGACTGGAATTATACTGGGCGTCCCACGACTATGGGACACAGAGGGAAAGCATTTAAGATATTGTAGATAGATGATTATTTTATTTTTAAAAGTAAGTATTAATGAATATAACGATTTTAAAACGTTGCTTGACTCGTCTGGAAATCAAACTGTGGATCTTTGCTTATTTAACTCAGATTTATACAATCTCGAACAAAAATTATATAGTACAAAAGAGTCTAACTTACGTAAATCTGAAATTCAAGCCTGATAATTATGGAGAATATCTAAATTTTGATAAAAGTTCCATCAGCACCCGTTTACTAGTATAACGCGTGCATCTACGTCGCTTTGCTCAACTATATAACCAGATACATATTCATTTCAAGTCCGGCCACTAGGCGTGCGTTGCCGAGATGGTCTAGCTTTTGAGTCAACTAGAAATCTAAACACGAAATAAGAACAATATCCTCGGCAAAACGGAGATTGGATAATCTCTTATGTCGGACTATATGCCCCCTTTCCACCCAGCCGGCTACCAGCTTTTTGAAGACTTCTTCCAGTGCAACTGAATAATTTCAGGAATCATTACATTATTTAATAAATAATTACTAATATATGTTTATTTATAGTGGGAAATTATCCATACTCCAAGATACATATATCAATTAACATACCGATACATCGTTTTTTCAGGCCAAGCCGCTATCGTCCAGCTAAGACAAAGCCTTTACAGTAAAATAAAGATTCTACTAATAGTAGTAACAGGTAGTAATAACAGGAACAAACTGACATAAGATAATTATCAGTGATTTTTAGGAACAACAAAGAGTTACTCTATTTTCTTACTCTTCTTTTCCTTTCCTTTTTCTGTGGTGTGACGTGACGTGAGTGCAGGACGGACACGACGACGACTAGATCGTATTAATTTTCGGCTGCAACAGCTTTTCTGTGCGTTAATCACGTTTCACATGATAGAGATCACAAATTTTACGATAACAGACCACTATATTCCGGGCATTGTGACTTAATATAGCATACTAACAAAATGGGGAAGACTAAAAAGGGGAAAAAGAACCCGACTGCGGATGAGGGGTGAGTTTCGTGAATGGCATATGTTTTCACTGTCGTTTACCAATTTTCCTTCCGGATATTCACATTGTATGTTTCGTTGCAGCGACAGTGATGTAGAAACTACAAACATTGACAATATTAAACCGGCGCAGAAGGCAAAGAAGTAAGTGTATAGGTTAACCAGTCACTATTTCTAATGAGCCCGAAATAACAGTGATGTTTTATTATTATAGTTGATAGTATATGTACCAGGCTGATAAACGTATGTGTGATGGTATTTTTGTATTTCGTTAGGTAAATATTTTACAAAAAATATCTCAAAGCTTATAGTGTAGTATTGTCAACTTTGATAACTAATTTGTTGTTATCAAAATTATCCATTCAGAAATCTCTTTGCATTAATTGTTTACTAACAAATAATGGGATCCTACAACTAATTTATGGCTCATTAATGACTTAGTATTGTAATCTGTGTCACAATATTTTGCAATTTTACTCAAAGTGGTTTTATTTTTCAGGATATCTGTAGGTTCTGATAGTGAAGAGGAAAAGCCAAAAACTAAGGCCAAACACAAGAAGTCTGTTGAAGAAGATGTTAAAGAAGTCACAAAGAATATAAAAAATGTCTCAATTTCAAATAAGTCTCGTAAGAAAAAGGATGCAAGCAGTGAGGATGGTAAATTTTCATTTTTTTTTATAGGCCTTTTCCTAATTCCTAGCTATGAAAAGAATGTCATAGCTGTAGGTTCAATCTAGCCACCTATAAATGTAAATGAAATTGTTACTTTTACCTGCACATTAACCCGTCAACCTGACTATGGGCCGCACGGCCCATATTACGTCCATTCATAAATAACTCTTATTGTCTGATGCTTAAGGTTCACAGGATCTGTCATTGACCTTGACCTAGCAGCCAAAATGTTAATGTAGGTGCATCAATTTTAAAATTTGAATTTTTCAATGCTGATAATTTGGTGATGTTGGCCGCAGGGTATGAAAAGGCAGCTTTAGATGAATCTTAATGTGATTCAAAACATCACTTAATTGACCTTATATCATTTGTGTAAGGTTCATATTCAGCAATCACTTGTTTGATAGTTACTTATTTATAGATTAATTTCTCAATGTGGCCTTGACATAGATGTAAATGTAGTCATAAGATATTGTTCACATTTTGACAGTGTCTATGTCTGATGGATGTTGAGGGTGGCTTATATTTTATAATAGGTAATACTACAGCACTGGCTGCTTGTAACAAAATTGTAATTTAGTACAGTGGCCCAATAAGATAATTTGCTATATGTTTGGTTCATATATTTTATATTGTAACAGATTAAATTCGATATTTTATTAATTACATGTGCTGGTTTTCCTGTTTGTATGATTATTTTGTTGATGCTGTGCCGTTATGCAGTTAAAGCATACAAAAAGTTCCTATCTGATATAAAGTGTATGTAAATCTAAGGAAAATTTATTTACATTTTAAATGTTTGTTGTCCAGATGATTCCGATGAAGAGGAGCAAAAGCCAAAGAAAAATAAAAAGAAAGAAGAAAAGAAGAGCGCCTTTTCTCTGTTAGAGATTGAAGATGGCGATGACTCCCCACCCGAAGCTCCACCATCATCAGATGATGAGAAACCAGTCCAAAAACAACAAAAGAAACCCACCCAAGAGAAGAAAGAGCCAGCTGGCAAGAAAGGCAAAAAAGCAAAACGAAAGAAGGATGACAGTGATGATGACTTGGAAAAAGTACTAGCTGAGTTAGAAATGGAGTATGCTGGAGTGAAGAAAGAACCTACTCCTGCTCCTGAACAAGAAAAGGCTGAAGAAGTTGTAGAAGAAAATCCAAAAGCTAAAAAGAAAGGCAAGAAAGAGGAGCTTAAAGTAGAACCAGAAAAGGAAGAAGATAAAGAGGGGAGTGATAATGAAAATGATGTTACTATAAAAACTGCCGCACAAAAGAAAAAAGAGAAAAAAGAACGAGAAAAACAGAAGAAGCTAGAAGCCAAAAAGAAAGAAAAGGATCAGGAAGTTAAAAAAGAGCCTAATGAAGCTAAAGTAAAGGCTCCGGAAAAAGTAGAAAGTAAGCCTGAAGAAGAGCCTAAAGAGGAAACTAAAGAAGAAGGCAAGGCTCCTTCAGAAGAAAAGGATGCCGATGGCGATTTTCCTTTAATGGAAGGTAAGAAGAAAAAGAAGAAGGGCGAAAAAGCAGAGAAAGATGATAAAGCAAAGAAAGGTCCGACTAAAAAGACTATTGCTGCCATGCAAGAAGCCTTAAAGAAGGTTCAAGAAGAAGAAGAACGTTTGAAACGAGAGGAAGAAGAGAGAATTAAACAGGAGGAGGAACGTGAACGTCAAAGACTGGAAGCAATAAGGTTAGAAAAGGAACGGAAGGATAGGAAAAAGCAGAAAGAAAAGGAGAGAAAAGAAAGACTTAAGGCTGAGGGTAAGTTGCTGACCCCGAAGCAAAAGGCCGAAAAGGCGAGGGCTCAGGCTTTATTGGATTCTCTCAAGGCTCAAGGGATAGAGATTGGGTCTGCTGAGAAAAAGCCAGCTAGACCAGGCACGAGGTTGAAGCCTGGGAAGCTAAAGACTCAGATGTCACAAGATACTCCAGCTACTCCTACCGAAGAAAAGAAAATTGAGCTGAAGACTGGCGATCAAGAAAAGAAGGTAAATATTGCTCTTTTATTCTTATAAAAGAGCAATATGTCTAACGTCTGTTATGTATTTTTCTTTTTTGTAAAAATTAACAATTTATCATTTATAGGAGGAATCTCCCAAAGCTGAGGAGAAGAAAGAATCAGATACTGACTCAGTGAAAGATGCTTGGGATGCTGAGTCTTCAGAGGATGAAACAGAACCACCACAGGCTGAGCCACCACAAACTCCAGTCAAGGAGGAAAAGAGATCTGCCCAGGATAAGAGTAAAGAGGTACTTACTTGTGATTTTCTTTCACTGTTTTCTATATCCATGTATTTTTCACTAGTTTCATTATAACGGAGTAACATCATGAACTTATTAGGAATTTCTTGGTTTTGAAGGGGAACTTGACAAACAGATCTTGGTCTGTCATGTCGGCACCAGCTATCACATAGCAATCACTCATGCCGTAATGGAAAGATTAGCCAGTCAGCATGGCTAACAGCCAGGGTGCGCCAGACGACCTTACGGTTCGCCACTCATGTGACGCCACTTTTGTGATGGCACCCATTAATTCCTAAATACAGATAATTGAGCATGAATTCTACCAATATAAAGTGCTGCCATACATATTTTCTTTCATATAATGTGTATTTCAGAAGGTAGAAGAAGAAGAAAGCTCTGAGGAAGAAGATGACAGCTCAGAAGAGGAGACTAGCTCCGAGGAGGACTCGGAAGATGATGAGGGCATGACTGACGCCCAGAAGAAGAGGGAACTTGTCTTGAAGAGATTAGAGGTAAAGATAATTTCTCTCCACACTCTTTTGGATGTCAATACTCAGTGGTTTATCAGTGATTGTGTTGTTTGTTTATTATTAATGATTAAATTATATAATTCAATTTCTAAGCTTGATGGATAGAATAGGTTAAATCTGATACCATTAACATTTACTACACATAAGTGTTTGTATCAGATAGTAACACTTCAATTTGTACTTGATGTAAGGCAACACTCATTACACTGACACACGTTTGATGCTGTTGCTTCATAAATAATGTTGTCCACAGAAACGCCGTCAAGACAATGAGGCGAATAAAACAAACAACCCACTCCGCGCCGCCGTTGTTTGCGTCTTGGGTCACGTAGATACTGGCAAGACGAAGATCTTGGACAAGTTGCGTCGCACCAACGTACAGGACGGTGAAGCGGGCGGTATTACTCAACAGATTGGAGCCACCAATGTCCCTATTGAGAATATCAAGGAGCAAACAAAACATGTTAAAGGGGTGAGTGAGGTTCTTGTTGGATAAAGACAGTTCATGCAGGTATCTTTATGTCTAATCGCTATAAACACCGGAACACGTGAAAATTTACTTGCCGAAGATTTTTAGTGATGAAACGGCAAGCCCGGACGGGATCGAACTCTGAAATGACTTTTTTTATCAAATAAATGATACCTATTCTGGCTATACCAACACACCTAAAAAAATATTCAACACATTATTTTTGAAACGTTGTTTGTAATTTTTTCTTTGTAGGTCAACGAGATAGCATTCAAGTTGCCTGGTCTACTCATCATTGACACACCTGGTCACGAGTCCTTCAGTAACCTGAGGAATAGAGGATCCTCCCTTTGTGACATCGCTATCCTTGTGAGTAATCCAATTATTTTTATTTTTTATTTTATTTATTAGGAATAACAAACAGTTATACAATATGTTTTACATACAAGATTACTTAAGCTATAATACAATTGCATAACCAACTACATTATTCACAGGATATGTTAGACATGTAAATACTAAGAAACTACGTCGTGCGAATCGGTTTGCACGTAATATATCATAATAATAAGAAAAGAAAAGAAAAATAAAACAAACAAAAAGAAAGAAAGACAATAAATAAGCAAAAGTATTCAAATATCCATTTACGGTAGGTATTCAAGACATTATGCGTCTAGATGTTAGTTTCTTAAAGGATAAAATCAACAGTCACTACTAAGAATCCATAGATTTCAGTGCCCTGAGAACATAATTTTTATATTTTACTGTAGGTAATGCAAACAGATCAAGATTATGGAAATATGTATTATAGTTAGCAGTAAGACGACGCATAGGAGCACGTACGCCAGCATTTGTATGACATGGTGTTACAGCAAATACAGGACGGGCACGAGCATTACGTATCATTGCTGCTCTTGGAACCACATAAAACAATTTGTTACTAATATCTAAACAATCGTATGCATTGTTACACAAATCAAATAGAAACATCGCTTCAAGTAATAAGCGTCTAGACTTCAGATCTGTCAGACTATATTTATTAATTATGTTATGTTCTAGACTTCAGATCTGTCAGACTATATTTATTAATTAAATTATGTTATGTAAGTTTATAATTAGGACCATATTGGGCTAGGACCAATTGAAGCGTATTTCCTAACAACAATAATTACTGTATATATGGCATAAAGTAGTGGTGGCTTAGTGGTTTATCACTTAAACGCCTTTCATCAGGAATCTGTATACGACTCGGCCCACGCGCAATTCATGTGCGGATCAGAATTTGATTATCATTTGCGTTAACAGCGGAGAAAACCTGGGAGGGCTTTACACGCTTCTTGATAGTGTGCATACTCCGCTAACCAGTACCAGGGTAAGGTGGTTTAAGGCCTAACCCTTCTCGTTCAGTGGTAGGTCAGTAATGGGCTGTATTATTGTTATTATGCCTATATGTCAAGGCATAACAAAATCTATAATTGTTTATAACACATGCTTTAAAGTGAGTAGCGTTTATTCGTAATCATTATTACGATAAAAAGTGAAAAATATAGAGAATCTTCTTATCTTTATAAACAAAACCTAATGTGACAATATATTCTATTTAACAGGTAGTAGACATAATGCACGGTCTGGAGCCTCAAACCATAGAGTCGATAAACATGCTGAAACAGAAGAAGACGCCGTTCATCGTGGCTCTGAACAAAATCGACCGTCTATACGACTGGCAGAGCGCCCAGCGTAAGGACGTGCGTGATATCCTCAAGATGCAGCAACCTAACACGCAGCTTGAGTTTGACAAGAGGAGCAAGGATGTTATGCTGCAGTTTGCTGAACAGGTAAGCAATGACTTCATCCACCAACTTGCACTGGTCCTACTTGGTAGATTAGGGCCCAGTCCCTCTCTTAGAGGTCTCAAACCAAGCTACAGGTATCTACAGTTGGGATGCAGGTGGACGTTGGTCAAACCAGAATAGGACGCAAGCGATCCAATGCCTTTAACGAGACTCCAAACTATTTCACATCTATTATTATTTCGGCATGTCAGTCAATTCAATAATGGTCAACATTTCTTCCTCAGGGTTTGAACGCCGCTCTGTTCTACGAGAACCCGGACCCTCGCACCTACGTGTCGCTGGTGCCCACATCGGCTGTGACCGGTGAGGGTATGGGCAACTTACTCGCCATGATCGTGCAGGCTTGCGAAGGCCCGCTGCACAAGAGACTTGTGTTCTCACAACAATTGCTCGCTACCGTGCTGGAGGTATGTAAACAATAACAACTCAGTACTATATGGACACTCCTTTCATAAACATAGACATATGAGATGGGTGAGGAAATGGAAAAGGTTTTGTGTTGTTATCGTAACTTAAACACTTTTATTCAGTTTGTGGTTGTTGGTCTTGACGCGATAAAAACGTAAGATAAAATGATAATAATACTTGGATATCGTCGCTTAGGTGTTATAACGTTGCTTAACACACACACACACAGTTTGTCAATCCGTAATATACACGATCATGAAGCAGTTATTTGAGTATTAACTTTACTAGATTTTTTTTTAATACGAATTCGACCTTCGTTCATTTCTTTATACCTAACCATATACCTTATACTTCTAGGTGAAAGCGATCCCTGGTCTGGGTACAACCATAGACACGATCCTGATCAACGGCACGCTGCACGAGGGCGACACCATGGTGCTGGCCGGTACTGACGGCCCCATCGTCACGCAGATACGATCCCTGCTCATGCCGCAGCCTATGAAGGAGCTGAGGGTTAAGGTATGTCGGAAGAACCTTACATATCGCTTACATTTTGAGTTTATAAGCAACTAGATTTTGCCCGCGACTTCGTTCGCGTGGAATTTAGAATCTGATTGATTTCCTGCGGTATAATGGAGCCTATGTTTTACGTTAGACCTCTAGCAATACATCGGTAAAAACTGCATTCAATTCCGTGCAGTAGTTTTTGGGTGATGCGTGTACAAACATACAGACAGACAGCCAGACAAAAATTAGAAACTGTTGTTTTGGCTTCTGTTGCTCTAATAAAGACCCCCCCATATTAATTTTTCTCCAATATCTATAATGTCCAGACATCGGTTTGTTATAATTTTATTATATGTATAGATAGTTCTTCGATATTATGGCGCCTAAGCTTACATGATAATATATATGAAGCCGAGATTGGCAAATAATTCAGCACTCGGAAACCATGAAAACGCACGTTTCTGGTAACATGTAGTTATTGTGTTTGATAGTTAACTAGTTGTTGCCAACAATTTTATCTGCCTGGAAGAGATTTTGTGATAAAGTATTCCCCATCAACAGACTTGTTGGTCTAGCTATCGCAAGCGCGATATCGAACTCTTTAAGAACCAATTTCGAACAACAACTAAAAAAACAATTAATATTGTAATTACAAAAAAAAATAAAAAAAGACTAATAAAAGTTTTGTTATTGACAGACTGAGGTAATAAGATGTCGATCCAGTTCCTGTTATACTTATTTGAAATATCGACTATGTTATATGAAACTTTTGGTTTGTGTATCATCTAGAACGCGTACATCGAGCACAAAGAAGTGGTGGGCGCTCAGGGTGTGAAGATCGCAGCTAAAGAACTGGAAAAAGCGATCGCTGGTCTCAACCTACTGGTTGCACAGAAGCCAGATGAAGTCGACGTGCTCAAGTAAGTATCAAGATTTGTTTGTTTTTCTTTTCAAAATAACTTAAATCTGTACTAGCCTTCTACTTCTTGATCCAAGTATGTTTAGCTACTTCAGTTTAGTATCAAGTTGTTTTAAGCTCATTACACAATGTTTGTCAAAAGAAACAAAAGTACGGTGGCGCTGTAAGCGTGTTTTCATTGAAATATTAGACTTGCGAGATGGATTGTCTGTCGTGGATGTATTGTGAGGCATCAACATGCTTTCATAAAACATTGCTCCACCATCGACATTATTCCTGTATCGTTGGTGTGTTAACAAAAATCTACACATGCACAAACATACTACTATTATTTGTTCCGTGCAGGAATCGAACCCACAACACTTAGCCAACCGTGTTTTCGTATTGTAGCTATCGACGTTGACACAATGCGCTTGTTAAGCGTAATATCTCCTAATGTTTGCGTGCCCAACAGGGTCCACGATGTACTATACAATTATTTACCACCTACATATTTATACCATTGTGGAAAGCAAATAAAAGTTTGAGTTTGAGTATCTTGCCATCCTTCGCAGACGTACGCACTACAAAGGCCTTTAGTACTTAAACTCAAAATTTAATGAGACAGTCACTCTTTAACAATATACTTTGTTCCACAGAGAGGAGGTAGCTCGTGAGCTCAAATCAGCGCTGTCGTCCATCAAGCTGACTGAACGCGGCGTGTACGTGCAGGCTTCTACTTTGGGATCACTTGAAGCCTTGCTAGAGTTCCTTAGGACTAGCAAAATTCCCGTAAGTATATGAACAAACTTTTTTTATTCTGGCAAGGTATGTGATAGTGGTAATATGCCTAATGACCGTTCGTTGTATCGGTTGCTACGAAGCCCATGTTGGGCTGTGGATGTACACAGGCTAGTATGATGATGTTAAGACATATGTTACCTCATAAGTTGAGAGTGTAGTGGCTTAACATTGTCAGTGTTCATGAATGATGATGGCAACTGGTACTATCTCATTTTTGACAACATTACAGGATTAAGAAGAAACTATCAACCGCGTTGTGCATACAACGCGGTCGATGTTAGTACAAATTGAATGAATTCGATTTTGGCATCTAATTTTGATGGAAGTAAAATATGCTTTTTGCAGCGCTGCCGGGTATGAAATACTTTAGAATGTTATAACCAAGTAAAATCCTCATCAAATTGAGATAGGACACGTTGCCAGTTCACAGTCGCTATATTAAAAATAGCTTACTATTTATATTTGGCTGTTATGAAAGGCGATTATAGAATTACCATAATAGCTGTAATTTGGAAAGACAAGTGTCGTACTTTCTTTTATGAGTTTCATGCTACCTCACTGCCAAATTTCATCAAAATTAGTTCGTAATGGAGCTGACTCTCCAAGGTGAGGGTTTATGTGCTCCTCACTGGGGGTTTATGTGCACCCTATTTTTTATTAGTAAGAAGAATATTATTTTGAACTATAATGTATGTTTTTTGTTTCAGTATTCTGCAATCAGGATAGGTCCAGTCGTGAAGCGTGACGTCATGAAGGCGTCCGCCATGTTGGAACACGACTCTCAGTACGCCACTATATTGGCGTTCGACGTGAAGGTAAGTTGAATGTGATATTATATCGTTATTTTTTAATAGTGAGACTAGAGGCAGTTATGAGCTTATTCTCCCGTAACAAATGAATTAATTTACCATTTACCCGAGACTATTGCCCAGCTCGTAGTTAACACTAATATCAACGGTCCCTAATGCTGTAATGGTATGCGACTTCTGGCAACCGTGTTACGTAGGAACAATTTGTCAGTCGCTGCCGGTAATATACTATTCCGTATTTTCTTATGAAAACATATATAAGCGAGAAAAGCAAGCACTGTTTGTTGGTCGCTGTGGCTATCAGATCTTTCGTAATGAAGGCAACGGCCGCATAAAACCGAATATCACACAAACCGCAGCTCTGCGCGGAATGGTGGTTTTTTGAGTTAAGACTCCATAACTTACCTACAGAGCGGTAGACAATATGGATCCGCTCAGCCGCGCTCCGTTTCCGCGCCGCACCGTGTGTTATTCGCTTTTCAGATACTATTATATTATCATTGTGTAGTAGAATCATAACTCGATCACAACCGCAATATCCTTTAATAAGATTTCTACTTTTATCCCAACCAGATCGAACGTGACGCTCAAGAGATGGCTGACCAGTTGGGAGTCAAGATATTCGCAGCGGACATCATCTACCATCTGTTTGACAAGTTCACTGCCTACCGCGAGGAGCTCAAGCAACGGAAGCGTGAAGAATTCAAACATATCGCCGTGTTCCCGTGCAAACTTAAGGTATATAAACGTAATATGTTTAGGAAAAATAAACCTTATTCCGCTAAAATAAATATTAGAATATAATGCACAGAATGCTCAATGGACTAAGATGTACTTGTTTTACTTTATTCGAATACTTTTGCTGAGTCCAAGATGATGAGAACGTGAGATGTTTGGTTTATTTGAACGCCTTCGTTCTAAGGTATCTGACGCTGATTGAACCTGCGACTAGACCTACCGACTACCATAGGTTTTTTAATCGTGAACAAAATAATCTTAAGAATTTCGGATTGGACCAAATCTCTTTTGTCCTTTTTATTTAACATAAATGTTTTGTTTGCATGCAGATCTTGCCACAATTTGTGTTCAACTCCCGTGACCCCATCGTCGCTGGTGTCATGGTGGAGGCTGGCGTTTTGAAGGAAGGGACGCCTATATGCGTGCCTAGCCAAGAGGTCAGTATTATTATGATTAGATGTGATGGCCACCTTACCTTTGGACTTCGGCTACCGGTGCGGTGCTTTTGGGATTGTATTAATGCTATCATCACAATCCGATGCCGCATCGGATTTAAGCCCCATTCAGATTTCAAAGCCTCGTCTAAGCAGCAAGTTCCATTACATAAGAAATGCTCATGCCGTTGGGGAAAGATTAGCCAGTCAGCAATGATGGTAGTGAAGCTGAAGACACTAAGAAGACATGAAGCACCAGACAATCACAGGTTTCTTAACTCATGGAGGAACTTTCCTTGGACCTCGTGTGTGAAGAATTAAATCGATGTATCGAACTTTCGAAAAGCAATGAAATCGCTAAAATTGTCTATCTAATCTATGTTCAATGGCTCTTAACATTGGTATTAAGATTCAACATTTTCCCATTTTCCCCAACAGTTCGTGGAGCTGGGCATAGTGACGTCCATCGAAGTGAACCACAAACAAGTGGAGACAGCTCGCAAGGGCCAAGAGGTGTGCATCAAGATAGAGCCCATACCCGGCGAGTCGCCCAAGATGTTCGGCAGACATTTCGATGAGACTGATATGCTAGTCAGCAAGGTAAGTTCTGCCCCCTTCTACTTGAAAATAATACCGTTCGATTGATATTGGATTAACGTCAAATTCCACTCTCTCTCTCTATCGCCACATTTGTAGACTTTTGAAGGGATTCGCGGATATTTATTGAAGTAAACCACAAAACAATCTGTCTAGAATATTACATGTATTTCAGAGTTTGGTTACAGGACTTACATATTTTAACAACTATACTTGCTTTATTTGTGAGGGCACGTGACACTATTAAGTTTTATCATGCAAGTCAAAAAGTACCTTATGGGCTGGACCTAGAACTTTAATTCGCCTGATGTGGCGCCTTGTACAATGAGATAAGGTTTATTTTTACTTGTAGTTAATAATTACTTGGCCAAACTCCCTCTGGTCTGAGAATACATATACATATTGTTTGTTTTGGCAAATAAAATATGAACGTGTCAATATCACTGACGATAATAATCGGTACCGGCACAAACAACCAAGTTTAGACTAAGCTCGGAATAAAGCGCATATTGCAGATTTTTTTGTCGGTTGATAATAGTTTAGTTAGATATAAGGATCTTGTGCGCAAATACGGTAGATACCAGATATAAGACTACTAGTCATCCGAGTTAATTTTTATGAACTGTCAAAAACGACATTTTGTTCTAAAAATGTTTGCCATTTAATTAATTAATGCCATTGACATACTTATTGTATGATTTTGATAAATTAAAAATTGAAAACGCCAAAGATAAGCAAGAGATAAAGTTATATTGACTTTTTAGAAGGAAAACTACTTACCAAACAAGGTTTCAGAATATATTTTTGATGCAGTCATCTAGCTCTCGATTTCCATATCTCAGTGAAGATTTTTTGAACAAGCAAGCGCAATAATATTCGCTTTTCCCAAACTTCACTGCTCGAAGTGCACCCTGCTACCGATAGATGGTGGGATGATCGTGTAACTTTGCAAATTTCAGGCCTGCGGTAGAATTGTCAGTGTGAAGGCAATGGCTCTGCAGATACTAATAAATAACAATAAATATATTTTATTCATGTAGACCAGTTAAAAGCACTTATGAATAGTCAGATTCTAGTTGCCACGTTCCAAAGTGTTGTTTTCCTATGGAGTAGAACGGGCAAGAAACTCCATGTTTACACTTTTCTAAATTAAACCACTTTCCTACGTGACAATAATATAACTTCTTTGTAACATTCATTTTTGGAAAAAGCCTAGTAAACTGGTCACTTTAACCTACTTATCTGCTATTAGGTATTGACCTTTTGAATTTTGCGAATTTGCTTTTTGATCACCACTATACTATAAAATATCAACAGTGTCAGAAAAAAAATTATGACGCATAAACACTATCAAGAAACGCTCAATTTAGTACAGGATATTCCAGAAGCTCAGTCAATCGAAATAACAATATACATTGAATGATTCAACGTATAGTCTTGATAGTTTTATCGTTGCGAAATATTTATGACGAGCAAAGATATGTGAACGAGCGCCGGTGATGAATGAAAATTGCGCCAATAGTTTATGTGTTATGTAATAGGTGGCAGGGCAGACGATGTGTGTTTGTTTTTGTTTAGTATTATTAACATTTGACTGAAGCTTTGTATATGCAGTCTCGATTTTATATGGTGTTTTATTTGAATATTATATAAAAAGATAAAGTCATGCGACTGATGTGACCTGAAGGCGTAGCGTCAAATATTCTCATTTGTCAAAATCCGTAAAAAATCTTATACTGTCTTCAAATAAGCTGCAACTATTTAATGAAATGGTTCAACACCAAGAAATCGTTGTTTCGGCCAAGGCACAAATATTTTTTTCTTATGAAATGGAGTATGGTTATATTCATTGATAATATCATATAATTTAAATGCAAAGATCAGATATAGAAAATCTTAATTTAAGACCGAAAGGACAGTGGAGTGACTATTATAACTACAAATTGATGTCGTCAATTGATTAATCTGTTGGTACTTGGTAGACACCCAAGATACACTACAGACGGGCGGTCGTTTATAACAGCGATTATTTCTCAATGCCCGAAAACATTTGTTTAAAATTCTTCGTTTGAGTTGTTTTATAAAAATACAAGATCGATATGATTGTTATTGCAAAGAATTACCTGAAGAATTTCGCATGAATCAGAAAAACACAGCTTCTCAATAACACTGTAAATATTTGAAAAGTATTACGATAACTTAAAACATGATTCTCAGATCTAGATTCTAAAACACTTAACAAAAAATGTTTATATCTGATATTGCATTGAAAATAAACAGTACATTTCATACGACTTGAGAAAGTTTTATAGAGATTCCGAATTCTTTTATCAGTCGTAAATCAATTTCATCGTGGAATCAGAACGAGCGGCCCGTCTGTACAGTCCGCTATATGTCACGGGTGACGCTTTAATGAATGGGCTGCACATTGCACAAGATATCGGTACCATTTTAGCTCTATAGACAAATGGCACCGATTGATACGGCTATTATTAGAAAGCATTGCATTCGACACAGAGGATTATTTACCTAGCTATGCGTTGACTAGACCTACTATGGGAAGTCGAAAGTTTCAGGTTTCAATGTGGCTACGCATTTACATAATACTAATACTTATATCAGTATTTATATTATATCGTATGATAACAAACTTTATGTTTGTTAAGACTAAGATTAATTCCTTTTTAAAAAACGAATGTAGCATTCGTTTTTTCAGAGAATTTCGAAAGCTCATTCATTCATGAATTCTGGAGTTATTCTCAGAAAGGTCTAAAATGGTATCAGACACACGTTACCATATTCAGTATTGCATTTTAATATGCATTTCGTTATTATTTTCCTTAAAAGATCCTTAAAAATACAGACGAGTAACTGAACACACAACTCATGTATTTCATTTTCGTGATGGCTGCCTGGCTCGTGTTGAGTGCAAATATTTGTATGCCAGACGAGAACGGAAGCGCCGTGTCGACTCGTGATTGTATACGATTTGTGGCGTTTCGGCAACATTGTGTATCAACTATCGATAGTGATGTGTATGTGTCGCGGAGAAATGAAGAATCTAGGGATTAAGCCGTGACTTTTTTATATAGATAAAATGGTCACTATGTAGTGCGAGCATTAATGTACTTGTCCATAGAGCTTACTTTTTCTTCTGTTTTATATAAGTGAAGACCTATAATTGGCTGTCAGTCTATCTTACTGTTCTTGATCTGTTTGTTTTAGCTGTAAGTCTTCCATAGCATTTAAATAAATAAATAAAAAATAAATAAAAATTACGTGATATTATCGATAGAAATGAAAACCCTGATATCGATATTTCCCTTCAACATTATAAAGCTTTGTCGGCTCCTGCCAATCTGTCGTGTTGGCTCTACGAGCAAGAAGCACAAATACAAAACCAACTGTATACTGTGTACAATGTGTACATTTTGCTCTGAGAATACGAAACAAACAGTATTAGGGTACATACACCTAGAGCCGAAGTCGATCGATGTCATCGATCGATACAAAATGAGATCAGCCGACGTCGAATGAGTCCTTACTACCAACACCAATCGATCCACGTTCATCGACGTCGTGCGTCGGGTGGGTGCATTGGGAATTGGTGCATGGAATTTTTCGTTTAACATTTGGCTACACGTGATTTTTAAGAAGTATTAATCGTGTATCAGAATATCTGATGCTCTGTTTACTGAGGATTTACGATTGTATAGTTTATAATCAGAACATCGACTACGATATTGCTAATAGTGGTTCGAAGCGGTTCCCACTGACTGTATTTGAATCGATTCTAGTCGTGTTGTAAGCGCGAACGATACATACATAATTTGGTACCGTATGACACCGTGATTAAATGTCTCCTAAGTCTGCATGCAGATAAAAGTTATCAATCCGTATTGTGACAAACATTTAGTACTTATTCATTTATCAGTGCCCATTCAGTTAGAAAATAGCTGTGTATTAATTGTCGTATCATACAATAATGTTCATAGCATCGACCTTTCTAACCGATACGATGTATATTCTAAACTCGTGCCGTATTCTGCACGACGATTTTAACAAAATGACTTAACGTGAATTTTGTGAATGTGTGCGTATCACATTATATTTGTGTGATAACACCCGTAGCCCTCTGAACTAAAGAAACTCATTGAAGGATTTTCATTCATACCTACTAAAGCATTATATCAATGCAAGTAGAAGGTTAGTCTCAATGGTGAAGGGGGGCTTGCGGTCTCATTGATCGCTTGCAGAGGGGGGCGGCAGGAGGGGATGGTCAGGTCACTAGGTCGAGGGGAACCCGGCACGCCAGGGGGAGCAGGGTATAGCTGTTGCAGTTATATGATATAAGTAATATACGAGCGTTCTGTTGCTAAGCTTGATCTCACGCCAGATACTGGAAGTTTGTTTATGATTACATTTTTCTCACCTCTTTACTTTTTTTACAAGAATTAAATTATACAACGTGTCAGAAAACGTACTGTGACATGAAACACAGCTTTTTGAGATATTGCTGTTCTTTTTTTTAATATTAGAAGAGTTTAATATTGTAACCTAATTTTATGCTCGTATTACCTTGGATTGGCTTTGTAGCGGTCGAAGGAAACATTTATCATATTTTAAATTAATTTACTGGTTCATAAGAATTGAATAGAAAGAGAGAAGAGACTGACCAATTAGAGTAATTCGTTGCACCAGTGGGTATTAGCAAACGGTTCTTAGTAAGGTACTTGTGTACAAATAAGATCAACTACGAACACGCAAGATTCACATGGAACAATTAATTGAAATACACATGTCTGCAGCAAGATGTTGCTTCTCACTAAAATAAAATCATTAATTCAGCATGATTTGGCGAGTCTATCTACCTAGATAGTTTCGTGAAGAGGCAATAATTTTCTCAATTCTCCCCGAATAAACTCACGTCAATTCACTATGTAACCTCTAAACAGTACATAAAAAGCTTCCTGTTTTGTTTTCGATTAGTGGAAAACATCAATCTTTCCTTCGCGCAATATAAAAGCACTCAATGTGAACTCGACGATTTTCCGTCACCCGTGCGAAGGCCGGTGTATTTTTGGATGTTCATGACGTCATAGTTTTCCATACGATCTTCTGACCACTTGTATGAATTGAATCACTTTGATGTCAAACAACTCTTATAGATTTTCTGTTAAATATAAAATGAAACTTGTTATATTTATTATGTTAACTTGGTCTATTTATATCGTCAACCAAAAATTATCTAGTATGTCTAATCTATCTATATAAATAAAAATCAATTGCCAAAAATGTATGTAAGCGCATAACTTCGGCGCATAACGGCTGCATCTTTGGCTAATTCTTTTTTTTTGTGTTTGTAATTGTCAGGACAAGGTTTTTATGAAAGAAAATTTTTAGGAAATCGGAAATTTGAAATTTTAAGTTGCACCCGTGCGTAGCCGGGGCGAGTCGTTAGTAATATATATATTGTGGTCAGAATTCAATTATTTATTTAATTACATATTATTGCGGAGCCAGGTGTAAATACATTCACCTTCTCTATTTTTCCTTCAGCTGTCATTCATGTTAAATATGGAGCGGTCTGTAACACAACTTTACTTAAACCCAATATTTATTATTGTATTTTGCTGCCTATTCTATCATGGACTTTACTCTTAGATACGTAATTCTTTTAAATCCACTTACAACTATCCTTTGCATCTTCAAATATCAACTAAGCATTTTTTTATAGTACTTATGCGGCATTTTATTTCATCAGGCAGCAGCCATTTACGGTTGCCCTATAACTGGCCTTCCATTTGCGTCATATTAATAGTTTTCCTGTATGAAGTCTATGACAAGGACCACGTTAAACTTTCCCAAGTCCAAATAGAGTTGGGAAACGTCATCGTGATGCAGGACTTGTCTCGTGTTGTAATTGATTACATTGATGTCACTGAGCATGTAATGAGTAACGTTTATGGCTACAGTGTCGCAATTCCGTCTCGTGATTTTCGTTTACGACTTTAATAAAATAATATCAAATGGCGCTACACTTGCGTTTCTTAATTCAGTCAAGTCTACATTGGGAATTGATCATTTTCATTGATTTATCATACCCTCGTATTTTAATGCCACCTTTCAAGCCGCATAAAGTAGACACAGAAAAATGTATCATTTACGTAGCTTTAAAAAATTAAACAAAATAAAAACAACTGGTTTACTGCACCTATATATGCTGATTTCAACGAGAAAATCGACAAAAACATTATTATTGACATAAAACAGCCGCAAAAAGCACATCGGCAGAATTTAATGATAACAATCAAATAACGAAACATCATACAAAGAGTCAGCTCGCACTTTATAACTCATTTTAGAAGGGCCATACGCTTAAACGCAAGGAGTCACACAGACGCGTCTGTAGGCTCGCCGCACACAGGCACGGTGACCGGGTCAGGCCCATTCTAGAAGCCCCATTGATATTTCGCTGTGCGGTTTCATTGATGGAACTTACATTGTTTATGTGCCGCTCAACGTGATCGCTAGAGAAAAGTTCATGCGTTCAATATCGTTCTTTAGGTAGTAAAATTTAAAAAATATTATGAATTAGTTGCATGTTTGTTCATAATGAAATTAATCGATTGTTTAGATTCTACTACCACTTTGCCCTAAATAAGATTTCAATTATTTATAAATTATGAGAAAATTTATGAATTATAAGACCATTTTTTCATCGTGCTTTATAAATAAATATTGTAAACAGAAAATGTCTTTATAA
Organism: Shargacucullia verbasci; assembly: GCA_947562105.1. NCBI lineage: Eukaryota > Metazoa > Arthropoda > Insecta > Lepidoptera > Noctuidae > Shargacucullia > Shargacucullia verbasci. The sequence continues at coordinate 10,151,057 of OX387286.1, forward strand.
AGACACGTATTTTTGTGGTACGAATGAAATAATATTTATTAAAATCATCGCGATAACTTGGATGGTCAGATAATACTGCTAACAAATTTCCAAGCTCCTATATATTATATAAATTCGTGTAACCTTCGGCGTTTCACCTTGTACGTCTTATTTATCGCCCGTCCCTCGGTCTAAAAATACACCCAGCAGTTTCCCATGTTTCCAACGTCTGATAATATGATTTCCTAGCCGGATCCAATGTCGTTACCGAGGTGGCCCGGGCAGGCTGCACCGGGGCGGATAGAGGGGTGCGGGGTACTCATGACCTAATTCCTTGCTTGCACAACCTGTTCTATTTTCCCTATGACGTCAAAACCCCCATTCACCCCGGAGTGCTGAATCGATGCGCCCCAAACTGGGTCGGCCTGAATGAACCACTTGTACATTCAACATGGACTGGCTATTTTTAGCTCCGAAGGTGTCTCGATCGGGTCTCGTTCCGAACCAGTTTTTACGGATGTATTGGTAGGACGCAATTAAATTCTGCAATTTTTAAAATTAATTGTGACGTTCGATGAGTTTTATAATTCGAGTTCAATTAACTTTTCCCCAAGAAATTATTTATGAGAGCTATTATTATGTTAAACATCTTAATAATAGCAGGCATTCTGAATGCTGTTTATTAGTATTTAGTTTTGTGCATGTCATGCAATTTATACATTAAATTAAAAAGTTATTCTAAGATAATTTAACACCTACATATTACGTCATGATATCTTCAAAATTTTCGCTATTAAGTAGACTGAAATCATACCTAGCTATTAATTTTTTTCCTATGAATTGTAGCACCTCCACCAGAATACTAGCGAATTATTTTTCAAAGCTACTTCAAGATCATTTTATGAGTAGTTTTCTGATGAAGAAATTGAAAAAATGGGAGACACATCGCATGTAATTACTAATTTTGTATTGTTCCAGATATCGCGCGCCAGTATCGACGCATGCAAGGATTACTTCCGTGACGACCTCATCAAGACCGACTGGCAACTGATGGTCGAACTGAAGAAACTCTTCCAGATATTGTAAACCCACCGCCCGCGCGCCCGTGCCCTGTCCCCCACGGTGAAGCTCTCCAGCTGTTATAACGACGTAGATACATTTCGTCAGCTTTGTCTATTCCATCTAACATTATTTCACTCTCCGTTGTATCATAGAATCTCACCACGTTATCTTTTTTTTGTATACTAAACGCGAATTTATTCGAAACTATGTTAACATATTGGTGGGAAAATGTGAATGTCAATGTCATGGCTAAGCCTTGTATTTTATCTTATCTGATGTTTTACCTACTGCCACGTCTTGTAACTACCGAAGTATCATGAATGGCAAAATTGTCGAATAAAATATCTCATATTTCGAGACGCATTGTAAATAGTATTATACATGTTTATTTATTTATTAGCAAATCCACGTATTACTTTTGATTTGGTTGGACCGTGAGGATTTTTAGGCGCTGGATGTGAAATTTATATAAATTTGCCAGAAAAATGTCTTCAGTTTCTCTGAAAGAAAACTTCTACGAGTAGAATAATCCTTTGTAAATAAAACGATGTAACATGAATTATTTACAATAAAATTTTGTAGTTTTATGTAAATAAAATATAATGAAAAATCTTTGCATGTCTTAATTATAACGTCAAGTAGTGCAATAAACGATCTCGATGTCAATAAGTGAGTCTTCACGATGCAATATCTTCTGCGGTGCTTCTGAATGTAGATAAATATAATATTCAATGTCTTGATATAGCTAAAATACATGTTCACTCCACTAGGGGCACTGACTACCTAATTATTAGAAAGGAGGTCGTCTATTGTACGAAGATAGTATATTTTGGTTGAAATTTGAATGCGGTTTGGAATATTTTCCTCGTATGTAGTACATACAGGGATCGAGGACTGAACTTGATAGAAAGAGGGATCGAAGTCCATGGAGGTTGTATTTTATACGTAGGTATTTTCCCTTTTTGAAACGCTTTGTATTATATAGATGGAATCGGACATATTCTTATATTGAAGAACTTTTATTAAATTACAAAGTAATCTTTTCGTATTATTTATTTCAGTTAAATTACCCTTTTGATAGTTAAATACAATAAAACTATTTTATTTTCGATAGGTTTTCCGATAAATTGCGTTTTTCGGCAAATTCCAAAAGGCCCGTTTCGTTTATAAGAGGTACAATGATTAAATTTTTTGATAATAAATGCAAGGAATTCTCATTAATATAACTAAAGTCTTAACAGCACGTTAATGTAAGGTGACAAACAGAAAATTACAGCAATATTTAAACACCGAGGAGAAATATGTATATGGAGAATTTCGTACGTGGTGAGAATACGCCTCAGACCGTAAGTTACAGATAGACCCGGAAGGTAGAATGTGGCAATAAGCCAATCCCAGAAGCTGAAGAATACAGATACGGTAAAGTAACATAACATTTAACAATAAATCCACTTGTGCCGTAAGTCAAGCATTTCGGCGAAGAAGCGGCGAAGTACCGCACCGCACTTTGTTTCATTCGCTTCAGTATCTCGTCACAAAAGTATGATTTATGGCTGGAGGTGTGGGTAACCACTCTGGAAATTAATCTCAAGACGGAATTAAGAACCTGTAGGTAGACCCGTTGGTCCGTCAATTTAACCGCTTTTCTTTGTGTTGTCTCAACTCTGTGACAAAGGTTTCGTAACTCTACAGCAAACGCTAATACAGCTCTATTGTTATTTATTGGGCACGGTTCCAATCGCGGGTTATAATTGAGAATTTTCTAATAGACAAACTTATTCTTGTCTGACCTACACATCGAACCCCCGGACATTTAAGACCAGTAGTTGGTAAAACCGGAGCAATTTTCATCGATCGAACACCAGTGACCTGAAGAGCCTGGCTGGGTTTGATTGTGTCATTGCGTAACTTAGGAAAAACTTGTGTCCAGAATAGGCTGAGTGGGGGAACTGAACATGACAATGGCCCTACACGAGATTGCATTTGCGGGCACTAACTGGTTTGCTTCGTGTGGTGAAGGGGACTATGAAAAGGAGACAGTAGTATCATGTTAGATTGTAAGTAACGATCGGTCAAACAGTTGGAATTATAGTGAGCCCATACATCCTATAATCAGATCGACTTCTTTCCAAGACAGGCGGAATCTCTGTTCTCAATAGATCTATAAGTACAGAGATTCGTTAGCGGTGCGAAATGGTTGGTGACGGGCGTGATTAGTGGTTTGGGCAAACGCTTTTTCTTTTTGAGACTTGTTTTAAGGTTGACAGGTTCGGGAAAACCACCGCATCGGCTAACAGTTGAGATCATAATATTAACTCGTCAAGCGAAGCATTAAAGCTGCCGGCGATCGTTAACGTGACTTAGAGAAATTCGGTTCACAGCTACGTGAATTGAGAATATCCAGTAGGTTCTGAGAACAGGAAAAAAATAAAAAAATATTTCACAGTCATTCATTATACAATTTGATTCACCGATTCTAAGAGACATGTGAATAATTGATCGAGTGCGTCTGTACATATTTATGAATCATTGTATTTCCCTCTTAATTATCCGATGGAGATAGGCATAATATATTATCTGTACGTGTATCACAATCACAAGCATCGCCAGTACTCACACTAGAATTGTTTTGCAGTACTCTAGCCTGCACAAAATTGATCTTTACGGATGCAATTATCTGTTTGACGTTGAGTTTTAATTGCAAGTCATGAAAGCATAAAATTATTCTATCAATAAATGTTTCCACACCACAATGTTTACATTATCGGGACCTGTATGAATAAGCTCATGCCATGCCTACGTACCTAATTGTGGCTATAATGACTAACCTCCGGAAGTCATTATGTATCGGGGAAACTACAAAGGTGTTAGTTTTACGAACTGATGGGATATTCAACAGCTAGTGATCACTAACTTGTTTGGCGCTAATGTGCGTCCTTTATTTTCCTACCACGCGCATAAAACCGCCTTGGTTTTATATTTTGTAACGTAAGTATGCGCGTAGCCACGCAGCTACGTGCGTAGCAGGGCTTTGGGATATATCTATTCTATGCTGGACGTATTCGCGTATTGCCGCTTGACAACGCACGTAGACGCAAATCACTGGTGTATTTTAATAGTTAACGATAACGATCTACATTCTGGGCATTCCAATCTAGAGCCCGGAGAGTCCCTTTGCAGTGTTATAATAATCGCTACTGTTTTCTGCAGAAATACTTTGAAATTGCTATACGCGTCAAAGTTGCAAAATTCAAGATAAAATAGGTAATTGGTATCCCTGTTTGAACTAGGTTATTCTTCTATCATGTCGGTAGAGCCAATCAGCATCGGAGGTATTGGAGCTAACTGCAGGATCCGCCAGATCTCGGAAATCGTCACTCGTGGAATCTGTATCTTCTCCGAAGCACCCCTTTTAACTATTGTAGTTACTTAATTTGGAGTAATCTTATATCTGCTTTATCTGTATATAGGTAGCCCCCAATTTGCATTGTTTCCGTGTTGATTTCTAGTTCAGAATCTCATCGGAGATTTTGAATATCCTCCCCAACCCAACTCATGTAAATGATAGCACACACTTACTGGCAATATATCCGTTTTATTACTTCTAGGTCCGCATTTAATGATTTAACATCGATGATGAGTATGATGACCGAGAAGACAGTTAGAGATGATAATCTGTTCAATACCTATACCTAAACCACTGTGCAGTGTAGGTAGTCATTTATTGTAGACACGTTTTGTTTACACAAGCCATTTTAAGAAAAACTTGATGAGAACAACCATGGAAAAGTTACGAGTTACGAGATTATGAATACAAGTTTCGTATGGATTAGAATTTGACTGAAACTGGCAGCATTAAAGAAAATTCTCTTTATTTTACTTCAGTTAATTTTAATGCTCGAGACAGTTTTCCTCTGAAAATAACAGATCGAGATCATTTTAAGTTTTTTTTTTTAAATTATAACTCCTTACGTTGTAATAATGTACCCATGTGTAGGTGGATAGATACAAAGTTGGATAGATAATAAGTGAGTATAGACAAGCACCTAGATCTTTTATTAGCCAAGCTCATTTAATAGGCTGCAATACTATGTATCTAGGTAGGTGTTGTTTGTCGTCAATAATTCACCAAGAAGGTCATCATCTCTCATACCATTCCTGAAAACACCAATGCGGGGCTAGCAACATCGTTGGTTGGGTGGAGCTACCAATGTAGGCACTGGTCTACTTTCTTCACTGCGCTTCCGTATGACGTATTTTGCATCGTCGATACTTCTTGTGCAAAGGAAATAGAGTAGATTGAGAAAAACGTCTCAGAAGAAAGAACCAGAATTTTGATCCACGTTGCAGGATTTTCTGATTTTCCCATGTTTATGCATATTTTTGGCGGAATTTTAGATAATTTTGCAGCAAGTAACTATGGAAACTCGGTACGCGTGGGCGAGGGGGTGTTGTTTTCAGGGTCTAGGTCACGCCCCGGTGTGCAGGGCGCATGCGCGGGCCGATCTGCTCCCGTTCAGGAACTGTCCCGTTCAAAGCTCATCGGACTTCCTTATGGTAGGAACATCGTTTCCGCGCGCGGCTGTGACGGGAAAACTGGGAGGTTTACACGTTCCAAGTGCAGTGTGTGAAGTCATTAAAATAATATCAATTAAAGTGAAGTTAGTTATAATCGTGTAAATAACGGCTATTAGTATGTAAGTATGTATGATGAATCTAGGTATTCTACTTAAACTAATTACCTACTTATGTTTTTTTTTATAATTTATTATTTTTGGTCGAAAACTAAAATAAATTTAATATAATTAATATTTATAACATGCAATTACGATTACTATGAATAGTTGTCAGTTAGGCCTAAACTAAGTAAAGCCGTCGCTGTATTTAGTCGGTACTTAATTTCTATGTATCTAATATTCTTATAATAATATCGGTATGAGCATGCTATCATATTATGACTAGCGATCAGCAAGAAGATTCTTGCTAAAGCTTGTGAGCAGCTGCCCAGTGTCCGCCAGTCACTCGGGAATGGGTCTTTTCGTGCACCTCAATTACTGTGTTTGTTATTTTAAATAACTTCAACAGAAGAAGACTGACTTATAACTCAAGATATATTATAAACAATTTCTTAACAATATTCTACCAAGAAAATATAAATAGCGGTAAAATAAGTTAGGTATTATTACCTAACTATAATAATAATTATATAAACAAGGTCCAGAAATTATTTTCTGGACCTTGTTTATATAATTTTACCAGAACCAATAATAAAATGTGATACTGATAGATAACTAGTATTGTTTGGAAATAATATGAAATCAAAAAATATATTTTATACCTAGACTGATAACCTGCAGATTTTTATTTAAAGCATCTAAAGGTCTTGTTTTATATTCATTTTAAAACTTTAAATCATCCGTTTATTTGTGTTTTAGTGTCATAATCTTGTATTCGAAAAGTACAACTAGTTTATAATTAGTTTTCCGGCTACATTCACAAGAAATTGTGGCAGTTACTGAAACGAGTCTGTCCAACAGTCTGGTCACAAGGTCAACCCAACACTTTTCTGTAATTACCGCCCTCCTAGACGACGGGTACAGTTTAATTTTTTCGGCCACGTGCTAAACGTCGTTCATTCATGCGTGCGAATGAATGGGGAGCGTTGAGTCTTTGCGAACTGAAACAGTCGGCCGCCGAACGCCCGCGCGCTCAATGCGGCGCAGGCGCCCGCGCACCGCGAGTGACACTCCACACACGAACGAACCGTGCCACTGCTTACCACCAGCACACACACCGGATCTTCTCTCGGTGCGTCATCTATTTATACCACTCTTTAAAAACACGTCCCGAACACCGACCTTGAACAAATGTGCTGTGGTTTCATTCATTAAAATTATCACTTTCAAATTTATCTCAGTCGCAAAACATTCCCTCTCAACATGCTATGACGGACAATTTGCTAATTGGAGATAATTTATTAGATATAAAACCGTTGTTAAGATGATATTAATTGGGTGACGTGCATCCATTTCGTCCATTTAACCGCTGTCTGTAGTCATAGTTTCCTACGCGGGGCGTTGCGCGTGCTCATTGCTTGTATCAGAACAACAACCAGCATCTTCCTGCATTGAGACGGCAGATAACCGCACATAAATATAGTTAACGTTATCAACGTACTTTGCTAATTTCTACAGAGATTCGACGAAATCATTGACAGGAAATTATAAGTTGTCATCAGTCGTTGCTTTAGCAGTGGTGTCCCGTTGCACGTAGGTTGGCGTAAGTGCAAACCGGTAGACAGCGCCGGCGATGTTGTGCCGATACCTTACACCTACTCCATGAATACAGGAAGCGGTTCTCATTTTTCATCGTTTCTAGGTACCAGTGCCTCACTATTATGTCAAAATGAAAGACTTTACAACACCCGGCATTCAAACAATATAACAAAACACGTGCCAAATGGGCTCTAAAAAAAAACAGCTATCCGGATACAGTTTCAGAGATAAGAATCTTTTAAGGGCTTCCAAAGAGATACCGTTGCTCTAAAAGAATTAACGTTATCTCTCTTAGAAGCCAATATGACGGGCTTTTAAAAAACTTTGTTGGTTATCAATGTGGCGCCAGTCTCGCTTTTTTTGCCAAGATAATGTTGAGTGAACTGAGAGAAAAAAGTAACAGACTAGACTCGATATTTAAAACGGCGACAAAGATTTGATTGTGTTAAAGTAAACATTCAGATGCAATACTAATTTAAGTGGAAGTGAGAACTGAATAATTGTTGGATGTAGCACGACGTCGTTCGTCGTTGACCAAATGGGGAGGTCCTTTTCGCGGAAATTGATTTCGCTGAATGACAACAGCGCAGTGTTTGTGGCTACGTCGGGCCTCCGTTTATAAATAATTCCTTTTAGGACAGATTGTTTCTGTTGAAAGACGATGCTGTGATCTGATAATAATTAATTTTAGGAAAGGGCTGTATACACATACTTTGAAACTTGGACTATGTGATGTGATGAAGACGTTCTTACATTAACGAATGGTACGTGATGTTTTGCGCGAGAGTGCGCGCGTGACTAGTGCGGATCGAGGAGCGGACAAGTCGACCTCGTCCAGATAAATCTATCAATGAACACGATAAGGGGGGCGCGTGTCACGCAACCGCAGGAAGTGCCCCAACTCGCCTCCTGCACTCTGAACTGAACCCAAGGCACCATATCGTCCGCAATACATCATTCTCGACTTTTAAACGCATTCTGGTGAATGTAGTTAGGTACTTCTCAAGTGCCTACATTTGAATACTTTCGTTTAAGAATTTACGATTTTGTTATTGCTAAAGTTGCTTATTCTAGAACAACACAATAAATTTACGTTTTAAACTACTTGTGTCTTAATATTTTGACGGTTACTGTAAAGTCCAAAAATTTCAATACGAATTCAAGGGATTTGGGAATAGGATTGAGAGAGCATTAAAATCTAACTCTATTTCATGTTGATTTTTATTTCTAACATAATAGCAAGTCTCGGTGTGAAATTAAGCGATGTCATATCATTTAACTCGAAGCTCCTAGACGCGTTATCAACACTAACAATAAGGACTCAATTGATGTATGTCTCCCTCTTTAGTGCATCTGCTTACATGACATAACATTTGTTTTCGTTTTACTGATATGTAATATAGATTATTAATTATATTATTTAAGGAGCAATCAATCGGTTACAGTATAGTATCAAAGGGGTTATAGACCAACTATCTGTACGATAAGCTATTATTTATTTAAGTCCGAAAACTAATCTAACCTTAGAGTCAGCGTCAGAGCTCAGATGGTAGTCTCTCTATATAAAATACTGATATTCAGCCGCAACCAGATACGACTAGAAGCCGATCCCAAAGTAGTTGGGAAAAGACTAGGCTGATGATGATGATATTATTTATTTAATGCGGAAAGTCACGATTTGGCGAAACTATGGCCACATAGAAGCACTCTTAAACAGATGTGATGGGTTCCGAAAATGTCAAAATGATTCGTCAATTGTAGGACGCTAAATCTGTTAAACCTTTTGAAAAAATAATTGATGGAGCGTCTGATTTGCCAGATTTAGAATCCAGTGACATTTTACTCTGTGTGAAATGTTTTGAAATGATAAAAAAATTGATTTATAATATTTATTTTTATTTATTATCCAAGTGTAGTTTGTTTTTTTTTTAGTATATTTTTAGTGCACTAACATTTTTCCAAGTTTTATCATTGCGCTAATGATAAAACTACATCTATGTTTTAAAAAAAGACGTATTTCCTTTATTAACAAAGGTTTATAATAATACCAATTATTAGGCATCTAAGAATTAAATATTGCATCTAATTTTGTGTTTAATTGTACATCTATTTAGATGTCCAAGGCAAGGCCCATGTAGTACAATAAAGCCACAAGCAATTGGTGATAATACGCAAGAAATAAACAAAAATGTGTACCTACACTTAAGTCAGTCTGCGTTGACTCTGCTAATAAAATCGCTAAGATTTTTTAATACAGCGTGGGAAGACAGAAGGCAGCATTGTCTGTTTACGGCAACACAACAAATGAAACAAAACTATCTAAGCGTAAACAAATCGTTATTCTCATTCTGTGAAATATAACAACACTCGAGACTAATAATTGAGACGGTAGACGTGGGCAACTGTACGACTGAAGGATACCTCGCCTTTTAAATGGTATAGACCTCATTAAAATTAACTCATAAAGTATAATTCAACTATTTTATGGCCGACTAACACATGGGCGAATAGTTTCCCTATTGTGTCCTTTCGATAGTTCAGTTATAAAGTAGGTGGTAGAATAGAGGCCCTATAATCTGCAGTGGGTGAATGTGGGTTGATATACTCGATATAGGTAGGTGCCTTCGTAGATAGAGATGTTTCCTGAGCGCATGTATCGATGCGAGTATTGTGATGCACTTCGCAAATTAACTTAGCATGAAGAATGAGCAAAACTATGAGTGATGGTGAGCGTTGATGCGAATTGATATTTACGAGATATTATATATTTGAGAGATATATTTGATATAAACGAGTGCTAAAGGCATTATCATAAAATAGTCGGTCAAATACCTATCTGACTATTTTGGTAGGGGAATTTCGATTTGTGAGGGTTTGTTTTATCGTAATATAAGATGAATACATTATATATGTCGATTATTTTAATATCGTTTCCCACCAGTTTTAGTAAGAGGGTCATCCGTGTTAAAGTGTCCTAAGCCTATACCTAAGTTTTAAGTTTCGAGTTCAATTAGACATACCTAAACCCCTGAACTCGAAACCAAACGTAGCTGAAATTTGAAACGTAGTTGCAAATTCTGACCGACAGCCGCGTTAGCTTATCATATATGTATTGGGCGCCCTCCAGTAACTGATTGGGGTGCATGCGGAAGTTGGGTGGCAGTTGAGCAGATTGATAGTCTTTACCGCTAAAGATTGTACACCCAGTATAAAACTGTTATTTTAAAAGAGTATCCATGGAGTTTCTTGCCGGTCGCTTCTCCATAGGACCTACCCTCACTTTGGAACCGTGCACCTAGAATCACAACGTTTTGAAAGAACCTGTAAAGGCCTACTCGAAATAAAAATATTTGACTTTGACTTTGATCACTGTTAAATACTGATAGTCGCATCATATTAAACTGGAATCCTATTAGGATGATCAATAGGGGTAGTATAGATTGATATTTTCTAGTACTTAGACGTGAATTTGTGAAGTTACTTAGTTATCAGTCCATGTAGTTGCTTACTGTTGAAACGGCTGTAAATCAGTATCCCTAGTGTAATTTTCGTTTAACAAATTCAATTTACTACATCGAACGCGTTCGGCGCTCCGATTGGTCCGTTTCGTGCTCTCTACCAATCGGAGCGCCGAACGCGTTCGATGTAGTAAATCGAATTAGTCAAAATAAACTTACACTAGGGGTACAAAACATTAAAAACGTTAATTTATTTTAAGTTTTTTTAAGCTTTTCGAAATTACTACGCAGCTTATCTTCGTCAATTTTTTTTATCGATAAATAAATTATATCATCATCATCCTGACGATCCATAGTCCGACTTTGCCCTTACTTCAGTGGTAGGCTTCCTTATCACTGTGCTAGTATTCATACTCCTGATATATGTATATAATTATAGCAAGAATAGCATTGGACTGTTAATACACAAATATTAAAGTACCTATAGGTACTAGGTTTACGACTTCACGAGCTGGACTAAATGCCATCGCCTTGTGAAGGACGGTGCCGTCAACTTTCGCATCCAATAAGGTGCATGCCATATTGATGTGTATTGTGTTGCATAACAGTCAAGTATCGGCTCGGTCCACTTTCCACCTGCCCACGGGTTACTCTGTGGGTTAAGAATTTGGTACTAACAGCCAGGCATGGATTGTGTGGCGTTGCGAAACGACTCGACCAAATTGGAGGTAGAGCAGAGCTACGTAGGCGCGCTGAATAGCATGCTGCCCACGGCTGGTTTTAATAATCAAGTCCCCACGTTATTATAACATTAGGTATAGGTGCTTAGGAAACTTTAACACGGATGGCCCTCTTACTAAAACTGGTGGGAAACGGTATTAAAATAATCGACATATATGTATTCATCTTACTTTCCGATAAAACAATCTTGGACATAAACTAAGTAGGCAATTATTTAGCACACGGATGCATAATTCGCTTTAAAATCTGATTGCTCTGTTTCCTGGAAGTTTGTAAGTAAACGCGTCAATTTGATGCATGGCGGTGTTTTCAATGGTTCCAAGTAACACAACTTAGAATTTAATTTATCCTTTTAAATTGACCGTTTCGTAACTTTAAATTCAAATGACTGCTTTATAATGGCAATCAACCACTCACAATCGCCTTTTTGGTCTTTTGGAATAGTATCCTTGGATTATTTCATTATGTATCTAACAATTGTCTATTTCAAATATCATTGCAGTCAAATATCGTTTAAATCGTAGACTAGCTAGATTGAAAATAAAAGACTACAGCATTGAATAGCGGAACTATACGCAGAACCAGGAAATTTCCACAAATTAATCAATGCATTATCATCAGCGCAGTCCGTTCTATTGTGTGACAGTAATATCATGTGATTACCTGTGAATTGAATATCAATGCTTGTGCAACCGCAGTAGGTGGAACGACATTCTCTGAATAGGGATACACTGGTACAAGTGTTGTAGGTGTGGGTAACACTGTGGGTGCGCCTGCGCGACCCACGGATATCATTCCATTTATCATCTATACATTAACACACACGCTCATATTGTTATTGCATTAGAGGCACTAAATATAACGAAATAACAATATTCGTTAATGCTACTACTACTATTTAGGATTTAAATAAAAAAACGTTATTTAAGGAAAGAGTAACAACCGACATACACCAGCAAAGTCCCTCAAGGTGTCTTATACCACGTTTTATTATTATCTACCATTAATTCTATTTACCATTTTAAACGATGGACGATTCTTCAGCAGATATTCTAAATATCTTAAACTTTTATGAACTTTACTATACGAATACTTTTAGACGGATAGACAGGCGCGAGACGTTTGAAAGGTCGATACGGAAATATGCGCCAACTCATCGATCTAGTCCAGATCAACGGTTACCTAGCTATACTATAATCTAGACATTAATAGACTATATTGCAGTCTCATAAACGTTTAAAATCAAGACTTTATTTCTGGTTTCTACTTGCAATGTGTTTTTCAAACTTTACGTTCGCTTATAAGGCGTGTGTGTAGGTAAAGCAATGGCTGAATTTATGGTTGTTTAAAAGGAGTCAATTTTCTATACGTACTGTCTTAGAGCTAATATAATGAGACCTCCGTACATGTAATGTAGTTTAAACCATAATTTGGAAACATAGAACGTAGGTAGTCACCTATCGGTTGATGACTGGGCCCGCGCGTGATGGAAAACCACACAGACCGTCCTGAGCAGAGCGGAGTTATTAGTCCAAACAACTGATCACGATAAATTGGCCATAACCTAAAGAACTGCTGTCCCTGGGACTTCAGCTTTTCTTTAGGTACTGCTCAATTAAAGCGTTTGAGGTTTGGAGATACAGTATTACAGTACCTAATTAAAATTGGTTCTTTTGATAATTATTTAGGTCTTCTCCCACTGTGATGGAATTAGTAATGTATGTTATTCCGATATCTAATTCCTTACTGATGTATATCAGTACTATTTCTATTTCCTATTCACTATAAGATGAAATATTCTCTATTTTTAAAGCTGTAAAGTTGAAAATAGGATGCGAAGATGTCAGATTTTGTCGTGTTTACTAAGAATAAAATATAAGCACGTGCCGGAAACGTTAGTAGTATGATATGAAAACTCGAAGTAACGTCCTGCAGTAATCACTAGGTGCAGGAAACAGGAATGTCTTATGGTATAACGGCTTTAATATGAATCCGAGAAGTAGGAGTCATACAGGAAAAAGCCGCAGACTTAAGGAATGTTGGTCTGTATGAAATTCTTGTTTCACTTCGACGCCTACCCCTGAGTTAACTTGAGATACATCCTACAAAAAATTTATATCATTGACATAACATTTTTGATATAACAATGTTATGATAGAAAAATTATAGTTACTTCTTTCTAAAATAAGTAAAAAAATATAATAACTCAAAGCTAAGTCAACAAAATCTTGGACTTGCTTTACTCTGCGGCATTTTGAACACGTATGAAACTAAATTATATTACTCTGGACATTTGTTGAATTTGCATGACATTAACTGCGAAGACCATCATCGAAATAGCAAACCACTTTACATAGTAGAGAGGTACTATCGAAAAACGGTTACCAAAGGTTCCAATGAAAGATTTCCATTGGAAATAAAAAATAGCGTGATTAATGAAACTAAAGTCAACTATCACAGGTGCGTAAGTACGCACACGGGTTGGTTAGATAGAACTATTAGGTATGAATATTAATCGTAATTCACATTTGAGCTCGAGGAATTGTTACGTGAAAGTACTTGGCTACGATAACTAATAAGTCTGATAACTACCAGTTCGCCTGGATAGCTGATGTAAAGTTCCGAGAATTCTAAAGTGATGATGTTTTGTGTAAATTTCGCGGAAAAGCGAGAACGATTAATGCGTTAAGAATATATTTTTAATATTTACGGCTCAAACGTCAGCTCTGTTAAGATATAATAACTCAATTGTTTGATTATTGAACTTTGACGATGTATTCGGAAGAAAAGCGTGTTTATAATAATATAATAAGGTCTGTTAGATCATTAGTTACTGAAGCATCAAATACGAAAGATGAACTCCATTTTGTATTTATTATCTAATTAGTGTTTTGCCTACCTAATAGAAAAAAAAGCCTGTTCTTTAGGATCCAGGCTACCTCTTTGTAAAATATCATAACTACCAGTTCAGTGGTTTAGTTCTGATGAGGTAACAAACAAACGGACATAGTTACTTTCGAATTTACAATAGTGTGGATAATTAATGCATCATTTAGATTGCCACCGCATACTTTAGTTGATTTACAAAAGGATAGCAATGATTCTGACCTACAGCAATCGCCAAAAATATAATTTTGTATTTAGAGCCGTCTAGACTATTTATTATTGGCGTCATAACTAGATCTACAACCTTAGGTATTTTCTCAGTTCTAATTATACTAGTCTAAATAGTAGTAGTCCCGGCACACCAAATGCCATGAGACTGAATCAATCTGAATATTAAATAAACGATATCCTCGTCTATAAAATGTATTAGAATCGATAAAATAGTAAAATAAATGTATTCTAAAAACAAATCCCCAGTGTAATTAACCCAATAACAATAAATAAGATATCTATTTTGAAGTAGTCATAAATAAACAAATGTTAGATTTAACAGTTACTTCACCCGCCTTCATCAAATCGCCTCCAGATGGCGCTATGAATAGATTCAATTTATAAACTACACTATTAAGAATCACATCAAATGACATAAAGATTATAATTGTAGCTGTTAAGTTGAACAATACTAGGATACGGATTTTCTTAGATTGATAAAATAATGTTTACAAACTTACATAACACATACATATTTAATACTGTAATATGGTTAGAAAAAGGAAGTTTGCGTGTTAGACGGGAGTATTATTGACCTGTATCATAATCAGAGAAAGGATTGAATCGCAGTATAGTTCCAATATTTCGGTGTGGCAGGGCGCAGGGTCGTCGACCGCACTCTTCAGTGTTGGTGCCGTGCTATTTCGAGGCGGCGAGCGATGGCGACCGCACCCGACTCAAGCCGATCGCACGATGTGCTGCGCACGCGTAAACAAACATGGCCGAACTGTCATTCACTAATTCATTCATAAGCGATCATTGATATTTGACAAACTGACTCGAACTCATTATCTGTGTGCCTCATTATACAATGTACATCGCAACATTGTTGTTTCCAATTTCTACTGGCTTTAAAATTACCGCAACTTAAACTTGAACTGACGATGACGTGGTGTCAAGCAGTGTTACGCTGGCACCCAGTCATCGACGTTTATCCTTGGGTTAGCGATGTCAGCAATGAGTTTAAATGGAAATTAATTAATATTTAGAAATATAACCGATACCCCTACACCGTGCTCACATTTACAATTAGTAGTCATCTGCAACTAGCGTAAGAATACAAATACAAGTTAGGTTCATATGTATCATTATCAATTGATGCATATGATTCTAACTGAATGAAATCATCAAGAATGCATTATATAAAAAGTTAGGATCATTCATCGAAAAAGTATGGATTACCTAATTTACCATTTAGTCAATTTTCCTTTCATTTTATGATGATGTTAAAAATATAGGTTTCGTTTAATATCTGCTGTTATTAATTGGCTACAATAAAGTACTAAAACACAGCTTGATGGTTTTTAATAAAATTACTTAAATAATTGCATATCTGCCTACATTCCGAATTCTTTGTGTTCCTAAACATATGGCAGTTTGTACAGAAAGTGTTTTGTTTCTATTTAATTTTCAGTAATTATTTGATTATTTCTTTAAATGAATTTAAGAAGCATATCGAATTATTACTGTCTCGCTAACGAGTGTAAAGTAATGTCTCGCGTCCGATGAAGGCAGGCATTGTTCGTGACATGTGGACCACATAGCACATCTGTAGCGCATATTCTGACGCGCCTTTTGTTCCAACCCTGACCATGTGGCCCGCGGACGGAACGCGCTAGTTTTTGTCGCATTTTTTCGGTATACGAAAAAGTTCCTAACAGAATACCAGATTATACATGTGGCTATTATTGAAATATCCCGTCACTAGCACCGGTCAAGACCGGAGTCTAATAATAGTCCAAATGCAGTAATTTAACATCCGCCAACTTTCGGTAGTTTAAATTCGCTAGTAGATACCTATCTATGAACTTTATATAAAGCATACATTTTTAAATTCTTTTCTGATTTTATTACAAACTCTGATATTTATTTGAATGAACGTTCAAAATAGATACTGTTGTAGGTACAATAGTGTATAAAATTCCTCATCAACTTATAATGTAATGTTAGTCAAATATTGGGAGTGCGCAACGCGTCGTCAGCGGTACCACGTGGTCGTTGAAGAGTTGCCAACGCTCGCTTACGCGATACCACTTCCTGTTTACCGCGCCGTCTGTTCGACACTACGCCTTGCCTCTACGGAGGCTAGCGGAATTATCAAAAGCTATTTTACGTCACGACTGGGTAGCACAGACGTGTATTAAATGTTACGAAGAAACGGGAGCAATCCACGTAATGTTATGTTCACAGAAGATATGATTTATCTTATATGAAAAATTACTGTGTTGTGCATAGGAGGACAATATTTTTCCAAAAAACTAAATTAATAGGTACTGATCATATATTTAATTTTATAGTGGTTATCATCTTGATATATCTACTCAGTCTATATACTTAAAGGAAATAAAAAGGAAATTTAGAAAAAAATTAGACATAAAAAACCTAGCTCACAGCGGGAAACAACACGAAGCATATTATGTCGTGACTTGCTCTGGGAAGAAACTGATTCCAATTGAAGACCTTTTTCACTGACTGCAGTCAATGCGCTCAAGTTTCAACGTACCGGGGACGCCGATACTTGAATGCTTACAAACATTATTAACTTCTAAATCGTAATTAAAAGTATCAAGTAAAAGAAGGAGTTCTTAAAAAAAAAATTGTTCTGTTACTCTAAACTCGTATACTTTGATTATTTTCATATTCAATTCAAAATAGCTATTTGATTTAAAGAAGTATGTACCCTCTAAATGTCCCCACTAACTTATTTGACATTGTCCAACTTGGCGCATATCAAATATATCAAAAACTTACTGTAGAATCGAGAGTTCCGCGTAAGGCATGGCCTTGATAGATTTCGACTAAATATTTTTTCTCATTCTCGTTTAGCGTACACAGATAACACATTGTGTCACCTTATCAAAGCAACCAATGACGACTGACTTATGCTTGATTTTTGGGCAAAATTGTTAATGCATATATTATTATAACGTAGTTTTTAACAGCTTTTCGAGTTGATGATAAATATTGGCGTTTTTTATTCAGCTGAGATGTTTAGTTCGGTTCGGAATTAATTTTATCTTTTTGACTTCAGAAAGCTTCATTCATGTCTTGGGTTATAAAAACAACCGAGTAAAGATAACAATCTGGATCTTACTAAAGATGTTTTATAAAGTTTCAAATAGTGTCATGTTGAACGTTACATGTGTGCTCTCGCCTCTACCATTCTCGAGCGCGGGATAGGCTTAACGGAGGACGCAATTATGATGATTAAATGAAACTGGTTCTTCGACGACCGCTCCGTTGCCGGGATGTCGATGTGTAGAAGACATTCTACGCTTACCTTTACTGAATATCGAATGTCTCGCGGCTCGTTCCTAACGCTGGAGCCATAAGATATAAAATAGTTCGCGAAATTCATTTGAAACAGCAGATACACAAAGTTTTCATATAGAACCAGAAACACACCCAGGCAGAGAATATATGAACGAGTGTAAAAATGTAAAAGAGGCAGTTATTATCGATTATTTCTTAACAGTCCGTGGCGTAGTGAAATTAATGCATCAGCTGACTACCTTGACTGAGACATCTAAAATTATATGACGCGCCGCGAATCTTGTAGTAACCAGTAATAAAGATTATACGTTAGGAAACACTCGTGTAAAAATATTTTAAAATATGTTGTCGATTTCTCATAGTAGGTACCAAATCTGATTTAATAACTAAAGATTAGTTGTAAAATCGAAACCAGGTGACTAGCGCTCAGATCCTGAACAACTTTCAACATCCGCTACCGCAACGTTAATGGTCCAGTATAATAATTTAGCTTATTCAAACAAAATTGATAATTAAGTGGAGATGTTTAACCTATTCACTAATGAGAGCTGAACACTTGTATGGCCGGATTTAGATGTATGTTTGTATGATATGTATGTGTATCTTCTTTTTATTATATTACAAGCCGAGTTCTTATTATCACCATAACTTTTTAGGATAGGTGGCATCGTGACCATTCATACCATATGACAATCAGAACACTTGTGGACTAACATAACAACGGATACAATATAATTTAATTTAGGCAAACGGTTTTCTGTTCAGAGACAGAAAAACAATGGATTTTCCAATGTTTGTGGACGTGCTTAGAGTATTGGTTTTGTTAAATATTTAAAACGAAAAGTATGTACTAAAGATTAAGTAAACTTTAACAGCGAAAACAGAAGGAGCGGCCGCTTCAAAGGGATATAAATACTCGACGGTGGCGGCGCCGGTCTGCGACAACGTACGGAACTCTTCATCTTGACAGCCGATCTTTCAGTAAGATAGACGATGTAATCGGTGCAGGCAGCGTTCCCTATAACTTGAGGAACTTAGATTTCTTCTACATAAAAATATTACTTTTTATAGACAACTCTATAGCGTGAACGTATAGTTGCCACAAGATTACCAAGTGTAATGCAATTTACCACTTCAACTCTTGAATTATATGAATGTACCGAAGCATATAAGTACTGCTAACAATGTTGTAAATGATTACAAAAAGTTAACTTTGATTTCTTACATTATCATACATCCTTGAAGTTTTTTCTTGTCAACAATTCAAACAATCTACACGTTGTGCGACCATTGTGACCTTCAGGTGAGCTTTGATAGGGAACTGCGCAAGATCAACTATATGTTTAGTTCCTATGGAAACTGACTGATAAAAACTTTGGTAACTTTTAAGGTCCATCTGCACTGGCACTACACAGTTCCACAATATTTTCTTTGTATTTAATTTGCAGAATCTACACTCTTCAGCGACGTAAGCGTGAGCAACTCTCTCACCTCTAATACTCGGTTTGATAATTTCACTAATAGCGAACTGAAGCGTTTTTGTGTATGTATATTGCTTTAAAGTGATTTGTACTACCAAGGTACCGCTGACGTAGTTAGTCTTTTCTAGTATCTAGATGAAAATTGAAAAATGTTTGCACATTTTAATACTAAGTTGTCGTGCGGATACGGACGGAAGCCGGCTCTAAAGTAAGCAATTACAGATCTCTTAGAACCATTAATCGATCACTTCCAGAGTAACAAACTCGTGCTTTCTAAAATAATTTCCAGTTATGAAATGAAACGAACCTAATTCAACATACTAAGTTCTAACCAGGTCAAAGTTATTCACTTTGTCGTGTGTCCAGTTAGGATAAGAATTATTTATCTGTGGAGTAATATTCTCGATGGCCCGGGTGGGCGTCAAGAACGTAGATATTTTGGGCCATTATCACGCGCCCACGCTTCGCTATTGGCAGAATTTTTTTACGAAAATACATCGTCGCAATTTACAGTCTGTCTTTAAATACGGGGTCAGCTACTGACATTGATACCATCTTTGTCTTATGCTGCCGTCAGAGTTGGTGTATGTCTCATTCCTTCCATATGCAATGACCATTTAACTGGGATATGTTGTAAGTTTTTTCCCCTCCACTCTCAAATGAAACCAAATGTCGAAGATCTTGTTTTAACATTGAGTCTTATCTGTATCCCTTATCATTATTACTGAGAACCGAGAGACAGACGTAATGGAAGATATGTGTTCCAGAGCAATGCGTTCTCTAGCCCGTTTCCGGTGGTTGTTTACAAAAAATATAATATAAACTCTTGTCCAAAGCGGCTATACGAACCGGCCGGCCGAGATACTTGCTACGATTAAAAATCGTTACAACTTCCGTTCGGGTCCGAGACGCGGAGCGGAGCTCCAGATAAAAAAGATAAATAAGAAAAATAACTTAAAGATCGATACACTGGAACGGCGCTACCTGTTTTTTCACTGCGCTTAGCTTGCGACCATCGTGCTTCTCTTGTGTATACAGTCCATAGTCGTCAACTAACCGTGCCACAATATGTACAATTATTTTTCTCAAACTTCGGGTCGAGTAATTTTATGAAGTCGGTTAAGAATAGCAACATCTGAGTGTCAAACAAGATCTCACATAATACCAACGATAAAGAAATCATTAAATTCTTTAAGATTACATATTAGCTTAGAAGTATTTCTAACTTTCCCAACGTTTTACATTCTAAAATCTGACTCACATTTGACAAATAAAAAACCTGAATAAGTTACCCGGAGTGAGTACATATATAAGTCATTCATGTCGCATTTATTTCCAAAAACAAATTTAACGGACATAAGAAACAGTAACATGCGAATTTACCATGACCTGCGAGATTAAATCTCAATGGTACCTGATGAAATTAAATTTATAAAAAGTTTTTATTCCATAAAAGAGAATCGGAGTTAAAAGAAGGCTCACTTAATCTATTCTTACCTACATTATTTAAGAAAATTCATTGAATTCATAACTACAATTCGTTAAGGAACTCTAATAAAACGATCGAATCCTTACAAGATTTATAATACTAAATGATAGCGCCGTCTGAGTGAATTAGCATCACATGATGTCATGTATCCGGCTGCATCCATAAGAGGGGCTATAAATCGAACGAGTTAGATGTTTTACTTCAGCGCAACCGGTAATGGAAGATATCAGATTAATAAAAGATGTCGATGAGACCAGGCGAGATGCACAGCAATTTCACGAGTGCTGTGCCATGATAATTAAGTGTTCGAACGGTTTGTCGTGGTGTGCGTGGGTTCGGCGCTGAGTCGATACGGCGCGGAGCAGGCATATCAAGTCTGGTAACTATGCGGCGTAACTCCGGTAGCGGCGCAACAGGTCTGTGGCGGGACGCGGGCGCGGGCGCGGGGCGGTAGGAAATCCTTCGCGCACGCACGCACACAATGAAAACGGCGCGTGTGTGCACCATCCGGTTTTGTTTGCATGTGAGCAATGTGTACAGACAACGGCGTGCGCCTGTAGTGAGCTGTATCGAGTCGATCGATCAATGAGCTCGACATCGACTCTGACTCTTGCCTGCATGCAACTCATTGATTAACGCTATGAACGTGGAATTGTTTATTCATTCATGATGAATATTTTATATCAAATGGACGTTTTTCTTATCCGTATTCTAAGTATTAATTTTTTCCTTATAGCACGAAGCTGCTGTCACTTACGTTGTTCGTCAGACAGACAGTGTCATGCGATTTCAAACACTGTTAGGTTATATTAGAAGCGACTATGGTGTAAACTTTATATATTAACATAATAGAAGCTCATAACTATGTATAAATAAGTAATATTCGTCTGGTCATGTCCAGATCACTACATATTATAAAACAAAATCCCCACCGCGTTTATCTGTCTGTCTGTATGTTTGTTCGCGATAAAGTCAAAAACGAATGAACGGATTTTTATGCGGTTTTCATTAATAGACGGAGTGATTCATGAGGAAGGTTTAGGTGTGTAATTAGTTAAGGTTTTGTGTAAATTGGCTGAAATATGACGATGATAGTTGAAGATATCGGAAAATCATGCCGACTGGGAGTTTACTGGCGTGCGCCGAGTAAATGCTTGACGTAACAGGATAATACGACACTACGACAGAAAAAAAATGAAGACGTACATATATGCTCTGCTACCCGTGCGAAGCCGGGGCGCGTCGCTAGTTAAACATAAACTATATATAACCTATGAAAAATATTAATGAATACATGTCCCAGTACTACATACGTGTGGGTCTCACGTAAACTTTTTTTTATTACAGATGCTGTATTTTTCACCGTGCCCACGTAATAACGTTGGTGAGTAAAACAAGTATCTTACGGCTTATTATAATTAAATTATGTAAAAATATATATTATAAAACATAAATGAAACAAAGTTGTGATAGCCAGTACTGCATATAGCACTGCTGTGATGACACAAGACTAACGAACCGCGCAGAAGAATGCGGAAATATAACTTCAGTAACACAGAAAAAAAAGGAATTTAATCAAGAATGAGGTAGTTAAAAAAATTAAGGATAAAGTATTTTACAAACCGCACAAGATGGCCACCAAGAAGGCAGAAGTCGGCTGCATTACATAATGCTGTGAAGCTGTACTGGGTAAACATTGACGACTATCTATACAAGTGACAAAACTTTACATTGGTCTTATACAGTTTCATATTTGGAACTAATAGTACCTACCTATTTGAAGATAACTTTAAAAAGTTTAATTTAATGAAATATCGTCTGGGAATACCCGAATACCGTTTCTCGAGAACGATTGTTGCGAAAGGATGACAATGAGCGAAATCGGGGGTCAACCAATATTGTCATATGTCATTATATGTAGATGCGAGTACTCTGTCGCGATTGTCAAGGATCTCATTCACTGACAGCCCAAAACGTGTATTGGTTTAGCGGTAGCTGATTCAGTAGAAAATTATATTGCAAATACGCATTATTTTTGCATTTTATTTCTTTTCCTAAAAACTCATTCTTAATTGACGCACTAACATGGAAATTGAAATTCAAAGTAATTAGTGATCTGAATCTTGAGAGATTTAGAAAAGGAAAATCATCTCAATCGTCATCTATTAGATATTCGAAGAACTTGCTGCAAAACAGGATAATTTTTGAATCTCATTTTGCTTAAAAACATACATTATAAGTTCAAATGGATCATGGCCTCTGGCATGCAAACTGTTGGCGAAACACTCGTTATTGGATGTAGACCTTAACAGCACAGGTGTGGGACGCAGAGCAGTGGTGGGCTCGGAATTTGCGGCGACGCTGCTCGACGCTTAGGCGCGGGAGGCGCGTGGGCGAGGCTGGCCCGTTCGCCCACGGCGCCGCACCTAGCCGCAACGCCGCCAAGGTGTAAATCACGACACCTCCGTACCGCATCGCTGGTTACCACTACTTACCACCAGAAGAAGTCGGATTTTATCTGACCTAACAAATGCTCCAATATCAAATGACTACATTGCAGATTGTCTTTCATTTCTGGAGTATACACGCGATAACAGATTAAAGTGTCAGATGCAAAACAGAAAACCGTATCTACTTATCTCTGAGTCTCCTAATACAGGCATATTTTGCCTAAAAGGAGGCTTCATTCTCAAATATGTTGTACAACTTGATTATCAAATAAACAATTTTTATTTATTTTTTTACTTATATTTCCAAAAAGGAAAATGAATCACGCCAACATACCAAACGATACAAAATCCGAATAAAACTGTAGCGAAACAATGACAATACTTTATATTCTACAATAATGTTGCTTTAGATTATTTACTCATGTAGAAGAAATATCGTAAAAATGAGAAACTCTAATTTAACAGACTTTGTAAGTTTGTAACGAAGTTAAGAAATTACTTAATATTGTTTCTCGGAATCTTATCTTAACTGTGGGAACACAATAAAAAATGTTTTCGCAAAATTGCTACTGAGGATTCTAAGATAAATACACTATTATCTGAGAAGTTCCTTAAATTATGACCTGGAGTCCTAAACGGGCATATTCAAAATGGTATGTTTCAAATTATAGGAGAATGCGTGAGAATTCAGAAACTTTTCGTATAAATAAGAATAAAAAAAAAACTAAGTTTTGTTTCATTGGGGTTTCTTAGGCAGTTCTCGTCGAATATTTGATGTGACCCATTAAACAAACAGGAGATTGCCTAAAACGCATATACAACCTACAGAAATAGAACAACAAAGGCGACAATTTCCTTTACATTTCAAAGTAACCAATGAGCAATGTTAAGCCATTACACGTTACATACTAGTATTTTAATTTTTCAACTTGGACAGATAGGACTGTGGAAATAATGGTACATGTATCCGTCGATAGGAGTACCTAATGGAGCAAAACTATTGTGGTTGGAAACGAATTTGTGATTTATTCCATAAGTCATAAAGTATAGTATCAGTTGACGCGGCAGAGATAGTTAAGGCATATTCAAGGTGGAAAGTGATGTCATTGGCCCTACTGCGTGCTGTGGACGCTCCACTCGCTCTCTGTCACAGCTACTTTTGCTTTTCGAGTGAACATTGTCCATTCTGGCCGCGCACGTCATTACTTTGGTATTTTCTAATCACGAGTTTTAGAATGTAGAAAACAGACTTAACATTACCGAACAAGAAAAAAATATAAAATATGTCATCGTAAATGGCAATATTTTATACAATTTACCTAGGCCCGTTAACACCAACAACTCTTAACGCAAAGAGATATTTTAATCGGTGTTTTTGGGAAGAAAATTGTCTGTTTCAAGTCATATTGACTAGAAAGATAATTATAGTTCAAAATCTAGTATGAAATTTAACAAATTCACACAAGTATTAAAATAATAGTAATTAATCAAATAACAAAGGCAAGATATAAAGTTTGTGTGTGCTTTGTCTAAGACAAGAATAAGATTAACTCGCTCAATATCCAAAATCAAAGAAAATTATTTTAATATATGGAATTGGTGTACATAAAGCTAAAGAATTCGAATTTCAGACAAGCATTTAAAAAAATATTATGTTTAAAACTATAATAGTTAACACGTACAAATCCAGATACTTTATGGAGATTGATTTCCAGAAAACCTCTGAGATGTTTCTGTCTGAGAAATGTGTGTCCAAATAGTAACTTGAGCAAGTGACAGATTATATGAGTCCAGATTATTGCAACTTTTTCATTTACAAATATATCATAAAGATAAGTTCTCGAAAGAATGAAGAAAACAGTTTTTGGAACGAAAGGCTTTGGTGGTGTCTGATATAAAAGTATCACCCATTTGATATGTCACTGTAAGTTTAGCATGCGGGTCGAGTGAAGTGGTGTGGCTTCCTGCGATTGCTCGCCGAGAGCTGTAATAGTCGTCGCGATAGCAAGCAGCGGAGTGGCACGGAGGGCCGACGGACGACGACGCGGACGGACGGCCTCACGGAAGGTCGACCGCCTCGTCCGCTCCGCGTCCTCTCTCCCCTCACCTCACTTGCACGCCCTCACCCGACCGCTACGTGGAATTTATATAATTGCCTTCAATTAAAACAAGAATACACCGAATACCATCTTAGATACACAAACATAGATGTAGCCATTTTTAATTACTCATACACCGTTTAGTGAAACACTGAACGAATCGCGAGAATAATGTTTCATCATCTTAATTACACGGCGACGAATATTCACTACTACACATCCGCCGGCGCGGTGATCGTACGCACAATAACAACTTTAGTTATAAGTACCATCTGTCAATAAAATTGTGACCGGCCCTACATACGCAAAGTAACAATATAATATGTAAGTATGTATAAACGTTTAATACGCGATATAAATTATAGTTTGCGGTGAGTATTAAATAACCGCACGGGATAGGAACGGCTAAGGTCACCGGCGGCGATGAGTGTGTGCCATGAATGGGTCGAGTCGTGCGCGATACTCGACCATTCAACGAGATCCTTCATTCTAGCTTTTGTTATTACGTAATAGTCAGATCATATTGGTCAATTAATTAAAAATAAGTATTGCCGTTAAAACATGTGCCGAGACGCACGTTTATCTCTCGGTTATTATATAAGCACAGTACGACAGTACGTACGTACCTACCTACAATCAACCATGACAGAAAATAATTACAATTATACTATATTTAATGTGTAGGAGGATGCATAAATACGTGGGTATACTTTGTATGTGATATTGTAACTACGCTGCGCAGGCGCACATTAGAGATTGAAACTTTTTTTTTTCTGAAACAAATGAAAACAAACTCATTATTTATATTAGGTTTTGACTTAATCGATAAAATAAGATATAAGAAATGAGTAATGAAATAAATGAAAAAAGAGATATAAGAGCGTTGTGCAATACTACAAGTAAGGTAACAGTTTGAACTGCCTATTTTGAAACGTGTTCAATAAATCCTATTAATGTAAAAATTGGACACTGGAAACAGTGAAAGAAATTAGTATAAATAAAAATAAAGGGAAAGGCTGTATTAACAATGCCAGACAGAAGATGAACAATGATATGGAAACATTTAATTCGGGCAGTTCATATAACATATGAGATACAATATATATGTTTTTAATTGAAATGAAATGTTTTCTATATACTGCTTCTGAGATTTGACACAGAAACAATTTCAAAGGTTTAATTTTTTGAAGTTCAGACATTTTATTTTTCTACAAATGTTGTGAGAAGATGTAGGTGGCTGGGATAGCCTTCTTAAAGCAGAGCTATAACAGTTTTGAGCTGACCTGTCTCAACTGACGGCACACGTGCATCAGACTGAAGATTTAAACGTGGCTAGACCGTATTTTTATTAATTAAAATTAATTAATTAATTTATATCATTGTGTCCCCTTACATCAACTTATATTTCCAAAGCTGATATCATTAATCGGGACAGAAAACAACAAAACATTCAGCTACATTTAATATTTCGATGTTGCTTAGAAATATTTCTGAAGCGCGACGACCCGAGTCAAACGGACGCAAAATATGCGCGGATCGCACCGACATTAGTCGCAACGCTCTCATTCACGTTTCTTTTATCTGTGACAAACATCCGGTATTATTTTCAACGCGTCCACGGCGTTAGTACTCCAATATTATCAAACGATTCGACCATACAATACGATAATATATTTAGACAAACAACACTTTTAAATGGACCATTATCAGCTCTTAAACTTGCAAAAAATAATTTAATGTTCAAAACAATGCTATTAATCGTTATTATGTAACTAGACGAGATATTTCGTAATATAGGTATGTTGGGATGAATAAATAATTACACTGAATTCATTTACATATCTTACACTTATCTGCAAACTATTATCTTTGCAATAACTGAACTTTTTGAACATAAAGAAATCGAGATAACGTCTTTGACTGTAACAGGAAGTTCAAACATGATAAATATATTTGAGAAACAATTGACAATGGAGATAACAAGTGGAGTCACTATAAAATGGAAAATAAACGGTATAATACCTAAAATCGTAATTTTCCCGTAGTTATTTACATAACAAGAATACTGAAATATGGCGACCACTTAACTGTCAATGTTATGAATTTGGATTTTAACAAAAACGCTACCTTACTGGTTGGAAGTTGGAGTTATAATTCCTAAAACATAAAATGTAGATACATAGTTATAAAACAGATGGGACCAATTTAGCTGCATAGGTGCAAGCAATGGCGGATGGAAAGTGCGGGCGGAGGCGGAGGCGGCTTCCGCTTCGACTCGACTCGCACCGCCTTCAGAATAACAAACGAAACCTGATTTCTATCGACTGGGCCAGCGATTACACCGCCTACTCTACCATGAGAACACTTTTATCCATAATGATTCAAGTAACGACTATTATTACTGCACGGAATTTTGAAAAGAAAAAGTACATGCTACAGAAAATCAATATCAACACGATAATAGAATAACGTGCAACGAAGTGTTGAGTTAACGTACTTACAACCAATACAAATATAACAAAGGGTAACAGGAGCCATGTACGGCGAAAACTGATTTCTTATTAACCCCATTGTCTGGACAGGACTTCAGAATACTGGGTTGACTATTACATTCCATGAAGTGTGGCCATATAGTGCTCAGCTTGGAAGGCAATGGTATCGTTTTCACTAACGATGTATACCTATTTAGGCCACCCGTTGTCATTGTTCTTCCATGATCGGCATCACTTTTCGTAACTCATGAATTCAATAAGGCACTGCTTGCATTTAATGAAAGAGTTGAATGCACAAGCAAAATAATAATTGTAAAAACATGCAAACAATGACACTATAAAATCGTACATGGAATACTTGTTTGTATTGCCGGACAGTTCAATTTTTATTCACAACTAAACAACAAAGAAACTCCTTCAATATAACCAAAAAAACTATTATTTCAGCAATAATATGGAGAAAATAAAGTGCTCAAACTAGGTCGTTGACCGAGGCTCGTAAGCCCAAACTAAACGTGGAGTGCATGCAGCGTGTTGAACATGCGACTCATTGACCGAATTCGCAACATCACAATACACTCAATCCCGGGATTGACGATGTGGATAAGGCTGCTAGGCTAAATGGGAGATGGCGCCAAAATTTTGTTAAGCTCGAGTGTAAAAAATGGCCACGCAATTAACACTTAAGAATATCCCAATGTTGATCTTACTTAGCAGCGTCCTCTCACTAATCGGTGAGCCACTGCGATCCCCAAGCCGCCTGCCAAGCGTGGGGATTATGGCAAACCCCCCCTTGAGGGGAGGCCTTCGTTCAACAGTGGACGTCTTCTGGCTGATGGTGGTGGTGGTGATCTTACTTAGAATTGGCCGAGTAAAACTTTGGGTTTGTAAGAATATGGCGGGAAGCTAGAAAATATTATTCATCACCTATTCGGATATTTAGTCTAATAAATATGTGACTTCGAAAATACTTATGCTCTGAATGAAAGAGGTCCATGTTATATATTACGGAACTAAGAAGATGACCAATCGGCACTATTTCATGAATTGCACTATACAGTATGAAAAATATGTAGCCAAAAAATGTGTATGAACAGTAAAGGGTATAGATTTTATTAGTTTAGTAGCTGGTCAGATAATTTCTTTAACCAAGAGCACACCCTAACATGCCCAAGCAACATATGTAACAATAGAATTTAAAGCGAACGTGCAAACTCAGGTAGAGAAATATTTTTTGTAAAGGCATAGTCATTCTTTGGTCCCATCCATTCAACGTCACAGAACTGCACGCTCTTTTGTTCTAATCTTCTTAATAATTTATGTTCTCAAGCAAAACTTTACACTGTTGAATGAGTTTTTTGTTTATACATAATCGTCATTGAATAAACATTGGATGTTAAAAAAAATTGGTCGAATGAACTTTGTTCAATATTCATATTATAATATTCCGTCGATCGGGTCAGGTTGGCTTCGTATTCGCTATTGAACCAAATAATTAAAAATCTCACAAAATTTACATCTTTAGATAAAGTATTTTATCAAATCTTATGTACCTATATAAAAGTAAAGTTGGTTAAATCACTAAAAATAAATAAAATATGCTAAAATCTAACAAAATCTAGAAAATCCTTAGGATTCATGGCGTGTCCCGTAGGGTACCGCTGTTTTTACGGGAATCGAAACTTTTGATTTACTTATTCTACGAACGGTGACACGAGATAGTTTCCATTTTACAGGTACTTAGTGTCGATGGTTATTTTTTTAGACTAGTATTTATAAAGTTATATGTCATGAATAACGAAATTTTAAGTACGTAGTATAATTTTGGATATAGCTTTCAGGGTTTATTGATAAAAGGGTATATATAAAATTAAAAGCTGATCAATTAACCGACACATCGAAACCCAGGCCATATTGATAGAGACGTATACTTAGAGTATCACAAAGACAGGATATTTGAAAAAACATAAACCAACTGAACAAACTTACTTGCCATACGGACGAAGTTGCACGCGAAACATTAAATGTAGGCATAACAATTGATAGCTGAATTACTGGCAAACATTTCAACGCACTTGCCATCCAACTGAAGCAAGAAACTTAAAAGGAGAACTAGTAGTACATACAGTAGCAATGAATCATACAGCACTTGAAACAGCTTTTTAAGCTAATATGTTTTTGCTATCTCGGCACATCCGTACGGGGATATACAATTTCAAAGTAAATCGTTTTCACTGCTTTTCAAGTATAACATCTCTTACTATTACACCTCAACGTAAGCATCTGTTGATTCCGAGTCAAACTCTTCAATCATTGAGATGACTTGTAATAGCAACAAATGTCCTGTCTAAAGAATTTTTAATAATGTGTAATACATTGATATTGTACTAGGTTACATCAATGATGAAATCACATTATGTACCGAAGAGCTTAGCTGCGAAAGGATGGATGATAGCGAGCGTCAGCTCCCTTTTGACTATTATACTCCTATAAGACAGCAGGAATCGGCCGTGATAGTAACAAAAGTCCCACTATAAGAGCTCTTTTCATTTGTGTATGAATCGTTACTATTGGTGGGTGATAACAGTGTCTACAATTGTGAGTTCGCATATCTTCGGAATGATAATTGGGCATAGCCGGAAAAATACCATGTATTCTTCTTGAAAAGCTCTTGTTATTAATGATACCTATTCTCTTTTGGGCAGTGCGCTGCATTTAGGTTCGATGAGATATGTGATGTAGACCAAGAAAGGGGAAATGAGAACGAAGCCATTATACATACATGCAAACGAACTTGCGAACTAGTTTTACAACTTGTTTGAGTACAATGTTATATCAATGAACTACAACAAGTTGTTGAATACAACGTATTTTGTATTTCTTCAATCTCATTCTCGCGCCAGATATTTAAGAAATAAAGCTCAACGACGAGAATTACCAGTACGTTCACAGATATTTTCACAGTTGTTCTAACTGTGTGTTAATGGTGATAGGTTGTAATGTGACATCCGTGGCGGTGTGGCGCTGCGTTATCGCATGTCCTTGACACAGAGACGCGGCATGCACAACGCGCCTTATTGTCGCTGCAACCTTGCGAAAATTACCGCTCGCGATAACAGATGCCGTCGTCGTCGTCGGCGGCGCGTCTCTCGACCACGCGCTTACCAAAATATAGTAGTGAATGGAAACGTTACGTGCCCATGAATTTCAAAACATCGTTAATCTGAAATAGAATGCTAATGATGTTTGCTTCTGTATAAATAAAAATATTGTTTTGCGTATTCATAAGGCTTTTACGAAACTCTATTCGGCTTTGGGCCTGATTTGCATGCTGTTTCAAAGATGATATTGGAAATGAGGCTCGCAGATTTCTACAACTGGAAGTACGGTGCAGTCGCAAGACGAATGTGGGTGGTATCCCGGTGGTGCGACTCTCGCCGACCGGAAACCCAATTCCCGGATGCGGCTGCGCGGGGGGATCTCGCCGGAAGCTTGGTAAACGAGCACATCCGCTGCCGCCGCCCGCGCCGCAAAATTTGGCACCGCGAGCGCTCGCAGCCCGCTTCCGGCCTCCGCCCCCCGGACCCCTAACGTCGCTCTCGCCCGCGAAAATAGCGGCCAACCGCTCCGTGTACGCGGTTCATTCAGTATGGCCGCCTTCCATTCATAAAAAGGCGAGGCGCGGGCGGCGTGTTGCGCGGTGAAGGGAGGGCGGCCTCTCCCGCCGACCCGCACCCGCGGCCGACGCCAGTGCGGAATGTGCCAGCGAACGGAACGGTCGTTTCGTCGGAGCGTACCCCTAGCGCTCCCGGTTTTCCATTAAAATGTGTATAAGAATAAGTGCAGTGAATCCGCACGAGTTCGGAACGGTTACAAAAAACGCCGTCGTCGAGATTAGGAGTAGAAATCAACGAAGAACTTCAGCGAGGAAGTGAGTAGCGGCCATATTGCAGTGATAACCGCGCGGCGGGCGGACGAGAATCGAGGCCGGTGCGTGGGCCGCCCCCCGCCCGCGCCAGGTGCCGCTCCGGACCGCGCCGGTCTCATGAACCTTCCCGTGGATTTGCGCGGCCGAAATTCGGTGGTTCTGCCGTATTTTTGTGTGTCGGTGAATCTTCTGGCGCGGTTTCGGTGCGGTACGACCGCTTGGTCGCCGAGCTCAAAGTAGCCAGTGTTGTGTTGGGCCACTTGGCCCGAGTGCCCTTGTGTGTGGAGCGATGTGTGTAGGAGACGTGTGACCGTGGAATGTCTGCTTCGTAAGTACATACGGTATCTTGACGTGGGACTTCTCGCCCACCGATCAAAACCGTCTGTTTGTTCGGATATGAAACTCCCGGCAGATTCAAGTAACTGCTTTTTGCATGTAGATCACGTAGTCATGCGTAGGTAGTAATTACATGGATTGCGAAGAAATCAAGCTAACATGAATGACGAGAGGCGACGCCTCGCTTCGCCGCCTGGCGACCGGCACACGTGCAGCGATCAGCGCTCATAGCGAGAACGTTCTCAACAAACGAGTTAATAATAATGCTTTCATTTATTATATGATTCAAATCTATTTATACGGGCGTTTGTAATTTATACTGAACAAAAAATTTAATCATATAGTACTCTAAAGCTACATGAATGTAATATACGTTTTACATTCCTCTAAACCGAAAAGTGACAACTTGAGTAGGTATTAAAGACAAATAGCGTGATTATAAAAGAACCAATAGTAATGTTAATATAACAGCATTATTATAGCAACAGTAAGACGAATTTCGACAGGGACATGATAACTGTGGACAGATAAAGAATAAATTGTAAACAATGGCATAAACTGTTAATATCTTGTAACGAACTCCGCAGATAAGAAGTATATTTAGACAAAACAAAATAAGAATATTATTTATAATGTAACGGATAGTTGTTCATAAATCTTGTTAGATTATACCACATTTTAATAGGGTAGCTACCATAGAACTAAGTATTTTTATAAACTATTTGAAATTGGTACACCTACTTGCTCTACTACAGCTCAAGAGAATAGAAAAGTATAGAACAAAATCATTACTGCAACGGAAAGCCTAAAACTCATTACACATTATTTGTACGTGCATGTGAGTAGTAGCATCACATACATCAAGATAACAACAATGTACGCATGTTCGTTATTCATAAAGTAAAATACAGCTCTGTGTTTGAACACTTCAATGATTGTACTAACCAACGTAAAACTGGCACAACACCTTTCTATTTTTTTTTACATGATTTGATGTTAGTTGATCTTCGTTAATTTTTGTACAGAAGTCATATTTTCCAGCATAACAAAAAGGTTATTCAACATTTGTCTATAAACAGTTTTGCATCAAAATTTAATTAAATTGTAATCATTCATATCATTCTTGTTTAACAGAATATTCAAATACGACATAATTAATAATAAACAGAAGATGATCGACCAATTAAAACTTAATTGAGAATTTATAAAGCTACACGAAAATCTTCATGGATTAGGTGTTCTCCACACAAGTAAAGAAAACCTAAAATAATATAATCCTTATTAATAAATAAAAAAATACTATGGTGGCTATTACACTTATTAAGATTAAAAATTAACTTAAATTAATCGTCACTCTTCGTACGTTACCTGAAGAACCTAGCTGATAATTTAAGACAGGTTCATCGCAAAGCATTAAAATGCATGGAGCTATTGTACTTCATAAGAATATTTGATGTGATATTGTCTAACGTAAATGAAAAGAAGATATCGTCTGAAATATATCAGTAAAGATGAAAGCCGTCTTCATTGCCGTTTCATGTGTTGAGTAAACGACTACTGAAGAATATATCTATCATAAACTCCCTAAAGCTAACTTCGAAACTATAATTTAAGTGTATAAATAATGTTAAAAAGATTTATTAGAAAAGATGGGAATCAAAATGACAATAAATAAAAAGATAGGTTTATAATAAGAGAGTAATCACCCTCATCAAAAGTAGTAAGAACTAATTAAAAACGTATTAAACTATGAAATGCATTTAAATACCTACACTTAAACGGAAAGCGCGCCAGCTGCCTGGGATAGCGAAGAAAAATATAAAATTAGCTTAATGGGTGTAATATTGAATACATTTGAAAGCTAAGCAGGTTAAACCAGTAGTATATGGTATATCTCTACTATATTCTTAAATAAGAGATTAAATATATTTAAATTCGTATTGACTATTGACCTATGACTGAAATCGATAGATAGATAAGAATAAAATAACGCTAAAATATTATTGTCATAAATCACAGTATGCCATTACCAAAGATAAAACAGTAAAAGGAAATAATAAATGTAGCGAAACGTTACATGCCGAAGTGAATAGTCTTAATGCACATTGTTCCATTAAACGGATAAATAAGACTCTAAGAATAAGAAGATTTTAGACTAAGACAAAAAAAGGTTAAATCTCCCACGATTCCACTCCGTATCAAAACTAAACGAATATGGAAAGTTTACTGTGGTCAGTCTCAGCAATATACAAAAAATCCTCAGTAATACTTACTAATTTTTTAAGATTTGAAGACATTAATAGAACCCACAGTTGATTTGTTGTAGGACAACTTTCTTCGAAAACTTTTAGCCTCTGGTTTGGATTTTTATTATGAAAATAATCTTATTATGGACAGTCTTTTTATTTAAAACAAAAAACTAATTACGGTCCTTAGAAATCAAGAACGCTATAATAGTATTTTTAATCTTAGACACCTTCGCAGGCTTACCTAACTAGAATCCGATTGTTGTTCAAGATTCCAATTTCGCAATCATCTAGTTTGATACAAATACGTCGTAATGGCGAAGTTTATGGTTATTTTATATAAACAATGTACCAAATGTTATTAAAAAGTAAGTAGGAACTGCGTACCGATTATCCTTATTTCGAAAACGAAGTTATCATGATTTCACTTTAATGAAAAACAAAATAACAGCGTGGAGTTTTTTTAAGTTTGTAGTTGAATTACATAATATTCTATCTTTCAAACGAGATCATAAAAAAGTTAATGCATCGGAAGACTTAATGAGTACGCCTTCGCTCAATTGCGCAAAAAGAACCTCGACTGTATGATACCAATGACTGAGAGACAGAGCGGAAGACGTTGAATATATGTTGCAGTCACTCGACTGTATAGGTTTCATTTGTTTTTTGACGTAATGGATGTGGATGAAAGTGAGAAAGAACTGTCTAGTGATTTAATTATCTAGATTTATGTTCCGTGTCTATCTTTAATTTAATAAGAATGTTTATTCGTTCGGCAGGTGGGGACGATGAGGGAACAGGAAGGCGACGGCCCGGAGAGCCGTTAGCCGTACTCGATGGATGAGTATGGCGGGCCGGCGGCGCCGCCCCGGCCGCCCAAGCCGGCGGCGCGCGTCCACAGGCCGACGGGCGCGCGCCAGCCCACCGTGTCGCTGCTGCGGCCGCGACCAGAGGCCGAGCGCGAGCGGAACGCCTACGTGGAGGCGCCGCGTCGAGCGCACGCCGCGCCCGCGCCTCACACGGCAGCGCATCAGCCGCTCAAGCCGGTGACGACGCAGCCGGCCGCCGCGGCCGACAAGCGGCGCGCCGGCGCCCTCCCGGCCAACTCGATAGTGTGCGACACGTGCGGCCGCTGCCGCTGCGAGCAGTGCGCGCGCCCGCGCCCGCTGCCGTCTCGCTGGCTGTGCGGTTCGTGCCTCTGCAGCGCCGAGGCGTGCGTCGACTACGCGTCGTGCATGTGTTGCGTGAAAGCGCTGTTCTACCACTGCGGGAGCGGCGAGGAGGAAGCGGGCGAGCCATGCGTGTGCGGGCCTAGGCTGGCGTGCGTGGGCGCGCTGGCGGTGCCGCTGCCGTGCTTGTGGCTGTACTGGCCCCTACGTGGCTGCGCGGCAGCGGGTGCGGCGCTGTACGCGCGCTGCCGCCGCTCCGGCTGCCGCTGCCCCGAGCCCCCTCCGCGGCTCTCCAGTATTATCTAGTCCCGCCGCGCGCCGCCCGCGCCCTCCGAAGCGCCGAGTCGAGCGGCGCGACCGCGTTGTACAAATATTTATTTGCGAGCGGAGAGCTTCGGACCGCGCGGGGGTGGACTCAGTGATTGCTGTGCCTGGTGCGAGTGGTGTGTGGTGGCGCGGGGCCAGCGTCGGACGAGCGCCCCGCGCTCACTGAGTGAATTGTCTACGAGTACCTTGTAAATATAGTCGTATAGTGTGAATGTACGTGAACGTGTCGCCCGAACGTCGAAAGTCTCAAATTTTCTTGAGACCGTAACGTGTCATAAGAAAACGTTAATGTTAGTATTTTGGATTCCACACAAATCCAGAGAAGATTAAGAAATGAGATATAAAACATACTTATTAAGATGTAGATAATTTACCATTTATTTATTAACTGAATTTGTATTTATTTGTAAATAAAACGACAACATTATATTATAAATACGAATGTTTACTACATTATGCTTGTTTTTTTCTATACCTTTGATATATTTCTTCAGACAGAGAAGTGCTGTGCCTATAAAATGCAATAAAAAAGTAATTCAAAACTGGTACTTACAAGTATAATGCAGGTCTGGATATGAAATGCACTACACAGGTACAGCACTGCCACACACAAATTTTTGGCCGCAGTCAATAAACTGATCACTCACAACTCACAGTACAATTTACTTACACTATGTTGCCATGATTGA
Source organism: Shargacucullia verbasci (assembly GCA_947562105.1). Classification (NCBI taxonomy): domain Eukaryota; kingdom Metazoa; phylum Arthropoda; class Insecta; order Lepidoptera; family Noctuidae; genus Shargacucullia; species Shargacucullia verbasci. The sequence goes on from OX387286.1 coordinate 10,187,707, forward strand.
CATTAAACCACATGAACTGAAAGATGCTTATTACATAACTTCTATGGTGAAAAAAATTCACAAATGAAAATAAATAATTGCTTCAAAATTTTACAGCCATTTTGTATAAATTAAAAGCTGCTACAAAGACGATGAATGTCCATTAATTATAGTGTTAGGTTGCAATAATATTTCATGCTATTTCACTTGGGCCATTCCTAACAGAGATTTCGGGGCACATTTTATCATATCATTGAGGAGGTGCGGTGAGTTAAAAATTATTATTTCTTTTGTTTTGCATGCATAAGAATTTGCTTATTCGTAAAGACAACTATTATGACAATAATTCATAGTAAAATAATTCATATATCTCAGCAAAATATTTTTTTTCTGTGTTGGGACTACTTCTACCCACATATTCTTATATCTGTATCAACATATTTAGTCTTATAGTTGTATTGAAAACGCTTGCCTGGCAGATGTATCACTAGTATCGCTTCATCTTCTTATGATTAGATGGATATCAGTTGGAAACGACCCAAGGAAATGCAACTACTGATACTGCAACGAAACATTTTTATATGTTCTAAATTAAATCGTTAAAATCAAGGTAAAAGCACAACATCCTGTAATTTTGCACCAATTGCAATAATTTAAGCATTTTTAAATTTTAATTTAATCAGGTTCTTAAATGACTGAGCTAAGTTTCGTAATTAAATTCGAAGCAATAACGTTAAAACGAATATGTACTCACTTTTAATTGCTTCGAAACTATTTACTCGTTATATTTATTTATGAGCATAATCTTGTAAAACCGAAGAAAGTTGGTAAATATCACAAATTCACAATTCAAAAATAAAAACACCATAAATAAATTAACAAAAATCGCGTCAAATGTCACTGTCAAAAACTTTGTCAATTGTCAATCCAATTGTCAATTTTTTATTAAGAGGTCGTGATCGAGATCGTCCTCACTAATGCAAAAATACACTTTCACAATTTTTATTCTTAATTTTTTCTTTCAAAAATTATCAATGCTAATGTCATTACAACTATAGTGATTTTGTCCTTACTTAAAGTTACATCAAATAATTTGAGTCAATTGATCAATTATTATTTTCTACTTTAAGTTGCAAAATAAACTTTAATTTTGCAAACACACTCATCATGCGAATGGAATTTCTTAATACCTAGGTACTTAGTTTGTGATGTAACAAGCATTCGTTTGGAAGGAAGTAGCGACGGCCAGGCGCGTCATCGGCGCGCGGCGGTACTCCGCGTCGCGCCCGTTTCCTTTTACCGTCACCATCCGGGATGGGAGGAGCACGCCTCCTGTTACTCTTCCTTCTTCCCTCACGTACGCAAGCAATAAAATGCTGTTGTATACAGTTGTTTAAACAATTGCGTATGTATAAGTTTTATGGTCATTGAATTTAAAATACGGCTGTGTTAGCTGAAATATGTAGTTTTATTTCATGTTAAGTGAAGTATAGAATTAAATACTGGTCATGTATGTGGGGTCAAATATATTTTTCTGTCGGTTCCTAATGAAAGAAAAGTAGTTGATAAATGGGCAGTTCATTTGATATAAGTAGGTATGAAAGTTCTGAATGATACCTTTTGGATCTACTACTAGCACAAATCGATAATTTGCACCAAATAAATCTACCATTAGAGTTCAACGCCCAGGGTAGCGGAGATTAGATGGCAGTCGCTCCGTGTAAAATAATTGCATTCCGCATCCGCATGCTTAGACTTAGAAGATGACTCCAATAAAGCTAGGGAAGAGACGACCTAAGACATGAATGATTTCGTCTTTAAATTTTTCGGAGACCCGAGTTTTTAGGTTATATTCAAAGAAGCATATTTTTTCCAGTAAGTACCAATAAACTACACACAACAAACTAATTCAACAGTACAATTAGCTACTGTTACAATAATTTTGCCCCGCATGGCCCGGATTGTTCCCCCGCTGCTAATTTAACACGTAACTAGTGCGTACGAGCACTGTTAGATCGTTTTAAATTGGAACAACAGATGTTGACAGCCTGTCGACAGCGTTGTTTGATGGCCGGATGAGGCCTGCCGGGCGAAGTAATTAAAGGATATTATTGGTTATTGGGCGTACCAAATAGTAAGAAGTGAAATATTTAGATATTTTTTTAACTTATTACCTACTTAAATTTAAACATAGGTACAACATTAAACTTAAGGATTTTTTTTTTAATTATAAAATACTTAATATTAGATAGTTCCAATAAAATCCAGTCCATATTGAAATAACTAAGGACTGCCCATTATTGCGCCTTCTCAAAAATATGCTGATTTACAAGGCTCTTGGTATTTGGAAACGGTACTAAAATTAAATATTATCCACACTATTTTATATGCGAACGTAACTGTCTGTCTGTTTGTTACCTCATGACGACTAAACCCCTGAATTAATCGTTATGAAATTTTGCAAAGAGGTAGCCTGAATCCTGGAGAAAGACATAGGCTTATTTTAATACTGCAGCGAAACACTAATTAGATAATAAATACGCGTAGCCAAAGTCGCGGGCAACAGCTACTTCCAAATATGTGCAAAGAAATTCGTTGCTAATTGGTATTAGAGAAAAAGTCAACAATATCCGAGATGATAAAAGTTTAAGTTCTCCATTTCACTTACCTATATTTAAATAGGAACATAAGTGACTATCTTTAGTTCAGCATTAGGCAACATTCTGTCAAACAAGTAGAATATCTTCTCGTCATTTGAATAGCTTATGTTCTACTATGGTGAATTTTCGTTAATGTATTTGATAAATAAAACATCAACATTTGTAAAATACATAATAACAATTCCATGATGAAAACCGTTATAGATACATACATACAGCGGACAGCTCTTTTGAATGGAAGAGCTGAAAAGAGGTCCTAGCATAGTTACTTGTAAGTTACTTTTAGCAATCTTGATTTTAACCGTCGACCACATTCAGCGTGGAATTACCTCGCTCCGAGTTACACCATCAGCAGTCGAAGTACCGTACAATTGAAAACGCAATGATAAACTCATTGGTTTACAATTTCTTGAAGTTTAAAGCGTACACTCAGTACGTATGTGTCGTAAGTCTTGGTACCTTCTTTTCTGTCCCTTTAACTTACTCCTCACATCCGTAGGTTCTATGCCCTTCACTAAGTATTTCAGGGACAGAATACAACATCGACTATTTATTCATGTTTTACCGTAAGCATACAACAGGGAATTCTAATGTTTTTTATTTGCATCCATTGTAGTTCCCCCGCTATTAGACTCAAAATACTTTTCGATTTCCTTTTTTTAATAAATATGTCAACGTTGATATATTGTAATAGACGAACCTGTTTGATCCAGATGAAGTGGAGTTTTTATATAAAAAAAAGTCGTGCAATGCGTCGGACTGTTGGAGTGGGCCGGTTGACCTCTGGTACGGAGGCGATGGATCATCCGTGCCATTGTAAGGTTGATTTGTGACCACGGCTGCCATTTGTGGTACATTCTGGTTGTGATGTACACTTTGTACAAGACTATCGTTATTTCACTGTCAAATCTCGCTAGTTATCGAGCGCATTCCTTGACCTATGCCCCGAGATGCATCATGCACTGCCAGTTTGATTTCTTCGATGTTCGCTTCGTATTGTGAAGGGTGTTATTCAATATCTTAGGGTTCAGTAACTTCATTGCCTTTGCAAATTATCTGTCGCTTACCTCATAGGTTTTTATTACCTGTAAATGTTCAATATTTAATAGCTATCTATATGTTAAGCTATTTATAAAGCAAGTTTATTAAAAATACGACTGGTGTGCCTTCATAAGAATCCCTTATAAAGAATATAATGGGCCGAACCTGACAGCTTTCGATCATTGGCTGAACATTCCGATCCAGTGACACACGCTATTGTGTTTTCTAACGTTAAAATATTCCTTATAAACGACAGGTTTAGAAATTAACAATTGAAATGTTTATACTCGTATGTGTGAGATTATCAAACAATGAAGAGTACGTACTTGTACGTGTAGCCACATCGATTATAATCAATAGCAATTTATTTTCTCATACTTAGCTATACAATTTTATTAGGTACTTATATTACCTATTATTGTCATACTTTTTTTTTAATAGGTATCGTATATAAATCTTGAAACTGTTAGGTTTTGTAAAAATATTTTGTTTAAATGCTCAGATAAGTAGCTATGCATACAAACAAGAGATTGAATAATTAATAGGTAGCTAATTCGAAAAGTTGTCGTGTTCATAAAGTTGTCTAATAAAAAAGGGGGCACGAAGTTTGGCGCTTGCTCGTACGCATTGTTGCAGTACCCGTACCAAGCGTAGCCGATAAAGTGGGCAGGTCATCGCGCAGGAAGTCGCGGCGCTTCAAACGCACTACATTCTGCTCAACGGACAGATAACAAGTGTTGGGTAATCAGTATAACGACCACCGACAGTTGCTAACCTATCTCATCATAGAAATTAGACTACGGAAATTAAAAAATAATTGGAGAGAGCAGCATAGTGTCATTTTTACGAGCGTCTGTCTCGCTGTTATATAAATTATGTCAGGTGAAATTTATTAGACACCCAATCATATTTTTCCATTTTAACAAACATTGTTCGACTGTGTAGGTAGGTATATAATGTTAGCGTCCGGATACACTGACGAACTTAATCTTCTCATGAATAAGACAATGTCTGTTCGTGTAGAGAGCAGCGCTGTCATTCATAGCGTGCAGCATCGGGGATTCGACTATAAAATATTCCCTACTGATTTTATGTATTCGAAGGGACTTTATTCTTTTCACATTTAAGATTCTTGACGTCAAGCGGGCACAACAACAGTGTCTGCTCAACGAAACCATAAATCGATTCATTCATATACGACGTTTTCGCTTCATCAATCAATCGTGTATAAATAAAAGATGGAGACGCGCGAAGGAAGCGGCTTCCACTTCGAATTCTGACGTTAGTTACAATGGACGAGATGCTTTTTATTTATAATATAAAAATATTATCCGCTTTATATTAAAATGTATAAATAGAGTCTTATGTATTGTTAATTACGATGAAATACTCTCACACCTCGCTCATCACGAGTACCGCATAACATCTCGATTGATCTATCGGGGTATCTTAGAATGTTATTCTTGGATAATTTCCTTAAGAAAACGTTCTTGGTTGGAAGGTTGGAATAGTAAACATGAGAGGAGTGTATAAGAAAACCAACTAAGAAGATGCATGGACGAGGTTAAGGCAGGAATAGTAGGTACTTCCAGCAGTAGGGTATGTATTAAATTGAAAATAAAAATGTATCTCATAGAAACACAAAAATATTATCTCATTACCAAATAGATCCAAAATAATTTCTCCCTAAATTAATAGGCTTCAAAAGTTCTGTCTAGCACCAATTTAGATTCTAGGTATTAATATTTAAATGTTTAATAAGTGGTATCACTGCACACAAGTCATCAATTTCACTTTCAGAGTTTATTACTACCACAATCGTTATATGTGTGAGTGGGTAGCTGAGTCGCTTCGACGCCATTCATTTTATCAAGTCCAACATACGTGTCACTCTATACACAAAACATTAAATCATCTTTAATATTCTTGAAATACTTGCATTAAGTAAACCGTATTCATTATGCCTATTATGCAATTCACTTAATACTACGCAAATGTTTATTGTTTTCGATGTTGGAATGTTTTGTTACTCGTCATGCCGCCCGGCACTGTAAAGCTAATGATGTATGCTGGATCAGCTAATAGAATAATTTTTATTCCGAAAAACTTCTTCTCTGATTCATCTCTAACAGAAAATGCAAAAGAAATCACTCATTCTTTGCTACGGGTTCAGCTAGTAGATATCTACCATATTATGTAATTAAAACACTTTTCTTTATTGTAGAGGGGGAGCAAAATTTTCACATTTCAAAAAGTTCGTGGTACACGTGTAACAAATTAGTACTTATCTATTAATTAACCGAAAACAATCTTTGGAACACGAGACAAGACTTTAAAACGATTGTTACTAGAGTATTGAATTTTTTGAGCGAGTGAGCAGTTGAGCAGCAAGTTATCTTGTGCAGGAGTCGGACGATATCTGTAACAAATTGGCGACGTTGCAAACTACGGTCATCGGGTCATGCGTCGGCACAGTGTAGATAAAAAACCGTCCTCAATGTAGGCGTCGGCATCGTAACTGCTAGCACGATACGAGTCTGTAGTGGAGCAGACATCTCTCACCCATTCATATCATATTAGTAAGGTAAGTATTTCTTTGTATTGATGGCGCTAACGCCCTTTATGTAGGCAATTATAATTTTACGTCTTACTGGAATTATTTTCTTGATAAGCATATGAGTAAGATTTTAAATGTTTGTGAATTACCTACCTGATACAATTAGTATTAACGTCTGTGCTCACTAAATTCCAATTTTCTTGCATAATATTATATTAACACGCAAAAACCATAATAAAAATTACATAAAGTCTCTTAATTTATTAAATAATAGCTGTTAAAATTATGTTGCTCTTTTTATAGATCGTGAATAGTTGAATGAATAGGAAAAATATTAAATTCCAATGTTTCTTCTTTATGAAAGGCTTTTGATACTATCGAACACTGAGGAGTCTGTAATTTGTCCCTACATTTGTGAAATAAACAGTAAATACTTTAATATTCTCCAAGAGCTGTACAAATCGCCTACTATGTACGTACAAATGGACAAGCTTACCACTTCTGTAGCTATTACAGGAGGAATGCCCCAGGGAGACATATTTAGTCCCAATTTAATTAAATAAATCATTTGAAAAGTGTTTGTTTATTCCATACCTACATAACGATAAGGCCTACATAACCTGGCCAGGTAGGGAAATTAAATTACTGTCTCATTCCAATATTTATTTTATCAACATTTTTTGTAGGCGTTATTCCACTTTATTCATGGTGATTCTATTCTTAGCCATATTTTATGTTAGACTAGATAACGAAGGCACCAGCATTAAAAAAAATATTCAAATAGGATCAGATTCACGAAAAAATGAGAACCTTCTACTTTTTATAACTAGGTTATATTACATATATAACTACATAAACGATGCGAATCATATTTCTGATGTTCGTACGAGTCTCGTTGCAAGAAAATCTAAGAAAAATGTCATATCGACAAAAAGTCGAGAAGTGTCATTTCATTATGAACGTAGGTGGAATAAGTAATAACGTCCCAAATAGGTAAAGATAAAAGCGAGTAAGAAAATTTTCTATCCAAACTTTAGACATTTCCTATAACATCGGAATATAAAATTCAGACGAAGTGACTATTTTCATCGAGCAAGCCATCTAAAAATATGTCGACTCTCAAAAGATATTCTTATTCGGAATCGATAATCAAAGGAAAGGCGCAAACTCAAAGGGCAAAGAGAACTCGAATGCGCTAGGAACGCGACTGTCACCCTTTCAATGGAAACGTCTTGGTGCGAACAAGTTTTTGTGTGGGTTGTCTCGTGGGAGCCGGCATTTTATCCTATTATATGTGTTATAGACGTAAGTTCGCTATTTAACTAACTTGTGGTAACTAGTTTTAGCTGAGATTTCAGTTAGATACTTCAATGCATGTAGGTACTTTGTTGTTCCCTTCCTTCTTTACTCTTCGTTAGTTTCGAGGTATGCAGCGTTGGTAGACCTGTGGTTTTGCTCCAATGAAGTCTGTACTTTAGCAGCTTTATTGCGTTCATCCACTACTCCGATTATTTTATCGGGCTGACCGCGACGTAGAAATCCATTTTTTTTTGTATAAAGACGGTAGTAGAGAAACGCATTTACACTTCAAATCTAATAAAGATCAAGTGTATCTTCTTGGACTGTTTATCTGCAAGATTTTTGAGAAGATGACTCAATTTGATGAAATTATATTCTAACTTAGAATGAAAAGTTACATCAGGAGATTTATCTTTAAGAGACACCGTACCTTCCTCTAGTGTTCCTATAAAGCTCGCCGTTAACTGTCAACTTATTATCACACATAACATTAACGCATGTAGAACTAACAGTACCACATAGTTCATTCAACACTCTGAGGAACAATTAGGTCTTAGTTATGGTTATGACAGGTAAAGGCGTGCCTCTAGACAGCTTTCCTTACTTGTTTTACTATTCATTCTGTTGGCCGCGACTTCGTCTGCGTGTTTTTTGTAATTATTATCTAATTAGAGTTTTGTTGCAAAAGTAAAAATAAGCCTATATCCTTCTCCAGATCCCAGGGTGCCACTATGTAAAATTTCATTACGATCGATTCAGTGGTTTAGTCGTGATGAGGTAACAAACCGACAGATAAAGTTACTTTCGCATTTGTAATAGTGCGGATGTACCAATTTGCTTTTGAACCAAATTTTGAATCATTACAAGTTATCTTTAGAGGTTTAATCGTTTCTTATGATATTTTATCTTTATTTTGAAATCGTAAGAGATTTAGAGCAGAGTATTTCTGGCTATCGTTGTAAGGCTTTAAGTGGCGAATGATACAGGAAGTGTGGGCCAATAGTACTAGCGGTCCAGCACTTACGAAGAAATGCATTTTTAACGCAAATGTTAGGTAAGCACTTAGCAGGAGCATTGTTTTTCGTTAATCCTGAAAATACCTATTTCAGTCTGTTCCATGTTCATTAAACATACAATATTTCATTAAACAAGTGGCAACGTCGTGTGCAAGAGAAAACGTACAAAAAATTGAGAACAACAGGAGGCGAGAACTGAACGATAAACATGATCAGCTGAAAATCCGACCGCCTTCCAGCTTGACATACAAATTGGCTTGGAGATTATTAAAACATATTTTGTAGAAATATAAACAAAAAAAAAACTTTGATCGTCTTCACTCTACGCTAAATGTTCACATGCTTTTGCAATTTGCAAATGAATATTCTATGTAAACTGTCTACATGTAAGTGCATCTTAGTATAACGATACTAAGATGCACAACATCGCATTTTTGTACTAAGATACCCGTCATAGTAATGAAATATTAATTCATACAATAATATGATTAATACAATATTATAAATTTCACGGTACGGACTTTCACGCAGACCAACGCTGTAGTGTTCTCAGTTCAACTCCTGCGCAATAATGTAGCAACTCTAGCAACACCAACGCAAACGCTATAAACATTGAATTGATTATATTGTTCACTTGTAAAAAGCTGTGTATTAAATTAAAAAACAAATTTTACATTTTATGTCCGAGACTAAATGCATTTCTGTCTTGTTTTTCTCTTTTAAAGTCTGCTACTACTGTTACAGCAGAGTCACCAGTACAGCTGTTTATGAGTGAGTAGGCCTTGCAAGCACCAAATCCATGGGAAAAAAGCAAGGCAAGGGAAGAGCCCACGAGTGACGAAACATGAGATCGTCTGGGGCATCCTGGCTAGTTAGCCTCGATACCAACATCGCTGACTAACTTAACTCTTCAGTACGGTACTGTATGAGCAATTCCCCTATAAATAGCACGTGCCGAAATGACAGAAGAAGAATGGAGGCATTAGGTTGTTTGCTTCTAAAAAAAGAACTGTTTACAGTAGTATAACGCGATAAGCTAAGCAAAATGGCCGCCACGATACGCTACTTTCTAAAGTATCATTAGAAATAATAATAAAGAAACTATAGGCATACGCACTCCCACTCGGGGTTATCACAGGGACTATTCTGGGTACCTACTGCTCTAATAACTTAACTATATATTACAATGCATTATAATATCGTGTGTACAGGAAGAGCTCCGGTTACGACACCACCGTGATACTGATAACTAATAACTTATTTAAATAGACTGCAAGTATGAACAAAATATGAACTCGACACTCTTGCCTACAAAAAATATGCTTGCAAAGTAACAGTAATTTTTAATATTGCACTTAAATATTTGGAATTCTACAGATTTAACCTAATAAAGATTTCGGAATTGTAACTGCAAGCTTGGCTTCTTAGAAAATGTTGTATGTATCCACGAGTTTCCACCATTTGAAAATCTAAATTGTAAATAGTTTGAAGGGATACTCATAAAACATAATTGGTACGATTATTTCCGCAAACAGCAAATAGTACAAATGCCCCAAATCACTCAATGGCGAAGGAAACGGGCAATTTCACTGACAGCGTATGAATGCGACTGCAAGTGCAATCGACATTGTCATTACATGACAATACGCGAGTGTGAATTCCACCGTAATCGGATGTGGCGGTACAAAGCGGACGCGCGTCCGTTCCCGTCCGGCCGGACACGGCCGATGTCGAGATACGAACCGCTCCCGCATCCGGCATCCCGTTTGATAATTTGACCTTTGTTTGCGGAATGAATTGAATCCGAAAATATGACGCACGGCTCTGCAAGCCGCGGCTTAAACTTATGCAGGTTTGAAAACGAATCGGTCGCCGACCTGCCTCAATGGATTTTGAAACAGATGTTGCAATTTGTTACAAAGTTCTGAGCAAATCGTGAAGCAATTTAATTGAATGAAAAGCCTACGTTTGTTTTTTGGTGTGATTGCACGTTGAATTGCTCAAGAATATTGTCAAGATACATCATATTTTATTTGGACACTACATGATAAAAACTTGTTTCTACCTATAGATTTCTACGCTTTATCGTTTCAAGAATGCTTTTACGTCTAAAATATGAAAATACATCATGATATTTAATTTTCTTTAGCTTTAAATAGACCAAAATGCTGTTATCGATCCTTGTCGTGTTGAAAAACACGCAATGGCTGACAGTGGTTGCGTGACGCGTTCTCAGTTCATTCATACTGCGGCCTACGCTCCACCCCAACCCCTCCCTCGCCGTTCAATGATTTGTAGAGGTTACGTAAACTGCTATAGTTTCGTTAACACGTGTATGGCTCACCACCAGGCACCATACCACTCTGATTCACGTAACGCAATGATTAATTAAAACTGTTATTGTAAGGAATTAACAAGTAATTGGTAATCTTGAGATTTATATTATATAATAGCCAATAAAGGTCATCGAAAACACGGCAGTGGAAAACAAAGAGAACTAAGTACCTATAAGATACAAAGTTCTAAACTTGGTTAAGCAAACAAAAACAGCTTTCATTATCTCCAACATTAACTCTTTATTCTAATAATAATTTTGTGTTTGTTAATCTGCTACTAAAATAGATTTCAGTTCATTCACATTCACATAAGTACACATCACAATATCTTGATATCAAAAGTCTGCTGAAATCATTCGTTATAAGATTTCTTACTTCAAGTTTCGCCTCTTGAATATTATTATGCAAATTTTCCTCGATACACATCGTAATCTCGCCCCCTCAACCTACGTAGTGAATGAAGGAGGAGTGAAAGGGTGTGGGGTACCTCCGCCAGCCTCCACCCCTGTCTTCTTAGTTAAGAGCTAAGCCATGGTAATCCAACGCTCTTTCATAATCATGTCCTGAGAGTAACGTAATATCAACTCTGTTTACCCAACTCGTGAGGTAACAGCTAATACATGTTTAATGATCTGTTTGCGTTACTACATTATACATAACATTTAAATAACATCGCTGCATTTCAAATAATATTGAATTTGTTGAAAACGTTGGAATTGTATGTGTGACGTTATAGTCCATTGATTTATAAATGTCGTTCGCGTATTGATTCATAATCGTACGTACGTTGTTCAGACATGAGAAACTTTTCAATGTCGTACACTTCTGTTGTAGACGCTTTCATTGCACGTAGTTGGAATATATTGGTGTTAGTGCTTCGGTATACAAGTTAACAGTTTTGACAAACGCTAATAATGTTGTGTCATTATAACCAGCATAAGAGGTACGAGTAACTACGATAATATAATAGAAGTCTACAATCTAATTAATTCTGCGTGTAAGTCTAGAAACAATTCGTGTTGGCGCAATTGAATCGGCTTGTCGCTAGCCCCTTGTTTGACACAAAAGGATAATTGCAAAGATTACAAATGTTGGAGATAGGTACGTCGTAAAGTCGTAATGTCTTAAACCTAAGAATAACTAAAACAATCTTGTTATGTTATACTTATTTTGTGAAATTGTGATAACAACATGTAAAAAAAAATGCAGAAATTTTTATCTACGTTTGGTTATCGATGATTGATTTTGTTATGATAAACCTAGAAATATAAACTCCTGCTTATGGAATTAAATAAACTCTTGAAACGATATCTTAATAAACAACATCCAACATTATGTAAATGAAAGATGAACCTGCAAAGTATTTCCAATGTGATGTTAAGAATCACGTTTCAAGTACATCATTGATTTGATATATTGACCTCATAAATTAAATGGTTTGATCGAGTGATCGATTTTATTAATAACACACAAATACTCTGTTGCCGCAATGCAGATCAAAGTTACAGCGTATCTAAGACAGTTAGTAGGTACTTTTTGCAGGATTGTGGCAACGTAAAGTAAATTAACAAAGTGGAGGCATTACCTTTTCGAGGACTACGGAAACTGATTTACCATACGAAGCAGAGACTACAAGTTCTGGCAGTGCACCAGGATTTAAAATGCCCATTCTGTCGGCGTGATGGGAAGGTGCTCACAGCACTCGTATGATAGTTTTATGAAGCTTAAACTTAGACCTCAAACTATAATGAAGCATCAAGATATTCCAACCTTGATGGCACTTTTACGAAAATAGATCGATGCGTTAAATCGAATTTGTCAAAATAAACTTACACTAGGGCCTCAAGAGGTAGAAGGTAAGAGGAAATAATCCGAGTGCTATTGTTACAATATATGCTCTTCAGACAGTCAGAACTGATCTTTTAAATCTTAGTTATGTATTGACAAGTTGAAGATAAATGAGCTAGTAACCTTCGAAACTTGCCGTCTAGAAACAGAGCTTCTTTATCACAGACGTAGCACATTTAACTATCTTCGCGGTTCACAAAGCTGCCAACAGACACATTATAATAATGTCCTATCTGCACATACATGATCTAGCGCCCACAGTACGAGCCTACGCTACTACGTCCGTCTGTGAGCTCAAGAGGAGTCGGGGGGACGTGGGCGCTGCGTAGGCGGCACGTAGGCGAATCGGCAGCTATACCTATAATAAAATGTTCTTCGCATTTGGGCAATTAATGTGCGTGGCGAGGCGATAGGGCTATGACGTCATCATATTTTTTTAATAGCAATCTGCTACCAATGTTTCTAGAAATGGAACCATCCAATTCTTTTTTCGATTTGCTATTCGCGTAGATATATATGGCGAACTATTAATAGGTATAATGCTTGACAAAAACTTTCATGGTTTTAATTTCTTCTCTTCTCATGTGCTTAAGTTTCTTTACACATGGAGTTGAACCCACCTCATACACTGATGAACTTAATGCCACAATGTTTTCGTTTAGCAATTAATTTGTGCAAATGGTAAAATACCGTTTGTACCTTGGTTAATCTTGACTTTTGATACACCGAAGTTGTTAATTAATGCCTTACTTGACATGTGGCGTAATGTGTCGCCATTCTCCCGGATAAACACGTTCGGTTTTATAATGAGTGCGTAGGTTTCCTTACGACGTTTTCCTTTGATGCTTGAAACCAGTGCCAGTGATAAATATATTGAGGTACCCCATGCCTTAGGCGGTAACCGATATATAGAAAAAATATTGTAAATGGCTTTGATACCGTTAGGTTCATAGCTTCGCCGCCTATTACATGGGGCGCAATACGAGGTATTGGCAAAATGTGGGTATGCTACTGTGCTTACCCTTTCAGAGTGCCTATCCTTTAATCCTTAATTTGTTATCTATTAATTAAATCTTCTGTTCTGTCTAGGTTTACGCCTTGACAGTTAGTTGACAGTCAATTACTACGCTTGGAAGCTATAAAATTGAAGTTATAAATAATCAGATATCCATCATAAGCTTAATCTAAGTCCAATGCTGAACATAGGCCTCTTAGAAGAGGCCAAACAAAGGTTCATCGCTCCCGACATCAACTACAGGATATGATGCCGTAGTCGTATTAGTAGCCGATAGATCTATTTTCATCTCCTTTTCTCAAAAGAAAGAGAAAAAGAAAAATCTATTTCCATGATGTTTATCATGTTTATAAGACTTGTCGAGATTGAAATTCTTCTAAGCAAAGACATGTCCCCATAAATTTAAACAATTAGAAGAACATACATAAATAATCTGCAGTTTACGTATCAATTTAGTGCGTGCGTGAGACAGAAGATTTTCCCATTTTCCTCGAACGTTTCGTTGAATGAAAACTCAAAGCGTGTTGTGGCGGTACACTGGGACTTCGGCGGCAGTCGGGGTCGATCGGGAATGTTCGTGCCACATCGGCCACGGTCGGGCGCGCTCGGCTGCGCGTGCGTCGCTCTCGGCCCTGCAGGAAACAGGAAGTGGACTAACCGCGGGCTTCCGCTCCCATTCGCGCCGCTCGCCGACTCGCCGGACGCGCACTGTTTCATTCACAACTCATGTATTTTGTGCCGTTGAAGTAATATTATCTAGTTGCGAGTAGAGGTTGTGAGCTTTAAATTACACACCGAGTAATCCGGAAACCTAAGCGTAACACGAGAGTGTTTACGAAACTACCGTCGGCTAAGCTTACCGAATTATATTGTGATTGTAAGTTGTAACTATATACAAATCATTACGAAAATAATTTCCTATGTACTACCTACTATATCATGAATGAGTGTCTATTTAAGTTGACGTAACCGCAATCATTTATGAATGATGGAAGTAATAAAACTGAATGCTTATTTAATCACACTTTATAGGATATTCGTGTAGTAAATACAGTAATTTTGGCTCTACAATTGTCAGTTCTTTAGTTATTACTAATGATGAAAGCCGTCGTAAGGTCCGCACCTACATAATATGGAACCGCTATCCCCGTTCCACTATTGAGTAATATCACTAAAGACTGTCTCATCGGTCTAGTGGTCGAAAGCGCGCCTGTTGAACGTAGGTCCTGGGTTCGATCCCTGAGTCAGGCGAAGAGTTATTAGGTTTTTTGTATAGACAATTCTCAGTTGCATCCAGGCGCAGATCCAGCCCTCATAAAAGGTTGTGGTCACAGCCACCCGAAAATCGGCCAAGTGCGAGTCGGAGTATGAACTCACTCATGATCGATATAGTACATTCCTACAAAGGAGAGTAGATGTTTCCGATTCACGCACGGTTCATTTTTTTTTTTTTTTAATTTTATTAAGGATTTTTTTTTTTTAATTACGTTGCCCCACTCTAGGGTTTCTCCTGTGTCGTGGGTACCTACAGTTTACAAACATACATGTCACATACACACACAATCAGACCCGAAACAACTATCTGTAGATCATACAAATATTTGTTCCGTGCGGGGATCGAACTCGCGACACATAGCGCAGAAAGCTAATCGCTTAACCACTGCGCCAACCGTGTCGTCGAAACACCGTCGTGCCCACAACGGTGGATCCGCGCTTGGGTACACCCCATAGTTTGAAATTATACCCGGTAGATGGCAAGGCTGTTCTATTACATAGGACTTAGAGTCTGCTGTAGTACAGGTGTACATCTCTAACTTTTATACGGGAAATGAAATGAGTCAGCTCGATTTCTTGTACCATATCTATATATATGTATATATGATCTATTGTTGTACGATAACGCTTTTTATAAGTTGCTTATTGTAAATGGCTTTATTCAATTTTCAACAGCATTCGACGCTTTGCTTACGTAGTTTCAAACAGTGACGTTGTTGATGACGTCAAACTAAAGCCACTCGGAGTTCAGACACACGATCGATTTTCCATCGACTGCTCAGTCATACGTGCCGGCTAGAGGGCAAAGGGTGTTGACTCTGTAAAACTTTTATTTTCAACCAGCTTGTTAGCGAATAATTGCGTCGATCGTCTGTTTAAACCCTATGAGCGTAAAGGGCTATTTTTTTTTTTTTAATTGTCTCTCGCAGTTAGCTCAGGGAGCTTTTACTGCTTAACCGGGCAAATGGCGAGACCAGAAGGGCCTCCAGCCGAGCAAATTAAATAATACTAAGCAACACTGCTAAGGGTGTCCCATAGTGGGACTCGAACCTCGGCTTAGGGCGTTGTTGGGGGGCAGACAAGAGAGAACTTGCTGGATCGGATTGTGAGCCTAACGGGCCTTCAGACCTTTCTTTTTATACGTACGTATGGTATGGTAGAAGCAACCGAAAGAAATACATATATATAATACACTTTTAACCGAAAGGCTAACATAACATAACATAACATCATGCCTGTGTTCCCTGAAGGGTTGGGCAGAGGTGTACTATTTTACACTCACATTTCACCGATGCCGTTATTGAGTCCCATATAAAAGGGGGCGAGCCTATTGTCAATTACCAATGAATGAGAATTTCCATACACAAAAACCCAATAATACTTTGCCAGTCCCGGGAATCGAATTCAGGACCTCACGCTTAGCAGTCGCACTTGCGACCACTAGACCAATGAAGCAACCGAAAGACTATTAGGTACGTAACCCTTCATATGTATATGTTATTATATTTTATACTGTAAGTTTATATTTTCACGGAATAAATAATTAAAAACTATCATCTATCATATTTGTTACGAGATATAATAGTTACAGTAGTACTAGATATAGTAGTTGGTACTAGATATTGCTCATACAGTTATGTATGTAAAATCCATGGTGCTTCAGATGATCACGGATCGTCACGTGGAGAATTTCCGCACACCCCCATTTTATATTCATTCATAGTTCATAAAGACACAACAATAATGTTCGTAATTATAACACGAACAAAAGGGATGAATCTAATCTGGAAAGTAAAATTTTATTTGCCATGTCGAAATTACCCCTGACGTCACATTGCGGGTGGGTAATTAACGAGATAAGGGAGGGGTAAGGCGCAGGGGTTGCTACATGACATCTCAATGAACGGAGGGATGCTCATGTTACGTCATCAAAAACCAACCCACCTTTTACCGCTCTAAATTTAATATATAAACCCTTTGCAAAAGCGTTAAGATTTAAGTTCGTCTGCAGTTTCATTTCACGGCTGCAATCTGGCCTTGTTTATTGAATGACGTGCTTTAGTTGAGCGACCCTCGGTTCTATGAATGGATAAAGATTTATATTTTATTAAATGTTCAAAAATTTACTGTAGTTAATATAAACTATGGGTATTATGTATGTATTTATGCGCTCTTATTATTATTAATATATTTAGATGTTGACGTTTTCAGTAGCGTCTCTTAATCGGGAACTTCAGTTTTGGACATAATTAGAAGTCCAGTGGCGTGCGGTTCATAAAGACAAAAAGACACTGCTTTATACCTTACATAACTCAAAAAAAAATTATTATAAGATATGTGAGGTGGTAAATCACATACATCATTATTTGACCGACAAGACGACGAACCAATACGAACATGAAGTAGGAATAACTGGTAAGTAAGCTTTTAAAATTTTCTTCCCTGTCTAAAAACTTTGTGCACGCCGCTGATTAGAACATAATAAGAAACGTATCATGATAAATTATGCAGATATCTTAACGCTAGCCTAATCGATGGGGATGTGTCTTGAATACTTGAAGTTGAAAAGCTCTGCATTATTCCCATTAATTTCGTAATAAATGGAACAGCCTCATTCACTTCAAGAGATTCTTTCCAATTAGTAAGATTACCTAGACTTAGACCTTTACAAGTATGAGTTATACAACTTAATATTTTTTCTTGTCTCATCACTTACCGTTCTTCGTTGCAAGGAGTTAACTTTTATGACTTCGAATGCCTTAATTCAATAATACTGTAAATATCAACAAGCTCTTTGTTAATTAAACTTATCTAAATAGAGGAGCAAACAAGCTACAAATGGTAAAGAGTGGTAGCACTCGTGTATACCCATTGACACAATAAAGATAAGTACAGAAGTTTCAATTAGATATCAATATTAGCCTGTAAACTACTGGTGAGTTAAACGCTCCAACAAATGGTCGTAAATATTGGTGTGCTGAATACGTTTACCAAACGAATGGTCTACCGCAGAATGCTGACACTGCCCTTTGTATCAAAGAATAGAACGATGCAATACCTATTTCCTTAGTGGTTTGTTGGTGTCCTTGGCAAATAATTTGGCAGGAATACTACGAGTGCCGTATGATACCAGACATATTGTGTAATATCACAAAAAAATACCTCTGCTGTTGTAATTATTCTATCAAAAAGGTTTTATCGATATTTTTGAAATATTTTGGAACACCGTTTGGCGTGTATAAGGTTATTCTCACTCGTAATTATGTAGTTGTCCTTCTTTCTTTATTTCTATGTGTCCCCATTGATGGCGGCGGAAACTTCAATGAATGAACCCCGACTCTATTCTTATTATACTTCCGCTATCCGTCCCTGTCACTCATTTGGAAAAATCTTAAGTGCGAAAGGGATAGAGAACAGCTACTTACACAAAGTGCAATCGAACAAATTTATTGACTGTGAAAGTGCCGTCAATGTTTGCTGCAAAGACTTCCGTGGAAACAAACATTTCTTTGAGGACATTGTTTTCTTCTAAATTTGAAACTGATCAATAACATAAGTCAAAGAAATGGGAGGAGCATCACATAACTTTCCTGACCTACATTCCTCAGGTCAGGGACAGGCCCTACGTCACCGATTCAAGGGACTGACCCGCTTGGCACAGTAACTACGGGCGTTTCCCATTGCTTCTGCATTTCTGGGAGAGATTTATCCAGCCTGGCTGTAGAGTGCAATAGGTTAAAGACAGGTCAAATTTTACATAACTGTTATAAAACTATATCTCTATATAATATATGGCGTATACAGTTTGTTAATTAAATACTGTAATCGGAGAACGCTCAAAGGGCAGTTCTAGGTACTACGGACATCGTCAATATTATCGATGTTAATAGTATCACATGTACATGCATCTAGATCTAGACAAAGCTTTGTGGTTTTCAACTAAAACCTAACAATAGACAATCCTATTATAATTTCTCGTGGGTGATCCAATTCTAACGACAGACTAAAGGATTATTATATATCAGGAAGATTGCAATAGCATCTACCTGAGTATTAACACTGAGAACCTTACCCCAAGTGCGAGTTTTCTGAGAATGTTTGAAAATCAACATTTTCCCTTTTGTGTACGCGTGGTTTGTAGAGGTTCACTCAATGAGCGCGAACCTTGTTTGATTATTAACCGAAATACACTATCTATTTACTACAAAAACAAAAAACGAACGAGAGCTCAGTGAACAACTCCGTCTACTCAAAATATGTTCGGTAGTAGCCAGTTGAGCAAAAAATATCTATCGTTCCTTTCTGACGCCCCCGCCACCTAAATTCCGGCCGTCTTCACCAAGATCAGCCTGTCGGTTGCCAGAGCCTTATTGATCAATGGACGGTTTGCTCAGTGGCAGTGTTCAGCATGCAGATGTTCATTAGGATCAGGGGGAGCTGGGTGGTGTGTGTGTGTCCTCCTTTTACTGCTTTTACATAATACGATGCCCCAAGTGCCATTGCAGAACGTTTTCGTTTTTATAATGGTCCTTCATGAGGGACTCATAACAAATACATTTAATTTGAATGTCGAAAAAGTTAGTTTTGATTCTGTAGAGCTTTGTTCGTGTTTTATGTATTGCGTGAGGTATAATACAGCCTACGTCCATCCGAAAGTAAGCTTCGAACAACAAAACTGTTTTGGCATTTCCAGTTACCGTGCCCACGTACTCCTTTTTATGGGCAGCCTACATTTTGTTTATCTGTAATAGATTTTGTTAAGGTTTCCATATTTAATAATACCTACTTGGATAAGTAAACAGACAATGGACAATAAAACAAAAACAAAACGCTCGGAAAACAGAACATTTTTTTTTGTCTAATAAATAACGGTCTTGACACGTCACTCCTATTTCTAAGACGTTAAAAATTAAGCTTTTATGAAAGGAAACATTAAGAAGGAAATAATAATTGATGCGAACAGGGAACATACGTATCCGGTGACGGCCGGAAGTAACACCATACGTCTCGCTCCGGAAGTGACGCGCCCCTTTCTTTCGCTCCTTGAATCATGTGCAAGCGCACTTCATTCATACAGCGTGGGAGAGTTGCGACGGAACTAACCGTAACTTCTAATTCATGAATGAAAATAAAACGACATTTTACAAAGGTATGCGGGTATTTAAATAAAATAAAGTGTTGGACTATTTTTAATTTGGTCGGTTAATCTCGTGTGCTGACTGAATGAAGTCGAGGGGAGGGTATTTTTATATACCGACCAACTGCGAGCTTCTTGTACTATTTTTATTGCGGCAAGCATTCATCAAAATATAAGTTTACTAGGGAAAATTGCCTAAAATTAAATGAACGCGTCCGTCTATTGTTTTGAAATAAAACATATACGCCAAAATCGTTTTAAATCAATTTCATTCGACATAATACTATATCTGTCAAAAATAGACGAATTGCCAGAATAGCTAACACTTTTTTTCTAAATATAAATTCCACAGAACTTAAAAGGTTATAATCAAAGAGGTCAATAAATAAATAGTTTCGTATTGATAGTGACTGATTTATGTTTTCAAATGGCACGTCTCAGTAATTAATGGGTCCGGTAGGCTTATTTGGTATTCGTGGCATTAACATTGGAGTGGTCTAGCTGGACAATCTAGTTTTCCATTACATGTAATATATACATAATTATAACATAGCTTTTAGATATACGTACGAGTACGGAACTCGTTGAGAACGCGCACTGACTTCGAATGAGCTACCTAGTGCCTACCGTAAGATATAATATGACCTATGTATGTTATACGTAACCTAGGCTTTAGATTGTTACTCGAACAAAGAAATTGTATAAAGGCCCCCCAAATATTGATCAGGAAATTATGAATCTATTCGAATAATATATAATTAATTCATAGACTTGCAAAATGCCTCATTAATCTAGTGCTCGCAAGCGCGGTTGCTGCTCCTGCCCAGGAGCTTGGGTTCTGGGTTCGATTCTCAGGTGGGGCAAAGTGTTATTGTGATTTTTTGAAAATATATGTAGCAGCCCGTAGTTTGGAATTATGCCCGGTAGACGGCAATACACTCGCCCCCTATTACATTGGCGTTAATAATGACTTCGGCGAAATGTGGGTGTACAAAAAGTACACCTCTGCCTCTGATGTGATGTTATGTTAGTTATGTAATCCCAGTACTCTTACGATTTAACTATCAATAATGATATTAAATATTTATTGACACTAAAAGATACTGGCGACCGGCCCCGGTGAACAGATGCAATTTATTAATGAAGAAAATGAGAAATTTCATACAAAAATACCATCCAAATGTCCTTGATTTTTATTTATATAAGATTTATAGATTAATTGTACGTAAATGAGAAAGAAAAATAAGAAGAATTATTGACATTTCTTACAAATGAAACAATGAACAATATGCCATTTACGAATAGACAATGACTCTGATCATAGACTTAGAATTTCGCTTACGCACTCTGATACATAACCATACATTTTATGTCAGTATTCAGACCACCAGAAATAATGATAAATATCCAACACTACCATCAGTTATCAGTTCCGGAATAATTTTGTACTTACTGAGAATTTTCGCTCAAAAAACCCAATCAAGCATTATTTGACCTGGCAATTAAACCCTGGATCGCGAGATTAACCGAATTCATACTATGGCTAGCAACTAGTATACCAATAAGGCAGTCAACTTTACTATTATGATTAATGAACATTATCTTATATCAGCAGCCATTGATACCCATTAAAATATTTTTTATACCCATGTAACAGGAAATCGGTGCGAATAACCCGCAATACTTGGTACCCAGGCTATAAAAACGAAATAATTGCCTCGGGTAATAGGCATACTTTTTATTTTAGATTGCCTTGTGTGGCGCCGGGCTAAAAATAGCTGAAATTGCAAAGTAAATCTTCCCTATATTATATTAGGTCATTGCTTCATTTTATTATAAGTAATAACAGAATTGCTCTGTGAAGTCTGCAACGCCCACGGGTAGCTCGAGACTCGTGGGTGTCGCATACGGCATGCTACCTACATATAGTTTCAGAGCAGTAATTGGTATAGTTAGTGACACAAGCAGATGAACATTTTTGAAATCATTTAATATAGTTAATGAAGAAAACTTTGCCCCTCAGTAGGATTTCTCCTGTAGCGTGGGTACAGTTTACAAAAATACATATAACTTGAACACAAAACCAGACCCAAAACAACTATATGTAGATCATATAAATATTTGTTCCGAATCCGCGACACGAAGCGAAGAAATATAATCACTTAGCCACTGCGCCAAACTTATCGTCAAATTAATAATTCTATAAAAAATCATGAAAAGAATAGGAAAGGTATTCATATCATTTATTTGTGTTCCACAATGTAGTTATAATAGATGTTAAACACTTGCCATCCATCAAAGCACAATTATGGACACTGTAGGGCACAGCAAAATATATAAAAATTACATATATTTCAAACATACATACCTCTGAACCTTTAAAAATTTTCAGCTACTTTTGTCACTGACTGTACCTGTAAAAAAGAATGCATGCAACTTTATCAATAAAGGGACCGATGTCAGACTGCCTCGTAGTTCTGAACAAAGCAGAATCAAATGAAAAAGTTAAGTTCTGCACAAGGTAGGTAATTTTTTATAGCGCAATAAAAATTGTACCCAATAAAACTTATAATTCTGCATATAATTCATTCATCGGAAATTACATAAATTGCTACAGACACATAATAGTTACTTACTGAAGCAGTTTGAATAGAAACCCAATATAATGTCAGCCAACGCAATTCCAATTTAAATACAAAATTATGTGCAACAATGAGTAAGCTAATACAAAAACGAATCCATTGATATAATCGACCGATATTTGCGAAATACAATGCCTTTAAACGTATAGTGTAGGCTGACTTGCAACCGGCAGCTGCCGCTTCATTCAGTTCACTATCACTACAAAACCAAACGCCATAACTACCCTCACTTACAAAAAAAAAAACAACTCTAATATTCGTTAATAAAGTCTAAAGTTCTTTGTCGTGATTATCGATATATTTGTTGTGTACAAGAAGACGAGGTTTACCAATAATTATGTAAGTTCCGTTACAGGCAAACGCAACGAATACCCCACCTCTGCTTTCATTAATAAAGCAGGTAGTGTGTCGAACTAAATTAGTTTCGTTTCGTCGTAAACAAAATGATGGTTACACGCGAAGGTTGGCTCCGCACGCAACTCTATGCTAATACTGTTACATTATTAATGCAACAATCACGCTTCTTATCCGCGCAGGCAAAGCAGGTCATAAGAACTATGATTTCCAGCGCTGTAAGGAGATATGACAACTACGATCAATGGACGCACAGTTGGCGCAGTAGCTATGAGTTCGATGCCAGCAGGAAACAAAATAATATACCTATGTGTAGCCTACAGATAGTTCTACCGTTTGTTTATACCCAAGACACAGAAGAAATACATGTTTGGGGCAACGTTTAATAAATTTAAAAAAATTGAAGTGTCAGAATGCAGTAACACAAAACATATTGAGCCATTTCTAACTTTAATTAGCATTTACCACCTATGTTGTACATTTATTACTTTGGCAAAACTACTAATTTAATTCATATATGCATATATAATGAATAAAACTTAATTATACTATTAATAATAAGTCGACTGGCGAACTACCTATAAACAAACTTGTTAGTGCAACAACCACTCTCTCCCTTTCGTGCAGAATGACTCATTCATCTTTTGTAATTAAAAATTGCAGCGCCAGGAACATCGTTTTGCTTTTTACGTTTTACATGGGCTTTAGCACAGACAGTTAATAAAGCGGAGGTACAGTTGCTACCTAACTGTTGCCATTGAAGATTTTCTTTACCTTTGTTTTTCACGGAACATGGTACTTATCTGACAATACGTGATACTTCACACTGCATGACATTTATTGCGGTGTCGTGGGAGCTGACACTTCAGTTCGAGATTTTAAGATAATCATTACCTACTGTTACTGCTTTCATGATTTTTTTACTCAGTACCGCTATGGGGTAGAATCGCATACAATTTTGAAACCCAATTCGTGAGATTCGCGTGAGAAGACTGGAAGTGTTCTTACTCAGCAGTGTGAAACGAGCAATGCCTTGGATGTGAGAGTCTTCGAGAAGATAATTAGTCTTAGTTACCCCGCGTGGAAAGAAAGTACATCATAATATGGACGTAAGGAGTGTGGACAATTAGCAGAAAATATCAATTTTACAACAATTAAAATTTACCAGTATGTTCTGGTTTGAAACTCACAGGGCTTTATCTATACTTGTAACGGGTCGATCCTGGCTATAAATAGACGATATTAGGTCAATAGGTTACCTGATTTCCGGATGGTGTTGGGGGTAGTGTGACGTAATACACGCCCAGGTACAACGTCATACTGCAACGACCTAGTTTACAACAAATGCCACAGGTCAGGCTATATTCTTCTATATTATTTTTCATTTAACATTCGATGAAAAAGGCCTATTTGAGCAAATCATGAATTAAGAAATGTATAGAAATAAACAACGTGTTTGCTTCCAAAGGGACTATTACGAATTTTAATGATCAATCAAGATAAGATGTAACTCTGCTCCAAGAAATGGTGCAATAGATATTCGTGCCTTGGTGGATCAGTTTTGTCCCAGTCATCAGACGTCCAATGTCTTTGCGCTATAATGAATGCTCTAAACAGAATATGGACTCTCCATTAAAGGAATATATTGGTAATCACGTTTGCAAAACATATTCTCGACACAACCCTGTAGGCACCCTTTACCTTGTTACATTCTTTGATAAAAATGACGTAGCGTTTGATAGATCTCAAGCCATCCCCCAATTAACACATGGCTTACAGAAGAAGCAGCCCACACCCAATTGTCTTTATTACATACCCAGATCAGTTCACAGAGATAACATAATGGATTTATTTGCTAACTTATCACTAAAGTTATGAATGAACTGAGCTGTGATAACGCCAGTTATAAATTGTCGTTAATTTGTTTTGATTACAGAGACGACTCGTGTTTATCCGAACGAATGTCCAGCGCAAATATTATTTAAATATGTATGTATGGTATTCATTCATTTGTTCCGGTTAATGTTTGATTGAGATAAGCCCTTTGAAAGGTCAAATGGTTAAAAATTAATTAATAATAGCTCCATATTGGGACTTCCTGTACCGATACTAA
The DNA here is from genome assembly GCA_947562105.1 of Shargacucullia verbasci. Taxonomy (NCBI): domain Eukaryota; kingdom Metazoa; phylum Arthropoda; class Insecta; order Lepidoptera; family Noctuidae; genus Shargacucullia; species Shargacucullia verbasci. The sequence continues at coordinate 10,212,979 of OX387286.1, forward strand.
CAAACATTATCATTCAGACTGGAAACAATTAAATGGAGGCATGATTCACGGGTGTGTGCCTACATACACAGGAAAAGAATATGGGTGCATTGCTTAAGAAAAGCAGAAGTTCATCTTACGTACATGTTAGGTAGATTCATAGAAACAACAACAGTTCCTCTCATATCCATTCTCTCCTGTGTCACCAGTTACTATAAAATTTCATCGACAAAAATTCCAAAACTCTTCGAAGCGTGCTCCAAGTCCCGATTTATCTACCTAGCCGAAGTGCACACATGTTATTCCAAATAAAAAAATATGTAGTGAATGGGCCGAGAGTGGATCGTCCGCGATTCATAAAATTCAGCTCGCCCTGAATGGAGCATCTGGCCCGCCAGGTGCGTCGCCATCTTGCCTCTTGAGCGAACAAAGGGTGAACCACTTCTGCGAAATGTTCATGTATAGATATCGATAGTCGATAGTGTGTGCTTGCATCACATGAAGTAAGCGACGTTAACGCTCCAGGAAGGTTGTCTTATCTTTGAAGATTGCAAATATTTTTTGTTTCATTTACATTTTAAACGGAGACAGGTGCAATGGCTATGCGCAGGAGCAAACTGCGTTGCCCTAAGTTAGTGAACGAAGCGACGACATGAATGAACCAATATTTTTTACCACGTTTAACATTGGAATCCACGCAATTTATTGTACAAGTACGAGTTACCAGTATACCTGTAACCAGTTAATGTAAAAAAAGTAAGTATTTTGTCGGGAAAATTAATTAAAACGTATGCTGGAACCTAGCTCAGGTAATAAACTTGAAATTAACGAGAATCTGATTCTGAAATCAGGTTCATACATACAAAATAGCAAGTTTGCGCGCGTAAAGTGGTTGGAACAAGTCAATAAGTAACTACAAGCGAGTAGTTAACCACTCTCCCTGCTGTATCTAGCACGGATCTCTATTTTTACATGCCGCAAACTTAAATTAATTAGTGCCCGTCATTTAATCCGAGGAGCAGTCTCGTAGGTGGGTGCGCGCGTTCCCACGGTGCGCCCGCGCCGCCGGAAACCGTCCCCCTCCCCCCTCGACCCCGGCCCATGACGCCCGCGCACTGCTGCTAAGCCCCGAATCGATCCATCGCTCACGCACTCGCTTCCCATCAAAACTAAAAACCGCCTGATTCACTCATTCAGCTGCGAAACCATGCTGAAGGCACGAATAGCAAAATATCTATTCATAGAGCGACACCCGGCGGCCCTTTTACAGCTCTATTGCGCTTCCTTCCGTTTTTGTGCTGTACACAATCATCCTAGTTATGGCAAGTATGAAATCTCGCATGCTATTATCGTATTTACGAATCAGCAACATAGACTAAAATGGCATACAGTTTTGGCGTAAAATCGACAGTTGTGTGCCGAAACAGTACAGCGTACACTGCACATGGATAAAATTTGAGAGGATTTGTTGCTTCAAAGAAATATTCAATAGGAGCTCGTTGGTTACACAATGAGCCTTTCGCAAAGGTCCGGAAGGAAGTAACAATATTCGAAAGTTATTAGCGTAGCTCGTAAAATGTTGTCCTTGCGTGGACCTACGGAATTACTTCCGGCGTTTTATTGTATCTTATTTTGGTTTTAAAACCTGCCTGATGGAATACAATAGCAGTCATATTCGGAAGAAAAAACTGTGCTAAGTTCGGTCAACAATGGGTGGAAACGAATCCAAGGCCAATATTGCCATTAAAGTATCGTGATGATAAGTCTACCTCCACACCAACAATTGTTGTTTTGAAAGGATAATGTTCTGAGTAGCTACTTACAATCAGTAATAAGGAAGTTCACAGACTAAAGCCATGATTAATTAGATAAGTTATTAGAATAGGCTATTTGATAATCATCAGAGCATATCAGGTGATTTACGATGAGGAACCGAAATAGAGGAATATATAACTTACATTGTAAGGTCAGCCCACCAAATTCAAACATTTTTTTTTTCGCAAATTTTAAATATAGCATACTATTGATTCATAGCAATAGTAATCGCGACAATCACTAAACATTATCGAAAAATTCCTGCTAGAATGAAAACATATAAATCGTCATCTGTGACTTTTTAACTCCAGAATTCACTATTTTGAAAGTTACACAGAATTTGAACCTTTATAACTATGATGACGATTTTTAAGTATATGTTTAAGTACAAAGTTGATAATATAGTATAGTTATTGCCGTTTACTATTGTAATGGACATGGACATGTGATGAGGAGGGATGAGAAACATCACTAGAATCGTTATCAGTATGAATGTGTTTGGATACAAAGGAAGAGATAGATGGATTGTGTGAAAAACGACATGTTGTACAAGACGTCTGATAGAGACGTACATTGACGTCTGATAGAGATGAATGGAAGAAAAAGACATATTGCGCCGACCCCAAATAATATGGGATTAGGGCAGGATAATGATTGTCGTTTACTATTGTCATAAACCTAAAATGTATTATTGATCTATTATTTTCCGATAAGCCACACAAAATTTGAATTTGGCGAGATATGCTAGCGCTTTTATCTTAAATATTACTTTTATGTACCTATGTACAACATGTAAAGATTGGCAATCAATCTTACTAGATTAACACACATGCGATTTGAATAATATAAGGATTTCTGATAATAACCTCTCATTTTACCTGCCAACTGGTAGGAGACCAGTACGACTTTAGAGCCTCTGTGGCTGTTTGTGACGACAATTTCAGAAGACAACCAGGAACGCTGTGATGTTTCCCGACTTTGAAGTAAGAAAGGTCTTGATAAGACGTCTCAAACACCAAAAGATCTATAACTTTAACGCTTGTTTTTCTGTGATGTCGGATGAGATATCTATTTAGAAAGATCTAGTCAGAAATCATAGTCTTTGTCACTTATGAAAGCTCTTGCACCTCTACATTGCCAAATAATCAAAGACTAACGAGCAGAAAAACGACGAACGAGCTAGAAACCAATACTAATTACTATACTTCCTATCCAAACTTTTCTCAAAAATATCCGAACAAACTCAACCCAGTTGAAACACAAACCAGTGTACTTAAAGTATTGTATTGTTGTAAGCTCATTTCATTTCACTAAGGACGGAGCCGTAAGTCTTGTATGGGTAAATAAAGGGGCTTGAGGCCGACCGCTCGACCTTAAAGGTTGCGACGCGGGCATCGAACCTCGTAACTCGTTATGTAACGCGAAACGCAAACTGATGCGTTTATATACACGGGTAAAACACTTTACATTTGTGTATAAAATGTAGTGGTGCTGGTGAGTTCGTGATATAATTAGGTATAATTGACGTCAAGACAATTCAGATTCGTGCACTTATGCAATGAGACGAAACTGAATCCTAACCTTTAGAAGCACATGCAGAAGCATAGTCAGAAAATACTATGCTTCTGCATGCTGCAAAGCTAATTTATTTGAGCTTGGATGAACTAAAAAATCAGTTCCCGTTTCCGTTTGGATCTGAAGCATTTCAATAATAGTACGTTTTTTAGGATGGACAACGGCTGTCTGAACTCCAAAAACCAGTATCAGTTTAGTACATATCACTGCGGTATCCCAAGGCATCACCATCAGCTATCAAATTTTGCTATGAAGACAACTAATGAACTCGCAACGCATTGCTGCGCAGTTATTAAAACACACTGTTATCATATACTTACTCTACTACAATTTCAAAATACCCACGAATGACCCAAAGACCTTGAATTTCACATAACAATAAAACTAAAAAAACATGTGCCTATGTTTTTAAAGTAAACATTCAAAGATTGACCAGGCTTGCGCAGGAGTGGGTCCTGTAAGGCTGCGCGCGTGCCTGCAAACAAAGCGACCCCGGGCCCCGCGCCTCCCTACCCGCGACACCCCGTCACAAATAATAAGCAAATACACTTTGTTCCCTCACACGCTTTATTTTTTATTTTAACAGTTGCTTAAATGTAACGAGAAGAACGTTTCTTTAGTCACGGACAAGAACATTTTAAGAATAGATTTAGGTTCTATGCACTGTAACTTTGCAAAGAATGTGCAAGAGACATTGCTATTCTGTGCAATAGAGTTGGTTCGCTAAACACTGTTTCCTGTTCGCATTTTCGCAATTATTATTTTAATAATTATTTTGTTAAACATTTCTAATTTTTAATTATTTTGGTGCTAAGTGTATTCCTACATTTAAACAAACATGAGGCAAGTAATAAGGTTGCAAAACTAAGTAACAAAATAATGATAAAACCAAACTGATTCGACAGTTATACCAACTTACGTAAGAATATCTTGCATAGACTAAACCAGCTCTGCATCAGAAAGAAACGTTTAATGAACTGCAGACGTAAAATCAATTGAATGAAACAAAAAATCTCCAAGAGATTCAAAACAACAATCAGATAAACCATAATTCCAAAAGATATTATTTTTATTAAGAAATAGTAATGAATGAGGACCCAACGCATTAAGAAAAAGCAGACTCATCTGATAACGCATTCAACTTCAAACAAAACACGGCTATAAGGCCATAACTGGCACCTAGCTATGATTTACTGAATGCAACAAAAACCGACTCAGGCGCAGGATAAACTTGGTGAATTAAATGCCCATTGTTGTTCTATGTCCGGGATGTAATGTGGCTGCTACTAAAATTGGTGGGGTGTAGTGCCGAAGTCTTGGGGAAGGAATGTTTCGGCAGGTGTGCGTGATATTGCCTGGTAAGATTTGTATGGATGGGATCTGCTTCTTTTTTAAATAGCATCCCGCCTATTAAATGAAAGAATGATGTTAATCAAAAATGAAACAAGAGTAGGTATTAGGCATCACAATAAATTCTTGCAGTATTAAATAACTGATGTTCCCAAAGTTGCAAGGACCATCTTATATATATAGGTGCCTGCGTTATTTAAATATCAAAATAATAAACATTGTTTTAACATGTTTCACTCAGTTCTATTTGCAAAATATGCCAACGATTCCAACCTTAATGCTAATAGCGGTTAACAAATAGCACTCAACAATGAGTAGGTACATAACAAAGGTCAACACATGAAACAGTTGTATTTGATCACGTACACAAAATCCCACATTGACCACACTTCACAATCCATTGCTTCTTTTTTTGTATGAGACAGCTCCACCTAACTAATTTGTTATTTATCAATAAAATGTTAAATTTTTATACAATAAACGCTACTCAAACGATATCACTTCGAGTTTTATCACTCGAAGGCGAGATTTGCCGGCCACATTAAAAACGAAAACAATGACCTAGTTAAGTAAAAAAGAAATAGTCTAAACTTCCGAAAAGGTACTCTAGCAGCAAACTGAAGAAAAGAAACTTTAAGTTACATATTTTTAGAGAGAGGTGAATCATAAAATAAAAAAAGAAACCACAGTTTATCTGTTTACGGTGGGCAGCGCCACACAATATAACAATACCTATTTTTTTGGGATATGTCCATAATATTCTGTCTGAGCATAATTCGGGAACCACATGTCATTTCCTCTGTGGCCCCATGCGGGGTGCGGGCGTATGCAGAGATTTCAATAAAAACTATGTGTATTCGCTAAGAAGGGTTATGTCGCAAAATACATAATGTATATATAGGTAGTAATATCCATGAGATCTGTAAATGATGACAAGAAATGGTCTACTACCATTATCACAACATCCCTTATTCCTACTATACATTTATACCTACCTACAACTTAATCTATGTCTATAAATGCAGACAACGTGTAACTAAATAGAAAATGCGGCAAAAATCAAGGAACATTTTTATATCGAATTGGCGGGTAAACGTGCAATGCATACATATTATTTATTTCTCACATGTACCTACCTAATTCGAATACGCATTAGACACTGACAGTTAGAAACATCAAAAACACAAGATTTGTATTTCTATTTATCGGTTTGTTTAAAATGTTGTTGAATCAATATTTATTGAAAGTGTCTCGAAGTATGTTGTATAGTATGAACAAAGCGATTGGCACTGAATGAGTGGTATTATCTGTTATTGATGTTGGTGAGTTATGTGTTTGCGACGCCCCGACAGTCGCCTGCGCAGCCGTGCAGTCTCACTTGGACATCACTCGTGACGAGAATACACTGATTATGTATAGAACATGTTAGGCAAAAAATGTAAAGCTAGCCTTGAGTGAACTGTAAATTTTTTAATAAATTTATTTTTGTCTTGTATCTTATAACATCTAAATGGGAAAATATAATGGTTAGTGCTATTCGAAAGCCATAAGCAATTTTTTACAGATATTCAACGTAGCTATAGGTATGGCTTTTCACTTATTTATAGCACAAGTACATGTAACAGCCAAGTTCATCTGCATGGTGATGATATCTACCATAACTCACCTTTCAAATGTTGCTGAAGATGTGGTTCCGAATTAAGCCTGTATTTAACTTTATAAAGGATGTGTGAAATTGCCGATAAAAGGGCCGGCAACGGTTTTTTTATTCAAAATATTACGTGTCATATTTTTGAATTTTACACGCGTAACCCATAACCGGAAACTGCCATCTTTGATAGCCATTAATAATACTGATGACTTGGTGTGAATGTTGGTAAGTAACAAACTATTGGGAGTGCTAATAGGTATCCCTTTTAATGTACTATAATGTACTAATTTGTGTACAGATATTCTGTCAACAGTTCAGCCTGTGCTGATGAAACAGACGTCGAAGTGGAACGCACATGCGGCGAACAGGACACGGCGCATGCGCGAACATTAGCATGCAAGCGCACGCGCTCGCCGGAAGCCGCGCGCGGGAACGGCCGCGCACTTACATCCAAGATGGCCGCGCACTTACGATGAATCGATAATTAATCGATAACCGATTTCATATTTCATATCCATCGCACCTTATTAACAACATGTGATGTAACCTGGACTATAGCAGGAAGACGATGTCACGATCTAAATGCACACCGCGCGAGATCCTTGAGACGACCAAATCGATCCCACGAAACTGATCACTTGAATCATTAAACTGTTTTGTTTTATGGGAGGTCGTTTGAAGTACACGAGTACGTTTTTATTGTCTGATTGTTAGTCCTTTTAGGTAGTCCGTAGCTCAGTATCTGTTTCTTCAGGTCCGTATAAGAATTAGTAACGAGCGATAAAGTATACAGGCGGAAGATCAAAATCTTGGAGTTCTATTAATTTTTAACGGTACACCGATGATGAACAATGTCCATAAATTATTTTATCATTGCATGTTCAATCTTCTTCACTACACTAGCTTATTTAGATTATTATAAAGTCCGGATCTTGTGAAGTACAAACAGACTGCACGAACTGAAATCGGTTAGGATTAAACTATTAGACATCGTAGTGAAAAAGACTGAGCAGTATTCAACGTTCAAAAAAAAATGTTTTAATCCTCGGTGTACATACTTACTTTATGGCTCGTTTAGTAATCCTTATAGAAAGACGTTAGGCTTCTTTAGTTTCTAAAAACTTCCTTATTGGAAAAACGAAAGCGCAAACATGCCGTAGAAGGCTTGAAGATTTACTAACCAAAAATGCAGTGCCTATGCATAATATATTTGTAACTACAGCTTTGTCGTTGACAAAGTACAGTATTTAATTATACTGACAGCATTAAATTTATATGCACTGGTCGAATGTTTACGACATCGTTTTATTTGTATGTATGTATTGTCTGTGCAAGATTGCAATAGCTTTAATTGTCACTTCAATGATTGCGATGTGCCCGTGTACGGGGCTTTGTTTAGATACCTTCTTCATTTTACCAGACCTATTTCCAGAGTAATTATAACATGCTGGGTATTATTAAAATTGTTCTATAGTAACAGTTCATTGATTCATAACTTGGCATGTTCCTGATTATTTGCGGAACTACAGCTAAAGTTTGACATCGAGAAGTTGGAGAGGGGGATCGCTTAAATTTTCTTTCAACTGTGTGTTCTTTCAAATGCAAAGATAAAATCGCCTCTTTATACATAATACCGTGGAATCACACTAATAATATAAATGCGAAAGTAACTCTGTCTGTCTGTTTGCTGCCTCATAACGACTAAACCACTGAACCGGTCGTAAAGAAAATATAGGCTTATTTTTCATCCTATTTTAACATTGTACCTCATAGAGAAAATAGATGGCGCTACGTGTCTTTTAAATCGTTCAATGATATAAATCATCAGCTTTTTTCAGGAATTAATTATTACAATGACAGTGATTAAATAATAAATATAAAATGGATGCAGCTGAAGTCACGGGCAACAGCTAGCCAAGAATATATCGGTCATAGAGTAGGTATACTTTATCGTAAAATCTTTACTTCATGAGCGTCGAACATCTCTCGAAGAACCTAAATAGAAACAGCGACGAACGAAGAAGGCATAGTTCTTATAGGATAGTGTCATAGTCGAGCGCGCATTGTTTTTTACAGCTACCCTCCGCGACGGTCCGGTGCGTCCGCTCCCGTAGTCACGACAACCGCAGCTCGCAGTCATCTCCAAGACATTGATTTTCTATGATTTTTATTGGGACATCAAAGGAGATGTTTTTTGGAGTTACTTTCGATGGTTTTTGTTGGTGTAAATAAATGTACGTAACCACTCTACCTAGTAGGCAATCATTCATGTTAATTTACGCAAACAATTTAATTACGCAGCTAATATTAGAAAATCTGCAATCCATTGCTTGCTCGGTGGGTGTCATAGTTATACCAAACTGAAATTAAAAGGCAATAAGATCTACGCTACAAGAACATCAACTCTTCAAACCTCAAAAGTAGCCGAGCTTAAAAATGAAATAATAGGTACAGTAATTCCCAGAGACAGTATTCAGATGACGAAATTTCGATTTAGGGCTTGAGTTATAATAAATAGAGTCTTAGAGAGAGATACCTCAAGAAAAATCGTCAATCTTGGTTCTATAGGTTGTGCAGTATCAGCAGTAAAGTGATTTGAGGCGAAACCCTAACAAATGGGACTTTCTCCTCAGCGTAATTTCAATTCAAACGTTGATCGAACTTCACTAAATTAATTCAGTTCATCAAACATATCTAATATTATTACTATTTATAAGTAGTGATAGTATTGGTAAACTCACTATCAGATAAACCTCTGCAAGCGAGTGACGTAGCAGTCGTGACGTCGCGGGAGGTGCGGGGGCGGGGAGAGCGTGAGGACGCTGACCCGCGGCCGCTCGCGCAGCCATCGTCGCCGGTATCCTGGCCAAGGCGTTATTTATTCTGCCTCTACTGACAAATTACGTGTTTCGCGCTTTTTCACTGATTAACCGCGAAATTCGTACCCAATTTCATACAAACCAATTGATTTTAAATGTGTATTATTATGTTTTCTTATTATTTCTACAATAGAACTTCTGTGTTGGTTCTTTTAAATAATTGCTGCTAAACGGTTATAAATGCGGCATGAAGTATTGAACACTCAGGTTGTTTATTGAGGAAGGTTTTCGGTTTTTAATTAATCCACGCAAGTAGGTAGGTATTAACCGTTACAAACACCTACATGCGGTTAATTAATGGATGTTATATTATCATAAGTTGTAATTTTATTCATGAGTTTAACTACATTTATGTCAATTAGGTTAGAGCCCAGTTTGTCTTAGATAACACAACTCAAGTAAGTTGAATGAATTCTTAAAATAGATAGGTAAATAACCTTACCTATCCTATCTAGCAGCGTTAGATATTAACGAGTTGCATGTTTACGTCTTTCATTTGCACTATATAACATCATACATCCGAAGAATCAGTTATAGGCTAATTTACGATCCTTGATAAAGCACTAAACATAACACTGACACGTGGCTACAAATAGGTTCTACTTATTAACGAGGACTAACAGCTACGAACCATAAGCACAATTTACGCATGTCGGACTGATTTCTATTTAGATTGTCATTACTGTATGAACGAACTTGACCGGTGGTTACTGGTGGTCACCGTCAGAATTAGATATAATCAAAGAAATTTATCAGTCAAGCGGCTGGCTAGCTGACACAAGACGGTTAAGTGTTAATGGGAAGTTCATAAAATTTCCGGTGCCGCGTCGTAGAGTAGATGATATCATTACGTTGGAATTGGGAGGGTCACAGGCTCACAGTAGAATGATGATGGAAACAAGGACGACTGAAACAGATCTACTTACTGATTGTTCGCTAGTTTCTGGGTTTATAATAGTTTGTATGTGACTTAGTTAAAATTAATATGAATGTTTGAATGTTACTTATTAGTTAGTCTATTGCAGGATGCAGAATTGTCTTCTCAAAGATCTACTGGGATCACATAACGGGGCCAAGTCTTTTTGTAACGATTAAATATTGCTTCTGGCACGAATAAGTGCTACCTATACTGAGACATATCTAAGAAACGTGAGAAAAAATTGGTTAGCTATAAAACGGCAATCGTTACAGTTCTTATCACGAATGACACTAAAGCGGCGGCTCAAATCAAATGTTATCAAGCGATTTACATGTCATCAAGCAACAAATATTAATTATTCATCACTAATTAGCAGTTTTGTATGGGAGCCAGTCGGCAGATCAGAGCGGCTCGTTCATGCCGGAAACAGGAAGAGGGCAATCAACATTCCTAAAAATATCACACATTTGGTGTTCATCCGGCGTACGCGCCGCCTCGGCGCGGCGTCGCTACGACTTTAGAACTCAATGTGGACTAATTTTATACTTACCTGTCAGTAAAATTACGCACAACAGGCCTATTAATTACTGTCAGTAGAATATATCTGTTGTTTAGTAAATCCTTTACATTTGTTTACACAAAAAAAAAATGTTGAAGTTCGGTTCGGAAAGAATAAAAGATGCCGTTCCTATAATATATTATATCCATGTATTTCGATCAGGGAGCTTAACGGTTTTCATATGATTACATTTCTATTAATTATATACCTTTAAATAATAGGTCATAAATAAAAATTAATTCCTTGAGGTAGGGAATTAATTTACCTACCTAAATACCTACTTATCGAGGTAGTAACACACAGTTGTTAAGATACCCTAAGGTCGAATTTCCAAGAATTCCTGTAAATTAATACACGCAACGTACCTACTTCTTATGCGTATCAACTGCTACCTAAACCTAATGTGTACATACTTAGGTAGCTTATCGTTATACATTACAATGTGTAATAGCTGTAACCGATAACACCGACCTTCCTATCGAAAAAAGCGTTCAATATTTATCATAATGTCATCGTAATAATTATTATTGTTCGGTGGCCACCACTAATATTACAATTCCCAACAAGTCCGAGTCTAGTACTCGCCGGCACATAATTAGATAATTTCTATTATTTATATGCGAAGTGCCGTGTGTGATGCGCATGGAAACGACGCTGCTTCCTCTGGCGTCGGTGTTGTACGAAGAAATCCGTCGACCGCTTCTAACTAAAGAGGATGTTCGTATCGCCAGCAATGATTTCATTTACAAAAAGTTCCTGTCGTGAGTTGGTGACTTTTCCTGCAAGTGACGCGCCACGTAAAGCGCTTTTCATATCCTCTATGGTAATATTATTATACGTGTCAGCGTACTAATGAGATACGGGATCCAGTCACGATTTACCAATAGCAGAACACGCATTGATTGTTATACCTTGTATGAATGGCATTATTCATTTATTAGAGGATGTGAGAATCTAGTATGGTAGCTTATTCACGTGCGACAGGTAAACGCCTACGATTGTATTTCTAAGCAATTGAAACTATTTGAATGACTAACTACTAAGTATGAGATCGCAGAAGATTATTTCAAATCTTGGTTGATGATTTACGGCTGATTTTGTCGGTGAACTTCGACCTTAAGGGCTTCAAAGGTTGAAAATATAATAGGTACTTAGGTATAAGGTGATATCAGTACTGATAAAAAATACTGCGATTATTTATTATATGGTACTTTATGGTAAGTAATATTCTACACAAAATAAGAAAATAAGTTCGTGTACCAAACACTCAGCCTTTCACTGTCTGCGGGTAGAATCATAAGTCTCTGCTATCACAAAAGGTGACCAGCCTTAGACCTCGTAGTCACCACGCTCGACTCGGGTTGCAGATCGCGGAGTATCATAAGTAGGTAAAGAATCATTCTTAATTAACAACGAGGAATAAACCTCCTACAGCTGATACTGGTATCCTGGCCAATATGAATGAGAATATGCAAATTGATGGTGTGGGTAGTACAATAATGGACTTACGGGTAATGCAGTGCCATCTAGTAGCGTTATTTTGATACATCAACAGCACTAACTCCTTAAAATCGACAGTAAATGAAATTAACAACGAAGAGTATTTCAGAATTTAGTTTTTTCTAAGGCCTTATTATATTTACGTTACAATACAATGGTAAAAAAGAAATGTAACAGCCTGAAAATAAAATAATAGTATATAAAGTGCCATCTATCGTACAGGCTTCATAACTATAACGAATCTTTCTGCACCACGAACACATTTTTTTATCAATAGATGGCGTAAGAATCGCTCAATTAAATTATTCAAAACGATAATTTAACTTTCTTAACAGACTTCGCAGATTTCTATGCAAAGGGGTCACCCGTTTCTTGAGCAGATTTATATTGAAATGTCGATGAAAATTCAGTCGCAATCATAATCGTTCGTAATAGCATGCATGTGCACGACCTCTGCCATTGAAAGTAAAACCATTAGCTAACTTTGCATAATTTACTCACTAGATGGAGCAATACGTATAGCTACTGTTTCAGTACCTAGTTTGTTATGATAAACTATTTATTTATTATTAACTAACTTACATTTACAGAGAATCCCACACACTATGTTACATACTATGATTTCACTCATAGAATGGTTGAAGAATTTTTTTTATTATTAACTTCCGATAAAAAGCATAAAAGTCTTCAGCATATTCATGTTTAATATGTACTTGGAAAAGGCCAATAAGACTGAGGTAGAGGCTGAGTGAAAATTAAAAAGAAACATAATATAGGCGTACCTTACTATTATTATGTATTTAAAAACTTAAAATTATTAAACTATAATACTCACATAAATATTATACAACATTACATTCCTGTACGTCCAATTATGATTATGTATGCGATAGGTTTCCACAAACCGTAATCTAGATATTTGAGATTTATATACTAAATCACATAAAATCATGTTCATTCTAAATTCACAATATTTCTTAAACAAAATATTAGGTATATCTATATCAAGAGTGCCTTAAAGTAAAGGGGGAATTTCAGAAGCATATTATTTTATAGGATATTAAAATGTACTTGAAAATCGCTTAATAAATCAAATTACTATATTAAAATATTTTTGTGTACAAACATTTTGATATTTCCTATAATAATATAAAGCAATAGAAAATGCTTCTTATAAAAATAATTATAAAAGCTTAAATAGGTGTTGTAAGCACATAGAGATTTTTTTTTCAATTGACTAATTTGCGTGATTTTTCACTATAAAGACTTACATTAATTTTGGTAGAAGAGGAATGCATAATTTTAAAAATTCTTTTCTATTGAAATAAAATGCGTAAGTAAGGGCCATGTTTAGTTTACCAACAATATAACAAATTTTTAAATGAAAAATACTTATATAAAAGATCATGTTAAACGGGTGTTTTATGTCCTAACCATCTGTAATATTGTTGGTGTAATTCGATCTAATTATTATTAATAGGTACCGATCGAAAAAACTAATCGTAAGGTCACTTGTGATTTTGAATGAAATGGGAGGATTTGACGAGAAATGGGTCATAATAAAAATAATTAGATTTTTGAGGAAATGCATTACATCTGACTAGTAAATGCTTCAGATTTATACGATTGGTCTATACGTAGAAAAGTCTGACACGCGATGTGGTTATCAGCAGATCTCCGTCGAAAAACTTGGTTTCAATGACGACATTGCCACTGGAAAAAATAAAAACATATGATCAATTAATATCAACAATCAACCAATTATAATTATTATTATCATTCATTAGTCTATTTAATTGCTTTGTTGCTGGTGGTAGATTTCATTACATGCAGATTATATTTAAATTCCGAACTAATCTACAAAGGTTATAAAAAAACTGTGGAAGACTGAGATAGAGAGAGGAGAGACTGAGTTGCGCATTAAAAATATTTATACTTTATCTATCCTTATGACTCACAGAATAAAGCTGAATATCAGATGTACTCACTTGAGGACATTAGCAGGCATCATCTGGGACTCAGGGGCAGACTCAATAACAGACTGCCATGTGTTGGTGGAGTTAGGAATTACATAGCCAAACTCAAAGAACCACTCCTCCAAGCAGCGACCTTTGAACAGGACTTTCTGAAAATAAAACAGTGAGATATTTTATATTATTTTACAAGTAGTATCTGGTAGCCCATAGACATGGGCGAAGTTACTTTGGAATCACAGTGACCGTTGTTCCTGAATTGGTTTCCTGAAGAATCTCAGTGACTCAGTAACAGTTACGGCGCGGCGGGCAAGCCACGACAAGCCCGCGGAAAGAACAACGTTATTTTGTCACAACATTATTTCTAAACGAGTCACTGGGATTTTTTTAGGAGGCCGATTGAAGTGATTTTTTCACTGTGAAGTAATTTATCGCCCAAGTCTAGTAGCCCAGTGGTGACAGCTTTAAAATTAGATCCCGGAATTATTGCACATTACTGTTTTAGATTGATCCATGGTTTAAGTGTGTATATTTGTGTTCAGAAAATAAAAATTTTAAGAGATGTAACATCCACCCAACAGCTTTGGTTTAAGTGTACAAAGTAAATCCCAGCCTGCTCATAAGTTCACCATAACCCCCATCAGCTCATCACATTACTTAATGAGCTGATCTGATACTTGAATTTATGATAATCTGGAAAACAATTTATTATTAGATAGATATATTATTATAACCTGTTCCAAACGGAATCTTTCCATAGACTCAATGGAGCTGAAGTTCATCTCTCGGGACACCACCCTACACTTGAGGATGCGTTTGGGAACACGAGCCTCATGCTCCAAATCAGGACTTGACATATCTTCATTATT
This sequence comes from Shargacucullia verbasci, assembly GCA_947562105.1. Lineage (NCBI taxonomy): Eukaryota > Metazoa > Arthropoda > Insecta > Lepidoptera > Noctuidae > Shargacucullia > Shargacucullia verbasci. The sequence continues at coordinate 10,228,048 of OX387286.1, forward strand.
TTGCCAAAGGATCTTTCCTGAAAAGTTAAATATGATGTTCAGTTCAAGATATATTGGTAATGCTTACTATTGGTTACTTACTATAGATTTTGTTATGCCGCACATGCAATCCACACATCCACAAGTCATGCAAATAATTAACCACAAAAAGTTTATCATATAATTTTTTTATGGGTTTCAGTATTAATTATAAAAAGAAATCTCTCATTATTCAATTTTGTCTGTCTGTGTCCTATGGCAATTCCAAATTAACTTTGGTTTGAGATGTGCCAAGAAGTAGAGTTTACTTTTTTATTAAATTGCTTAATTTTATGAAATAAGTAACAATAAACACTAACCTGAGTCTGCATCACGCAAATTCATCCAATTTCTGTATGTAAAGCTTGTTAAGGAATAAATATCATAAATATCATTAAAAATACATTCAAATTTTTTATATATGATTGGAGATTGTCTAATAGAATATATATTGCAGTTACAATCAATCTGTAGATGTCTGGTGTCTGCTATAGTCAAGCATTTCCTGGAATCAGGTCCTAATCATTTAATATTATTTATAACCCATTTCATGCAAACATCTAAATTGTATGCATAGGTGTTGTTTAATGATAAAATACTTGTTTTAAGCCAAATCTGGTAGACCAAAAGCCAACCCTATATGTTGAATAAAACAGTGAGATGATCCTGGAACCAGCTGGTAGGAATTATACAGTATACAGTATATCTTGTAAAATAAAAAGGGCATATAAATCGATACACGCGTTCTTTGACGTTATGACACAATTTATTAATAACATAAAAATTTCTTCTTTACGCAAGGCAAAATATTGACCCAAAATTGTAAAAGGATACACTTGAAAGCCTTTCAGGATAGTCTCCACACGGTCTTGTTTAGCTTCTTCAGCGGGCAGAACTTCCGTCATTGTATAGGGCGACTATAGATAGTTTAGTATACGAAAATTCGTATATATGCAACCAAATGTTTAATTTCTTTTTGCACAACAAAAATCCAATCCACACACACAAGTCACAACATAAAATGACAATTGACATTGACAAGAATATTTTTTTTTACTAGAGAGAGGTATTCTCACTAAAATTTCAAATATTCACTGTTCCAATGCAGGTGTTATTTTTATCGGTTATTCTCTAGAGGACGGACGTACTAGGTATTTATGTTATGAGCACAGGGCTGGGTCTAATTTATTGGTCCCGCAGCGTTTCATTTCACGCTATATTTTTTTACAAATGTCTGGTGTACAGGGTACTAAATTATTCTTTAGTTATCAGCTAATCACAATCATTGTTATGGAAGTGTTTATCAGTTAACCAATTTAGGTGACATTTTGTCTTAATGATATACATTATTATTGTTAAAGAGTTAAAACTATTTAATATCTAATAACTAAGGAGTAATTTTGCGTCTAACGTGGTGCAGAAATTCAAAATGGTTGACAAAATTGACAGAAAATAGAATAGAATGGAAGAGAATAGAACAGTTGTTGGTATTTTTGTATACCTCCAGTGTATTTCAATAAAACAATAAAGAAACTAGTTAACTGGCGAATGTACAGATTTAGCCCACAGCATTTATGTAACGCATCGATTAGGGGTTGTTTTGATTCGGAGAGCATTAATTTCTATGAACTCTAAAAGCGAAACTGACGAAGCTTCAAGGTAATTTTGTCTTATTTTTTCAACATAAAAATTTTCACTGTCATCTATGTTATTGTTTCAATAGACTTTTATTATGTAAACTCGTTTCCAACTGCTGCGTAATAACAACAAAGGTTAGGATAAAGCATTACTTGCTATTTTCGTTCTTTGTTTTGTGCTGAAATTGCGTCGCATCGACAGGAGGGATCGTGTACAATGTTTGTGTGTGTATTTGAAGGGGGAGCGAAGCATCATCGTCAAAAAATCCTACCCCGAATAATACTGGTGAGGAATCTACGTCAGGTTTATGCTCTGGAACAGTTACCAACCATACACAAGACATTATGAAGCGCGCTGCCGCTAGACAGCTGATCGAGAGGTATTTCTACCAGTTACTGGATGGTTGTGGTAATCCAAGCTGTGACAATCAGTACTGCGCATCAAGTGGAGAGGTAAGATTATACATAGGTATACCATTTATTATTCGGTTTGTTTCCCTTAACAGTCACCAAATACATTATCTTAAGTTATTAATTTGAGTTTCAAAATAGAATAGGAATAACTCAAATCTTATCACAAAAAAAACAATAACAAAAAAAAAATGGTCAGGAAAAGGATAAAAACAACATTAAATTGGCTGTGAAAAATGTAAGAAAATAATAGAAACAATATGTGATTGTGTCCATGCTGGTGACCCCTAACAAAATTTTAATTGAATTAAGTATGTATTGAACATCTATAAGTGGTTAACAAATTTTCATAATTCATATTCCTTTATGCATAAGAAATAAGATACAGATGTCATTAGTCAAATAAAATAAAAAACACCTTCATATCAATTTATATTACAAAAAGATATTATTATCATCTTCAAGAAATCTAAAAACATTGACTTTTTTACATATGACCTAATTTCAAATTGATTTAATATAGAATCCTACCTAAACGTTGATAATATAAAAATGTATAAGTACTCAACATCTTATACCTATCTGTCATTGAAAATAATGATTAGGCATAATAATAATAATTATGAAGAATTTTAATGAAAAACATGTGTTTATCTTTTGTTTTTGTGTGCATTCAATGAATGCATCACCAATATGTGGCATTGTATAAAATAATGCCACCTTGAACCTTAGTATCTCTGATATACAAGGTGGGACTCCACCTTGTATATCCTTCCACCTTCTATCAGAGATACTAAGATTCTAGTATTAGTGATCAACCAAAAATATTTTAGGCAGCGTGTGCATGCTTTCCCACACTAAAGTAAAACATACATTTTCAAATATAGTTTTACTACCTTTTAAAAATGAAAAGGCCTAAAGGAAGGGTTACATTGAAGTGATCTGGCAACCCACATTGGAAAGCTTTTATGATTTATTGTTTAAGTGGTGTACACCATGATATCATGAATAAAATGACTGTACTTTTTGTAACAAGAACAAGATGTATTTAAAAGCTTATCATGTCCATAGGCTAGAAATCTGTCACCAAATGAAGCAGCTGCTGAGGCCATAAAACTGTTCTACAAAGAGGCTCGACTATGTGACACACTGCCCAACAAAGTACCTCGCACCGAGGCAAGCGCATGTCATGCTAGTGCAAGGTAAACATTTTTATTTGTTTATATAATATAATTATTAAAATATATTTTCTCTTCTATATTCTAATGCTAACAGGAATTGAAATTAAGTAGGCATACAATACATAATACAAACTTATTTTGTTCAGCACAACATGTAATACATCAAGTGCAAAAGACAAAGATGACAACAAGGACATGGAGGCCTGCCCATCCAGCACAACATTAGTGAAGGAGAGCACCTCCAGGGAGGAGGAACCACAAACTAGTCATAATATATCTCACCAAGAGGAATCCAAAACTCGTAGTCATAACAGTAAGACAATCTCTTTATTTGCATTTCCTTTGATTTTACTGTAGTGCAGCTTAATGGCGGATCCGAGGACCTAGAGGGCTTTAGCTAAATCAGTACTGATGTTCGGATAGTTTGATATTATGTAAAAATAACATGCAGTGGGTAGTTCCAATCCTTATTCCACATTGTTGATTCTTTAGGCGTAATCCGTGCCGTGAAGAGTGGTGGCACTGGGACAGTACCGAGATGTATGTTTGAAAACTGTTTCTAAGCTATGCATGATACAGTAGAATTCCATGCTTGGGAGAAAGTATAAAAATATAATTATTTAACAGAATAATCTTCAGCCCCAGTGTCCAAGTGGCGGCAGATAATGCCGATTGTGATTCGATTAGTTGGAGTCTCTTAGTTCACACTTATGACTATTTAATAATAATTAATCAAGCATATTAAAAAAAACTATAATTTGCAGTACCCGTGTATTGTTGCAAAATATAAAAGAATCAAAATTGATTCTTGGGATTCTAATGAGTTATTCCTAAAGGAGTTAGTTGGTTTTGCATAGTAATTTATTACACTTAAGTACACATTGTCATTCCTTAATTGTTAAGTTAATTACTTTGACTTAAATTAGCCTGATATTATTTAAAACTATGGTATTTACGAATATATCTTCATTTAAATTTTAACCTTCCCATTGAACACATAAGATGGACACTGAAAACTTTATATGGTTGGTGAAGAAACTTGACGATTTGATAATTTCTTTGTTAGATGGTGCCCCATTGACAGAGGAGCGTATGTATGAGTTGTGTGAGGAGTGCCTGCAGACTAAAGTGCGGCAGCCCCTGATCAGGGCGCTCGGAGAGGCGTTCACACAGCCGGCCATATTGGCCAGGTGTTTCGCCAGCAAGAGAATGGAAAGTGACGAAGATGGTGGGACGAATCCAGGTGAATGTATTATATCATAGATAATTAACTGAGTCTAAATATTTAAACAACCGTTTTTGACTAATTTTGAATGCAAAGAAGCTTTTTTTTCGCGAAGCAAAATGTACTGCGACTGTGTGCAGTATTTATTTAATAGAAAAGCTGCCTAAAATTGTTTGCAAGATTGGCTACTAATAAAAAATATGTAAAATAAATACACGAGTGATTCTTAAATCAAGTTTTTTCAAATGCGATATTTATTTTAGATAAGGAGTCAAAAGCAATGTGTTTATCAAGTGATCCCGACAAGGATGTCGACAGTGTGACAGGGCCAGAGTTAGATGTGGCTTCATGTCGCAGAGCCTTTCAATATCTTGCCAAAGTAAGTGAACCTCTAGATTTAAGACTCCTCTTTTTGTTTTAAGACTGTATTTTGGAGTTGTGAAAGAAAAGACAGTGTGACTTTCGGATCGTAGTTAACTCTAAGGTCGGGGTCTTATAGACTTCGTGCTATCGACTTTAGATTTCGAAAATGGCTAGTGTTTGAAACAACTTCATTGTATGCTTGCTAATTGTGGGGACCAACTCTTACGGAACCCAAAGTAATGGGTTAGTAGGTTTCAAAAATCTTTCTTTCTTTCAAGTGTATATATTAATCTGATAGATAAAGTTTGGTTCTTTATGTAGCCTTACGGCAACTTTAGACTGAGAGGAGCTATCCTTGAGGAGACCTAGAAATCTAGAATCTAGATTTTACCTTTATCTTTTTATATCACAGGTGCCATCAGAATACTACAGTTCGGCGTTAGTGACGGCGCTGAAAACTTTAGCAGACAACATGTGTATTGACCTACGGATAACCAAGAAGATGAGTGTGGAAGACGCAGTGAACTGCTTCGTGATCGCCTTCGAGGTGCCGGACCTTGGGTGCAGCGATTATCTGGAGATAGCCCTCCCTGCGCTTTGCCAAGCTGCTGAACATTTGACTGTTAAAGGTATTTAGATTTTTTTACTAAAGTTATTGTATTGCCCCTTTTTGTTGCGAACTTAGGCCCAGGGTGGTTATTGTCGCGTGCTTTGACCCAAATCTTTAGTAGAGATGGTCTCTTCCCCTCTAGAAATTTTTCACTCAAATGTCAACTGTATCCAATTACTAGTTGTATTTCAAGCGTTTGAAGTAAATATATCTATAATATGATATTATGTTTATTCAGTAAAAGACAAAGCAGTATTCGGCAGGGTATTTTTTATATTTATCTCGATTTCAATAATATCTGTAAGCGAGTCAAATCGAGAGGTATCGATAAACTATCGCAGAGAGTTCCCATTACTCCAAAATGTGATATTAGAAAGATGATTCCTATAAATACTATGTAAGTATCATGACAAGTGGAAGCTCCACTTCGCCACCTTGAAAGCCGGAAAAGGGCAATTTAAGTGTTTGATGGCATGGCATAACAATATTTTCATGAAACATGAACATTTAGGTCAAGCGAGGCTCGCCCGCATCTGGGCTCAGCATTGCAAGGATAGTCTGCGCCACATCCTGGAGACGCTGCAGCAGCTCATCACGCTCAGGGTTATATCCACCAACTACACGAGGCAGTTCCAAGTGCAGGACGACGAGGTCGTTACCATGGCCACTAAGTTTATGAAGGTAAAGTATTGCTATTGGCAAAGAAATAGCTTGTTAGAAACTTGTTGGCTCGAATTCGTAGTAGGTAATTATAGAATGTTTATTATTGTAACAAGTTTTGCTTGTATGTTCCTAAATCTTTACTGACACTATGTTAGTTGTGAGTATATAAAAATCGAATTGAGACATGGACAGGAGACACTTCTCAAAAATTTTTCTTCTCAAAAATGTTACCTAAAAACAATTTCTAAGTCAAACGACACAAATATTCCCCATTGATGTTCACAGATAGTATACTACGCGAACATGCTGGCTGGTCTGATGGAGTCGAACAGCTTGCGCGAAGAGCCGATAGTGATCACAAGTCAACAGGATCCTCTAGAAAACGTGCTCGGACACCTGTACCCACCCACCTCGATGAAGGGCTCCAAGCATGCGCAGCCCGATGACCCGTTAGGTAAAAATCTTTCTAAGTATTCAGAGCATTAGCCTACTCATAAAATTTTGTTTTCATTACACAACTTTATGTATCTACATCATCATGCCTGTATTTACCGAAGCTTTTTTAAGTTCTATATTTTAGAAAGCGAGCTTATACCATTGACTCAAGCTCTCATGCTCAACAGATGTGTTAGCGATGACTAGACAAGTGATAGTAACGATAAAAGCTATCTCAGTGTCACAATACTTTAGCTTCACATCTTTCTTGCTATTTTACTACTACACTTGCAACCACTTTCAATAACATACTTAAAGACCACATCCACCAAAGCTAAGCACAGGCGAAAAATCATTCAAAATATGATACAATAAAACGTAGCACGCAAAGCGGAAAATTTCCGTACGTTTTTATTTTCGCAATTCCGTAACATTTTGAATCACATAGATGTACACGCACTGCGAATAAAATTCCTCGCGATTAACGCATTAAAAATCCGAAATTAAAAATCGCGCGTTGAGATTTAGCTGTGCGGGCTAGCCCTAAGTGTCATATTTTTATCAACTATCAACCTTTTTTTTTTTTGTTATTAAAAGTATCATATTTAGCTTATCGGTAAATTTTTTTTTTTTTTTTTTTGATACCTTGCACTTTGACAAATTCGTGCAGTTTGCGCATCTGAATGAGTATCAAACCTTTGGACTACAGATACTTTAACATGAGGCATATATTTAATCCGTATTCGCGTTCCACATATCTTCATAATGTTTACCAAATTGGTTTTCACTGAACACAAGCTTTTTGCACGCAATATTAATATAAGATTATTTTGTTTCAGCCATTGAATTAGATATAAATGTTTTAGATGCTAGGAAGCCATACCTGCCATTCGAGGAGTTCTACAACGAACCACTTAGTGATACTATTGAAATGGACATAGACTTCGGTAATTTTAAGACGGAAATAAGTAAAGGTGAGTTAAGAATTAATATTTTTATGTTAATGATTTTTGAGATTGAGTAATAATGAAATATAGCTTTGAGGATACGTTTAATTTTTATATTTAGCACAATTGTCGAAGTACCTCATTCGAATTTATTATTAATGTTCAATGTGGATGGATGACTTACAACAGATTCAGAAAAATGTTTGGTGCATCTAGTTCTGTTATTCTGTATTATCTCGCTGTTGGGCAAAAGACACCCACAAATTAGATTTCGAGTGTTATTCTCGAGAACTTATTCTATTGCAACAGGGTGTATAACATAAGATTTCACATTCCAGGTAAAAAATTCGCGTTCCTAAGGTACCCGTTCATCTTGACGGTGGCCACGAAGTCGCTGGGCCTGTACTACGAGAACCGTATCCGCATGTACTCGGAGCGGCGCGTGTCGCTGCTGCACGCCGTGGTGGGAGCCGCGCCGCCCATGCCCTTCCTCAGGCTCAAAGTGCGGAGGACTAACATCATCGACGACGCACTGGTCGGGGTGAGTACTATAGATTATCTAGACTCATCTTGATGGAGTTAGTCAAGATGAGATGCTAGTCTAGACTACAGTCGGCCAGCAGTTTAATAGAGCAATCATGAAGGTTTAGTAAGAAAATGCTCGTGTTTGTCTTGATACCGTTAAGCGAATTTATTGCGAATAAAAAAGATGTGAGTGTTAAGTTTTTGAGTTTTGAAGCATGACATACGAGCTGATGCGTTCTAATTTTTCATGCGGTCGACTCTCGTGTAAGGTAATAAAATGAGCTGGCTAAACTGAGTTGGCTTTGTTTATTGAGTTTTGGATGCAGTTTATGTTACCACCTACCAATTCATTAAACGCTTTTTAATCACCGGTACCAGTAATCATCTAAAACAAGGTTTTTCTACCCCCAGCTGGAAATGGTAGCGATGGAGCGAGCACTGGACCTGAAGAAGCAACTTGTGGTGGAGTTCGAAGGGGAGCAGGGTGTGGACGAGGGTGGCGTGTCCAAGGAGTTCTTCCAACTGATCGTGGAGGAGATATTCAACCCTGACTACGGAATGTTCACGCAGCAACCTGACTCGCTCACTGTATGGTATGATATTCTTTACTCTACATTTTAAAGTCAATAGATTTTTAATGACCAGAGCTTCTTCGCTGGACAAATCGTGTCGTTACAGTCTTTTGGATGAATGGAACGTTTCCCTGTCAAGCTTTATTAATATTAACCTTCCTTAAATTTTAACTAAACCTAAAAAAGAGGGTGATATGATATTTCCATGATCATTGCATAATTCGATTCGCTAGATCAAGCGTGCATAAAGCGTTTGATATTTTAATAATACAACTTGACGCTACACGTGACTCGAACAAAGAAATATCTTCAAGTATATGTGTTATAATAGAAATAATTTCGTATTCCCAGGTTCAACATGACATCGTTCGAAACAGAGGCGCAGTTCACATTGATCGGGATAGTTTTGGGGCTCGCGATATACAACAACGTGATCCTGGCCGTCAACTTCCCCATGGTCGTATACAGGAAGCTTATGGGCAAGAAAGGATCATTTGAAGACTTGGCTGATTGGAACCCGGTGAGTAAACAAGTTAACTGTTTAATAAGTCACTCAAAAAGGGGCTAAGTGGTTCCACGTTGGATTAGTAGGTGTACACAGTCAGTTCTATCGCACTAGCCAGTCTACATTACATTGAAAATATTTCTAAATCAGAACTAAAGTTAACTTACATAAAATAAATGACATCACGCCTGTATTCCTCAAAGAAGGCAGAGGTATACTATTGTTCACCCGTATTTGGTTGATGGTATTTATATGCTCTGGCCTAACTCAGAATTTCTAACTTAAAAAACCAATATTACTTTGCTGGACCTGGGAATCGAACCTTGGACCTCACGCTCACGCGACTATCCGCATTTACGATAGCTAAACTATTAAGGCAGTAATAGAACTAAAGATAGCATATCCTATTTTAATCCTTATACCAACATGGGTCAATGAACTCGTAACTCTAATTAACTAAAATTGAATTGTTTTCAGACACTTTACAACGGTTTAAAAGACATGCTTGACTACACTGAAAGCGATTTAGAAGAAGTATACTACCAGACGTTCAGGATTTGTTACCAAGACGTGTTCGGAAATGCCATGTTCCATGACCTAAAAGAAAATGGAGACAATATATTTGTGACACAAGAAAATAAAAGGGTAAGCTCTCTCATGATATAATTTAGTTTTAAAATGCATCGCCAAGTGATCACCTATCTGTTTTTTAGTTAGAGTAGCTTGGTAACGTTGATCTTTGAAAGATCATGAAAAATGCGTGACAATCTTATAAAACTATCCACGACTATAAAGTGATGGATTCATGATTCATTCAGATGTTGCCCAACACTAGGATTTCTCCTGTGTCGTGGGTACAGTTTACAAACATACATGTCACATACACACACAACCAGACCCGAAACAACTATCTGTAGATCATACAAATATTTGTTCCGTGCGGGGATCGAACCCGCAACACATAGCGCAGAAAGCTAATCGCTTAACCACTGCGCCAACCGTGTCGGCAAATATTTAGCGCACACGAGGGCGCTACTGTCGTCAGTAGCGTCTTCTGCTAACGTATTTTGGTCCTTGTGACATATTGACATCACCTTTTTGGACACCCATCTTCAGAAGCTACAGGGCCAATATATATGTTTTTTGCTTCTGTTTTATTTATTATTTGATAACACAAACACTGTTGCTTTCTTCAGATATAAATTCACTAGCTATAAATTTATTACTCATTTCAGGAATTCATAGAAATGTATGTGGACTTCTTGTTAAACGAGTCGGTAGACACTCAGTTCCGGGCGTTTAGACGTGGGTTCCTGATGGTCACCGATGAAAGCCCCCTGGCCGCGCTGTTCCGACCGGAGGAAGTCGAGATGCTTGTTTGTGGTAGCAAGGTAAATGATTTAATTTGGACTTCTCCATCTAGCGAGTTACTTTCCGTTATGTTTAATCTGAACAAAAAATATATCAATGACCGTTGACAACGTTTCCCGATTCTTTAAATGGAGTATTTATTGTGAAATGGAGAGCAGCTCAGTTGTAAGTCCACTTGCCCGTAAGATATATAATAGAAAGTGCGATAATCACTGCGCGTACGTAATGATCTCGGTTGACGTCATCGAAAAGCCACGCATGGAAAGCTAATTCTGGGACCATTTACTACTTCAGCATAAGTAGCCAGCAATTAGATACTATAACTTGTCAATTTATTTGGTGCTTATTGCAATCCAGTAATATTCAAAAACTGTTAAACAAAGAGTTCGTAATAATAACACCGACACCCATTCCAGAACTTCGACTTCAACGAGCTAGAAAAGTCAACAGAATACGACGGCGGCTACACAGCGGACTCCCAAACAATAAAAGACTTTTGGAGCCTCGTTCACAGTTTGTCGCTGGACGACAAGAGGAAACTCCTACAATTCACGACAGGTTCCGACCGCGTGCCAGTAGGAGGACTCAGCCACCTCAAACTCGTCATCGCAAGGAACGGCCCCGACTGCGACAGACTGCCCACCGCACATACCTGCTTCAATGTCCTTCTGCTACCTGAATATGAGACCAAGGAGAAACTACAAGACAGACTGATGAAAGCAATAAGCTATTCGAAAGGATTTGGGATGCTTTAACGTTATGCGCTTAGTAATCGTTGAACAAACGAGTATTGTTTGTTGTAAATGAGCCGTCACTGGTCTTTGTAACATTAATGAATAAAGTTTGTTTTATTTATACACTATTTGTTTTTTATTCGAAATGGTTATACGATTGTTTGCTGATCGCCAATATCGATTTGGATGAGGAGTTCTAAAGAAATCTATTCGATTAAAATACAGTACAGACAGCGACAAAATTAGCTGATCAAGTTTTTTTTTTTCATGTATGAATTCTTCCTTTTCCTTTCCATAATAATTAACTTTTATAGAAAAACTTTTAGCGATTAGTGAGATGGTTGGTTTGAAACAATTTCGGATAAATAATTTCATTTTAGAATTATGCAAAGTCCATCAGCTTATGTCGGTCACTATACATATTACATAGAAATTAGATGTATCTTTAAATCAAACTATAGTTGATGTTGAATGTTTATATTTTAGCAAAAATTACGTTCTAAAAGTAAATGAGTTGAAATTGTTCTAACAATCATAAATCTAGGTTCATAAAAAAGCAATAACACCAAAACATTATCATGATTAGGAAATATTTACTATAATTACAGGGTGAAAAAAAAATTGTCCATAAAATATTCCAGTAGTATTTTTTTTACCTAAGCACACTAACGTTTTGATGTTACCACTTACAATGCATAAATGAAAAAAATACAATTAATTTTGCAAACTACCTAAACCTTTTGTAAACATTCTTTAAAAACTACTACTAGTTAAAACTAATGCCAAAAGCACAATGTTTAAACTCTGATGTATATTAAATAACAGTACACACCATAATAATGTGTCTAGCCTAACAATTATATTATTTGGCATTTACAGCCTCCATCAGGCATTGGCATAATATTGAAATGCTGCTTGACGAGCCTAACTTTTGCTAAGTATTCCACGGGCTCGATCTGAGCTTAGGTTGAGACGCTTCGTAGTCTGAAGCACACATATATTGATGCTCGAATGGTTAGTCATTCGAACATCAATATATCTGCTTGCGGCTTTGCCGAAAGCTAAGGTCAGATGATGCCTCGATGTTGCGCGGTTCAATCTGTCGCAGTTCACTGGCGCACATGATCATATAAAGCACGACTCCGATTCGGAAGCTTTATTTACAAATAAATAGCGAAATGTCACGACAAGTCCTGTAGGTGATTGGAATAACACAGAGTGTCACTGTGCTTCACAAAGCAAAGACCTTTTGTTGTGGTATTCCTGCTTTGAGATGTAATTCGTGAACGACGAGTGGGAACGGGCGGCGGCACCGAGGCTCCGGTAGCCGCGGCATAGGTGCGCCAGTCACACCGTTTGTAGATGCGCGCCGGTATCTAAGGTGGAAGAAAAATCTAGTAAGTGCATTTTATTTTCATATGTACCTATTTGTCTCATTAGTCAGAGTTATGCCTCTGACAGTTCCTGTATGAAGCCGGGTATTCTGGTGTTCAAATAAATAGCTACATATTACAGTCGTTATGGATAGGTATTTCGATACCCAAAAGATTGACAACCTGATGCTCCCTGTAAAGTGCTATTATAGGTACACTGGTTGGCTATTATAGGTGGCTTCCCAATCGGAGTTGTATCTGGTTAAAACGCGTATACCTACGCAGTTCTCAAAATCGCTACTCAACAAGAAATACTGAATAAAGTGATCTTTTGTGGGTACGTAGATTCTTTTAATTCATCGTACCTGTGTTTAGCATCACAGACGCATGCGGCGGCCGTGATGGCAGCGGCGTTAGCCTGTCGGCGCGCGTGTCGCTCGCAGACCACGCGGTGCTCCGTCGAGCCGCGCCGCGACATGTCGGGGCACGCAGGCGCGCTGCCGCGCCGATTGGAACGCGAAAGAGACGCGTATGTTGGTGCTGCCACTCGCTCCACCTTAGTGATGCGACACATCAATATTATAATGTTAGAGCAGATAGATAATTGACCGTGACCGTGGGGTTTCTAGCTAAAAGGGTAGGTACTTAGTCTCAGCGGCGTGCACAGAGTTTTTAGACAGGGTAGGCAGAAAATTTTAAAAGCTTACGCAAAAATTCCTATGCCGTGTTGGTATTGGTTCGTCGTCTTGTCGATTAAATAATGACGTATGTGATTTGCCACCTCAAATATCTTATAATAAATATTTATCCGAGTTATGTAGGGTAGACAGTGTCTTTATATCTTTATGCACCGCACGCCACTGCTTGGACTTGTAACTAAAGGAAATGATTTCTATGTAGCAATCTATCGAAGGTTCTGTCACAGCAGGGTCTAGATAGGCATCATACCGACTGAGAATTATGACTAGTATCATCTAATCACTAATTTGTCTAAAGGTGAACCACAGAACAGCCAGCTTTCCTAAGTCAACTTCACATGAAGTGACGCACCGACAAGTTTTCGACAAAGACACAGACAGAAGAAGAATTACCCCGCGTGAATACCGAAGACGTCAAGCTACACAGTTGTCAAATGAAGTGAGTAGATAATAATTCCTACATTAAATTTTTTGTTGTTTTATATTATCTTGTTGACTAGAATCCACTTGATATTAAGTGATGTGATGTGGTTAATGGTGATGTTCAAAGCTAAAACTGATGACCTTACTTCAAAGCTGGTCTTGCGTCGTCGCCTCCTGGGCGAGAGCGGCGCGGTCTCGACGCGCTTGCGCCGGGGCGGCGCTGCGCCCGCGCCAGGCCCGAACAGCCCGCGGTCCTCCGCCACGCAGATCATAAACTTAGCGTCGAGCCGGGTGATCTCCTGCGGTTAACCTACCGTTGTGAAAGGCTACGGTCTCGAAACCATATAAGGTCAATAGCGATGACGGCAAATATTTTTAAGGGTTTAAAATTATATTACAAATAAAAATATTATCTTTTACGTGAAAAACGAAACGAACACGGAATATAATGCTCTATGTTCAGCTGTCTCGTCTATATTCATTTCAAAACTTTAAATTAAAACCCTTTTTATTATAAAGTGAAGATGCTTACCTTTCTTTGAATAAGACCGAGGTAACACCCATCTCTATCGAGTATATAGTTGATATCTAAACCGTTTCCAAGATTTGGCAGCGTCCTTATCTCAAACAAATCACAACTTGGGACCTGCAACACGTTATTTCGAAAATCTCCTAAATGAGAACAACCAAAAAATAAACAGTACAATTGCGTCTTTTTACAGTTTTCTGTACTTACAATAACATCAGGACTATCTTTGTCAGGATCTTTCGGGTAATCATAAGTCGGCATTTCAGGAATAGGCCTCGCTTTTGTCGTTCCCGGACGCGACTGGATTTCCATACTCTGTGCTTGTTTCTTGAGAGCATCTGCACTAGCAGGTTTCGCTGAGCTCGGGCGTGAAGCAGGAATCGGCCCCGAAAACTCACTGACGGACATGTCATCCAGATCATCTTTGTCGAGGTCGGAACGAGAAATCGTGTTGCTCAGAGAAGTCGTAGAGTCATTCGTTACCGAGGTTTCATTGGTTTCTTTAACTATAGTTTCATTGGTTTTGGTTTCGGGAACAACTGCGGGTTCAGCAACATGTTTTTGTGGGCTCTGTAAAAGAAAGAAGTCTTATTGAGCTTGAAACTGGTCTTCAGTCTCAATACGCGGAAATTCGCGCATGGAACGTATGACTAAGGTCAACCAATTAGAAATTTAGATTCAGTTTACAAATTAAAATGTCACTCGAAATACTAACAGGTTGGCGATGTTTCTTCTTGAGAAATGCATGTCGTTCGCGAGCCAATCTGTTCGCTTCCGCTACTGCCCGTGTGACTTGTGCCTGATTCTCTGCCTCCAAAGCCGAATGGGTCTCATACAATATGAGTTGAATCTAGGTTAAAAGAAAATATAAGTAACTGGACTTATAAAACAGGCCTATAGTGTACCTATAGCTTGTTAATTACCTGAGGCTTAGACATGAGCGATCTCAAAGTTTTCTTCTGTTCCTCCAATATTGATTGTACACGTGCTTTACCGTTCACGTCTATTTCTGCTTCAGTGAGAATCTGCAGCAGGGAAAATTATAATGAGTTACTTATTAAATGTTATTGAATTTTGGAAAAATATTCCCGTATGGTCTAGGGCCGTTAATATATCATTATATGTAATATCCTCATGGATCTTACCTCAAGCATAGCAAGGTCACCGCCGCGTCCGCAAACAAGATCTATCGGATCTGTCACGGCTGAATATGAGTTGGGTGGTGTGGCTAAAACAGCTACAACTCCGTCCAAAGCGCTTATGACTGTTGGTGTGTCGTAATGCACCGGATCACTGATGACGCACACAGGAGCCCCGGACTGTGGTGCCTCTGAAGCTTCGATGCCAAGTTCACGAAGAGCTAAGACGTAGCTCGCAACTCTAGAAATCGGAGCATGTTTTAGAACTAAGTCTGAAAATGCTTAATAAAATCCGTCTATCGGAGAGCTCGTTATCAACAATTAAGTGGTTGACCATACTTGTCACCAGCTCCAAAAACGACAAGCTTCCCGAGTTCAGGTGTTGCCGGTGCCGCTGGCGTCTTAGCTTTGAGCACAGCTGCTAATTCTTTTAGTTGAGCAGCAAGGTATGCCGAGCACCGAGGCGATGATGCATGCGTTTGTGCTACTACGCCACAGAGCGCGTTGGCGCGGAGGGCGCGGCATAATGTTGATGCACCTTCGCAGAATTCTCGCTCCTGGGTTAAAGAAAATAGTTGTAATGGTACTCTAAATACAGTGCCAGATTAACCACGTAGCAAAAGTAGCAATTGCTACGGGCTCCGCGCATCCAAACCTACTCTACCTCCGCTTGAGCGTAATTTTTTGAGTGAAACTTATTGAGACGTCGTATATTGACTTTACTTGTTGTCACAAAAATGTGAGACGTTACACCTGTTTTCCGACTAAGACAATCCCAACAGACAATCGGTAACCAGTTATTTTGCTGGCAAAAATAAAACACAGAATTTCATACGGTAAACGCATAAGTTCTACAAAAATCACTTTATACTTAAGAGCCCATAGCAGATCAAAAGCCCCTCGATAGAATTTGCTACGGGCCCCGCGCTTGCTTAATCCGGCAATGTCTAAATACCTGATCCTGATATTGAGAAATGCTTGGAAGCCCAAATTATAAAGAAACATTAGGTATTTCTTTACCTGTAGCACTATAACTCCATCCTGGACGAGATCCAACTGTCCAATGCTCAGGTTTGCTGGCGGTCGAAGAGTAATAAATCTGGAAATAGGACCAAGGTTTAAATAGAGATTGGAGCAATTTGTTTTACATGACACTTACTAGACTGGCTAATACCTAGCCATAACCCATATATGCAATGGAAAATACTTTAAAGTAGCTACAAACCTGGGACACACACGATCAAATCTGTACTCGCCGGCACAAAGTTGACGAGAATTGCTATACGAGTAGCCTAGCTCGTGTAACCGCTTTACCAGCAAAGCCACTTTCCTGAAAAGATACATCCAATTGCATAAACAGCATTAGTCTGTGAATTATTTTGTAACTAGCGACCCGCCCCGGCTTCGCACGCGTAGCAGAGTATATACGCCTTTTTTTGTGTCGGTTTATCGTATCAGCCTATTACGTCGAGCATTTACTCAGCGCACGCCAGTAAAGCTCCGAGTCGGCATGATTTTTTCCAACATATTCAACTATCATCGTCATATTTCAGCCAATTCACACACAACCTTAACGAATTAGGTATAATATACCTAAACCTTCCTCATGAATCACTGTCTATTGGTGAAAACCGCATGAAAATCCGTTCAGTAGTTTTTGAGTTTATCGCGACCAGACAGGCAGACGCGGCGGGGACTTTGTTTTACAATAAATGTGTATTGATGTTGCGTTATAACATTAACATAGCATCACGCCAGTATTCCCAGAAAGGTTAGGTGGAGATGTACTACTGTACACCCACATTTGGGCAAGCCTTTTGCCATCTACCGGGCACAGTTCCAAACTCCGCGCTATTGCTGAGAATTTCCATGCAGAAAAACCCAATAATAATTTGCCCGACCCGGGAACAATCTCGAATGACGAATGAGGCAGTCAGTTAATAATAACGTTAACATAAAAAAAAACTAAAATACGTTTATAATAACGTTGAAAAAAGATTCACACACCCAAATCAGAAACAACTATCATCATCATCATCTACTTATAAATATTTTCAGTGCGAGAATCGAATCCGCAACACGTAGCTCAAAAAGCCAATCGCTTAGTCACTTCGCCAACCGTGCTGTCATATTAATTTTATATTGTCATAATAATAATTCATTTTCTTTTATATAATAAAAAGGTAGCGTAAAGTAGTGGTTAATGTGGTTATGTCGTCGAATTCCACTTTGGCTGGATATACCTAACGAAGATATAGTTACGCATATCTAAAAGGCTTCCTATCTCCTATTTGAATCTTATTAAAAGCATTCTTCAAATCACCAGTACTTACGTAGCTTTAAAAGTATTAACCCATCCCGTGACCGTGTCTTTGTTGACGCACGCTGACACGCGCTCCTCGCGAAGATGCGTCGGCAATAAATCCGACAGTCTGCGGACAATAAAACATTGTAATGGCCTTTATACCTCACGATTTGTTCTTTTTGTCCTTCGATATTTACGTGAGCTAGATATGTCATTGGTGCTCGTTTTATTTGGGAATGTCAAAAATATAGCCACGACACAGTTTAAATTTTAACATCGGCACGAATAATAATATAAGCATCATTTCTTCGGTCAAATTCAGAACCTGGAATTGTCCTTGGTATAAAGATATATATGTTCAACTTGGCCTTGATGAAGCATAGGTAAAACTTACGTATACGCCTTATTTTTAATGCGGATCCTAGCAATGGCGGCTGCAAAGTGCACTCTTTCTTCCCAAATGACGCTTTCTATGTCTTTGAAAGGGGATCCGGCCTCTTCCAAGAGTCGCGTGGCACGTTCTATCTCCCCTCTCGGCCTGGCTCCCCATCGCCGTCTTGCTAGCTCCATCAGGAACAGCCATAATGCAGGTCGGTGTTCACCATACTAGATAATATAAATTGTAATAATATGTCGTATATAGACAGTAATATAAAGGCCAGAGTTTCTAAAAGATGTCTGAAGATTATTACGTCTTCAAATGATTAATAGTACTGAAATATGTGAAGAATATCTTGTTCAGGAAAAACGTTTCTCTATTTACCATAACACACCAATTACACGGTGTCTAGCTTAAACGACTCGAACACGGCGATTCGTGTTTTTATTAATAGAACCGTTTTATCAGTCTCTAAATCTACAAAAGTCGATTTTTTCGTTCGCTTACATGAATAAACCGTCATAAATATAGAGCTCATTTTCGTGAGCATTCTTAACATTCGAAAAAGAAATGGTTTTGGTCACGAGAATGCCGTAATGCGAGTTAGATGGGGCATACTTTTTATTGGTACATCTTGTCGAACCTACCCTAACTGGGAGTTATTACTGTTTGGTAATGAGGGGTAAATATACAGCCTTGATAACAGCAACGGGTAAGAGAGACCTTCATCAATCTTTTTACAAGTTCAAGAACGGAATAACAATCGGTTTGCTTACCCTGTACGGTTTCTGTACTGCATGTTTATACAATTAAGATATTGGTAAAAAATTTAACCACTATTCGTTTTCATTTTTAGGACGTTAATTAGTATTTGGAGTGTTTTCCGTTATAATTTACTCAAATGTAAATTGGGTAAACTATAATGGCCAAAGTTATGTGAAAGGTACCTATCACATAACTTTGGCCCTAATCTATATGATATAACATGTTATTAAGTACGCACAACTTACCTCAGGATGGTCAGACAGAAACTCGATGTCGTCTATAGTTTGCTGCAATATTGTTTTATCTGAAAATATTATTTCAGAACATAAATCTCATGAATATGAAGTTCAAATAAAACCGCAAAATAAATATGTCGCGTGACCGAAAACTTCTATATGGATAGACGTCCAAAGTGCTGAATAATAAAATGGGCGAATAGCATAGAATTCATGGCATTTTTATTTCGGCATAGACAGATACATATCATCTGTAATACTGGGTATTTACTCGCTGTATATTGACCTAGTTGTTACTGGAAAAGAAACTCAATTTCAGACAAATTTCTATTGTTATCAACGTTAACTAATTTATGTATTATTGGAATTCAGTTAGATTTTCTTTTATCTGATTGATATCACACTCAGTGTAGTTAAGTCTACGCGGCGACTATAATTCTTATAACTACGTTGCCATAAGGCATAAAAGGACGTAGTATGCAACATTTAAATATTTTTACGTGTCTCACGCTTCCTTGCACAGGAATTTGGAGTAAATTACGATATTCCGTTGTTTTATGTTGGCATAACTTAATGCCTGTCTTTCAGAAATAAGTTTTTAGATAGGCATAGCTGATATGAATACTAAAATGAACATATCGGCTATATTAATAGCGAAAGTAGTTTATAAACTTAGCACGCTATTTATCGCAACTTTATCGTGTAGGCATCAAGTTGATAAAGTTGAATAACGCTTTGAAACTGCAATAAACCGGCTTAGCATGGCGTTTGCTAATTTACAGCGTTTACCACGACTCACGAGCTTACTTCTAAACTTCGTGACACTTCATTTTGAAAGACTTTCGGTTTTTATGAATACACTCGCGATGCTAAATAAACGCTTTACGACTGATATATGCTATTTATCAGTCATTTACAACTAGATCCACGCAAGGGAACTTTTTATTTTATGTTATATGACGTTTTATGTTAAGTTTTAACGACTTCGTCCGTGTAGGTTTACAGCTGAAAACTTTTATGTAAGATATGGTAGCAGCCTGTAAAATTAAGTATCCTTGCTTGTAATTACCATAAAAACAGCTAACCTGTAATATTGTGTATATTTATTGACAAACTTACATCGAAACACGTCGTAAATCAGTGAGTAAACACAACGCATTTCTTGTTCGTCGATAAAGCTTACAGGCATCGGTGGTTTGTAAAGCAGGCGGGCAGCTTTTACGACCTGCGAACAAAATAATTGCATATTATAATATGTCGTACTCGATAAATTATTGGGAATAAACATTGGCTGGCTGATAACCTAGCTGTTGAATGATCTGACTTTAAACCCATCTCATGCAAATATTTTCGATTTAACGTGGGATAAAAATGTGAAAGAAAACATCGTAAAGAAACCTGTACACTTGAGAGAGTTCCATAAAATTCTCAGTGTTGTGTACATATAGTCCGCCAACCCCGCATCAGGCCAGCGTGATGGACTTAGAGCTAACCCTTCTCCATTCTGAGAAGAAGTCCATATTTAGCAGTGGGACAGTAATGAGCCGAAATATTGTATTTCATTGATGAATGATAAAAGGTACATCAATGCTCGGAGATACCACAAATATTAGGCGCATGCCTTAGAACAGTACCTAAAATTATAGAAGCTATGAAATAGAGTTGAAATGTGCTTAAATACTTTATAGAATCAAACAGGCTACTATTAACAGTGCGAAGCAAATAGATTCCTTAGGCAAATTGGTGCGTGTTTAGAGGCGATGAATGTGGGAATATCTAAGCGCCTACTATCCATAACCAAAACACCTTAATGTGCCGTAATACAACATAATGTGCAAGGCTTCGAAAGCTTGGCTAATGTTAGGATACCTCAAAGCCTTGACTGTTATGGACTCGCTTGAAATCTTAATAGGAATCTTTGAATTGTAACTATATAACAAAACCTAAATCATTGCCGTAAGCTAACTTCTAATTTAAGTTTAAAATAGTAATATCAAACTAGATCTATGTTTTAGCTGGCATTTAAGCGAAATAATGTGTTTGTTTTATAGAAACATGCCTAGTCGTTCTGATTGCGTTACCATGCTGCAAGGCACCTTTACGAGCAGTTTAGGCCCAACTGCTACTCAGTGGCGTAGCGTAGCGGGGGCACCAGGGACGGTCCCCCGCGGGCGACACTTTTAGGAGGCGGTAAAATTTCACAATAAATAATAATAATACCTATATCTTATATAAATATGTGAACCATTTCATTTCATATTTATGTCGCACCTACAATTCGGGCCGATTAAAATGAGTTCGGAACTTTTTTATCCTTATTCTGTGACGGAACCGGGAAATCTCCTTTCTTTAAAGACCTAAATAAGGGGGCGGCGAAATTTGCCTGCACCCCGGTCGGCTGAAACCTACGCTACGCCACTGGTGCTACGCACGTCGATGCGTGCCTACGCTCGTAGCCGCCCATTTAAGAAAGGAAGGATTGTCTACGCATTTATTATACAAGGGCCCCCAACGACACGTTTCGCCGGCCAGCTGTCCGCCTACGGACGTCGCCACGCGTCTATAACACACGTACATCTACGCACGTAGAAGACCTACTACGCCGCATGTAGCCGATATACGTAGCTGCGGATTATTGCGCGTATTTTGTTTGCCGATATTGTAAAGGGTTTACCGACACTTATACGGTACCGCTAATATAATGTTATTTATAGCTCTTGCAAAATATATAAATTAATACATCTTTGAAGTTCTTGCTGTACTTACCTCCATCGTTTGCTCAAATAACTTGATAAGTTCATATCTTACCTGGCCGATGTCCCAGGCGGGCCCAGGGGTAGTCTTGACCGAGACCGGTGGCGGCGCATGTGGGTTTTTAGTGGGCAACACTAGCAACCACGGCGCCCATTCCTCCACCGGCTCCTCCGCTGGTTTAGCCACTTTATCAGCATCTTCGTCCCTGGAGCAACATAAGGACTATGTGAAAGTCTGGCAAAATCATACCTTCTATGTGGTCTTTAAATAATGGTGTCAAAAGAGGCTTCGAAGTCAGGTTGGCCGAAGCAAGGAAAACCTATTCAGGTGGAGGTTTCAAAGACTCACCACGTGGTGCTGTTCTACCAAATGATATAGGTTGGTAGGAACTACAGAACACCACGAACTCTTACCTTTTAGCTTCTTGCAAATGGAACTTTCTCTGCAGCGATTCTTAAGGATTTAGCTCTAATAATAAATATATATATTATAACGCTATCGTTCATGAAGCCGAGCAGTATTAGGTATACCCAATATATATTTTGTACACTATGTTTGATAACTATCTATCTATCGATAGGTATTAAAGAAGAAGATCTATTTCTTCCATACGCTGACGTAAGTCGCAGCCATAGCTAGGCTACGATATAGTCAGTATAAGTCCTTGTATGGCGACCCCTCTAGCCTTCTACTACTGTTGAAATGATCATTGTTTACTTACGTTACTGGAGGACTATATTGCCCTATTATAGCCTCCATTTGTTCGTCCTATAAGCCATAATAATGTTACATCACACAGCACAATTTTAACTAGTAGGAATGAAAAGCCTCCATGATCTTTTTTGAACTTTATGTAGTTTATAAAGGTTTTTATACGGGCTTAATAAATATAAATTAAAACTAAGTAATATAATATATAACGCTAGATAATTTAAATAAAATTCTGGGATACTTTTTTTGGGACCTAAGCTGTTTTATTTGATTGACATTTGCAACTGTTTTGACAAATATTCATAGTTATAAATACTTATTACTGTATTTTATTTATGGCCAGTATGTTTAGTTATTAGGGTTATGTGAAAAGTTTAAGAGCAGATTTGTGTATATTATCAAGGTCAATGTTAAATTATTTTTCAATATACTTAATCCAGATTTCAACACTACAGGACCAACAGATTGTAATGATAATCATAATGCTTAGTATCCTCATTTAATTGGTCCTTTTGCCCTACATTTGCAACTAGGTGGCGTGAGAAATGCATTCTTACGTCGATTCTGTTTTATAGACAGTGATAGCGCGGTTTATTGGCAATCGGAACATTGTTCGATGCATTCGCTGGTTTAATGATATAGAGATGTTACATGCAACATACGTGACTTGCTTCGATTCATACGTGTTTACGTAACTCGCCTTACATATCCAAAATTTCATGTTATTTATATTGCTGCTTTCACTTAGATTTGGGTGAGAAAGAAAATGAGATAAAGCTACAAGTTAAATTTATTTTTTTGTACAATATCGAAAACAGTATGTGTGTGTGTCTGGGATTAAATAAGATAAACTTTTTGGATATTACCTTACTCATTTGTTAAGTTTTATAAAAAAATAATGTTAATGTTAGCACCACCACGAATCAAATCAAACCAAACCACGGAACATATCATTGCATGATCTAAAAATTGTTGTACCGGGTCTAGGTGTACTGCGTATGTGAGATTTATATCGGACTAGCTTCCGCCCGCGTGGATTACGAACCCGTGGTTTTTTTTTGCGCAGGACCCTATTTATTTTTCTAAAATAAAAGTAGTCTACGTTACTCTTTATAACATCAACTATCTGCCAGTGAAAGTCCCGTCAAAAAAGGTCCGAAACAAAGCCGGAACAAACGGACAGACAGACAACATTTTTCTAAATTGTTTTTTTCTTTTATTTACCGTATATACCAAGATAAGTGTACCCACGCTACAGAAGAAATCATAGTGTGGAGCTACGTTTTCTTTCGATTAAAAGAAAAATTGTACCACTTCATTC
The DNA here is from genome assembly GCA_947562105.1 of Shargacucullia verbasci. Lineage (NCBI taxonomy): Eukaryota > Metazoa > Arthropoda > Insecta > Lepidoptera > Noctuidae > Shargacucullia > Shargacucullia verbasci. Next base: position 10,251,878 of record OX387286.1, read on the forward strand.
GAGTTTAGCAAAGCAAATACCTTTATTTAGCAGCTGGCATGATAATGAATAAATGGATCTAGAAAGATAGGTATAGGGTGTTTCTTCCAATTAACGGTATGTCATTTACACGCGTCTGATTGAAGCGGTTTGTGGTGTTATTATGTGTGGAGGTAGGTCACGGCCAAACGGTATGGTATAGACCTAGTGTAGGCCGTAAGGGAGGACGCAATCACGGGTTTGTTTTACGTCAAGCTAATCTAAAGGTTAATGAGTTTTGTCTCAGAACTTCCATGTTGAAAGTTCGGTTCGGTTAAGTGAATCTATTTCCGACGCTTTAGGAAAATAGGCTAGTCAAATTGGATTTAGACGAGAAGTTATTTCTGATATTAATTGCGTGATGTATACGGATGTTATTTTTTCAAAATTAAGTTCTATGAATAACCTAGAAATCGATGTAAAAATATTAAGATTGACAATAATCGTTATTTACATAAATAATTCATAAACAGTTAATGTTCTAACTTATGACGACACGTTTGACGCAGTGGCTAAGCGATTAGCTTTCTACGCTACGTGTCGCGGGTTCGATCCCCGCACGGAACCAATATTTGTATGATCTACAGATAGTTGTTTCGGGTCTGGTTGTGTGTACAAGTGACGTGTATGTTTGTAAACTGTACCCACGATACAGGAGAAATCCTAGTTTGGAGCAAAGTTATTTAAAAAAGAAAAAAAAACTTTATTAGGATGCCAATCAATCTCCATTTTTGAATCTCTGAACGACAGAGACCTCAGTAAATCTTATATTTCTATCATTCGTTATAGTTCACTAATAATTTTACCTTTCTATCTAAGTATTTATGCAGTCTGTAATGCAATCCTCAGACTTAAAAAAACAATTAATCTTAACATTTAAGATACTTGCTCTTCCAATTTCTTTTGTAATTCGACAAGGGTAAAATATTTCTGCAATCTGTAGTCCTTGTCGCTGGGTAGTATCAACTTCTCCGCTTCGCTGGTATCGCCCACTTGTCTCGCAGCCTCCTCTTGGAGGAACAGCTCAGCCAGCAATTTGGGATACACCTCGAAGATGTTGCCATCACTGTACTCACTAAGGGCCACCCACAAAGCGTTCGGGTCATATTTGACTGGCGGCATGATTTCGACATTTCAGCGTTAGGAATTTTATCAACAAATTATTGTTTTTTTTTTTTTATTCTTTTGGTAAAACCTTGATTTTCTTTGGCTTACACTATCGATATGTATACATAATTATTTTTAAAGTGGAAGTTTTTTTTTTCGGATTTAAGGTACATTTTCAAATCATATTAGTTTCTTAAAATATATTTAAAAGATAACTCAATAAAAATATTTTTTTAAGCCCGTGTGTGTAACATTTTATCAGAGGAAAGCTTTCGTCAAGAGCTTCCCGCCTACTGAACGACAGTCAAGGCGATCGACAACTTCGTACCTATCTACTGACTTGTTGCTTTGCGTGGCTATATACTGTATTTCGCCCATGTTAGACTTTCGTTTAATGTACTTTGATCTTTATTTTAGTAGGTAATTAGTAGATTTATGCGTCAATTCATCAAGTTCCTTACGTCAAGGGATACTTTATAGAGTTTTGAAACGATAGTGTGACGATTTTGATTGGCATAGATACCTACCTATAGACGTTTTACATACCTTCACACCGGTGACCGGGCGTTTGAAAAAAGAACTATGCATCACTTAGAGATAGGTAGGTAGTTTTTGTTGATAACGGGCCTCTACAAAAATATAATTATATATCTATGTATCTATTTATCTGCCATCATCTGTGCATATTTATGTGTTTGTGTATGTGAATATATGTGTTTGTAAACGCACCTACTATACAGGAATTATTCCTAGAGTGGGGAAATGTTTTTTTAAAGAAAAAAAAAATATCTCCGCTACTGCTATGCGTATATGTCTCCCTTTATATATGCCTCTACAAAATAAATTACGTGGAAAAGGATAAGCGGCTTATCATAGGAAATTAGAAGACAATAAATGTGTACCTACAGAACTCCGTTATATGCCTATCTGAGGCCGCGTTCGGCGCTCCGATTGGTCCGTTTCGTCCTCTCCACCAATCGGAGCGCCGAACGCGTTCGATGTAGTAAATCTAATTAGTCGAAACAAACTTACACTAGGGCCTCTGAACCATCTCGAATGTCTATTAAACCAAAGAGGTGGCGCGAAAAATGATTGAATTAAATCAAAAAAGGTTGAATTGAATAAGTATGTATATAATAATTATCAATAAGGAAGGAGGAAGTATACCTAATATAAAAATGTCGAAGCGATAGCGTCTTGACATTACTCCAAACACCATCAAAAAAAGAATCACAAAACACAAAAATGTAGACATTGTGCAAAAAAAATTGAAAAATAAACAAAAATCCACTCATAATATTTAATATCTTCTGCAAATAACAACACGACTAAGTAGGGCTCGCAATATAATTAATGGATCTTATGAAAAAGGAAGAAAGTTACGCAGAGAGGAGGCAGCTGTTTAAGAATATTTGGGAAACGGCGATGCAGATTAATGAAAAGGATGCTGATATCATGAATAAACCTAAAGTCATCAAGTACGTACCTACGTCTACAATTTTACGATATATACGGAATAAGTAAATAGGATATAAATGATAGATGGAAAGAAGAACATGCATAAGTAGGTATACCCGTCGGTATATAACAGTCTACTGCTAAACGGTTTCTTTCACATGAAAAACGCCTAGGTAGGTACTAATTAAAAAATAATACATAATCATTCGTAGCCAACCTGATATCAGCTTGCAGGTGTTCTGCAATTTAATTTTGTAGAATCATTGTCAACAATTCATAAAACATTATCAAATGCATACAATACCAATAATATTAGGTATATATAATTAATAGCTAATCTTTTGTTTTGCGAGATTACTTATAAGACAAAAAGGGTATATCAAATCATTTAAAGATAAACTTTTAGATCAGCCATAGACGCAGCAACAATTGTCCTCATGTAAATAAAATAGGGATGCAACGATTTGACCATTACGATTAATATGCTGATCGTTATTCCAATTGCTTTTACATTAGGTATGATTAGTCAAGAAAAAGGTGTAATATGTAGGGTAGCAAGATTTTAAATTAAATTAGATTTTCAATTAAAATATTGCTAACTAAATACAAACAAACAATGTAACCCATTATTATTTTAATTATATATTCAGATTGAAGAATATTTACACTAATCTAATTTTTATTTAGGAAGCACAGCTGCTCCAAATTCCCCCCAGAAAGTCTGTTTCTCCACTTGTTATGGATTAATCCTGCTTTTGGAAAAAGCCTCTCAGAAGGAACAGTAGCGAGCTTCACAGACAAGTACATTATTCATATTTAATTTATTTGCATCGTTATTTATTTAATCGATACAAGTGCTTCGTTGCATCCCTAAGATAAACACTCCACATTCAGTAGCTTAGACACTCGATAAATCGTACGATAATAGCGGTCCCAGTTCCGGCCTTTTCGCAGGTGATGCACCATTAGTATCACATTTTCACTAGGACTGCCAAATGAAATTTCTGAACCTTCTCGCGTATAGGGTTGAGGTTTGGTGAAGAGAGCTATAATGTGTAAAACCACCATCGGCCTTCTAATATTAGATTCAAATAATGTCTCGAACAGACACAGGTTCATCTGGGACTTCAATAGAAAACAAGTATTGACCATGTCTTTGCATCACTCATTTGACCTCGCAGAATGAGTCTGCAGGAGAGAAGAGACGATATTTCGGTTTAGAGATCGAATACTATTTTATCTCAACATAATTTTATTTTGCAGAACTTTAAGATTAGACGAAGTAGACAGATGTGTCATAGGTAAAAGGAAGAAAGAACGAATAAGGAATTTAAGGACAGTCTGCAATAAAATATTGGACTTTTGCGATCGACAAGATGCGGATGATATGTACTATCAACAGGTTAGTTATTTCTTTTTCGTATGGTTCCCAGCAAAGAATAGGCTATAGTGGAGGGCTATTAAGTCATAATATCACTGAGATGGGCAGCAACTCTTGATCACCAATCTGATCTGTAATTATTATAAAATAAAAAAATACAATTCCCATTTCAAGAAGTTCATACTACCTTCCCTTTTTAGGGTGGGCACTTTTACGGAAAAAAGTATTAACCTTTTAAATTAAGTGGATAATCATTTTTCAGATAGCAGAAGGAAAAGAACATAATATCCATTATAGCATAGATTTAAAACCAAAAAAACAAAAAACTCACCGAGGAAAGAAGAAAATAAAGAAGGCAAAGAGTTTATCTGTAGACAATGCAGGGGATCAAGCAAATGCTACAACGTCGGATGGAAACGATGACTATCCGGAATACACAAAAGCATGCACTAATCCTTCACCAATTAAGATGAAGAGGGTTGTCGTGAGAAAGACTTTAGTGAGAAATAAGACATCAAAGGTTAAGTCGAATCCAGATAATACGGAGGCGAACAACGAACCGGGTAAAGTAAGCGTTACCCGTCGAAAAATTGTTAGAAAAAAACGCAGCAAACGTAAAAAGTCATCGGTCTCTAACGTGTCTCCACCTTCAGGTACATTAGACTGGCCAGACCCGTGAAATGAATGTAGGTACCAAATGGAGTGGTGTATTGAAGATATTTAAGCATTATGAATTTTCAGGTGCTTCGAATAAAGTACGATTATCTACTCCATTAACAGGACGTGCAATAGTAAGACGAATTAAACAACTTCTTACACTGAATAAAATTGTCATTACCTAGGCTACTGACCAGTTTCTTCTAAGTATAAATATATGAATACTCCCAAACGTAACTCTCACAGACTCTTCTTTCTTGCAAATCCAATAAAAAAGAAATAATAATATTGAATGTATTTTAATTTTACCGCTTTTGAAAAGTCGTAAGCGTTCCAATGAATTTTTAAAATTGTATGGCTTGTATGCAATTTAATTATTATTTATTACTAGCGACCCGCCCCGGCTTCGCACGGGTGCAATTTACAATTTTAAATTTCCGATTTTCCATAAAATTTCTTTCATAAAAACCTTGTCCTGACAATTACGAATACAACAAAAGGTCCTGAGGTCATGACCCCCCAAATTGTACAAGCTCAACTATAATATTACACTCCCGCCACCCCACTGCACTTTACTGTTATATATGATAATATGATTCCCCCCAAAGTCTTTGGCTGCGACCGCACCTGATGCAATATAGTCATTAACAGCTTTCAGACATATAATATATTTTTAAATGTCTCTGTCGATGATAAATAAATGCTAGGTAAAGTATAGGGCCCAACACTACCCTGTGGAACGCCAGCCCGATTCTTCCCTCTAACTGAAGTAATTACTATAACAATAAATTCTTGTTTTGTAAAGAACAAATTGCTACTCACTCATTCATACATTTTGAAGAGATAATATCAGCTTTTTAGTATTGATATGATTAGTACGTCGTGCCACATTCGATCAAAAGCTTGTGAGATACCAAGGGACTATAGAATAGTTAGTTTCTGTACTCCGATAACGAACGGTTTGTACTAGATATTAGGAGTGGGCGATACAAATCGTATATAGATTAGGGCATGCAGTTTCATATACATATTTCCAGTTTCGAAATTGGCTTCTGAAATCGGTCTCATAAATTCCGAAATTTCGAAATTTCGAAATTTCGATGTTGTGGGCAATCTTCATTAATGGAAATTCGATAGTCAGATTATTACTTTTAATTTAATTGAAAATGTTAAAAAAAGCCTGGCCTAGCGTAACAGAAATAAAACCAATAAGTTTTCTGCTGTATATTTCGTTCCCGCGTCGACCAAACGCAAAAATGTAGGTGAGAAAAATATCTAAGTGGTGGAACATATTACATGTTGTATTTTATTAATAACATTTACACTGGCAAAACTAAGTATCACACTTTTAAAATTGGAATAACTTTTTAAGTACACAAGATATATTTTCGAAATAAAAAGGACTCGAAAAAGAGTTTAATTTTGTATATAATAACTTCATATTCGAGAACCTACTTTTAAGAAATGGCTTAAAAAGCTTTCATAAACAAAAATAATCCTTTTCGAATAACAATTTTACCATTCATTTTTTTTTTTGATCGATGATTCTTGTTACAAAAGTTAAGTTAGACAACAACACATAAATTTTATTTATCATGCCTCTTTCACCTATTTGCTAGGATCATGACTTTTCTGAAACTAGGCATCAGTATGCGTCGTACTGCAAGAATGGTGGGTGTGACGTTACGAACGGCCCAGAAGGGGAAGCGAAGGTACGAAGAAACTGGAAACCATCTGAGGAGACCTTGTAATAGCAGATCCAGGTGTACTAGTGCCCGACAAGACCGTAATATTGATTCCACTGTGTTGAAAAATCGCCACCTTAATGCAGTTGAAGTCCAGCAACAGCTTCTTCAGACCCGAAGGGACTACATTAGTGACAGTACAGTGAGAAGAAGACTTGCTGAAGCAAATATAAAACCCCGAAGACCAGCGAGTGGCTCCAACCGGCAAACTCGAGAGAGAGCATCGAGTAGCGAGACTGCGATACGCCCGTGAACAGATGATACAGTGGGATACAGTGTCAACAGATGAGTCTCGATTCTCACTTTACACTTCTGATGGAAGGCGAAGTGTCTACAGGTGGCCTAGTGAGCGATACCTTCAAGACTGCTTCTCAGAAAGAGTCCAGTAAGATGGAGGCAGTGTACATGTATGGGCTGGCATATCTTCAGAAGGTCGCACAGAGTTAGTGGCCATAGAAAATGGCACTCTGACTGGAGAAAGATATGCCCAAGAGATTCTCAACGAGAATGCAGGGCCGTATTTAGCAAATATGGGTGATGGATCGATGCTGATGCATGATAATGCCCGGCCACACACGGCTCAGGTCGTCCAAGAGTATATTCAGAAGGTTGGTATCAGGGTGATGGCTTGGCCATCAAGAAGTCCTAATCTCAACCCGATTGAGCACGCCTGGGATGAGCTAGGGAGGCTAGTCAGAAGCCGCAGACCAGCAAATACCACCCTCAGGGCACTAAAACAGGCCCTGATTGAAGAATGGGAGAATATTCCCCAATATCGGCTCCGAAACCTCGTATTCAGTATGCCAAACCGGCACGAAGCTGTAGTCAGAGCCCGAGGAGGCAATACCAGTTATTAAAAATTAAATAACATGTAAAAAATTCTTATAAATGTGTTATTGAGTTTTTTGAGACTAAGCTAAAATGGCTATTTTTTAGTTTTATCTTTTTTTAAGTTAAAAATGTTACTAATGTATAGTTTACTAGTTTCAAAGAAAGCTGATAAAATATGTACATATGTCTAACCAATTGTCAAATTGTTTTTTTTTTGTTCAAATTAGTCAATCAAAACACGGGCAGAATTATAGATTTAGAACTAAGTCTATGGGCAGAATCGAAACTTGATGACATTCGTGTCATGATATTAATCCATATCCAACTATATAGTTTCATAATTAAGGTTGATTATGTATTTATAAATTCCTTTTTAAATGATTCGAATCGGACCTTAAGTTACGACTGGTATAAAACTTCTAAAAGTAAGAAAAATGCCGCGGTTTGGGCGTACCTTACGCCTAGGGTTGCCAACCGTACTATAATATATAGTATTTTACTGTATTTCGGGTCTGCGTACTATATACTGTTGAAGAAATATATAGTACGCAAAAATACTATATTTTCAACACCGAAATCTAACAAACAAATCCTTCGTTTTAAAATGCAAGAAGTGCAAAAAAAAAATGTTTTTATAAAAATAAATAAGTAAGAAATATTATCTTTGTCTATTTTTTGACTTTGCCATAAAATACTATATGTTTTCAAGTGTACTATATTTTTTTATAACTTAGTTTGAAAAATACTATATTTTGCCGAAGAAATGTTGGCAACGCTACTTACGCCTAATCTATTAGTTAGATACACATTTTATTTTTTGTAAACTAGAAACAATTGAACAGTATTTTATAATTTAAATTATATCTTTTATTATAAAATCATCATTTTATGCATTATATCCTATCCTACTATCATGTAATATTATAAATGCGAAAGTTTGTGAGGATGTATGTTTGATACTCTTTCAAACAAAAATAATGATATATAAAATTTATTATTTCGAAATTTCGAAACTAGGGGTTTCAATTTCGAAATTAAATAACGTGCAAATATGATCCGAAATTTCGAATGTATGAAATTTCGAAATGCATGCCCTAATATAGATACAATATCTATGTATCGGCACAATATCCAATATCTATATATCGGACGGCGTACAAACTATGTATTACAATATCTCTCGAGTGGCATTGCACAGAACCACACAATAATAATAACGTAAAATATCTATGATACTCTAAATACATAGATTCGACCGAACCGCGGCAGAATATCATAGATTCAACCAATACGCCAATACGCCAGTAACATGTGGTACTACTTTAGTTTCCGAGTACCGTAGATTCCGACGACCCGGGTACGTCTTAAAACTGCGGCCAGACACCGGAGGACGGGCAGCAGCGTCCTCTCACTAATCGGTGAGCCACTGCGATCCCCAAGCCGCCTGCCAAGCGTGGGGATTATGGCAAACCCCCCCTTGAGGGAGGCCTTCGTTCAGCAGTGGACGTCTTCTGGCTGATGATGATGATGATGTAGATTCCGACCAATATATAGATATTGAAATATATAGATTCGATATCTGATATTCAAAACCGATATATAGATACGATTCAATACAGCGTAAAGACGATATTACCCAAGTCTACTAGATATTGATCTATTAATACGATCATTACAATTACTTATAGTTTCCGATCACGATATTATAATTTCTGAACGATATCTTAGTGTTGTTCATATTATAGTTTACTAGTCAATAACTAAATTTAATATTTATAGAGATCGACTTCAGTTACAATATATTATTGCAGATTCTACATAATAATATATATCTATAATAGTATAGAGATCGATTTAATTTTAGGCAAATTTTACATAGCAGGTCGTAGAAGGAATAGGTGAACAATTAAATAAATTGTTTATAGCTTCACCTCATCAAAAAAATGAGTACACACTATTATATTACTGGCGCCAAGCGCTCCTCTTATTTTGCAAGAGAGCTTATCATAACAATAAGAAACGAAAAAATCAAGCTAATCTCATCAGATTGGCATGATCTGGTTTAGTCGATTTTATAATAAACGATTAGTCGATTTACAATTACCTACATGTAAGAAATCTAGTAACGTCACCATTATTATATGGCTGAATAAAAAAGTATGCATCGTTATTGGTTGAGTCGTCGCTTCTCTTTCTTTTGTTCATAACTACAAGGGAATTCAACTGTCAAACTTTGGAGAGTATACATTTCATATTTAGTCGTTCTATATTTCGAATGATGCATACAAATTGAATTGACCCAGTAAAATAATAAAATAAAATCGAGCCGAGATTCATCCAAAATTGTATTATGTAGTGAAAATTAAACAAATAGACCGTTATCGGGAAGTTTCCTTTGGTAAGACAAAGTGGGATATAATGCGAGTGGCCCGTACGGCGTATATTCAATGTTGTGATACCAAGTTTTTGTATAGTGATATGTGCTCATCGCTAAACAGTGGTATTATTGTTGTAATTCCCACGCTCGTTTTGTGAATGTTGTAGATACATGTTGAAGGAAGTCCGATAATGTCTGACTACGACCTACAGTTCCAAGCGGATTTGGAGAAGGCCCAGGCTTTGAGTTTAGAAAGTCTGGCTCTAGATCAGTTTCGTAGGCAGAAGCTACTATCTAGTGCAGGTAACTGACGTAACTTTGTTTACTTCGCTAGATTACTGATGATCCAAGGTCTGTGCAAATATTTCACACAATTACCTTTCATGTGTGATAGTGTAATTTGGCATTCATGCTGTATTTCATAATCGCCCACGTAAACGCGCTCATATCAATGTAAAGAGGTTACAAATCAGTGCAAATTCAAAAGTAATATTAATATAGTTTGCATTATCAATTCATTGTCGGATAAATAAAGTTTTTAAGTAGTATTTAAATGCACTGAATTGCATAGGTACTTAGTATTATACTGAATAGGTAACTAGTTAATGCTAGAGTGCAAAGGAAATAACTATTAATATAAAACTTAATCTATTTTGAATACAAATTCACCAATTAACTCTACAATGTCAAATAATAATAAAATAGACTAAATAGTTATGCAAAGTATTAAAATAGCTCTATATAATAGAATGCAGCAATTAATAACATCATAACACTTGATGTTTGTTTTCATAATAAAGCCAGCTATAATGGGCATTACGATTCAATGGCATTTTGTAGGTAAATAGACCAATGTTATTACATATTTTGTGTCTATCTCTACCATGGCATGCTATCAATAAAATTAAATAATAGGTCTGTGGTTTATTTAAAATTCCCTTTTTTAATTTAGTCGTAATAATGTTACAGTCAAATAAAGAATTTATGATGTTCTTTTTTTTAAATAAATTTTTACATAATAATAATTAATCCTCCTGACCGATTTCGGTCACAGAGGCGAATCCCACTGGAGATTAGCCAACTACACTGGAGCAATTATAGAGCACAAGTTTGTGCGCAAATACAGGTGCTTTCTCTATTCCTCCACTCTCATAGTCTGATGGGATGGCAATTCGACACAACCAGAGACAGATCAGATGCAGGATCAACATACTTAATAATCAAATGTACTCATAATTTTCTGAAACAGCTTCACCTACTGCCTCATTAGTCTAGTAGTCGCAAACATAATTGTTTAGCTTGAAGTTCTGGGTTCGATTCCCGGGTTGGGCAAATTTGTTTTGGGTTTTTCTGTATTGAAATTCTCAGTAGCAACTCAGAGTCTGGAATTGTCCCCAGTAAATGGCAATAGGCTCACCCATTATTACCTCTGCCTAACCCTTTCGGGGAATAGAGATGTGATGGTATCTGTACCAATATTTGGTAACCCAGTATATTTATCTCTTTGTCTTTAAATCTACAATTAATATTCATTTTAATGAAGTGCACAGTCCATTTATATTCATAACAATTGCACTATATACACCAATACACAATGCCCCAAAACATGCCAATTGAAGTGACTAACTGATCTTTTATTGGCACAACGAGATCAATTGAAGCCGTATAAACAAGAAAAATTAATAAGCATTGTCAGTTCAGCAACATGTCTGTACATCAATCAGAAGGGAAGTGAAAGGTCAATGACCTTAAGTAAGTGGAACACTGATTATGTAGAATCATGATAACTACAATATTACTTGTAAATTGTATTAAAGTATGATTTAGCTTCATATAGTATTTCAAACATATAAAAAATAGTTGAAATATTTTATTTTGTTAATTATATGAGAATTGTTTACATAATATGTAACAATGTTTATCTCTTTCACCTACTTATCTATAACAAAAATATCTAGAAACTTGTGTACTTCCAATCATCGGTGATTGGCTTATCAGTGCGATATTTCTCAGATAATGTCCGCGAGGTGGCAAGCGTCAGTGCCCGCAGGCGCGAGGAGACCGACGGCCCACCGCCCGCGCTTCCGCCGCCGCCGCGCAAGTCGCCACGAGGACGTACCTCCATCTCTGACGGTCCCAGGTGAATAAGTTATTATTACTACTAAGGGAGCGCAGGTCTGCCAATCCAGTCAATAGACATAAGTGGAGTGGATTCCAGATCAGTCTGGAGTCCGGACGGTTCATACTGGGACATGACTGAGTTTAAGCTGACACCAATGGAAGTGGTTCAAGGTTATAAAAACAGCTTGGATGATTAGCATAACATCAACTTGTGTAAACAAGATTAAGTCAAAATGTTAGTGATCTTGTTAAAAACTTTGTGATGTGAATATACTTGGAGAGTTTGTTACAACTACACTATCTGTGAGTGGCAGATTGCCTGTCCTAGACCTATCCAAGAATATCAGAATATTTGTAAATTAGTAAAAAAGTTTAATTAGCAACTAAATAGCAATTGAATTGCAATATGTAATAAGCATCTTGCATAAATAGTACATAATTTTGTGGCGGTACTTATACAATTGTACATCACTAACCAAATGTGTCAAAAATTTTAGTATATTACCTGCGTTTCCTTATTATTTTAAAATAATAATTTTATGTTTCTCTAATTAAGTGAAGGAATGTAATTCTTCTTTTGAGAAATAAATATCTTAAACCGTAATATTCGTTGATTGTATTGTAGATTCGCATACCACACAAAACAGAAATTTGTTAGAAACTATAGAAATTACTTCTGACTCTTGATTTCTTTTTGAAAAAATGTTTTCATATTGTACAAAGAAATAATTCGGAATACGCATTACATTATTTTAAATTAAACAAGGCTGTATGTACTTATTGTTTATCTTTTAGCTTATATTGTTTAGCCTTGGCTGTGCACGTGTTGTAGAATAAATGCTCATACTTTTTGAGATAAAACTTTTGTTTAAATATGTAATATTTTAAATATCAAATTAAGTGTGACGGTCATAAGGAAAGAAATGTGGAGCCAGTTGTTCCGGAAATCTATGGGCCATCGCCCACAGGCCTCTGACCAATAAAACCCGATCATTGTGTTTACATGACAATTATGATAATAGAATGAATCATAATTATGAATTTATCACATTCAAAACTGTTTAATTACATACGATATAGTTTTACAATTCATTACATTGATATATATGTATGTTATGTATATATTATTCCTTCTTTATCTATTTATTGAAGATTAATTTATATAATTATGTGTTGGCTCATACAAGTATGACAGAAATTCAATATCCGCCGAATTTACGTTCCCATATCGCTATGCGAATCAAACAAAAGTTCAGGTATTTTAGGCGGCGCCCGCGCATGTTATTCTTTACAGCCGTAATCTGCGTGCTTCCTTACATTTTATACAACCTGTTGGGTCACGCAGGCCTAGATTTGGTGGCCATTTTATAGCGTAACGTATGTAACGCTATAAAATGTATGAATAATGGAACCCGCAGCTTTTGACTGACAAATTGTTGGCCCATGTTTCGGTTGCCTTATAAGGCTACCTTCACACGTAACTGACTTTACATAATACGGCGTATTACCAAATAGGTTTCAAATGAAAAAAAAAAAAAAAAATTACCTGTCCAGTAATTTCTAAGATTACGCTACTATTACAACCAAACACATACGAAATACTAGCCTATGTAAATAATGACATGATTTTGCAAGTTGTGAATGTATCTTTTTTGTGTAAGGTTCTTTAATTAGCATTAATGCAACATTGCTTCCATTCCAGCCCATTCCAAATATAAACAATACGAGTGGTTTTTTTATTACGGTTTAAAAATTAAATTTAGAATCGTCATACCTGAACACCGTCGAGTGCCAGCCTTCCCAAGTCACTGGCAAGTCTCACAATGATTCTCATATATTTTCGTCTCAAATCGTCAGATCCACTGGAACAAGTCCAACGAGGGAGGAGACTAGCGACTTGATATCGTTCGCGAGCCCCACTAGCAAACATGCGCCCAAGGAACCGCATCTGAAGCTCAAGGAGTACATAGATCAGATCAATAAGTAAGTACCACATTAATAATACATTAGTGTCTTATCTTATATATCCATCCACTTAATTGTAGTGAGAACAGTAGGTTGTCTATGTCTAAGTGTGTGAATAGTTCACAAATAGTGCATGAATAACGTTGCTGCCAGTTGCATGTTTATTTGTGTACCATATTGTTTGAAAATGGAATATTGTGAATAATGAAATCTAAAGTCAATGTCGATTTGTAAGTCTTTCAAGTATCTTAGCATCACACCTATATTCCCCAAGGGGTTAAGCAGAAGTGTTATATTGTACACCTATATTTCGCGAGCCTATTTCCATCTGCCGGGCACAGATCCAGACTCCGTGCTGCTACCCCACACAAAACCCAATTTTGCCCAACCGGAAATCGAACCCACGACCTCACGCTCAGCAGTCACACTTGCGACCACTAGACCAATGAGGCAGTTTTTTAAGTATCTTTATATATTATGTATTAGTAACTATTTCATTCTCTTACATATTTTTCTATACGTACAATTTTCTGTTGTATAGTTCTAAGAACATATTCTGGTTATCCAGGAATACAATCAAAATTTAGCGAAATATTTCCAATATCTAAAGATAAGTTTCATTGTTTGATAAAAGCCATAACCTAAATGTTGATTTAGATAGTATTATCTACAATATATGGAATTTGTTATACAGTTGTTATTTTACTAATCTTATTTATATTTTATAATGCAACAGCATTTGTTGTATGTATTTGCCTTAAAAAATATCTGAACTATTAGGTATTAGGGCGCATATATACGCTTCGTGGTATTAGGTAATATATAAACCTATACTTATCTCTATGTCTATCCTATAATCCTACTAATATCATAAATGTGAAAGTTTGTGAGGATGGATGGATGTATGGATGGATTGATATTTGTTACTCACTCACGCCAGAACGACTGAACGGATCTGGATGAAATTTGGCACAGAAATAGATTATAGTCTGGAATAGTACATAGGTTACTTTTTATCCCGGAGAAATGTACGGGTTCGTAAACCCCGCGGGCGAAGCTGCGGGCGGAAGCTAGTAGTTTATATTTGGCTTTAAATACACCAAACTATAATTTTGACAATCATCTAGTACTGAGAACGAGTGTTATATCTTGTTTCCTACAAACGATGTATTTTTAATGAGCTACTTGTTTGATTTGATTAATGTTTACAAGTGTCATTAGTAGCAACATCTATTTGATGCAATAGTATATAATTTCCTCGTCGTTTTCAGGTTAGGTCAACAGACTGAAGAGCTAGCATTAAACACAACGGAACAATCGGCCGTCACAATGAACAACCAACCCTATAATCAGCGGCCGGGCTATTACGCGCCACAGTACACGTATAACTACCAGCAGCCATACAGCCCGATGCCTCCATACCCTGCCACACCTTACGGCATGCCGACGCCGATGCCGACACCGATGCCCACGCCCATACCGAACTATGCGTATTATCAGCCACCCATGGGTGCTCCACCGGAGATGCCCCCGACGTTCGTGCCTGTAAACCCGCCGATGTATGCGCCAACAGTACAATACAGTCAAACGCGCATGGCTTCTCCATCGCCCTACGCGTACCCTGCACCTCCTGCGTACAATTATAGCACAACGAACATGATCGCTCGGCCTCCGAGACCGATGAGTATATATCCGCAGTTGAATCAGATACACACGTACCCGCCGTTGGCAACGAATGCGTCGTCGAGCAATAACAATGGTGTGAACCAGACGATTGTCAAAACTGAACCGCCGAGGGACAACGTCGAAAGTAATTCCAGAAAGTTGTCGGAAGTCAGTATAGCGGTAAGTGTAAAAATTGAAATTTCATGGAAGATAAGGCAATGAATAAACGCGATTAAATCGCTACAAATGATGGAATGTAAAACATTATTGTACGCGTAATATTCTCGTAAATATTTTACTAACTGCCCAATTACAGCGTGATGTTTGACGGTGACGATCCACACGTCCCAAATAATAACTAATTCACTTACAGCTAAGCAGATTAAGACTTGTAAAATATAAAAAAAAACCTATTTTTCCACAGTCGAACGAATCAAACGACACCGTAGGTAGCCTGCCGAAGTCAATGAACCTCATCGACTTCGGACGCAACGCGAGCGCACAAGGTAGCGTAAGAGTCAGTGTGCTTGAAGCGTTTGATCCGCTACTAACTGAGAAAAATAATATCGGTGAGTGGTTTGTGTTTCATTTCACGTGGACTTAGAAATGAGATAGGCATAGACATTAAACGATGACGACGATTTTGGTTCAATGTTAAGTTACGGATTCAGTTAAATCCCTAGGGAAACAGCCGAAAGTCAATTTTTTGTAGTCATCTCTAGTTAGTATTTAGCTAAATCCGGTTAGTTATTATTGTAGTAATACATTTTATCTTGATTTTTATTCAGGTAAAATTCTATGTAGAACACCAATTTAAGGCAAATTAACAATACAGAAAAAAATTATGATTGTATTCAGTTGTTAGAAGTGAGAATACAAAAGTGTAGTAAACACAATGCCTGTTATCAATCTTACTTTGTTATAATGTATAAAACAATGTTTTCTTGATAATACTGTGTTAAGAACTTGATATACTAGAAAATAATACTGGATATTAAAAGTAAATAGTATGATTAGAGCCAATATTTTAAAACACACATTTATAAAAAACTAGTTTTTGCCCGTTTATTCTTCTGTGTATTAGCGTGTTGCAGTAGTAAAAATATATATACGAGTATAGCCAAAGTCCTTCTTCAGAACCTATGCTACCTCTTTGTAAAAATTTCATAACGATAGGTGGTTTAGTAGTGATGAGGTAGCAAATAGACCGACAGAGTTATTTTCGCATTTATAACAGTGTGGATTTACGTTTTAATCTTCTGACCATCACGCTTAGAGCTGAATGTGCGCCCTCGAAGTCAAGCAATTTAGAACTATAGCTTTGTTTTTTTTTTATCATCTCTTGCGGATGTTGTTGAGGTAAACACATTTTTATTTGTCGTCTATACACGACTACCATTCAATAAGATAGAGAATGGTTTATTATTGTAGAAGTGTTCTCATTTCTAAATCCACCTTCATTATCCATCTGTTTGTATAATATTTTACAAAGGTGTGTCTGTGTTACACTCGCGCATGTGTTTGTGTCACTTGGGTCCGTTTTTTGTACCATTTATTTTTTATTTTTCATACAAAACATTCCATTTTGTCTGGTGTTTATTTTTGTTAGAAATGTTGTAATATCGTCACGGGCTGTTATGTGGATCGTTTGTACCTTGTTTGAGTATTAAGGTTTGTTCAAAGATTTTTTCTTGTGTTTCTCAAAACTATGGAAATGTCTTTACCTGTGAGTGGATGACACATCGTATGAAATCTGTGGGTACATATGGTAGCACAAAATTTTTGGCGGCTTTGAAATTAGCACCTGGTCACCCATTAGAGCGGCCACAAAGGTTGTACTACCTAAGTCTATAAATAGACATCGAGGCGGATATCTTCTAAGGGAGCATCGTTATCATATGGGTTGTGTAACTAATATTATAATATGGGATCCTTATGCAATACTGTATGTTACTCTTCAATATAACATTTGGGGTTTAATTTTTTAATTGGTATTTTAATTATTGTTAAGTTGAACCTTTAATTAAAGGATGGTTTGTATCATATGATTGCGTACTATTGAACAGCCCTGTATGATGTCAGGGCTGTTCAGATCTTGGGTAATTGGGGTTGCTTTATAAGGGAACCTTTATTCATGCCCACGCGATATCGCGCTCCAACTTGGGTTTGCAAAATTTAGCTCACCATACTATACAATGATTTGATTAACTGGACCTATCACACTTAAATTAACTTGCAGCAGCATAAACTGTGAGTTAAAGCAGTTTGACCAACAACTTCATCTGTACGTTAAAGTTACTAAGTCATAACACTAGGTCTAGCACAGTCTGCCCCGCAAGAAATAGGTTAATCTAACCATTTACACAACAGAACATGCAGCAGCATCGAGCGAGTGTTCAAGCAGTGTGTATGAAGAGTACGATCCACTCGACTTTCTGTATGGAGAAACAGAGATGCGAGATGCGGCTGTGTACGCGACCATCAACAAGAAGGACACATTGCCCTCGCCTCCGCCCAAGTCCATACCCAGTGTCCCGGCTGTAGCTTTGCGGTCTACGACTGTAAGTAAAACTTAGTATTTTTAAATTATGTACAGTGCACGTACAGGGCTTTTAAAATACTTTTGTTAAGTTAGCTAGTAGGCTTACTTATTTGCAACTTTTGATCGCGACCTAAATTTGGGAGTGCTATGACACAGCGGAGCATACATGAGATATTTTTTTATATAACATTTTTTTTTAGTGTTCTATTAGACATGGTTTGAGTCGGATAGCTTGCATTTTATCTGAACTCATACCCGTTGACACTCCTGACATTTCAAGTGACATACATTTTATTTGCATTTATATTTACATTGACAAACTTTAATGTTCAGTTATCACACCGAACATTTTTTTTTTGGTCCTTCGAGCCGGATATATAATATATTGTCAAGTAGTGTTCTCACCTTGATTGTCCATTAAAGTTCATAAAAGCATTACATTTTTAATCTCTGCTGTAATGTAAGCAATCACGTTTGTTATTTCTATACATTGCCTTGCTTAAATGAGCTTTATATTGTCTATTGTTATATGAAATAGAGTTGAGATTGAACTATGCAGTTTTGATAACATGAATATTAATGTGTAAATTGAATTTTGCGTGATTTTACAAAGATATCTTTGTTATCCATGCCTTCAAATTTTAATGATGACATAATCATTTGATATACATACTTTACTGCTCAGTTTTAGTCAATACTCATTATTTTCGTTAAGGCAAAGTTTTATGGCTAACCGCTTAATATATTTAGTGCCAAGTGCCACGCAACGTACACGAGTGTCTGATATTGCGCTTAAAGAGTATTTCATCTATTTCAGAATAAGCTTTACGACTGTATAGTGAAAACAAGAACAAGAAATTACGATAGCGAGCACAAAGCATTTCTCAAAATGGTTCTCGATGTTAGAAGTAAGTTTACACAAATTAACACACATTACTCATTTTGAATTTATTACATTGACACCAAGTGGCTTAGTCCTTCCTAGCGACACCTTTGGAGGCCTCTGGAGTGCTGACGATTCTTTGGACTGGATTTGAGAATCTTTTTATACATTGCTACACAACAATGTAAAACAATCTCTCTCTATCGATAAAATTTACATCTCAATATCATAAAAATCATATAATTTTTTCAGAAAGATTCGTACATTCCGACGAGAAGTCAAACCCGGGGCATGTTATAGCTGCTCGCTCCGGGGGCAAGTACCCACCGAACACCAGCATCAAGATTCTAGTCCACCACGCACACTCCGACGAACCCATCACTTTTACCTCCGATGGTAAGTTAAAAAAGACCTTATGAAGGTGTAATAGAGCTTATTGTTTTGTGTACGTTTTACTCTAATGGAACCAGCACCATTGCCTCCGATAATTAGGGAAAATCGACTTTATTACTATGACGATAGAGTCATGTATCTTATTTTATGTTTGATGTTAATAAATCCTTCACCTGTATCTCCAATGGGAAGGGAACATTGACCTCATGAGTAACTAAATTACGTCTAAAACGTATCCATGTATATGATCGTATTTGAATTTGTCTTCAGTATAAAATCAGTTTGGCTATGTACAGTCAGCATCAAAAGTTGATGACCACATTTAGATTTTCAAAATCGCTGTACACCGTATTATACCCAAATCGCTCAACATGACAAGCGCCAGAAATGAATGATTATCATAAAAGGGCATAAGTAGGTGACCATCACTTTTCAAAAGTCGCTAAACCAAGTTATAGTAAAAAAAAGCATTACATTCTTCGTCTCTAAAGTCTCTGAACAAATTTTTGACAAAAAATAGCATACCATCGTTTATCTCTAAAGTCCCTGAACAAAATGAAATGTTTTTTGGGTTTAATATGTGTGTGTATTTTTTTCGGTAGGTATATGTATTTGGTATATAAATGAAGTAGACACGTGCACATGTAAATCACCACCCTTTTATTTATTATTAACAAATCAACATAATTAAATTAAATGGTTCGATAAATCAATACAGTTAATAATTATTATTTGTTTTTATTAAAAATCAACAAATTTGAACTTTCACAATCAAATCAATATTTTATAAACAAAAACAAGGTTTAATTTTTTATCAATTATAAAATGCTTGTTTTGGTTGTCTAGTATAATCACGGCAACGTCCAAAAATAACTTAACATGATAAATAACAAAAGTTACTGAACATTACTTCGTTTCGGATACGTAGCATGTAAACTTATACTATCAAAAGTAGTTTATGATTTTTATAGTACGATTGAATTAGAACCTAATCTGTATACATGTAAGACTCATTTTCAAAATTCACACCAATTCCGTTTTATTTCAATTCTTTGGGAAAAATAGTTGACAGTAAATGACAGTAGTAAATGACAGTATTTGAAAAACTATTTACCCTTGAATGTAAAAAGAATATTTCTACTTAATTATCAGTTTTGAAAAGTGATGGTCACCTACTTATGCCCTTTTATGATAATCATTCATTTCTGGCGCTTGTCATGTTGAGCGATTTGGGTATAATACGGTGTACAGCGATTTTGAAAATCTAAATGTGGTCATCAACTTTTGATGCTGACTGTACTTAATCTGTGTTTATTATTGAAAGTGAAATTGACTTTTAATGTTATTGCGATAAAGTTCATTGAAGGTTGTATTTTGTTTTCAGTGGAATCGACAGTGGAACATGTGATATTAACTGTAGTGTGTTCTCTAGATGAGGACATTAGAGAAGATATGTCTGAATATATGTTGCGGGTGAGTTTCATTAATTTTCATTAACTTTATGCTTATATAACTAACTTACGAACATCGGCCTTGTCGGAAATATTTAGAATGTATGTATTTTGCCTCAACACACGTATACGGTAATCAAATGTAAGGCTTATTTGTAAACCAGAGATATTTTAAAAAAAGGTCAATGGAAAATAGTTTTCCACGCTGTGACGTGTTTTTTATCTTTTCCAGGTACGGGGAGCCAAAGAATACTTAACACCCGGTAGTTCGCTCAGCGAGTACGACTACATACGCGAGTGTGTGCGTCTGGAGAAAGACGTAACGTTATGTTTAACTGAGGGCAAAGACAACATGTTAGCGCGAACTGAGCGGGATGACGCTAGGGACGCACATCTGACGCTCGACGAGCTGTTGCCGTGCCAGGGAGCTACGCCGCTGTTGTCCTTTGATAACTTATCAATATTGCTGGGTAAGTAGACACGTGCACAGAGTGCACGGTTGGCGCAGTGGTCGAGCCATCTATACGTATAATAAAATTATAACAGGCCGATGCCTGTACATTATATATATTGGAGAAAAACTAATATTGGTGTTTTTATTAGAGCAACAGAAGCCAACAGAACAGTTTTTAGAATTTTTGTTTGTCTGTCTGTCTGTATGTATGTTTGTATACGCAAAACGCAAAAACTACTGCATAGAATTGAATGAAGTTTTCACCAAGTCGCGGGTAAAAGCTAGTTATATAATATATAATTGCTCCGGGTTGTTCTGGTTCCGGGTTCCGGGGATGCGAATGCGCGATACAGGAACTATTCTTAATGCGGGGCAAAGTTTTCTTTTTTTTATGTATTTAAGAATAATTATTATAATAACATATGTTAGAGAAAACCTGGGCACATCTTCATCAACAGCTTTCTCAGGCGTTAGTCTTGCCTGCACGCGGTGAACGTTGTCACTGACAAACAAGGTGTGTGTAGTGCCATTGAAGGGCTTGGGCTGGCTCTGTCGTCGGGTAGTGATTAGATGGCACCAACAAACTGCTGTCAGTTTTTAAATCATTAATGTTTGTCAATTACAGAGACACTAGAAGGCGAGCTATCTCGTGCGATAGGTGTTACCGGCGCGGAAGGCAGTTGCTCACCTAAAGCAGTGTTTCAAGCCGTGAAGGCGATTTGCGCACTCGCTGGCGGAGTGGAGACCTTGCATGTTACGCATACGTTGAATGCGTTCGCGCAGGCATGTACGGCACAGGTGGGTAACGGTTTTGAGTTTTATTTGGGTTTACCTTAATCGCGAGTTAAGTGTAATGGCAAACGATTGTAATGTAAACCCATGCGTCTAACATTGATTGCTACTCCGTGGGTAATTTCGAAAGTGCACGGTAGGGCCTTTCGTGCTATTAACACTCATTTCAAGTACAAAATATTTTTTCCTTTTTGTGATTGAATTGAAGTGATTCTAATTGATCATTGCAGGGCAACAACAACGGCATGACGCCGGAGATCGAGGCGGACAACGGTCCGTACTGCGCGGTGTCGCTGCGCGGCGCCACGCGGCGCGAGCAGGTGGCGGCGCAGTGCGCGCGCGTGCGCGACGCCGTGCGCGCGCTGCTGGCGCTCTACGGCCGCACGCGCCTGCTCGACTTCCATCTCACCGACACGCACTACCTCACGCCCAACAACCCCGCCAGTCAGTCTTATACTCTACTCTTATATTGCTACTGAGATAAAAATTGGCCGCAACATTACCGTGTGACAAATATAGCATCACTCTTATAATGACTTGCACGCGCAACCATACTGCCTAAGTTACTTTAGTCTGCCATCGCATTTACGAACCTCGCAGTGCACCCTGCAGGGTGAAAAGCACATAAACGGTTCGTAATCACTCAGTCTTTGAATGTTCATGAAAACACACCATTATGAGTAAGGCTACGTGCAGCATGTTGGTGTATAGTGAATGTTCTCCTCGTTCTAATCAGCGAAGGTGGCCAATACAGCGAAGGTGGCCAATGCAACGTTAAACATACCAACAATAATATTAGACACCTACATACTTTACCTTTCTCATCTACAGAAGCGATTCCTGCGCACACGATATCAGAGACAACGCTATTCTGCATCGAAGCTGTTCACTGCCTACCTCTCTGCTGGAACCACGACGACTATCTGTTCCACGCACAAGTGTACTACGGAACGCGGCCGTTGAAGACACTGCACGTCACTCTGTCGTCCAAGATCGAGTGCGGAGGCTTCTATCCTAGGATTATATTCGATACTTGGTGAGTGTTTGTGTTAATATAGATATGCACGCAGTCATAACGCGCAGGCGAACGTGTGCAGTGCGCACTCAAAGTAAGTAAATACGTCAAATGTCATCGCGGTATTCAATGGCGATCATCGTTGATCGATAGTGTCGATCCTATTATCCAAAGTCAAGTATTATCTTAACCTAAGTTAAATAGATTATTTATCTATATTCAATTTTGTTTTATAAAAAACAGTATATATTGACGGATTAAAACATCTGCTAATTGACTGTATATTATTCTTGCGGAATCAAGTCCTCCGGTGAGCGAATCGTGCCGCCAATAAATTCAATTTAACTGAAGAAATTATGACGGACACGCTGTCAATCTTTCGGCCTGTAAGCCCCTTAATTTTCATTCGTATATTTACAGGTTAAACTTAGAAGACCTCCCCGTGAACACTCTCCCACGAGAGTCTCGTCTCGTCATCACACTATACGGGCGCACTCAACGCACAGTAGATAGTCAACACCAGAACGCTGAAAACAACCAGCAGAACAGCCAAGAGAATGAAGACAATAACGACATACAGTACGAGCTGGTGGAGCTGGGATGGGCCGCCATACAGTTGTTTGATTATGACGGGTATGTGAACACGATTTTGGACTTACCGCCTAATTATTTTAGTTCCTGAATTGTAGAGAGTATAAACTGCCGTTAACATTATGCTAGAGTGTGGTTTAGCTTTTCCAAAGTCCGTTCAGATCAAGTGTAACGAAATGCTATATTTCAGTATTTTTCACAGTGCCAATTTATTGTATCATGTCTCGATTTCCTGAAAAAGTGGTGTGAGGTATTCCAGAGCTAGTTGTGGGACATGTTAAACTTTTTTTTTGCTTATAGCTATCGTCATAATTATTCATGTGTGTGTGGCTCATGTGCCTTTCAAGCTTAGGAGTATTATTATTATTGTATTGTATCGAGACCAGAAAACACACCTTAATAATTAAGGTGTGTTCTCTGGTCTCGATGAGAATGTATATGTAGTATTGATCTGGGTGGCAGCAATCTAGTCATGCGGCCCTCAGTTCCTAAGTTTTAATTATATAGGTGTTACTCATGTACTATTAAATTGTTTCAGTATGCTAGCATCGGGCAATTACGTGTTACCTCTATGGCCGACCTTCTGTGACCGTCGCATCGGTCCAGCGCCGCATCCCATGCACTCACCGATGGGGCAATTCCCAGTCGTTAATATCGGTTAGTTAAAGTTAGTTTCGTAATAACAGTAAAATAATAAAAAAGATACTGATGAAACAATAACCTTTTTCAGAAATTCCTTTGTACGCGCACACGGGCGTCAAATGGACGAACATTGAGGAAGGGAGACAGAGGACGTTGACTCATGACTCGCTGCCCAAGTTCGACAGTCTGGACGGACACACGCAGTCGCAACTGCTACATCTTATTGAACAAGGCGCGTACCAGAGGATGCCGAGCGAATGTAGGGAGGTTAGTGGTATAATGTTGTTGAGGGAGCGAGACAAAACACGTTGACTTAAGACTCTTATCTGCATTGGACTCGGGAACGGCTGAGACTAATATTTAATTAATTATTTGGTCACAGATAATGTGGGAAAAACGTCAATACCTTGTGCAACTGGCCGGCGCGTTACCACTAGTTCTGATGGCAGCTACGAACTGGTACGGTGAGCATCGGGAACATCTGATCTCACTAGTTAAACTGTGGGAGAAACCTTCGCCTCTGAACGCGATGCATCTCCTGTTACCCTGGTAAGACACGTCTTTTATGTGTGGTTGGGGGTTGTGTTATATATAGTTTTATGTTTTGTTCGACCTTCTCTAATTCTAGTGGCCTGGTATAAGACGACTAATTAATTAATTATCTCTTTGTTAAACTGTCTCATTAGTCGTGGTTGATGTGACAGCGAAGGATTAGGGCATTTGTTTGATTCTTGAAATAAAATTGCTAAATTCTGGAAAAAAATGGTGTTTTAAAGAATCATAGTAGCAACTCAGATATTGTTATTGTTTCCGGTAGATGGCAATAGGC
Source organism: Shargacucullia verbasci (assembly GCA_947562105.1). NCBI lineage: Eukaryota > Metazoa > Arthropoda > Insecta > Lepidoptera > Noctuidae > Shargacucullia > Shargacucullia verbasci. Next base: position 10,276,795 of record OX387286.1, read on the forward strand.
TTGTCTATTACATGGAACTGAATACAAGCATCACCTAAATGTGAGTGTACTATAGTAGGTACACCTCTGCCTAACCATCACTGATCGTCTATTCCACAGTTTCCCGGACGAGGCAATACGCGAGACGGCGACGCAGCTTATTAACGAGATGTCGGACGATGATCTGTGTCGTGTGATGCCGCAGCTCACGCAGGCGCTGCGACACGAGACGTACGAGGCCAGTCCTGTCGCCGGTTAGTGTCGCATTTATTTATAGAGAAGTAGCTATTGTCTGTGGCGACAGTATTCGTCATGAAATAATAAACAGTCATATATAAAGAGTAGTTATAAACACAGAACAAACAAATGAAATACAAATGCGTAACATACATGGGTTACGTTTAGATTTCAATTTGGTGAATTAATCACCATACATGGTTTGCAATTTTATACATTTATGAGGCTAGGCTTTATTGAAAGTAAACTGCCATATATCCAACTTAATGTGTGACTGCGGTACCGTGCTTAAGGTGCCCAGCGTGTCTCCACACCTGCACGTCAGAAGAATTAATAGAACAGTCCTTGTAGCTAACTTCTGGGCTGGGACTATCTCGATTGCCATCGACTCGCTAAGAAGAAGAACAGCCATATAGCGGCCAAACTTTTTCAATAGTTTGGTTCGTATTAAACCCCCTATTACTTTGCATATAACTTGCCACAAGAGGGCTTTGCGATAACGCAGCTAAATATCTGTACATCTGTATCTAGGAGTTGGGAAAAACTAAATGTTATGATAATATCATGGATATAAAGCTATGCTATATTGCTAATAATATCAGTTGCTCTATATGCTGTGTTTTGTTTCAGAATTATTACTGACACGCGCCCTCGCCGGTCCTGCGGTCGCACATAAATTGTTCTGGCTGCTAGTCCATTCATTACCGAACGTACCACAGGTAAGTTTTACTATTTATCAGTATTTAGCATTCTACTATATGCCTTAGACTTTGCCTAATAAGTCCTATTTGGGAGTTTTTAAAGGAGGGATGTTCGTAGTCATTGTAACGTCATGTTATCGGATTGGTGACCATAGAACAAGCCCAAGTATTGGTGTTTAATGTTGTTGGGTGGTTATTCCATTAGAAGTTTGTCAGTCATATGGTGATACGTGGGTAGGTCTAAATATGTATTTTAAACGGTAGACTATATCGTTCTGTTGTAATGCATGTATACGTAGCTATAGGTGGGCATACTCTAAGCATGTTACGATGATACAAGTAGTTCAAATAAATTCGTTGAAGCTAACACACGTCTTACTCACTACAATTTTCTGTGCCAACCTAAAATGAACCTTATATCGCTGAACACGTTCTTATATACAAACCAACCACTGTACTCTACCCAGTTTTAGTAATGACGACTTATTTACATACACTTACATTAAGAACCTTTTCTCAGGCTCCAAACCAAGAGTTCCTAGGCATCAGCTTAGAAGAAGGTTCCAGTGAATCACACGAAGCCGACGCCGGCATGGCAGCCACATGGAGGTACAGATTACTACTGAGAGCGTTACTAGCGCTGTGCGGGGAGAACCTGCAGAAGACCTTGTTGAGGCAGCAGCTACTCGTTAAGGTTAGTTTAAAGTCACATATTTAGCATTTAATAAACCATAGACAACATTACTACCTAAAGTGTCTTAACCTTATGTGCTATATATGTTGTAGTTGTTTATTATCCCTTAATAAATAAAATAAAAATAAAAATAGACTTAGAATTTCGCTTACGCTAAAAGACCAATTAAGCGTGGAAAAGAGATATCATTTTTATATGAACACTACCCGAGAAAGAAAGAGACAGACGTCAATGTCAGTATGATACAATTTTTTTTAAGTATCGTTACCTGTAGTTACCCTTGTTTTAGTGTCAAATATATTTTATTAATTTATAAAATAATCGTGTAATTATTGGCGATAAGTGATATTTAGACTGCCATAATGTAATTTTCTTTTGCCAATTGTAACGTGAGAAATAATCCAAATAATTACACGTTTCACAGGTAAATGTGATTTTTTCATCGTACGTTTTGAAATCATATTTTGTGTACGTACTAGTATTAATTAGCCGAGAAAAAAATTTTTACCTTAGTATATTAGATTTTCTTCCGATACGTGGTAATATTTTGTAGATAAAACAAGAAATAAATAATATTTAGTTTAAATATTAAAGTTTATGTTTACGCTAGGGTTGACTGTAGAAATGACTTCACGAATGTCGATACAAAGTCGCTAGATTTTTATCTGATTATTAAATAATAGGGCCTAAGGGAACTAGCTATGGTGATATCATACATTACTACCAGTGCACAAAACTGTGACTAGTGGATAGCACAAGGTTAACTCTTTGTACTATAGTTATCTGTATGCTGCATACAACATCATCTTAAAATTATTATTATATTTTGTAATACTTATTGTATTTTCATAAATAAAATGATTTTATCCGTTTATTAATTTATAATAAGAGGATTTAATTAGTAGCGTATATACCTCTATTCATTAGGGCAAGATTTAATCTATCGATACTATACTATATTGACTATGCAAATACACAACCCTATTTTCATCTGACGTATCAGTAACTAACACATATGCATATTATTTTTCGGTATCTCCTACAAGCTGTCATTGTTCATCTTTTACATTCTAAATCTATGTAATAAACCATATATGTATATAAAATATTTAATTAAAATATTTATTGTTAATTGCGCGGACCTTGATGTATTATTATTAGTCAACCTTCGATTTTGTATCCGTAAAGTGTGATTAAAATAATAATATAATAATAATAATAATTTATTCAATAATCATTACAAGATAAAATTTTACAGTGGTGCTTAAATGTTAATTATATTCCTAATTCTTACGTGCCTGAACTAGGTAAATCCTGTGTTTCAGGCAAGAAGAGCTAAAAGGGTCTAAAGTAATTAATAAACAATCAAAGAGTTATTACATAAGTTCAAAAAGACCGAAGTTCCTAAATTAGACAGATTATAAATAACATGTGCGCGTGCGAGGGATACTGTATACTGATTTACGTAATTAGTGATTCCATTAGTTACAAACCATTTCTATATTATAGGACCATATGCAGTACACAAAAATATTTGATTGAGTGCAAGTCGATCATTTTTGTATTATCTCACGACTTCGTAATTTTTGTATCGACAGCACGGTTGGCGCAGTGGTTGAGAGATCGACTGCTGCGCTACGTGTCGCGGGTTCGATTCCCACACGGAGCATATATTTGTATGATCTACAGATAGTTGTTTCGGGTTTGCGTCTTTTTGTATGTGAATATGTGTTTGTAAACGCACCCACTATACAGGAATAATTCAAAGTGGGGGAAATGGTAAAAAAAAAATGTTTCGGATGGTAACGCGGTCTCTCCCGTAGACGCTGTCGGAGGTGGCGCAGTCGGTGAAGGACGCCAAGGAAGCTGGGCGTGGGCGCGCGCTGGGCGGCGGCGCCGCGCGCCTGGCTGCGTTGCTGCGTCACCAGCCCGCCGCGCTACCGCTCGCGCTGCACAAGTACGTGCACGACGTCGACATCAAGTACGTGCATATCATACTACTCTGTTACCTAGGAGACGGGGCGCGGGCGCGCGCTGGGCGGCGGCGCCGCGCGCCTGGCTGCGTTGCTGCGTCACCAGCCCGCCGCGCTACCGCTCGCGCTGCACAAGTACGTGCACGACGTCGACATCAAGTACGTGCATATCATACTACTCTGTTACCTAGGAGACGGGGCGCGGGCGCGCGCTGGGCGGCGGCGCCGCGCGCCTGGCTGCGTTGCTGCGTCACCAGCCCGCCGCGCTACCGCTCGCGCTGCACAAGTACGTGCACGACGTCGACATCAAGTACGTGCATATCATACTACTCTGTTACCTAGGAGACGGGGCGCGGGCGCGCGCTGGGCGGCGGCGCCGCGCGCCTGGCTGCGTTGCTGCGTCACCAGCCCGCCGCGCTACCGCTCGCGCTGCACAAGTACGTGCACGACGTCGACATCAAGTACGTGCATATCATACTACTCTGTTACCTAGGAGACGGGGCGCGGGCGCGCGCTGGGCGGCGGCGCCGCGCGCCTGGCTGCGTTGCTGCGTCACCAGCCCGCCGCGCTACCGCTCGCGCTGCACAAGTACGTGCACGACGTCGACATCAAGTACGTGCATATCATACTACTCTGTTACCTAGGAGACGGGGCGCGGGCGCGCGCTGGGCGGCGGCGCCGCGCGCCTGGCTGCGTTGCTGCGTCACCAGCCCGCCGCGCTACCGCTCGCGCTGCACAAGTACGTGCACGACGTCGACATCAAGTACGTGCATATCATACTACCCTGTTACCTAGGAGACGGGGCGCGGGCGCGCGCTGGGCGGCGGCGCCGCGCGCCTGGCCGCGCGTTCTCGCATTCAGTTCGCCTTGTGTACCACTATTCCTATTCCACATCAAAGTCGGTCGTGGGGGATAAAAGAAAAGAATCTCCCCGTATGATAATACTGAAGTACTTCCGTCTTAATGTGGGTAGTCAGCCCAACTACGAGCCGTAACTCAATAAGCCAGTCAACAAATTTCCATATTTAAATAGCTCATCTTTCCACCAATCTCATTAAAATTTCTGATGCTACGACGATTACACTACAAATGATGGCTTTTACATAATACTTTTAGCCTAATCTACGACGGACTAAGGTTGTTTATCCTCTTATCATTGTAATTACAAATTTATTTATTTGATTAATATGTGTATATTAAGCTCTTACTTCTATAAGTGGATAATTTTAATACCAAGTATATAATTAAGCTTGTTTGATACTTGTCATTTTGAAAGATACTAAACGAATACTTATTGTATCTAGGTCTTGCATGTACTTCGCATCGAATACGCTGCCACTCAAAATCAACTTCATTGGCAGTGACAACGCAATCATTCCAGCGATGTTCAAGGTAAAAAACTTATTATAAGAAAAATGTGTGAAACCATAGAGAAGGAAGTAAATGAATGCTGCTCACATGCATGTATCGTGAAAGTTTCTCGCACTCATTGAATTTTTGAAGTCGTCCCGTGGACGGTAGCTCTTTCGTGAGACGACGGCTGGCGTGGCGATGAACTAGCATCATAAAACAATCCTTAAATTGGTTACTGTCGTGATAGATTGGTTAGTCCAGATATTTCTCGCGCCGCTCATAGTCCCATGAACAATCTATTTACTTATTTCTCCGTGAACTTAATTTTCCCATTTATATTTTATTTTATTTACATACATATTTTTCCCGACAGGTTGGCGACGATTTACGTCAGGACGCATTAGTTTTGCAAGTTATCAAAGTGATGGACAGTTTGTGGCTGAAGGCGGGCTTGGATTTACGAATAGTAACCTTCCAAGCGTTGCCTACTAGCGATAAAAGAGGTAAATGTTGCTAAATTCTTTTTCTTTTGATAGGACGCATAATGTGGCCTGCTCTAGTGAATATTATCAGTGTGTTTCATATTTCTATACAAACTGGCTGGTTTTAGGTTATTGAGTTATTTACGAACTCGTCCTCATGGTTTCAACGAAGCTCTAACAGATCATTAGTTTGAAAACAATTTAATTTCTTAATAATGATCGGAATCAAAGGTGCAGCTATAGTGCAAATAGTAAACTACCGTTCAGTTAAATATAGAAAGTTCTGTTCGGGCGTTTACTCCTATATAAAGGCTGACGTCAATATCAAAATATTCATGATCATCAACATATATTCTTGTATTCAGGTATGATCGAAATAGTGTCGGAAGCGGAAACTCTCCGCGCTATCCAGACAGAGTGGGGACTCACAGGGTCCTTCAAAGACAAGCCTATAGCCGAGTGGTTGGCAAAACACAACCCCTCGGAACTCGAATATCAACGTGCAAGGGACAATTTCACGGGTAAGTTGTTTTTGGCATAACTACACTGTTTTATTGTGAATTAAACTATAATACTATAGTCAAAAGCAGCAATGGGTGGCCTTAACTGAAGCAACGGTTGCTGGGTAGATCAACAGCATATTGGCCCGATGATATTGTGATACTGGCTGAAAAAAAACGCGGTCCCTTAGACAAGCAGACAGTTTTATAAAGCAAGCAAAAATGACAAGTTCGTAAATATCAATCCCATACATGTAGCTGGCTTTTCTTTTCGGGTGGTTGAAGATTATCATCCTGTCTATGGTAGGACTAAACTCAGTAATATGTATAAATTATATGATAATGACTATGGTATACTTGATGGTGATCTTGATCTTGATGGTGTGTGTAGTTCGCCAACCCGCACCAAGCCAGCGTGGTGGACTAAGACCTTACCCTTCTCTATATGAGAAGAGGCCCTTGCCCAGCAGTGGGACAGTAATGGGCTGAATTTATTTATTTATTATTATGGTATACCTGATAGGTGTCCATGCATTGTGTAAATGTTTATGGCCTGATATTTACAACGGAATATCTTGTGTTTTAGCTTCCTGCGCCGGCTACAGCGTGGCGACATATCTTCTAGGTATCTGCGATCGTCACAACGACAACATAATGTTGAAGACTTCCGGACATCTGTTCCACATCGATTTTGGCAAGTTCCTCGGTGATGCGCAGATGTTTGGCAATTTCAAGAGGTATGATCACTATCTTTGGTATATACCTATATAAAAATATATACCAAAGTCTTATAACTTTTTAGTAAATCTATATAGTAACTTTCTATGTTTTTCTGAATGTACGCGTAAATAAATAAGCCTGAAAACATGTATAGTTGATCTTGAGTTGAAATAAATATGTTTACATATTATAAAATTTCGTTGACAATGCTTCGATACTGCATATGAGCATGACTATTCACTAACACACTAATCGCGCAACTCACTTGTTATAGTTACATGATATAATTACTTAAGTCATATGAATATTTGTTTTCACAGAGATCGAGCGCCATTTGTACTGACCCACGACATGGTGTACGTGATCAACGGCGGCGAGCGTCCCACGCAGCGGTTCCAGCACTTCGTGGAGCTGTGCTGCATGGCCTTCAATATCGTCAGGGCCCACCATGACCATATACTGGACCTGTTTGCGTTGGTCAGTAATTTGTACGATCTAGTTGTCTATCAGGTTTTAAATATATTTCAGCTAAGGCCAAATTAATGAATTTTAGGTTGTGATTCCCATCTTTTTTATCGCTTAATTTACATTACCTACTTAATTTACGGGTTTGTCTTCCTTAAAACTTACTTGATTTTTGGATAAAAATGTAAAGAGATAGATAGATATACGCTTTATTGCACACGATGCAGTTCAAAAACATATACATAAAAATTACAATTTGCATATACAATGGGCGGCCTTAGAGAGGCACGTGAACAGTAGACTGAGAGGCTAAGTTGATATTGACATAAGTACAAAGCCAAAGAAAGGTTTATATTTTACAATAGTGTGTGTATATGGTGCTCGTGTCTTAAAAATGTATATTTTGCTTTAGATGGCGATGTCAGGCGTGACTGGAGTGACCAGCGCGGCAGTGAGCTACGTGCGCGCGGCGCTGCTGCCCGCGGCTACTAACGCGGAGGCGGCTGCAGCCTTCGCGCGGCTCATACACTCCTCACTCAAGAGCAAGTACGTGTCTACTTACGTTTTTCATATCTACTAGTAAAATTTTGAAATCATGACGAGTGTTTATTTATGAATAAGTCAGTTTTTTTAAACGTTTCCCGACACTAGGATTTCTCCTGTCTCGTGGGTACATTTTTACAAACATACATGTCATGCACATACAATCAGACCTGAAACAACTATCTGTAGATCATACAAATATTTGTTCCGTGCGGGAATCGAACCTGCAACATTTACCGTAGAAAGCTAATAACTTAGCCACTGCACCAACCGGTCCGTCAATATTTGTATGATCCATATTTGTCTCATAAAAACGCTATAGAAATGGACAAGAAAAAAACTTCTGAATTTGATCTTATGAGGTACGAAATCAGCTTGACAAGTTCTTAGGGGACTCCCATATTGTTTCTAAATGTCTTAAAACAATGCTTTTATATACTGGTTTTAGTAACTGACTAAAATTATAATTGATGTTTGGAGCATCCATATCGCTGTACAAGTATTTTAAAGTTTAAAAAGATAGAGGCGTGTTTTGCTCATAATAATGAGCTAAATTGTAGCATTATTTGTTCAGATTCACACCAATAAACTTCTTCTTGCACAACTTGGCTCAACTGCGCGCCAGTGGAGACCAGAGCAGTAACACCTCGGAGCTGTTGTCATTCATGCCGAGAACGTACACGTAAGTTATATTCCAAGTCTTAAGTATAGCGTAAGGGGGAACAGTTTTTAAGCTTTCTGCAATACCTTTTTGAAGCAATGGGGGCCATGATAAAAATAATTTATAGAAGGCAGTGTGCATGTAAAATACAAAGAGAAATTACTATCCTATAGGTGCTTCAAAATGAAGGCAGTTTATAATGACATGATTCCACTTTTCCTTCACAGAATGGCCCAAGAAGGTCGCCTCGTGAGCGTAGAATGTCTCGGTTACGAAAAACGCTACGACCCAGAAAAGCATTACGTATACGCGCTACGTATCTACAGACAAGGACAGACTACGCCATTCGTGCTGTATCGCTCCTATAAACACTTTACTGAACTATACCAGAAAATCTGTCTGCACTTCCCCTTAGCCAAAGTACACAGGTAAGAAATTATTCGTACGTAACAACGTACAACGTATTTCATTTATTCATAGAGACTTGCGTATTAGTAAAATCTAGGTTCTTCTATCGAGTTGGCACAAGCTATATCATGGAGTTCGCTTATGCCGTAGTGAAAAGTTTAGCTAGTCAACAATGGTGCTACCGAGGCAGATTAACTATAAAGTAACTGTAAAGCAGTGCCGCTCGTTTGTAAGAGCGCTTATCTGCCTACTGAGAAATTTCTAATGTCACATATGTTGCAATATTTTAATATTTCAAAATGTCCCACCCCATAGTCGAGTTTGCCTATTAGAATCGTTTCTTTATATAAATACTTATCAACTAGTCACAAACTCGTGTGACTATTATATGGAGTCATTAAGCGGTCTAGTTTTAGCGCAGTCCAACCTAGCACCGGTGGCGCTAGCGTCGGTTTTATTAATGTTCAATAACAAGCGCATTACATTGCCTACAAATTCTTTTACATGAATGTCATGTAAAAGATAAGATTAGTGTATTTATCGATTCAACCTGCGATTAGATTCAAAACAAAACTCGCTAGACTTTGTAATGCAATAAATATAATAAATTATTTCGAAATGTTGATAAAAAATTGAATGTATTTATATTGAAAATACTTTGCAATCTAATCCAACGTTAGTTCTGAGTCCATAAGGTTTGGGTTTTAATGATTAAATTCATAATTGGTTCACAGTGGCGTGCGGTTCATAAAGACAAAAAGACATTGCCTACCCTACATAGCTCAGATAAATATTTATTATAAGATTATTCACATACATCATTATTTAATCGACAAGACTACGAACCAATACGAACAAGCAGTAGGTATTTTTGATAAGTAAAGCTTTTAAAATTTTCTGCCTACTCTGTCTAAAATCTTTATGCACGCCGCTGTTGGTTCATATTTTTGCAAATTTTTAGTTTAGTTTAGTCGTAGGAGACACAAACGATAATAATATCTGTGAAAATATAAATTTATTATATACAATTATATAGTATCCACTTTCGTGATTAACATTCAAGCATTTATGGATATACGAACAAGGTTTAACTTACATGCTTTTTTCGGGGATGCAAGAATAGTTTAGGTTCAGCTAATGACCTCGCAGCTTCAAGAACTCATCAATAAGAAATCAGTAAAATCCCACAAGTTAAGCTAATTATACTTATAGTATTCAAACATACTCTTACATCAACTTATCACAACTTTACAAATATATCTCGCATCATTCCGTATCAAGCTTCACTGTTATCTTTATTCTCATCTGCTTCAACTTTAAAGTTTAAATCCATCACCGTTTGTTTACTCTGTTTTGTAGAAGCCGTATTCATAGGTCTATTTATATTTTCTCTGTGTTTAGATATAATGTCCCAGCTGCCCGTATCGATAGGCTTGCTATAAGTCACATTGCCGCTACTCTTCTTTTCTTCTTCTGTTTTAGAGATCTCAGCGTAAGGTGGAGGCCCGCTAGTCTTACTGATACTACTTTCTAGAGTGTTTGTTGTATACTGCGTCTGTCCTTGAGCTAAAGGATTGTTCGCTGCACTCGTATTTGCCTGTGCTAAAGGATTTGCTACAGGTCGTTGTGGAGCCGCGTTTTTCTTCTTTTTGTCCCTTTTAGCTTGCTTCGCTTCATTTTTCTCCCTCTCTTTCCTTAACTTCTCCTGTTTCGCTTGCTCTTGTAGCGCTAGTTTCTCCCTTTTCTTCTGCTCTTCCAGCCTTTGCTTTTCCAATTTCTTTTGTTCGTCTAATCGTTGTTTTTCTAACTTCTTTTGTTCTACGATTCTTTGTTTTTCTACTCTCTTCTGTGCGTCTAGTTTTTTCTCCTTTGGTCGGTCATTCTCTTGGTTGTTATTACGTGATTCATTTTGTTCGGCTCCACGCGGGTCTTGTGACACCCCTGGGTTTTCTTGTAGTAGGTTTGGTGGAATATTTTTGTTCTTTATTAAGTCGCTAGTGCTTTTGACTTGTCGTAACTGTGTTGGTGGTTGCTCTGTTGTTGTGACTGGAACGACTGACGGCGTTATCTTCCTTTGTACCTCAGGGTAGTTGTAACCTGGAAATTTTAATTAGAAGATGTAAAATTAGAAGGTCCGAACACATTGTACGAATTCAAAACTTCTGTATAACGAGGGAACTCTTTTTTTGACTGAAAATTAAAACTTAAAATAGTTCTTTGTTAATGAAATAACACTCACTGAAGAATTCATCCCTATTAGTTCTGTAAGCGCCTGTCAGTGATACTACCGAGCCGATATCACCACTGTCCCTGTGCGACTTCCGTCTCTTTCCATTGTAGAAATTGAGAGAGGCCTTGAACCCGCCGAACTTGAACATTAGACTGACGTACGAAACACCTCAGAAGAACGATAGTGTTGCTATGTAGTTCACTGTGTTGTCAACTGAAAGAATTTCAACAAAACAATCAATACTCCTTCGTTTAATTAAATTGATTAGGTAATGAATTATAAACTTAATATGTGAAAATTATGATTATGTTTAGTAAACACAAATGTTTGACAGTTCCGATTACTATAAAAATCATCTTCAAATATGAGAATCACACTCACCCGTGTCAGGATATCTAATAACTGTTATTAAATATTAAAACAACACAAAATTTAATGCAAATAAACAGCAAAAGTGGCGACAACATTCGTTCAGCCATTACTGTTTAAATCAATACGCCTGTGTTACCAGATAAGATAACGGCCGAGTCTCGTTTCCGAGTCGCGCGAATAATGACTGTAATCTTATCAAACTAAAAATTATTCTATGTAATCTAAGCGACGGATACGGAGGTAGAAGAGTTAAAGACTATAGGTGATTAATGAAGGTTAATTACGCTTGGATTAAGGCGTTAGCTCTTAGTTTGTTGAGAAGAGGCAGTTATGGGCTATCCAGACCTTTAGTTTTGTATGGCATGTCAACTTGCGATATCGCTACAGATGGGTGTCTACCATCGCACCTATATTACAAACAAACTCACATCAGAATCACAACCTTTAGGCTACTACCGAGAAATGTGAATTTCAATCCAGAAAAACCCAGTAACACGTGCAATATCTTTGGAATTTAGTCGCCCAAGGCATTAAGTTTGATAAAACAGAGCCTCGATCTATCAAATGTCAAACTTATCGAACATATCAAATAGACTGAGTCAGTCATTATGAGTCATGCATCGAAGAAAGTTTCATATCAATATTATAAACACGATAATCCCTTTTATAAGTTATCAATAGATATATATCACACCTGTATTCCCCGAGGGGTTAGGCAGGTATTTTCATTACACCCACTATTCGCCGATGCTGTTATTGAGTCCCACATAATACTCACAAGTAAGCTGCTGTATTTAAATCTTTTTAAATCTGTTTTATTCCAGTCTACCATCCGGCCTGCATGTCGGTCGCTCGAACACTCGTCAGGTGGCAGACCGACGCTTCGGCGATGTGCAAGCGTTCCTGACATCACTGTTTAGTCTGGCTGATGAGATCGCACATTCGGACCTTGTGTACACATTCTTCCATCCGCTGTTGAGAGACCAGCAAGATGTGGAGCCTCAGAGGATGAGGAAAGGTCAGTAAGAGTCTGCAAAGCTGATGTGTAAAACACACGCTCGGTCGCTTTGTATGTAGATTTCAGGACAATTTGGGCATTAACCTCCACGACGAGAACCACATCCAGACCGTCCAAACGTTTGGCTTCGACTATAATTATGCATAGCACAGCAAGATTTACTGATCGAATAAAAATAAAAATTATCTTGACCAATCCGCTTCTGTCTAGTATGTCATGTAAAATCTTACGGTTCAGAGTTCGTTTTAAGGGTTCCGGTGGGGAATTCGCCGTTTATTAAAAAATATATTCAAAAGATTCTGATGATTTTTTTATGATTTACAGGTGAATCAACAGAGGCGGAGAACAGTGGGTCAGGTTCCTTGAAGTTATCGGTGCAATACGCGAGTGGAGTACTGTCTGTATTAATACTACACGCCCAGTCGCTTGCGCTGACGCCACAGGGCCTCCCGCCCAATCCTTATGTTAAGGTAAATATTTTTTTAATAATGCAAATTAGACTTGCGACGTGATTACGTAAGAAAATCTGACAGCCACAGTGACCAACAAACAGTACATCTCTTTCTCATTTATATATATTTTTTTATAAGAGAGTGGTATATCATGTTTATTAGCAATAGCAACTGTCACATTTTTTAACGTAATACATGGTGGTTGACCTTTTATCTGGTAGAAGACGAAGAAAGGTTGATTGAACATTAGGTCACATGGCTGCATCAAAGGAAAGACTTGCAAAAATCTGCTTTATATGTGTGTTGTTAAAGTATATAATATATTGTATAAATTGCTAATAACTTTTTTATCCAGGTGTACCTAGTACCTGACCCAACAAAAGAAACAAAAAGAAAAACTCGCGTCCTCAAACGCAACTCTCACCCATCATTCATGGAGATGTTAGAATATAGGCTGCCGATCGAAGTCGTCACCAACAGAAGTCTACAGGCAACCGTATGGAATTATGACTCTTTACAGGAGAACCAGTTTCTAGGTGGAGTTGTGATACCGCTCAGTTCTTTGCCCCTGAGGCAAGAGACCGTAGCCTGGTACCCCTTAGAGTATATACCTCGGTAGCTAGTGCTGTCCCGCTCCGCTATTTGGAGCACTGAGTTCCCGAAATACCCCATGTGATAAATCAATTAGACTTGCCGCTTGTGTTACGTCACCGTTTGGGCCACATCGAATGCAGCAGTTGTGCAACAATGCGATGTTCAGTACACTGCGCAGGTGTCAATTGCAAAGCCACGAAATTGTATATCGTATTTTACACTGTATCAAGCGGGATTCACTGAATAATTAGGTACATCAAGAAATTTCATAAACTTTAAAATTTGGATGCTACCTGCGCATGCGCATGTGAATGTATAACTCATCTTTTTACTTGGTAAAAGTGTATAACAAATCATTTATTAAAATAATGTGACGTCGGCTAACATTTAAAATTTACTGAGTATTTCATGTAATTTCTATATGTGGTTGTTTTGTGCATAACGTGCTTTGCTCGATTGCATCTATGCTTCGGCTGCATTCGATGTGGGCCAGCCATTACAGTTGTTGCAAATCACGAGCGCGTTGTGACTTTTATAATCATTTATATAAGGTTTAAATTGTGATGATTCAATCGCGTTCATGTTTTGAAACAACTATATTCTGGAAATTATAATATTTGATGCGGAAATCTGATCTGTGAACTTGTAGCATATTGTATTGTAACATAAACAAAAATGCCCGACGTGATCTGCATAAAATAATAGGACAGAACTTGTTTTTCACGATCAATATTTTAGTAACAATATTTGTGTACAGTATCAAATGTATTCGAATTTTGAAATCGAAAGTTGATCAGAATTCATCAACGACTCGGGCTAAAAGTAATTTCGAACTATACATGTAACTACTGTTCAGTGGAGAGACAGCATTAGTTATTTTTTAACTTTATAGCAAGTTGAATATATTCTTTATTCCATACAGCTTAAAGAAAATTTTCTAGTTGTTTTTCTGTCCCGTCAGATGTCGTTGCACGTAATACTAGGATTGTCGAGCGAGGGCATCGCTATATGATTGTCAATTGTTGGTTAATATGGACTTCCCCAATAATATAGCTTTATTATTATCGTCTTGTAAGAATTCTATGTGGAAAGGGTAACGTTCGGAGTGGTTACCACATTTCGATTTTCTCCTCGTCCGCCTCAGTTCGATAAACAACCTTATTTCCAACGATTTAAAATTCATTTTGATTTAGATTCAGCAGTCAATTTATGTCAGTCATATTACTTGCAAACTCTCAGTATTTCAGTACAGTAAACACAATATAATTCCACAGTATTTGGTGGTTCAGTGAAACCAGAGTGTTCGGGATAGAAGTAATATGTTAATATCTACTACTTACCTACGCTTTAGTGCCAAAATGCCTTGTGGTGTCGTCGCTTCGGTGGTAGAGAGTCGGGTCTGAATCGAGTTAGGAAGTTCTAGAAATATCGTCATTCCTTCACAAGATAGAGATGGCAATACACACTTGTAACGCTTTGTCTCTTTTCGTCGGAATAACGATAATTCTAGAACGAAATAGTGGGTTTGTTGGTTCTTTTGAAAAGTTTTTAGCATTTATCAGCTTATTGTATTAGACATATCTATAATATAACATTGTAACGATACCTAATTAAAAACTATTCCAATAAAGAAGTTTTAACTTCGCTTGTAAGTACATCTTCATAAAGACCTGTTTACATTTTGAATAATGCAAGTGGTTTTGCTATTTTCAGTACTTTAGCCACTGGGACTAATCAAAATGTACTCAAGGCAATCTTAGGCCAAAATAGACTATATTAAGTCTTATAGGCATAAACAATATTAATCACATATCATATACCAAGTATTTAAGTCTCATTATGTAACATTTTGTATCGATGTTTTGTTAGACAACTGCGCATGTCGTGTGATAAACAGAACTATGAAATAATACACCTCACTTTAAGTATTAAATATCAATGTATTGTTCTTCTATTTAGAACTGGTCAATTTAGCTTAAAATAAACTATGCATTATCAAAATGGTACTCCCGAATATAATGTACAGGAATATCAGTTTCGACGTCACCCTAATTTTTAAATCTTTCTACAAATGTAAGTATCAATGAACTTGTAAATTTGTACCTGTTTAAATTTGCGTATTGGCATCTATTACTTTAGTCACATTCCAATATAAATTCTATTTTTAGATTACTTTATGTAGCTTTTATAACGGTTGCGTTGCGTTCGGTGCTTGTGCGTCGTCTAAAACTATTAACATCAAATTTTACCACGTTAAGGTACATAGATACGGCACACACGTGTATTTTAGTATTTTTATATTCTTATTTAGAGATCTGAACGGATTGTTACGGTCGTCCCCCTTACTGTCGCTTGGTTTCGATGAAATATAACGCTTTACTATATTCATATATCTGTGTTATTTGATTGTTATTCTTAATAGGTTATTTTTAGATTAACTATTTATTGGAAAATGTAATAATGACCGATGTATTTAAGATATATTTTTTACGGTAGTGCTATTGATATTATTTTTTTATTTGCGCAAATCATACATATTGCAATTATATTTTTGTTTGACAGTATACTATCTTGAATAATGAACTTTTTAAAATCAACCAGTTGCTTGTAAGGTTATATCAATTAAATGTAATATCCGAATTTCAGAGTAGTCTTTATCATAGTATCAATGGCTTCCAAAGTTGCTCTATTTCGAGCAACTCTAGTTCACTTTGAGCTTGTACTCGACTGAACTAAGGCAACCTAATGTACATAATACCTACGTAGATAGATTTTGTACCGAAGCAGTCTGTCGGCCTAACTGAAACATAATAACTAGTTGTTGTTAATGCGTATTGTGATGAAATTTACAATAAAATTGCTCTTGTATTACTTTTTGGTTTTATTTATATTCTTACATAACTTTGGTTAGAAATCACATTATTTATACATTATATGTAAAGAGTAGCAAGTAAATGGAGTGCTGATACACATATTTTTCAAACCAATACCCCACGTATGAGTGAGATTGCTTCGTAAGTTTTGGAGGAACTAGGGTAATGCATTGGCGTATTTGTGTGCAAGTCTTCGCCGCACTTCACCCGAAATTTTATTGACATTCCATTTGCTTATTATTCCGTGATGATGATTATGACCAGAATAGTTTTCAAAACAAGTGATAGTAACCAGAAAATATACAAATAAATACTTTCAAATACCTCAAGTGTGTTTTTTGTCAATCTATACAACGTGTATAAATTAACAAAATATACAAGTCATATTTAACTTGTTCATGTCTTATTTTAATATAATAAAGATACTATTATTTAGTACTGCATAAAAGTAAATACCTATGGCGAGGACACTTTGATTTAAAATGGCGTGTAAGTTAAGCGAGAACTGGAGATTTTCGACACGACTTTCTATAAGACAAGTAACATTCGCATACACAACAACAATTTAATTATATGACAGCGTTCTCATAAAAAAACGGTCGCGATTTGCCGCTAATGAGATGGCGACAACTTTATCAAAGACTGGTCATCTAAATATTGCCCACAATAGAACAGCTTGGAAATTGAGGACGCCTGCGCCCAGCAATGGTATGTGCGACTGACTAACAGTACCCAAAGGTTCTTCTACAGAGTCATATCTTCATCAGGCGCAGCTTTCATTAGATAATCGTTCACACCGTACGGCCTCTCCTTCAAACCATTCAACCCTAAATAATAGGGGGGTGTGGCATCAGTCGGTAAATAATACACCCCCGTTTCATTGAAATTAGTTCTCGGCCCAAGGGTGTTCGTCCTTATGTTTCCTTCATAGCATTTTCCGTGACGTGCGTCTGCGACTGAGTCGCAACGAACTGCGATGAATTTGTCTGGGTTGGTGTACGATAGAATCCAGTAGAACGCCGCTCGAACATGGCTGCATAGTTGGAAACATGGCAGGATGAAGTCTCCTTGTATAGCTGGTTGAAATTCACCTGAAATTTACAAACGAAGTGTAGGTGTAAAGGATAAATAAATATTGAATATCAGCAAATTTTACTAACTCATCAGTTTATCTGTTGCAGGTATAACTGCTGAGCGTGAGGTTCTGGGTTCACTTCCCGGGTCGGGCAAAATATTAATATATAATATAATTTTCAGTATCGGCATGGAGTCTGGAACTGTGCTTGGTATATATATAGGTATATATATAGGCTCGCCCTCTATTACATAGGACTCAATAACAACGATAGTATAGCTCTGCTTAACCCTTCAGGAAATACAGGCGTGATCCTACAGCAAAAATTAAATTAAACATAAGGCCTAGGTAACAACTCACCCCCATTAGCATAGAAGTCAACATGTCCCAAAGGCTCAGCTATCCCGAAGCCGTCTATATTGGTGTGTAACACGTCCACATGATGCGCCGCGTCGGCGTGCAGCCGGGATGTGGGCGGCACGTTGCGGAAGCAAGGACCGGCCGGGTCTAGTCCTAGGAGATCAAGAATAACTCGTTTATTGTTATTTGTTTGGTAAAGTTCAAGATTGATATTAGGTACTAATGTAACAAGAATATTTATCCAACCTTGGAGACGGTTTTAGTCTTCAAATATTTCGTAGCGGGTTCCATATTTGTTTTCCAAAGGAAATTATGGGATTTTTATTTGGATAATAAGAATACAAAAACTATAATAAAATATATGTATAATAATACATGCATACAAATTTTACAAGGGAGGGGACGCCCTAAAAGGACATACGGACCTTATTGGTGATGTCGTTCAAAAAGGTCAGATGCGCAGTATCCATAACCGGCGTTCATGTATGAAACGATGCGTGAATGTAAATGACGCAAAAGGGTTATGTAAGGATCGTTAGCACGTGACGTTCCGTAGTTTCTGCCTACTCCCATGGGAAAAAGGCGTGACTTTATGTATGTACCTACAAATTTTACAAAAAAGTAGTCTCGTTTTGTGATTTTACCCATGAACCTTTGCCTTAGGTAGGATTAAAATTGTACAAACCAGTAAGCCTGGCGGGTCGTCGCCCGGTCAGTTGTTTGTAGGTGACGGCAGCGTGCGAAGCAATGTGGGCGCCCAGGCTCGCGCCCACCAGCTCTAGTCTCCGAGAAGATAAGCCTTGGAACGTCAGGGACGCGAGGAATTGGCCTAGAAGCTCGCCCAACGGCTTCGTGAGACGCGCTGCTCTGTGAAATAAGTACGGAAATCATGTTAATTACTGTAATATTTTTATAAGTAATCCTACCTAACAGTAGCATTTCATGAGAAGCTGCAGATTCAAGGACGGACTTATGTGTAGAATAATATAAATCTACTAGTTCTCTTTGTAAACATGAGGGAAGCAAGGAACCTTGATTCCGTGCTACGGAGATGTCAAGACGGAGTAGAAGAAAAAAAATTTTTTGTGTTAAATTTCACTGTCTCCGGCACGGCTACACGATATGTGCAAAAAACCTCACGTTCTTATATAATTAATGCAATCGGCGACTGTCACTAAATATGCATATCCATCTCAATACAAGTACCAAGTGCCTCGAGACAGCAAATTACGCGTTTCCTTTTGCGTGTGCGCCGGAGAGCAAAAAGTAGCGCGCCGGGAGATACGCCGCATGTGCGAAAGACGCGCACACTTGTATTGGACCCTTGTCCCAACGTTGGCGGGGATAGGCTGAAGATTAACTATTCTTGTTCAAGAAATTTACCATACCTAGTGACTGTAGAATAGAAAAGAATAGATATAGATGTCCACCGTGAAGGTTCGATATGGAATCTCGGTCATATTTACATTGAGTAATACGATTGTATGAACGATCTATTCAATGTATATATGCCTAGTCAAGTGATGGTGACCATGATAAAAAAAATACCTACTCTACTCCTACTAGATTCTGGTGGTAATAAGATCTTTAGAGCAAGTTCTCGGTCTTGACTAATTTATAACTGTTGAGCGGCACTCGTATGCCCTGGTAACAAATTGTCCTGTTAAGTCGCTAACTCGATGTCCAGTTCTAATCTGAATGCGCGATCGCTTCTTGGTTGGGCGATTGATTGTTCGTTCAATTATTTAAGTATATGTCGCATTTATTACTACTCGCCGCCAGTGGAACCAGTGCCTAACTATCAGCATATTAAAATCTCATGGGAATGCCAATGTTATTTTTAACATTAGAAACTTGAGTTCAGACTACAGGTGCTGTGATGGTAGGTGGAATAATTTATCGGAGATTTGGAAATATGCAAATGGAAGCGACACAGACAAGACGAATATCGATGTCAGAAAACAAGACGTTTAGATTCTAACTAGACTGATACTTAGTAGCATAGATAACTAGTTAATATAACATTTTAAATGTCGGTAATGTTAATTCAATACTACCTGTATTTGTTTTGCTATTTATGTACGTTTTAAAAGCGGCGTTGATATAAATAATATATCTTCTATAGAAATAAAAATCAATGTCCACATGTATGACGGATCATCACTTGAGAACAGCTTGACCAATTTGGCTGTGTTCGGAATTGTCAGGACCAGGACAAGGTTTGTATGAAAGATTTTTTTGTAAAATCCACCGGAAACGTCGGAAATTTTGATAGTAATTTTGTATGAAAGCCTCAATAAAAAAATTGTGACGCTTATTTTGAAATTGTAAATTGCACCCGTGCGAATCCGGGATGGGTCGCTAGCTTCATAAAGACTATTCTATTTTGTACTGCTAAGTGCGCCAAGTTGTTTTATTGTCCTTTTTAAATATCTCGCGCATTTGTTTGTATATAGAAACTTAACGTTGTTTCGGTCGTGAACTTAAAGACTGTTACGCGAACTGTTCGGCTATATACTGTATAGCGTGTACCGCCAGGTACAAAGGACAAGGAAGGGAAGTAACTATGATTCCTAGATTAATGTTACTTAGTAGAACGCTAAAGTAAGAGCTATAGGTATTTTTTGTCGAGCTACAAATAAAATCTTGCCTTGATGAACATGCACTGCATATGCTTCGTTGGAGGTGTTGCCACGTTTTTTTTTTATAAAACTGGTTATCAGAAAATCAGCCAGTGCCAAACCAGTTTCAAGGCATTGGCTAATGAGTAGTATTGCTTCCTTCGCTCGCTCTCTTTATGGTACGTGCTCCAATGAAACTTAACGAGATAAGCAGTTATAGGCTGGCTCTCATTGCACAGATTCTTGTAATCTTATTTAATGTGTGGAGGTAATGAAAATGTTGTTTCTATATTTCCAAATTCTGACTGTTATTGACAACAATTTAAAAAATTATAAAGTTTATAGTTTATATCGTGGATACCTTTACTCCTCGGTTGAAAATTTTGTGTAGTTTTCTTACACGGGGTATTATGATCCGTTCTACATTCAGGTGGCACCCTGACTGGATATGAATCCGGTCCGTGTGTGATTCAACCTTGAGACCGCTGGCACCACCCGGGTGGAGCGAGCAACAAACAAAAGCGAAGTGACTCGATAGTATCGTGTCAAATGTCAGCTAACCGGTGTCCAGTGACCTAATGCAAGAAGTATTTGTAGAATCTTGCAATAGATATGTACTGTAAAATGTAACTTACATCGGATAAGTCCGCACTAAAATAGGGAATATCTCCAACACGATGACATTACGGCCAAGAGCGAGGTTTTGACCCGCGAATGTGCGGACTAGTGGCGAGAACGATCCATCCATGTAACCGCTGATTATCACCTGCGGAGTTTCAAATGAAATAAGCACATTTTCTGTCTAGGCACAGTTCAAAAGTGATTTGTAGAAAATTCGTAATTGATGTCCTCAAAAATACACAGTATCTGCGGATACATAGGTAAGAGTACATAGTCAAAGAGTAAAATTTTATGATTCAATTATTGACTACTTTTTCTCCAAAAGGCGTTTGAATTTTTTTAAATGTAGGTATACATATTTTTGAAGGCTGTGGTCTTGTGGAAACTAACTAAAATTGCGAACTTAAGGATTGACTGCTTTACTGTAGAGGTGTAGTGGCCGTTGTCTTATCCCAGACCGATTCATCTTAGCTATGATCAGAGCATTCATGATACTAATCAGGTTGTCGACGTCCATACTTGTATGATCTGCATATACTTATTTCTTCAAATGTTTTTTTTTTGGCTTGTGATTATTTCTACCTTTTCACATATACAAAACAATCCACTCACAACTCGCAGTTAATTGAATCTAGTGTGATCTATAGTTTACGACCAAAATCTTAACTAAATAACTTAATTCTGTATTTTAATCAAAAGATAGCATAACGGAGTCGGTGTTATGCAATCCAACGGAATTAAGTGCAACCTTGATCGTTAGACGTGAATGACCATTAGATGTATTAGAGTCACGGCCAATATTAACATTATAACATTGTTGCTTTGATTTCGATTTCATTTAATGTGATTATAATGTAACTTTTCCGTGCCTCGGAAAGCACGTCCGTACCTCGGAAAGCATGGGAATACGAAGACCTATGATAGTCGTTACGGGTGTTAGTAGCCCAAAAATTCTGAAAACCTAGACTGGTTTTCAGAATTTTTAGATTTTATTTTTATTTATTTTTTACCTTAGAGTGTCAGTATCTCCCAATAATTGGATCGCGGAGGTCAGAAGGCAGTCGCTCTGTGTAAAACACTGATATTCAGCCGCAACCGGTTAGATTGGAAGCCGACCTCAATGTTATTGGGAAAAGGCTAGGCATGATAATGCAAATTTTAACTAATTTGAATGCGAAATATGGGTCAACCTCTTTCTTTGTTGTAGTAAAGGTCTTAGTAAGCAGTGTCCTTCTTTAACGCAGCATACATTATAATTAATTCTCTCAACTTTTTAATAGTATTTTGCAACCAGCTTCTATTTTAAAAACGTAAAGAATATGTTGATATATATATATAGAAAGATTTGCCAAAAAATATGGACCTATCACCTTCGTTTTCCTGCGTTTAAGGTCAATATGTTCGGATGCGCATGCGGCGCCACCTGTAGTCAGCTTGCACCGAACCTCCTTGTGGCCAAGTAGGCCAGTTGACGGGTATATCACCACCACGGAGAGGGAACGTTTGGTTTCTTCTGATATTAGAGTTGTTCGGTTCATGCCTGGACCTGGACACAGATGAAGAGGATATGGAATAGAATTGGGATGAAAGAAGCACAAGCTTAAGCAGCTTCTTAAGATGTCAAGATCACTTTTTCGTGGTACATGTGTTTGTTAGTATGTCTCATTAATCCGAAACGTATGTTGTATAAGATATATGGGCCTTGATGCTTGAATTAAATAAATAAATATAATAAAAATATCAATCTCAATTTGTGTAAGATGGGCAGCAACATACTTTTGTAAATCTAGGTCCATTGTGGTTTCCATCAATTGCGAACCCATCAGTCTTTTAGATGTAGTAATTAATGCAGTATCTTCCACTGTTCATTTGAGCAGTTAGCAGGAACATTCCAGGAGTAGAGATAATGATAATACACTCCAAAAATAAACTTACAGTCGGCCATTAGCCCTGCTGGATATCCCGTGTCCTGTTGCAAACTTAACCGACATAACACTAAAATTACCAAAAATTTCATATCGAAACCGAATTTTACACTAAAACATTTTGGTAAGCGCGAGTTGCGTGTGATCCACTAACAGATGAACATTGAACTGACTTGGTCGGCATATCAATTTCCTTTGCTAAGGCCGAATTATATACGTGCATAATAATATAATTGACCTACAAGTTGTGAGAATAAATGCGTGATTAATATTTTGAGGTAACTCGGAGCAAGACCTGTTGAACAAACGATTACCATAATATTTTTACGGTTGAGAAATCAATAAAATTCTTTAACGAACTTTGATGGACCTTCATCTTTAGATGGTAAAGTTTTTGTAGTAAGTGAATAAAATTAATAAACCGCACCGTAGTCTAAATGACCGATACCAAGTACCCTCTCTGCACCCAAAGCTCTCCTGTGCGCCAATCCTGACCGTGACGTGTTTGCGGATGGATGGTCGGATATATTCTTAGAGGTTTTGCGTTTCTGCGAGAAGGATGTATGATTGTGTCAATGTTTTTTATTTTTCATTGTTTAATTTTGTGTCTACATGTGTTGTTTATTTCTTTATCTTACTTTTTAACTTGTCTTTAACTATTGTAATTGGTGTACAACCGTTATAATTACAGTAAATAAATAAATTAGCCTAGAGATTTAATGCTTGTCTTTCGTTTAGGACGGTCTGAGGTAGAAACCGGCACGCACTTCTAACTTTTTGAAATTCATGTGCGCATCAGAATTTTGTGAAGGAAAACATTGTAAGGATACCTGCATCACTAAGAGGGCTCCTGAATTTTCTCGATGGTGTGTGTAATCCGCCAACTCGTATCAGGCCAGCATGGTGGACTCCGACAAGAAGCACGTGCCCACATGTGTGAATAATGCGTTGAATTATTGGAATGTAATAACAAAACCGTAGTACAGGTATCGTATCTATATCTACCTGTTATTTTGTCTGTATAACTTTGTCTTCTTTACATAAAATATCATCACGCCTGTATCTCCGAAGAGTTAGGCAGAGGTGTACTATGTATATGTATTGTTTATATTCAATTCGCCGATGCTGTTATTAAGTTCCATGTAATAGGGGGCGAGCAACTCCGTACAGCTAATAAGAAATTTCTATACAGAGAAACCTAATAACACTCCCTGGCCCGAGAATCGAACCCAGGACCAATGAGGCAGTCTTTATCTCCTTTATTTCACCAAAACATCTTTCTTACTCGTCTGAGAATGCAACCGTAATAACGACACAAGATAAAAATACGAGGAACCAATTTCTTACAACGATCGTTTCTTTGACAGGCGGTCCGGATCAAATCTAACCAGTCAGTTCATTTTATGTTTGAAGGATAACTGGTAAGGCTGGGCTCTTGGAACTTAGCAATTATCCTCGCGAGAGTAACGAACGGTTAGCTGGTAGGGTGTGGCCAATATTTTTATGACCGTACTAAAATTAATTTAAACCATTTTAGTTTTTATGCATCAATATTCATCTACTAGATTTTTGTGCTTCTTAATTTCGTAAGGTGACACTACTATTATCATCAAAGGCCTTCATGCTGAATGCATATTATATATCATCATTTCGAAGGGTTCGGCAGAGATATATTAATTGTATGGGCCACATTTCAGTGAAACCGTAATTAAATCTCACGTGAGCAGGAGTGTCGTCGACTATTAGTCCAGTCGATCGTGGCAAGGCAAAGAAAAATATAATTTTAATATGCGATGTAAATATATATATGTGAAGAAGTACTGATTATGTAATTGGTAGATCGCACAGACTCTTAGTCAGTAAACAGTAGATCTTGGGTCTAATCGAGTTGGCCACCCCTGATATAGAGTTTTAGGGGCAAAAATAATTTGATATTATCAGCGCAAAAACATCAGGCACTAAACGCAATAAGGCGGGTATTACTGTGCAGTGTGTACAACTCCCAATCCTTTCGGTGTTCTTGGGTTTGGTTCTACACATTCACTTCACGTTGGAGACTTTCTGCAGAAGCCAAATAGTCTTTTGTCTTGTTGAAATATCAATATTCTTCATTCGTTTTAAAGAAACCTGGTGTTGCTGAAAACCTCTGTAATCTTGACTTTTATCTAATACCCTTAGTAACCATATCACACCCTTAGAATGAAACCTGACCTAACTCAAAATTCCTGCAACATCTGATTTCCAACAAATTGCATTTTTTGACTTAAGTCACTTTCGTTCTGAGGGTTAGATATCTTCGTGCAAGCACCCATTGGTATGTCTTGATGATAGACAAAACAATAGAGCCTTGAGGAATGCATACATTTCTTAAATCAGACAGTTTACCTTTGTTTTACTTTCTCCTTAATTTCATTTTTATTTGAGTTATTTTTCGTGTAGTTTCATTTACCAAACCAAGTAGTAGCCTGTCAGCAATTAAACATTTTAAGTCAATTCAAAATAATTACATCCTGAGCGAATTATAATTGTAATTAGTATTTATTACGCAAACTTCGCATGACACTGAACTGTTTGAAATTATGTGCTAATATTTATGATTCAAGCATTTTTTTTAAAACGTTGCCCCACTCTCGGTATATTTCTTGTATCGTGGTTGCGTTTACAAATATATATTCACATGGACATACACCCAAACCCGCAACAACTATCTGTCGATCTTACAAATATTTTTTACGTGCGGGATAGGGTTTGGGTCCCGGGACGTCTCGTGTCTCGAAGTCCCGGGACTTTTCGTAATTTTAGTTGTCTCGAGTCCCGGGACTTTCGGGTCGAGATTAGAGACGATACAAGATTGTCGAAATTGTTAATATTTAGATTATTTAATTATGAAACAAATCTGTGATTATGATAATTAACAATGTTGTGATTATGACCAATGATTAGATACTAAAATGAATGTCCTCCTGACTGATTTCAGTCACGGTGGCTAATCTCACCGGAGATTAGCCAACTACGCAGAAGATATTAAAGAGCACAAGTGTGTGCGCAAACACAGGTGCTCTCTCTATTCCTTCACTCTCATAGTCCGATGGGACGGCAATCCGACACGACCGGAGAGAGATCAGGCGATACTAGAATTACTAGATAATAGTAAAGTTATTAAGATTTAGTATGATTTTTAACTAAGTTCGTTTTATAACTATAAGATTTAACTGCTTAAAAGTGAATCTATGTGTGATTAAAAGAAATAAGCAAAGCAATTATTGAGATTGAAATTAACGTTAAAGTTATTAAGAATTAATTTTCTGTTTAATAAATGTTGATTTTTACAAAAAATTGCCCTTTTTTAATACGTTTCACCAGAAAATAACTCAATTAAAATTGTTAAAAAACGGCTTACACACCTTAAAAAAAATAATGACGTTTCGATAATCGAGTCGGGCAGTCTTCAATAGGTTCTGAGAGTTTGGAAATGTGCCTGGTAGATGGCAATAGAGCTCGCCTCTTATTACATAGGAATTAATAATGGCATCGGCGAATTGTGGATGTAGGCACCACTACTTAATTCTTCGAGGAATACAGGCGTGTGGCATGTTTTATAAATTATTAGTTTAGAATAAATACACAAAATAATTCCTTACATCAGTGTTAAATTTAAATTTTAAAATATATTTTGTTTAACATTCGCGTGTCGGACGACACGGTTGGCGCAGTGACTAAGCGATTAGCTTTCTGCGCTAATTTTCGTGGGTTCGATCCCCGCACGAAACAAATATTTGTGTGATCTACAGATAATTGTTTCGGGTCTGAGTGATTGTGTATGTGAATATAGGTATGTATTTGTAAACGCACCCACGATACAGGAATTATTCATAGTGTGGAGCAAAGTTTTATATAAACAACTGGCTTGTTAGTTTCAATGGCAATTGTTAATGAGGATAATTATTTCAATTAAATTCGTCTCACGTTAACATAAAGTATGTACCTAACTGCAATTAATGCAATATAAGGTATCATCAAATACTGGTTCTTCTACCAACGATTAGGTATTTTTACAACTAGTTAAACTTGTTAGTTGAAACTTGTTGCAGAATCTTGGCTAGAGGAAAAATTGCTTTGCAAATAAAATTTCAATGTAAATAAAATTTATTCGTTTTATTACATTTTCCAATTCATATTATTATAAAAATAAGTTTGTAGACTAGTTTACAAATTTATTTTATTACTTTAGTAGTAGCTAGACTTAATTTTTTATGAAATTTGATTCAATTCAATTTTTGCATAAAGGACATAAAAGATAATAGGTACCTACATACGTTGTTCTTGTATGCCCACATTCCAAAATGTACTCTATATCTAAACGTGAAGACTTGTTATTGACTTTCGTTGATTATATTTTTGTTCATTTAGATTTATTTAGCTGTAATTCTTCCAAGCCCTAAGTAAATAAATATCTATATATTAATTAGTGTAGCATAGTAATTAATGTTAAATCAAGTGTTCCATACTTTGAACGAATACTTTCATAGTAAATAGTTCGCATGTGAAAATATTCAAGGAATGCAAAAGGGATCTAGTGAAGCTTGGAGAAAATTAACGTCGGAACTGAAGGAAATCGTTTGACAACTGGTATGCAGGTTTTTCTAAAGCGTTCGAAGAACCGAATAGGTCGGACCTGTTAATGTGCTTATGCCCTTTACAGTTGAGGAGCAAGTCCGTTGGCTAATGGCTTTCGAATTCATTGGCGGTTTAAGTGAAAGGGTGAGCAGAAAAAAAATTAAAACTCAAATATAAATTTAAAAAACATCAGTCCTATACCTATTCCTTTTTAACAAACTTATCCATTTTTGTGCTTGGTTGTTAATACATAGACCTTATCTACGTATTAGCACCCAAACAGCGAAAAAGACTAGCAAGAAACTCCATGCATGCTCGAAAACGAAGTAAAGGAAAGGTATTTAACTTCGTTTTCGAGGATGCATGGAGTTTCTTGTCTTTTGGAATCGTGCGCCTAGAGTCTCGATTGTTTAAAAGTTCAAAAAAGTTTGACTTTGACTTTTTGTACAGATTTTTTTACTCATAACTGACATAAGACCGAGTGCCTGAAACAGCTGCATTGCCACTATTTTGTAAACTACAATTTACGAAAATAATGGCTGTGCAGGGGTTTCAGTACTGAATTTGGCTTTTTTAATGAATAGATAAAAATAAAAGATTTTATTTACAAAATCTTTATGTAGTTTACCTCGTTAAGGAGAAAAATAATAAATTAAATCCTTCAAGTTCATTTTATTTCGTTTACGTAGTAAGTATTCACAAAATGATAACAGTACCTATTTAGTAAGAGACCGAAACAATTATGTAGATAAACGTACACCCACAGGTAATTAAAACAAACAAATCGTGGGAAAACTGATGATGTGCAGGTAAATGCCCTACAGGTTGACGCGCTTTCATCTAATTGTTGTCAAGATTTCCAGATCGCGTTGCAGAAAGCTTATTATTTATATGCTCTTGTATGGAGACCCGATCGCACCGGTTTGCCGCTCAGATGCCGCTCAGTCACACACAAACCCGTCAGGCGGACAGACGCGTTCAGCTCCATAAACAATTGAAACAACACAAAAAGTTTAGTTATGAATTAAAATGATAATCGATTTTCAAATGTGAAGTTTTGACTACTTCGCTTTTAGAAGAAGTCTGAAACGTTTCGATATAATAGTGCAATGATGAATGATTCGGTGGCGGTGTCGAATAACACTTGGCAGTGGTACCGGGAAGTGATCAGATCATGGCTGGAGGACCCAGGGGTGGTGGAGTACGAGGGGCTGAACATGACAGCCCTGAAGATGGACCAGGCTTACATGGTGGGAGTTTCGGAGACCGATGTCGGAGTTTATAGTGTGTCCGATGACTGCTTTCGGGTGAGTTCTGGAATATAGTACTATATAGTATAAGGAATGTTTATTTTTGGTACAGGAAAACATAATTACGTAGTTATAAATTGTTTTCAAAATGAGTAACACTGCTTTATGGTTGTAATAATAATACACGTGGTTTGGAAACGAGTTGAACAGTGTATATATAAGTACCCGTTTTTCCTCATATTTATTTTTATGGAAACTTCGGTTGGATTTAGAGACGTATTCGAGGACCCGCGACAAGTAGCACAGAAAGCTTTTTGTTTAGCTACTGCGCCAACTGTATCTGGCAGATATGCAACATTTGTTATCTTCATATACTAGGTTTTATAAAATTGTTAGATAACTTTTTCTGGCTGTTGAAGATTGACTATGCAACGACATTGAACATTTCGTTTACTGTGATCCGTATTGAATTAACAAAAAAGTGACACGGAACTCAAAATCATACTTTCAGCCAATATTACGTGCTATATTGTTTATGCTAAAAATATATACAAGTTCGTTGCTCCCTTTCACAACTTTATATGTTGTAAGCAACAAAGTGTTTCCACGTCGAAAACCACTTGTTACCAAACTTGATGCATTGAGCAAACGTAGTTTATAAAAATACCAAGCATTACTAACTTATTGTACTAATAATTTTGGAGGTTTGATTCGAGTTAAATCAGTAAAGACATCCATTCATATCCCATTTCTGGATATGGTCTTTCCAGAATGAGAAGGGAATAGGCCATAGTCCACTACGCTGACATTGTCGGGGAACACACACCACTGAGACCCATATGGGGCCTTCTCAGATTAGTAGGTTTACTCACGATGTTTTCTTTCACCGTTAACGCAATTGTTATTCAAATTATGATTCCGAAAAGTCCGAGGTCCATTGTTAGAACTCAGTCCCTTCTGCTTAGAAGGCAAACGTTCAACCGCAAGGCTATCCTTACAATACATTACAAGAAAATAACTGTCCATATCAAAATAAGCCAAGGCTTTCTTTATAAACAATACGCACGCGGTATTGACTCATAAAAGTCTTTACACCTTTCTGTGAAAACGCGGAACGAATAATAAGTACACATTACATTCGGGTTACGGACGTTACATAAGACACTTAATAAATAATTCTAAAAAACTGTTCTTTGCCAATTTCTCGCTACATTTATCTTATAAGGTATGTGGGTCATACAGAAACACTTGTGTAATAGGTAATTCAGCAGATCTTATTACGAGATAGTAATTTTAATGGGAATTTTTATTTAGTAGTCTATGCGGCGGTTTTAAGTTGTCGAAGTGCCGGTTTCACAATTTTTTGTTGACTGATTGTCTATAGACAACTTATCTGACAGAAAGCGTTCAAATTTCTGTTCACAAGTACCTGATTAGTAAATCTAGCAGATGTATTCTGATTAATTAACAGACAGATTTAGTGACTTTTATTTATTTATATGTCATGTTAATATCGCAATTGCATAGCCAAGACGAATCAGGAATCATGTGTGGATCAGAATTTTATTATCACTTGCCTTAAAGGTGAAGGAAAACATCGTGAGGAAACCTGCACAGTTGACTGGGCTCCGTATAGATTTCGTTAGTGTGTGCAGTCCGCCAACCCGCATTAGGCTAGCGTGGTGGACTAAGGCCTAACCCCTGCTCAACCTGAGAAGAGGCCCTCGTCCAGCAGTGAGACAGTAATGGGCTAAATTTATTATATTACTATCGGAAAGTGTGAGGTAACAAACAACAAGTGGTAAGAAAGGCCCTTAATGTATTTTGAAAGTAACAATTATTTTATGTCGAGTAAATGTTGGTTAGGTACATTAAAATTGTAATCAGTGCATATAATTTAGCCTTGGTTGATCAAACAGTGTTTATCGATAGCGTTTACTTCGATCGTGCATCATTGTCAATCAAAGGAATGTAAAACGTTATTTATGGTAGCGAATACGGCGACAGTAGCGTAACTGCAACTTTTTGTTGCGACTTTTTTCTTTTGTCATGTCTACAAGGCCTTAACTTGCTTCTCAGGCGATTATTCACTTACTTATAGACCTATTATGATTGTCTTTCACTTAATAAATTGTTGAAAATGAGGTATTGTTAAGATTTATGCATATGGATGGTAAATGGGTTCATTCAACATTGATGGAGGATAATGTTATTTAGTGTACCCAGAATGCAAATAGGTTGGTATTCTTTAATATATTCAACATATATAAACTTTTGGAGTATAATGAACTTTGAAACTTATAAATATAATTTGTGATTTTGTTTATATAAAAACTGAAACACTACTTGTTTACTAATTAATCACGAAAGCTCAAGAACTACATATAAAGCAAACGTGTTCCTTATTATAAATTGAAAACATTCGCTAAGGAAGGATTTTCCAAAATTCAATCTTTAAGGAAGTCAAATAAGGGTAGGTACACGAAAAACGGTTTGCATGAAAAATGTTTCTACGCGTACAGAGACACTAATTAATCAACGTAAGGGTCCATCAGGATTTTCGTATCGTTTATGAACCTGGGTACTGTAAGGTTTATAGTAGGTACCTAAGGATTTTAGTTCGTTGGACTAATTCCTTCATTTCCATGCCTTATTTTCATAACATCTCTACGAAAACAGGGGTAAATTAGTTCTGCATTACATAGATATAATTGCCTTATTAAGTAGCAATTATTTTAAGATTTATTAAAGCAAACATGTCTGTTCATAGGAAATGGTTTCAAGAAGTGCAAGGCACGGAATAAAGTAGTATTGTTCGTCAAACGTCGATTTACTGTGATTATCGATCAGCACTGTGTCACGGGGATTTCCTCGGGAAGTGCCCGCATGTTCGTAATTGTAGGGTAGTCGTGCAATCTATGCTGTGGTAACATGTACAGCAGTAATGATACGGGTGCAATCACAAAACATAGAGTCATTTATGGTGCATTGAACATTGTGTACGACAAAATACACGTGTATCACAACGAAGAGTTATCCTTGAAACTTGTTGATAGGTAGCTTAAATAAATACAAATTCACATTGTCCACGCAGTATTTTCGTTTAATTTATATTATATTTCATTTACCTATATCATCGTGTGTGTATACGTTTTAGTGGGCAGTAAACATGTTAAACCAATAAAAAAGCTGCAAATTATTAAATTTTATTTACAAAAAGTTTACATTTTTATAGGTAATTAACTTACTCATCAACCAGTTTCAAGGTTTGCTCTTAACTGTATACCGGCTTCTTAATTTTAGCCATTGAGATCGCTATCTATTAATTCGGCGACAAAAAAAAAACAATTGATTATCAATTGTCTTTACTTTGGAAACTAATTTAAAAAATAGTCGATCAAAAAAGTTACAACGAACAATTAGTCCCAATTTTGCGACAGACGTTTATGGTGAATTAAGAATAACATACCTATTAAGTCAACTGGGAATCCCGCGCTATTATCATATAGGTATATAAAATTACCATGATCAAAACGGTATATTTTTCCTTCTTTATCCAATGAAACAACTCTTGTAAATAATTCATCCAATATTATTATATCTTTTAACTGATAATGAAACAAAGGGCTATTCCAAATATAACTTCATATCCAATATCAATACTTCACCTTTATTGATGGCAATTTAATTACTTCATCCTTTTGACGGCTTGTATTTAATTGCATGAACAGAGAATAGAATAATCGTAGTATATAGTATTCAGCAGTTTCTGCCTACTTCCATGGGTCATAGAAATAATGTTATAAATGTATTACATAAAGAATTACGAGTATTTGTCTGGAGTTTAAATCAGACCTGAGCCTGCTTAGGCGTTTCTTTTCAGAGGTAGTAATATTCGTAGGCGATTAATCTTAATTGCTTTCATTTCGTATCATTTCATGAAAAGTCTCCTATTACTTCATTTTCACGTTTCTTTGTTTGGATGTGGATGTAATGAATTATGCACTAGTAAATAGAATACTGAATTGTCTAAGTGTATTAAATAAACCTAAGTAGGTTTTTGTAAATAAACTTAAATATTAAAAAAAACACAGCAGCTTTAATAATCATGATAATATGTACAAACAAGGCTAGATAATTAGTGTAATGGCTTAGGGATTGGCTTTTTGCTCTACGGGTCGCGGGTTTGATACTGCACCCTGCAAAAATATTCTCGAGCTACAGAACCTGTGTCAAGTGTGTCAAAAGTAATTGGAGATTTTTAAACGTTCAAGTGTATTTTGTTGTATTAAAATTATCCAATTACTCCTATCACTACAATCGATCAATATGATGATATTATAAAAACAATTATTAATTTATTTGGTAGTCGTCCGTCAATTAAAATAAAATACAATATACTAATTATTTCACTATACATGGCATACAGACCTTTAGTTTTTAAGATACTGACACTTTTGCATGATCATACGCAATTGTCATTTGCGTCTCGTGCTACAGGTCATGAATATTATTATATACCCTATTATGTATATTATCCAATTACCGGACAAATAACATGCCATGTTAAGACATAAAATGACAGTAAACACTGAAAATCTCTGTGTTATTGCAATATGTATGTCAAGTATGCGCCGCACGCGCCGACCGGCTAGTTAGAGAAATTACCGCTGCCAATGATTTAGTAGCGAAGCGTACGAGCGTTACGAATATCTACTTGGAGTTTAGCGAGTTCATTATACGTTACTGACAAGTTAACCGTAGTAGAATTAAAAAGGAACTTCTTGAAAGCGCAATGAAAATAGCTCGCTATGTCTAGAGGTATTTTATGTCTCTCTATTCATTGTAATTATTAGCTCCATAAGTAAATATCCACTCTATGGACTGCCAAGAGGGAGGTCCTGGGTTCGATTCTCGGGTCGGGCAAAATGTTATACGATTTTTTGGTATGGAAATTCACAGTAGCAGTATGAAGTCTGGAACTATGCTCGGTAGATGGCAATAGGCACCGGTGAAATGTGGATACAATATTGCACCTCTGCTTAACCCTTCGAGGAATACAGGCGTGATGCTATATTAATTATCAACTGTTGGACTTGGGTCTTCTTCTGTTACGCTAGTCAGTAACGAGGCTCATTGCCCAGAGTGAGTCAGACGTCACTCGGAATAATTACTCGGCGAGTCTTTTCCGTGCACCCATATAATGGTGGAGTTACATTGCACATGCTGTACAAACATATACGTCATCTCGTTGCTTTTTTTTTATTTATAAGGAACCACACTGTATAATATAGGTACCGTTCATAATAAGTACCGATCTGAATTACATTTTGATTTCATGATGATGATGTATCAAAAATATATGTAAGTAAATTGGTTTAGTTATTATTTAATAAAATGCTTTGTTGAACACGTTTTTCGTGTTATCTAATAGGCTTTTATTTTTGTTTTACATAATATCCTACTAATATTATAAATGCGAAAGTTTGTGAGGATGGATGAATGGATATTTGTTACTCTTTCACGCCAGAACGGCTGAACGGATCTGGATGAAATTTGGCACAAAGATAGATTATAGTCTGGAATAGCATATAGGCTACTTTTTAACCCGGGAAAATGCACGGATTCGTAATCCACGCGGGCGAAGCCGCGAGCGGAAGCTAGTTTATTATAAGTCTGCGGAGTATTTTATTAAAATAGACTGTATTTCATTATAATAGAACCTATTATTCATTGGGATGCCGATAGCAAAAATAGATAGTACCCGTAATCTCAGTACGCTTTAGAAAATTTCTTAAGAAATGCAGAGGAATTTGTGAAAGTTGAAAGCTTGAATGGCATGGCAGAAATTGTAGATACAGCTTTAGTTTATTAAATTAAGCATACCATAGTCATGTACCATTTATTTCTGTGCCATAACTAAAGCCAAAAATAAAGGTTTATCCTATAGACACGTTACTTAATGAAGTTTATTCTCAAGTGATAATTAAGTAATCAAGAAGCCATTTTATAATTAGTACGAAAATCATCAAGTTATGTGGTTTTGTTGCGTAGTAAGTTTCTGTAATTAAAAAACTCACACAATTAAATTACAGGTAGTTATGTGGTTGAAGGTTAAAATTTTTGTAATTTCCTGAATTATATAATGTGTAGTAATTTCAATGTTGTAACAATTAAAGATAAAAATATCTTTTTATTTATTGATTATAAGGTAATAATCATAATCAATTGAGGTAGCAAAAAACTATACTGGTATATACTTAATACTACTACATAAGGACTGCCTCGTTTGTCTAGTGGTCCAGGATTTGATTGCTGGTCGAGCAAAATGTTATTCCGATTTTCTGTATAGAAATTCTTAGTAGCAGCATGGAACTGTGCCCGATAGATGGCAATAGGTTTGCCCACTATTATATGGGAGTCAGTAACGGCATCGGTGAAATTTGGGTGTACAATATTACACCTCTGCCTAACCCTTCGGGGAATACAGACGAGATGCTATGTTATGCTTTGTACCTATATAATAAAAAAATAAGAATAAAAGTTATTATATATTATATTATAGTTATTATATATTATAATAAATAAGATAAAAGTTATTACACAATTGACGAATACCTCAAAGATAAATTCCAACTAGGGTAATAGGAATAACGAGGATAAACAAGCAGTACTTAAATATATTTATTTTACCTTACTTACCGTGCAATATCTTTAACTACTTACAATTTAGTTAATTAAAATTACAGCTAATATATAAATAAATATATAAAATAAATAATAAAAATTAATACATAATCTAGAATAAAACTATAAATAATAAATAAATATATGAATATTAATAAATAAAATGAATATAAATCTACACAATAATAATACCTACTTACTTAAATATATAAATATCAGATTTTCTGCCTTTTTCTATATATTATGTTTTAAAAAGCGCTCTTCATCCTCTCCTCTAAAAAACTAACTTGCTGTGCCCGACAGGGTCCATAATTGTTTGTCTTTAATTTTTACCCACCAGCCTTTGTATACATTATGGGATGCAATAAAGTTATTGAGTATTGAGTATTAAAATATATAAGGCTAAAGACTAGATAAACTAGATATGAATAGTTGACATTAATATTTTATAAAAAAATTGAAATCAAGTCAGTAATTATAAATATATGTTTTCTATTATTTAATAATAGAAGCTCTATAGTTATATCCATATTGCTCATAAGACATCCTTCTTATAGTTATATCCAGGACGACACCTTTAGCAAAACCACTTTGGGACCCTTCTGCAAACAACCTTTTTAGTTGATGACAGAGAAATCCTCTGCATCGTCAGTCCTCAGTCATTGTACTGCATACCTTAACACATTCCTCATCAAACTCCCCTGTTTCAGTGTCCATTCGAGCTGCAGGAGACCATAACAGCTGGTTCACAGAAGTCGTGGGTGGCGAGCACCGCGCGTCGGTCAACATGGCGAGTGTACGCCGATGTCACATCACAGTATATGAGCGCTGGGAACACCACGTGAGTACCATGAAAACATTTGTATATCAACTGGTGGTCAATCTTGGGGGTCGACTACTGTGCGGCGGCCAACATGGGGGTGGGTGTGTGTTGACGTCACAGCAGGGAATACCACGCGAGTAACTTTACCAGCTGTAGTGATTCCCAGGGGTGACTTAGGAAATGAAGATTTATTTATTAAGAAATCAGGGTGATTGATGAATGATTTTGAATGATTTTGATGATTTTGAATATACTTTAAACTGAAATGATGAATGATTTTGAATATACTATAAACTCCAAAATAACCGGTTAACGTTAGAAATTATGCCTATTCTAATCTTCTTCTTCTTCTTCTAATATATAAAAATCAATGGTTGCATGTTCGTATTTTATGCACTGCCATACCGTTCATTTGATTGCGATAAAACTTTGTCAACTTATTGCTTGCACTTGCGCAAAGGCCTAGTACAATTAACTCACTTAGTAGGTGGCGCGCGTGGTCCCGGCTAATGTATTTATTTGAAAGAGCTTTTCTGCAATTACTATTATTTTATTATTATTACTTCTTCGGCAGCAACGCGCCGGGTACCAGCTAGTAGATTATAATAATAAAATAATAAATAAAAAAAGATCTTCGAACCTCCTTTGTCAGTAAAAATGCCTTTTAGTCAGTAACCACATACTTCTTCTAAATAGAAAAAGGGACATACTTTTGGTAATCCTTCATTCCTTCATTCTTTTTCATATTAATACTGTACTGTAATATACCTACACGAAAGTATCCACTCCGTACAATATACATATGTATATATCAAGATAAAAAAAAACATTGAGCGAAAGTACGGTCACGAGCACGACAAGACATTCAAAAGTGAATTTTAGAATAAATAGTGATTCAAATCTCCAATAAAATTGTTCACATAATACTTGCAGACAAATAATATAAAAACATGGATTTTATTTTAAAAAATCACATTTAATAGTTCTGCAGAAGTGTTATTGGGTTTTTCTATATGGAAATTCCAAGTAACAGAACAGACTCTGGAACTGATATGCATGACACGATTAAGATGGCAATCAGCTCGTCCTCTATTATATAGAACTCAATAACGACATCGGTGAAAGGTAGATGCACAAATATTAAACCTCTGACTAACCCTTCGGGGAAAACACGCGTGATGTTACTTATGCAAAAATTTCTTTTGATGGTCGTCACTTACGTGACTGTACATTACGCAACAATTTGCTAACAATGTCCACTTAACTTTTCTTAAGTTAGGTAATGTGTAGGTATTTTGACTAAGCATGTATCATTGGAATTATTTCCGGACCAGTACCCCTAGTATAAGTTTCTTTTGACAAATTTGGTCCGTTTCGCGCTTTCCACCAATCGAAGCGCCGAACGCGTTCGATGTAGTAAATCGAATTTTTTCAAAAGAAACTTACACTAGTACTGATAACTTATTCACAGCACACATTGTTAAGAAAGTGAAAGAAGCGTGCTTTAAACTTACGAGACAGGAAAACAAGATCATTGTTAACACGTTCCGGGAAACTTGACTATTTGCAAATGTCATGATATAACACTTCAAAATGCAATACATTTTATCATACTGTCTACAGCCGTACTACCATATTACATATATTTTTTACCATGATTAACAATGAGCAATGT
The DNA here is from genome assembly GCA_947562105.1 of Shargacucullia verbasci. Classification (NCBI taxonomy): domain Eukaryota; kingdom Metazoa; phylum Arthropoda; class Insecta; order Lepidoptera; family Noctuidae; genus Shargacucullia; species Shargacucullia verbasci. Next base: position 10,314,704 of record OX387286.1, read on the forward strand.
GATGAGACAATTCGGCTACTTAGCTACCGCCCTTAGCCGTACTCTCACGTAACGATATACCGAGATAACGTCGAGAGGCGGTCTGTCCCGGAAAGTGTTAAATATTTAGAAATGTGTACTGTTATGTTATCAATGTACGGTTATGCTGTTATGGCTGTTCTCTTTCATTAGCGAGGTGGTGTTAAGTTTGTCAGAATTTGAACTTCGAACAGCGCCCGTTCTATTCAATTTCTTCGTAGGGTAACAAAAGCCTGTTTGTACACTGCGTTCATCATAGCTAGTCTCCTGTCAAAGTTCTTATGTCAATGCAATAATTACTGTTTTAGCTTGTCCCAGGGGACTATTTAAAGTGAGCAGTGTGTAGTCATTATTTTTCAAATACAGAAAAACTTCTTGAATGCGTTATTTTTCAGCACAGGCTTTAAGAATTGCTGGCATGTTATATGTTTGATGGCACAAGTAATATTTACAGTGGTTAATTGTTTGACGCTGCGCTATATGTTGCGGGTTCGATTCCCGTACGGATCAAATTTATGTATGGCTTATAGACAGTTGTATCAGATCTGGGTGTAAGTGCATGTTAGATGTGTGTGTGTAAAAGGTACCTACTATACAGAAAAAACCTTAGTGTGGGCAATGTGCGTAACAAAATAAAAAAAATGATACTTAGTACACTTCAATAGTCTGCTGACAAAACTTCTTGACACTTCGGTAATTAACAAAACTCAAAATCACATAACATAGCGTCACGCCTGTGTTCTCGAAGGTTTAGGCAGAGCTGTAGTTACTTTTGTATAGATCTTTCATTCTAAAAATGCGTGACGAGAAATATTTGCGCCACAATCGACGCATCCTATTTTCGTGTCTGGCCAGTGATTAAAGAACCAATGATATTGACGAGGTTGCGTGTATGGCGTTTATACACTATTTTGCATATAGCGGGGTGAAGACATTGGAGGGGTGTGCATTTTTAGACTAAAACATCTCTACTACTTAAAGTCACTATGTCAAAATATTTGACAGAAACTTTGTTTTGTCTCTCTCTTAGTAAGCTTCATAAACACATTATTCCAATAATTTACGAGATTCCAATAATGAAAGTAACGTGAGAAAACCACGTGTTCTCGATTCAATATAACGTAACTATATATGCCTTGATCTTTGTACAGGAGAAAAACATAGATGCTGTACCAATTATTTATTGCTTAATTACGTGTGCAAATCGTGGGAGTTGATTGAGGTGTACAATTACTAAAATCGTGATTTTGTTCGTCGTTCTTACTTGTAATAAAGTAGTACATAATTAGAAAATTTTAAATACAATGGTTGATATTCCATGGTAATATCCTCAGAATCTCTGCATGTAAACAATTACTACTTAAGCGTTACTGATTTATTCGTCTACCTACCAACCAACCAAGTTGATTGGTCGCAATGAAGTTGGGATATTTGGCATATTTTGAAATACTGAGCAATATGACTGCTTCTAGGCATAGTCTTTTGACATCAAATAGGATACTTTGGATGTTATATACTTAAAAAAAAAAGAAAGCCTGAACATTTAGGAATTTAGGTTAGGTACCTACTAGTGTTTTTTAATTATACATTCTTATATCTTCGAAATGCTGCAACTGTGGACCTGTTAAAACATTGTTTAATAGTTATAATTATTTAGGGAATAAACAATACTTGTGTAGTTGACTTTCTGTTTTTTTTTTATTATAAAGAGGTATAAATTGTTTATAAAAAAAAAACTGTACAAATGACACTGGCCAATCGTTTTTTTTTTCACAGAATAATTCTAAAATAGAATTCAATTGTTTTCCGTAGAAATATTGTGACGTAATTTGAATCGGTGTGTTAATTAATTACAAATGAGGTACATTTTGAATAGCCACCATCTATGCTATCTTGCGGATATTGCTGTCTGTTAATAACATGCTTGACAGCCGGATTGGTGATCGCAATTATGATTAGAAAACAATAGGATGTTGCGACATCCACGACTTCCACACCCGACCTTGACTGGAAGTTTTTGGTCTTTTAATAACCGAGAAGATAATTCCCAAACTTAATTAGGGATTTTTAGTGATTATATTTGATAATATTTGATCCCTAAATGTTTCGTGAGAGGCATTTACATATGCAATTCATAGGCCTTCTTAGACTCTTAATAATAATGATCTTATAGAAACCCAGTTTTGAATGGTCTGTCTGTAATTGTGGGTTATTTTAACAGCTGCTTCTGGCTATGATTTAGTAAGATTTGCAACCACTTAGGATAATTTCCTTGGAAGTTATTGGTGTGTAATTATTTCATAATTGTATTTCAAGCGTCCGAAGCTGCTTCTACACTTCGCTTACTAATAGTCGAGTAATTTGGCGAATAGCTTCACTAATTAACTAACCGTACACTTAATTTAAGAAAAAGCAAAATGTTTTCATCTTCTGTAATCTGAATACATATTATATTTGCTCTTCAACTAATCACTTTATGGAATTTAAGCCGTAATCCAGTGATTAGGGCTTAAATTCCATGAAGTGATTCTTTTATTGCTAGATAGATAGATAAAATAGAAGTTGCTACATTCTAATGTTTCTTGTACAGAGATCTGCTGTGCCAGCTCAGGCCGGAGATGGGAGAATTTGGCGTGTACAAGCTGAACGCGACCTCCGAGGGCTGCGACATCCGCACCTCCAGGGAACCAGTCGACATTTATATGCGTGAGTTCCATTCAATTACAATTTATTATAGCCATCATACTTAGGAATTTGTACTATCTGCGTGCCGTTTTATTTTGGAAGCAACTTAATCGTCCTCAATGACGAGGCCGTCGCGTTGTTTGATTTAAACTTGAGTGATATAATAAGCAGAATAGCATCATTGGTCTGCGTGTTTGCGATGCTGATAGTGAGCTCCTGGGTTCAGTCCCGGATTCTAGGATTTACTTGTTATAAAATTATCAGTAACAGCTTGGTGATTGAAATTGTGCCCGATAGATAACAATAGGCTCGCTGTTATATGGGTCTTAATAAAGAAATATGACACGGGTACGTCTTAAAACTGCGGCCAGACACCGGAGGACGGGCAGCAACGTCCTCTCACTAATCGGTGAGCCACTGCGATCCCCAAGCCGCCTGCCAAGCGTGGGGATTATGGCAGACCCCCCTTGGGCGAGGCCTTCGTTCAGCAGTGGACGTCTTTTGGCTGATGATGAAAGAAATATGGGGATACACATTGGGGAATATAGGCTATTTAATGAAATCTCCAAAATCGTTTTTAGTAGGTATATAATATATTTTTATAAACGATCTTCATTCTTCATTGCTCTGTTAGGTATGAAGCCGTTATTTGATGTCCTGCCAAACGTAGACCACTAAATGGCAGTGCTCAGTTGGCAGGATATCTCCCAAACCTTGGCAGGAAGGGTGGTATTAGTTTGATTGTTATTAATTGCTTTGTCCATGTATCTGAATTGATCCCTTAAGCTTACAACATATCTTTCGTTAAACGCAACTGAAAAGTAAATTAATTTGGGCTTGATCAATATCAGCTACAAATAAATTGTATCAGTAAAAACCCTTGACATACAATGTAATCTGTTGGCCTTTTCGTTCGAAAGTTGATATACTTATCTGCGGGTATCACTATGTTATTGATGACATCTTTGACGCCATTTCGTAGATCTGATCGCATGTTGTTTTAAGAAACAAAACCTGCTTTTTGTACGAGTACCTGATAAAAAACAACTTCACAATTCAAGAAAATATTGATGTTCGTTGGATTTTATTTGTATTAACATGAAATAACAACATACATAGTATGTCGTCTGTATTTTCTGTGGGGTTAGACAGATGAGTACTTTCGGATATTCATATTTCGGCGATGCCGTTTTTAAGTACATAGTAGTATTCTTTTCCTGCGAATCATCCTGGTAGGTTCGAACCCTGGAGTTTACGCTCCGAAATTGAACTAGCAACAACTATAGGTACCAATGAGGCAGTAATAATGTAGTATCTGTAAATACTTCGTAGTTGTATCATGTTTATCATATTGTATGAAGTTTCAAGCGGTTCAATTCTATACTTTCATCGTTTAAGGCAAGAGAACATATTTAGGTAACTAATTCCGCACATAATTTATGACGCGGAATTCGTCTCATTTGAAGCTAACCAGAACGGTATGCGGAATACAACGAGATCTTCCAACATAGTGTAGCTATATGTTGTATTTATGTATGCTTTGTAAAGAACTGCGATTGTGAGACTGGAGCCAAATGTCCTCTATTTTTCCTCTATGCTAATTTAAAGGTCGAAGTACCTACCAGTACAATGTAAGGTGAATCAGTTCATAAGTAGGCAATGGTAATGAATAATGAAAAAGAGGGTCACTATTTTCACGATTAAATAACGTAAATTCATTGTTGATGATCTTTTGATTCTCAGGGGATATCAGTTTCTTCTAGGTGGATTGGAATATGAGCCAAAACTACCGACAGAACGTTGGGATGATTGATTGGAATGCTCGAAGGAATCATTTAAAGTCGATTGACGAAAATAGGTTACTATAATAAAAGTAAAAGATGCACCAGCTATCTGACACTCTTTGTTAAAGTATCTAAGTCGCCGTACTCCTTTCAATTGATCGTATCTATTAGTATGTTAGTGACGAATATTTATATATATGCATGTCAAACTTTTTGAATAATAATAATTATTCAGACCATGATTGAGAGAGAGAGAGAGAGAGAGAGAGAGAACGTTTAGGCCTTAGTCCACCAGTGGCCTGGTGCTATGAGTTTTCGGTTGACACACACCATAAAGAACCTTCTGAAGCCCTCTCATGTGTGTATGGTCATATCACGATGTTCTGAACGATTAAAAATCAAATTTAGATTAACCTTTTATAAGTAAGAGGTGCAAACCTAGCGTTCAAAGTTATGTAATTTTTATCAAAGTGAGCAACCAGAGAGATCTTGCTGTTGTTGGTAAGAAAAAAAGATAGCTCCATGTTTATTGAATTTTACATTAATATAATACAAAAACGAAAGCAAAAGAACAGGTTGTAAATACCGCAAATGTTATTAAGTAATAAATTGATAAGATAGATCGAAACAGTCACGCACTACAAGGTGGAGAGAATTGTGAAAATCTGGCGTAACTAATATCTGTATTGGCGACGATGGGCCTAGTGAAAGTTACATTTCTAAGTGCCAAAGTCATAACGATATCTGATTGTTTTATCTGCGATATAGCGAGGAAAGTAACCACATCACGATTTGCGGGTAAATAATATGCAATAATTGGCGGTTTGTTTACAGTTTATTTTTACAATATTAGGTAAGTACTATAGAGGTTTAATGCAAATAGCTACGAATCTGTGGTGAAGGCTGGCTGTTGATTAAAAAAGAGGGCCAGTATATGAATGATTTTGAAATAGAATTAATTTAATATCTAAAAATAAATACTTTTGATGTTTCCAGTAATATATCCCAGTTCAACAGTACCTACTTTATTACCTATAGCGGTAATGTGGTACAATAAAGCATAATTCATTGTATTTTATATAGCGGTAATTGGTGCGTGTATATCAGCACGTACAATTAGTGCCAACGTATTGCTTTAAATTAGGATGGCCATAAAAGTGGTCCGTTAAAGTTCGAGCTATAATTATGACTGTTAACGCAATGAACGATTAGACCAGGAAGATAAAAAAAATATATATTTGTACATCTCTTTCTGCCGTTAGGACATCATAATATCTCCTGGAGTTCTACTTATTACTCGAAGAAAGAGACCATGACGAATTGATGACAGTCAGAGTGCATATTTTATTGTATTTCGCTCTATAGAAACTATATATAACTCTTCCGTCTGAAGTAAATCAAATATTTTAATTCGTATTTTTTAACACTCACACAAAAACTCAGTATCTAGATTCAAATTGCAGTAAGAAATATTGTAACTGTCTCTAAAAGCATTATTAGCAACGGATATAAGAATCCACGTTCATTGATACATCCTTTATTTCTGCACAAGCTATTATCTTATCAAAGGTAGTTAACAAAGACAAAAAATAACGAATCACGACACGCGATCAAGTGATTCTAAGTGGGCTGTAGTGGGCGAGAGACGAAGCTGCCCCAAATCCTTTGTGCAGTCGATTTGTCTTGATGAGCATCTTCCGTTGGAGACGAGCGACCCAGAAAAGAGCCACTGACTTGCCATTGTACTAGCGAATTAAAAGTATCGGGGAATACTGTTTTAACGTTGTATCTGCCCAAGCGCTTTAAATGTTACGAATTGTGTTTTTGACACTTCAATTTAATATTCATGTGGCATTTGAATTTGAATAAATTATTTCTATTGTTGCAGTTCTTTTGTTATTGTTTGCGAAATGATAGGCAGTTGCAGCTTTCATAATATTAGTTACATGTTTTAATTGTCAATTCATTTCAATACTTAGCAAAACTTCTTTACTACAGTAAATAAAAAACACAGGAATTACAAAATCATTATTCGGTGAAGGAGCATTCCCGAACTAAGTTGCTGAAGCTTCCATACATTGAGTAGAAGAAGTCCCAGAAAGCCATCCTCTGGTTCTCGACCCGGTTGTCCAACCTGATGTCAGTGTCGATGACCATGGTCGGCCTGGTGTCCACAGTGACTGGGGTCCACTGCACTGGTATGAGGTCACTCGTTGTTGGTGTCGGGTTTCTGAAATTAAACAGTATCGTCAGACCTCAAAAGATTTATACTACCGAAGTTTCTAAAAGAAGTTGTCATTGAAGTCTTGTTAAATTTTACACATGGGATCTGCAGATGTATGTACATTTATATGACTACGTTTCCTATTGCGTTAAAATTTTAGTTAGTAATTATACATCTCTTTGAGGCTAACTGTACATTAAAAAAGCTGAACATTATTAAAACTGGATAACGCCATTGTTTTTGCTAAAGTATTTGATTTACTTTGATACTGAATACTACCGATCTTATTTAAATCTAACGTCATTGTGTACATTGCATCTTCCGATTTACATAGTTTCACAATATTTTAGGTTAAATGTAAAAAGCATGTTCTTAAACTTACCCATATTTAATGAAATTGGTCCATAAAGTCGTAATACGATCGATTATCAATTCGTCGTCTTCACTCCTCACCACATTGGTATCAAATAAATAATTGAGTTCTGCTGAATGTCCCGCACCCTGAGCGTCAGAACTTCCAACGTAGTTGAACATATACTCGTAGATCGAGCCGGCATTTTCTTCTAACAGTTTTACAATCATTCTTTCAGTTGGATGATTATATACGAAATCGGATTCAAAATTCTGTAATTGTGTAGTAACAGCCGCCGATACAGCATTATCACCGATATAGAAACGTCTTAAAACTCTCGCAGCATTTTCTAACTGTTGGTCGTTAAGATTGAAATTATTTTTCAATTTCTCATAAAATGGATCTGAATTAAAGTAATCTGTGCTTAACGAGTCACGTTCTTGGCTAGTGGCACCAATCAAAATAGGCGTTCCTCTCACCTTCCTCGCGTTTGTCAGTGAATAAGGATCGTTTTCTACAAAGTTTTGAATACCGCTGAACGATCTTTCTTTGCAAGGTCTCAGGCGCAAGTTTATATCGTAAGCAGCAGCTGTCACCAAATCATGAGGACTGTTTATGAGAAACTTGAGTGCTTCGTCAGTGTCGGATGTATTTAATCCCAAATGACTAGCGATTTTGATAGCAGCATCGACATCGGCGTTTACAAACATACCTTCATTCTGCGGTGTTCCGCTTTCAACTATAGCTTTTTGAAATAATTTGTCGTTATTGGCATACAAATGTAATAAGACTGATGTGGCTCCAGCGTCTTGACCACCGATGGTTACATTGTAGGGATTACCACCAAACGACGCAATGTTCTGCCTGATCCAAGATAGCGCTGTGTATTGATCTTTTAGGCCCTGATTTCCTGGTACCCCGGGGATGTTTAGGCACATGAATCCATACGGTCCGAGGCGGTAGTTGAGTGTAACAACTACTACATCATGTTGGACTAGGTTTTTGACGCCGTATTCTCCTGCCCTGCCTCTAACAAACTCTCCACCGTGAATCCAAAGTAACACAGGTAGAGGGTTTGCGGAAGTTGCTTTGTAAGGTACGTAGATGTTCAGACGAAGACAGTCGAGGGATTCGGTAGCACTATGTGAAGAGGTCATTTGTGGGCACTGGACGGATCCGTCGTTAGCATTGTAGATCACTTCTTGGAAAGGCGAAGGTGGCTGGGAGGGCTGAAAAGAAAAAAAAAAACATTTATTTATCTGATTGAAGCGTTGACATAAAAGTATAGCATCTTTGAATAGTAATCGGATTTACTAGTTAGAGATAAATAACCTATCTTATCAAATAAAACTATGATCATTGACTGATATAGTGTTGAGTAGCATGATGTTACAGTGCTCCGACAAGTGCTTGCAAAAGTTAACCTTGAGATAGCTAGCTTTTCTTTTTTAAAGATGTTTAAATTCAACCCATTTATGTCCTACTGATGGGCAAGTCTTTTCTCCGAATGAAGCTAAAACTGGCCTTAGTACACCACACTACCCCGGTGCTGGTTGGCGGACTACACACACCATCGAGTATTTTATGAAGCCATCTTAGGTGTGCAGTATTTCCTAACGATGTTTTCCTTCACCATTACTTACCGCAAATATGTTTATCAATGTAATTTTGGTAACTAGGTATGTAGCAGGTACCTACAGAGGAATAACTTAGTTTCCGAGAATACATATATTCCAATTTACGTCATTACGGACATTTGTTTAGCAATTATTGTTTTATACCAATACATCTAAGCATAGAAGCATTAAATTGTCAAAGCTTTCCTGTTTACAATAATAACGGTATGATTTACACAACACATAAATCTTAGCGTATATACTTAACATATAGATTCTAAAGAAAAAAGTGACGACCACAAACAACATGACTGATTATTGCTTAATTAAAAACAAACACTTTCCATTGTGTTGATGGGTTCGACAACCTCATCACAGCTATCGAGTAAATGTATTATTAATAGACGATTACAACGTAAAAATAACGATGACAGACTGTGTCAGTTACGTCGGCTCTTGGTCTATTAATTACGTTTAATATTACATGGGTAATTTTTATTTCCAGTGTTAAAATATAATTATAATAAAGATCATGGTGACAACATAATGGTCACTTGAGGCCTGGGTATGAAAAATAGTGCCTCTTCCAAAACAATAAAAAAATTGTATATCGACCTTTTGTCTTCTGGATTAACTTTAAATTCTCAAATGACAAATAACTTTTAGGAATTATGAAATCTCTTGATGATGCGGTTTACCTCAAAGTGGTAGTGACAACATTAAGTGGCGTTTAAGATTTTGAATATGGGTTGCAAATGGTAATTTTCTCTCAGGCACACCACACATTACAAAACCAACCACTCTGCAGTCGAGTTTGCGAAAATGACACTAATCAACTAAATCTGTTTTCGCTTCCTTGATGATACCCAACAAGCGCATTCCTTTAATTTGGGCACAAAACTATGCACCCGTCCTCTTTAAAACCTTGCTATTTCTATCTTAGGAGTGACATTGAACGTTAACGAATGTAACCCGCCGTGCATCAGTGTCAAATTCTTATTTAAATTTTATATACGCGAGTGCTACTTACTCCGAAAGGATCCTCCGGGTCCACCTGTGCGTACGGTATACCCAAGAACTTGGAATAGTCTCCATCAGTCGCCCTATGTCCTAAGACTAACCCTTGGCTTCTGATCAGCACCAAAGGATCAACCCTGGGTTCACCGAACACATTTGTCACGAAAAACAGCACACACAAAAAAGTTCCCTTCATTTTGGTGTTATAAAATTCTTCTTACTTTGAGTATCATTCAAATACTGGTGTCAAAAACGAGAATTTTTAGTTATAAAGTTATTTTATCTAGACGTTTTCAACGAGATTGGGATGATCTTTTATCGGATCAGTAGAGTGGTTACGTAATGATAAAATGGAGATGTTATAGACATGCGAAGATAGGTGTTAGACCTTTATTTTTATTTGGTTTTCACCGAGATCTATGATTAGTAGTGGACATTTGATTGGACTGATACGCAACTATCCACATTCTTATAAATGCGAAAATAATCCTATCTGTCTATGTAAAGAAGAATCATTTTCCCATTTTTAATCACGCATGCGTGTCAAAAACTTATTTAAACCTTTTGATTGATCAATGTTGAAATCCCAAGACACTATAAAAACGTGGAATATGTTTCCAAATGGCTATGTATATAAAATAAATTCGCAGTATTATGCAGTCTAGTATTATCATAATGCGACCTTTATCAATACGACATTGTATGATGTAAAAAGTAAAGTAAATTCATATAATTCCAATAAATATGCCTTATAAAGTCAATTTCATTGGCAAGCCAAATAGAAGACCTTAATCATTCTTCAATTTTATTGCCATCGTTCTTGGTTCTGCATATATGCAGAAATTCTGATCTAACTGACCTTGACACGGAAACAGCTGTCTGGTTATTTTAAATGCCATCAGAGACCATGTATGGAAAGAATTAATATATACTTGAATTTATGAACAGTAAAAAGCCGAACTGATAAAGGAAAGAAGGACGTTCTAAATGACAATAATATGCTACAATGTCGAATCCACAATAGTTCAATGACAAGGGCGTGGATTACAAAGCGTTTGATCCGAATTTTGGGTGAACCTTATGACAATAACAAATCAATGAGTTTACTACAATACTTCAATAGAATGAATGGACGAAACGATAAAAGATTGATGGTGGCTTGTCCGTGTTGGGCTGGACAAACAACAACCTCTCCTCCGGGTTCTTGGGAAATGGGACTTAATAAAGGTATCGTCGAAATCGAAAGGAGGGTTAAAAACACACCTCTGACTTAACCTTCGGGAAAACAGTCATGATGCTATGTTATGTTATTGAGCATAATAAACTGTTCATTGTGACTATTTATGAACTGCTATGAATTTCAGGACGGTTAGATTCTATCTGTCGTATCACTTGATCAAAGCGATGAGTACAATGTAGCCTTTTTTTCTGAGAACTAATAAATTCGAAAGAAATGGGTAGACTTAACAATACAATCAGTTAGGTGTCGAACAGAAGTGGTTGTTTGTCACAAGATAGTTGGAGACAATGACTTGTTTATGAGGACTTTACTCGTAAAAAGTATTGTTGATGTGAAGATGACGGAAACCATGTGTTTGTAATTGTTTGAACATGAGCAGTCGATCTAAGGAAATGTACTGGATATGATACTTCATAAGGGCATTATGTAGTTCCATTACTTTTGGTAAAATTAGTGATATTCTAATGGTGAAACGCGACACTCTTTCAACTATATTTTTATACTATAAGTATTTATATTATAAGTAGTATTATTAAGTACTTTGACAAGTGGGATGAATATTCCTTAACCATAATAAGTAAAGTTAATTATTTTTCCCATATCGATGCATTAAACAATAAGAATAATTTGTTTGATATAACAGTCTTGTAAGAAGCCTATGTGAAGCAGAGGAATCAAGAAGACGTTTACGATGATGAAGACCAAAAATCAAATTCGCCTCTAGAGATCACACAAGTATAAGTTTCTTTCCCTCCAGCTCTGCTGCTGATGTTGGGCGCCTTGTTAGCGGTATGGGTGCTGTACGGCATCATCAAGCTGATCATGTCACGGGTGAGGAGGACCGGCAAGCTGCGGTATGGGGACAAGGAGCTGGCAATACAACAGAGGTTGCGAGCGCTCGATACTTTTAGAGGGTGAGTGATATTTAAATTAAGATTTTCTGTTTAAAGCCGGATTTATATCGAATTTGTTACTGACGATAATGTTGGCAGCAGAGCGGGATGACTTCAAAATATACAACCAAGATATTTTAAGTTAGCACTGACGTGCAGCGCTATACTAACTTGATATTATATATTTACAAGGTACTAGGTCAGTATCTAACTGACTCAATATATACCCACCTTAACCCTTAGAGCAGACTAGAGTTATGACGTATTTTGATGGATGTGATCTCATTAAAAATATGCTAAGTACTTGTAATTCTGTTGTCAAATAACAAATTCTACAATAATTCTCTTCGAAAAATTTCATCGGTGTCTAATTGCCTATAATTAATGTACGTATATGTGTTTGCGAATCTATTGCGACTATTATACGATTTTTGTACTGTCCGAGATACAGGCATACCATTTAATTAGAAATTTCGCGGGGTCAATAGAAGTAGACGATGGATCTGATTTTAATTTTCTCAAAACTGAAAAACTTTCACCAAAAAAGAAACGTTATGTATCCTCCATTTCATTTTAATTATTTCAATAAACATCACATTTAAGCGATTGGTTGTACATAGATTCTAGATTAAATGTCTAATTCTAAACTAAAACAGTCAGGCTTAAAATATGATGAATTTTGCGTAGGATGGCGATAGTCTTCATGATCTTCGTGAACGATGGAGCTGGTGGTTACTGGTGGCTGGAACACGCTACGTGGAACGGGCTGGTGGCCGGCGACTTGGTATTCCCTGCCTTCCTCTGGATTATGGGTGTCTGTATCCCACTGTCTGTTAAGAGCGCCTTTGCCAAAGGCGTCCCGAGGTGGAAGATTGTTATGCATATTGTTAGGGTAAGTGTGTTTTTAAATGATGTTTTTGACTCTAATTAGCATAGGAATCGCTGCAGACACACAGGACACAGACACCGGTCTGAATAGACATGAAGACAGTGGTTGCGTCATGGTTTTTAAGTCAAATATCACCCAAAACCGCGACAGATATTGAAATACTTTAATAAATCATCATTTCCAAAAAAATAATAAGGTCCTGTGTTGTCCTACATGACCATTTCAATTTGTAATTTAATTATGAAAAAAATTATAAATATGAAGTTAGTTAGTTGAAGTTACTAACTAACTTTACTCGTGCTTATATCACACGGTGAACATGATTTCGTAAATCTTTTATTCAGATCAGAAACAGATTTTTTATTATTACTTCGCATTGTTTTATTCATATCCTATTTAAGAATCGTATGGTGTAACACTTGTAACAGTAAGCTTACGCAAGCTGTATCGGCGGGGCATTAACTGTGAAAGGGGTGCTTAAGGTCAACCTTTAGAACCAGTCTCGTTATGTAAACGTTACGCGGACCGTGCGTGTGCGCCGGCTAAATGCTATCTCCTTTGAGATGCAAAATTGTTTAAAGACACTTGGATTTTCATCCTAAGTTTCTAATCTCATTCTGTTTAATACTGAACTAAGCTCTTTTTTTAATATGCTCAGCAGAGTTCTCCTAAAATTAGAGAGAAGATAGTACCACTAGTGTTTACTGTATCATCAGATGTTGACCGCAAAGCTAGTCCTATTTCACTATACTATTCTGTTCATCCTAACGTTGTCTGGCAGAAATTGTCAATTGCGATAAGACCGCTCCTTGTACATCTCTATTGGTTTCCATTTTTGTATATTTTTTCTGTTTCTGTGTTTGCGAAAAAGTGTATTGTATTCTTAATTGGTCATTAAAATAATCCTTGCATCATAAGCGGTAGTATGTACTTCCTTATACCTACACAAACAATAATTAATCTACATAATATTGGATGCGTGTAGCAACACAGAGCTTGATTATATTATTTTAAGCCATATATACGACTCAAGCAGACGAACTGAGTTTTCTCTCAGTATTCGCATGTTGTACATTATCTAAATACCACTCTTGGTATGACTTCATAAATAAACCAAACATGAGCCATAGTAACTATGGAAGTAGCGTACGAACTTAAGCAATCCGTGCTTAAAGACCGAGTGAAATTGAGAACAAGACCTGTATGTATAGGATGGTTCGTGTATAAGTGATCTCTGGGCATGAGGTCGCATCGGTTCCTTGTGAAAGGCTCGGTTACATTGTGATGAGAATTTCTAGATTGAAGTAGGTAAGACATCGAATCACGGTGATTTAATCCGTGGTTCCCGGGTCACAGAAGCTAACCTACCTTTGCTTGCCTGATTAGCCGTTGCCACCAAAGTCTAATAGAAATGTTATATACATTTTACTACTACCTCATTGGTCTAGTGGTCGCAAGCGATTGCGAAGCGTGAGGTCTTGGGTTCGATTCCCAGTTCAGAAACAATTGGGTTTTTTTTGTATAGAAATTCTCAATACGCAGCAGCAGCAGCAGCACGGAGTCTGGAACTGTACCCGGTATATGACAATAGGCTCGCCACCTACATATTTCATGGGACTCAATAATGGCATTGGTGAAATGTGGGTGTTTAGTAGTACACCTTTGCCTAACCTAAACCTAAAAATATTTTACTACTAAAAGGTCACATGTCTTTATCAGTTCTACTGACTTATTAATTAGATATTTGTCGCGATATTGGTAACTTTAGATGTACCTATTTGGGTGTTAAATTGTGTGCTGTTCTGAGAATATATTACTTACTTATTACTGCCATTAAAATCAATAAACGCCATTTCAATTTGTATATGACTGAGAATGAAATATCTTAGGAAAAGACATAGAAGGTTGTTATACAGCTTCATTAGTACAAACAGAAGCGCAATTTAAAAGCTTATTGTTCAAAATTTCCATAACAATATTACGATCAACTCACAGGGAACTAAAAATTATCTCATACTTAATCGCAATAAGTGATTAATGTACTCTTCAATAGACACAGATTTGTATTCACCGACCGCACGCGATCCGTTCACTTTCGTTGCATCACCTACACTTCCGCATTGAGTATCATTGTGTACCTGGATCAAATCTTGAAATTCAAACGAGTATCACTTGAACGCCCACCGCAAATGCTAAGTCGATTTTTTGCCACATATTTCATTGGAAATTCTGTTCGCGTGATAACATCTAGATAGCTCTCTCCGACTCGAACTGCAACATCGTTAGCCACACCGTCCATATCCACGTTTGCTCTTTTATTTTCTAAAGACCTGTAATCATAGCCGTCAATGTATATCATATGCGTGTGTGTAACGATATGTTTTATATTGAAGGCGTCGTTAGTTCGATATAGTGACCCAGTAACGGACATGGCCTGGTTTAGATGGGAGAGGAGGCTGATACAATACGTTTGGAACAATCGATGATGTGTTGTCACGAGATAGATGCATTTAGTTTTAATATGGGTCTTTGAAAGATAGTTTTAAAATGTAATAGAAGAAGATTTATTCACACTACTGTTTTCACTGGCCAATGGAATGTTATTAGGTCAGTTTTCTTCTTCATCCGCTTTGGTTAGGAATTAATTGTGGATACATTGGTAAACAGACTGCGCCGAAACACGAATGAAAGATTCATTCGTGATTTGGTGAATTCATTGCGTTTAATATCCCGTAAAGTGATGTTTCGAATTTTAGATAACATAAAATAGCATCGTAACGTTATTCCCTGAAGGGATAGGCAGAGATGTAGATACTATTATACATCCACATTTACCGATGCCGTTATTAAGTCCCATGTAAGCCTATTGCCATCAGACGGTTACAGTTCCAAATTCCAGGCTGTTACTGAGAATGTTCTATCAGAAAATCCCAATAACACTTTGCCCGACTCGGAGATTGAATCCAGGAACTCGTGCATTGCTGCTGGTGCTGGGATTTACACTGCAGTTTAGATATCAAACATTAAATTTTGATTTGTAATTATGCAAATATTGCTTTGTGAATATGTATGTGTAGGTATGTGTGGTCTTCCATTAATTTTATGAACATTTTCCTACTAAACAATGTTATTTGTGAAATCCGTGATGGTTCACTCGAAAACACCTAACTTAACTACAAAAATATCGTACATATATACTATACTAGCTTCCGCTCGCGGCTTCGCCCGCATGGTTTACGAACCCGTATATTTTCCGGGATAAAAAGTAGCCTATGTGCTATTTCAGACTATAATCTGTCTCTGTGCCAAATTTCATCCAGATCCGTTCAGCCGTTCTGGGGTGATTGAGTAAGAAATATCCATTTATCCATATCCATAATATTAGTAGAAATTAGTAGAAATAGTAGAATTAGTGGGATAGGATAGGATCATATACATACAGGTCCTATGAATCAGCAAAATGGAATGCGATCACATCGTGTTCGATATTTGTCTATAAAGTAGATACTTCGTAATACCCTTCAAGTGTGGCTTTTCTCAAGAGGTTTACGTAAGTGTTACATAAAATAGCATCACGCCTGTATTACCAAAAGGGTAAGCCTGATGACCCGGGTACGTCTTAAAACTGCGGCCAGATACCGGAGGACGGGCAGCAGCGTCCTCTCACTAATCGGTGAGCCACTGTGATCCCCAAGCCGCCTGCCAAGCGTGGGGATTATGGCAAACCCCCCCCTTGGGGGAGGCCTCCGTTCAGCAGTGGACGTCTTCTGGCTGATGATGATGATGATGAAGCCTGAGGTGTACTATTGCACACCCATATTTCGCGGAGGCTTTTTGTCCTAATGTGGTGGTGAACCTGTTTACATCTATTAGGCATAACTGATGGTCGACTGGGGTAATACTGATAATTTTTCTAACAGGAAATCCCAATACTTTGGCGTACACGGGAATCAAACCGAGGACCTCACGTTCAGCATCTGTACCGCTATTCTATGAGACAGTCATAACAAGAGTTATTTATGCTACATTGTTAAAAAAACATTACGTTTTTGTTATCAGTCTATTTTTGACTAAACTGCGTACACTTGTCCGTAAAACAGTTAAACTAAATCTGTCAGTTAGCAAATATTAAAAGTGGTTTTTTCAATTAAATAGCTCTTGTAAAGACCTGTCAATACCTATAACAAAACACCAAAGATTTATAATATTGGATTTCGCCAATGTGAGACATCCTTTATTTGGTATTGGTTAAGGCGAACAAGTTCGAAAGAGAAAGGATGGTTTATTAAAAAAATACTTCAATGGTACACCGTAACATTAAAACATCGAATACTTTATCACGACTCATTATCAAACATAATATAACGAGTTCTCACTGTTGGGGTAAAGGCTGGGCATCACAGGCCCATTTTTTTTTTCGTTTTATTATAAGCACAGAAATAATCACAAATCAGACCCACATGCCAGCCTGTAGGCGAACCCACGATCTCGACTTGTAAAGTTATACACCTGTTGTACAAGTAAAGCGTCGTAGATCATACATTTGCTAGTGTGGCAATAGCTTAAAATTAATTCATTTTTTTTTATTCCAGCGTGCATTCTTAATGTTCCTGTTGGGCATGTCACTGAACACAATCTACGGGTCCAACATGTTGTTTGAGCTGCGTATCTTCGGCGTATTGCAGCGGTTAGCGATCGCGTATCTCGTCGCCGCTGGGTTTTACGCACTCACTGCGCCCAAGTACTACACGCCACCGCGGGTGAGTGTAAGAAATAAAGTTTTATTTTTAATGTTTTTTGTGGGTTAAGTATGTTCTGTGTGTTGCTGTCACAAGTCTGTGATGGCCATGCTTTGTGCTTGTGTATCTTATCTTGGCGCCGCAGGATTCTAAGCACTCTTTGCGTCCTAGCACTTGCCTCCGCGTTCGATTTTAAGTTTTTATATCCAACGATTTCGAAAATTCTAATTCGAATCATTTCTAGCGCTTGCTTCTACGCACTTCATGCGCAGTATTGCACGCTTTTAGGGATGAGTGTAAAATACTTATTTATATTTGTTATTTTTTTTCCTGTATTATATTTTGGGCGTATTGCAACGTTTACTGGTTACGTATCTCGTAGACTTTGTTTACTACGCGCCCAGTGAGGCCCTAGATATATATTCAAAATTCGAATTCAAAACAAAACGAGAATATTTCTGGTAGTATAATATTTTTTCTCAGGCAGTCTGATTCAACAGAGACCAGCAACGTTCTTACGACACACGCTCGTTATCGGAATCGACTATAATTATTTGGACTTTTTAACAGTGTACATTACGCAGTGTGCTTGAAAAATCACTCCTCTAGTTGTTGCACAGTTGAAATGAAATCGATTCATATTACAAGCATGTATAGATACGAGCTAAATCTAGTCTTGTATCTATAGATATCTATAGATTCAGTGTAATTTGACGCTAAAACTAGTACCTACCTATAAAGTCATGTGTGTTACTTATCTTTTGACTTGAGTAGTGCTCTCATGATACTTAGGTGTTGAGATTGATCGAAGTCAAGGTGCCATTCACTTTTAGTTTGATTAGCGTACGTACCTAGAAGTAATTACAGGTACGGTTTATATGCTTATTAGCTCAGTAATATACCTTGTAGGTGTGGTGATAATAGGCATGTCCCTATGATAATTGATTAAAGCGATTGGCAGGCCCAGTTCAGCTTGATCGACTTTTACGAGCTAGGCTCTCACACAACGTAATATGATAAAATATCATGTAAGTAACATGCTCAAGATAATAATCTTGGGTACGTGTAAAAAACACGCATCTAGCGTGTTATTTGCGTGATATATTTCCGCGTATCATTGCGAATAAGGCCGCAGAAAGAATTGAAACTTTTTGTCGGTGTAGTTCTTGCAAAAGGCCGCCGCCGTTTGTCATTTAAAACTAAACCGCGCAGAACCACAGAGAGAAAAGTTCGTCAAGTAAAGCGGAGTCAGAGAAAAAGCAGGGAAAACTTCTGCAAAGTTTTAGCTTTTGGCCAGAAAAATGGGAAAAAAATGTTAACAGTTAATGGATTGCTATTAACTTTGATGTATATTCCCAGGGCGCATGCGGTCAGGCCCTGAAGGATGTACTGTCCTGTGTGTGGTGCTGGGTGCTGGCAGGCGTTCTTGTGGCAGTCCATAGCGTCATTACCTTCGTTGTTCATCACCCTGACTGCCCAGCGTAAGTACACCCATTAATTTAAATAATGTTTTACAAAGAAAAGAAAAGAACTCCTTTTTAAAAGGCCGGCAACGCACTTGTGACTCCTCCGGTGTTCCGGGTGTCCATGGGCGACGTTAGTCGCTTACCATCAGGCGATCCGTCTGTTCGTTTGCCGCCTGACATAAAAAAAAAACACAAAGATTAGAAAACATTCGCCCTATATTAAATTAGGCTTAATAATAGTATCGCAGAATTGTGACTGTAAACAGTACACCTCTGCCTAAACCTTCGTAGAATACAACCGTGATGCCATTACGAACATTATCGCTACAATCGACTGAAACTTTGTGTCTATTCCACTATTATGGTATCTAACAAAAGCCTTTGTTGTCATTTATATCTCTCTCTTGTAAAGTCATTTTAAAGTAAGTTATGTATCATAATTCAATTAAATAAATTCTCGTTCCCAATAAGCAAGCGGACGCATTTGTTAGGTTTTATTAATCTTCCTTTATTTTAAATAAGTTTATATTGTCTAGTTTATAGGGGCAGTTAATGACTGTTCCCTTTAGCAAGGTGATACTTATCTTGCTTATATTTTTTCCTTTCAGAGGCTATCTAGGACCTGGTGGCAAGCACGATGACTGGGTAGCGCCCGAGTGTAGCGGCGGCGCGGCCGGGTACATCGACCGGCTGCTAATAGGCGACTCGCATCTGTACCAGCACAGCGACGCACGCAGGGTTTATGGAGGACCTGCTACAGACCCTGAGGGACTCCTAGGTATTTTTAAACTTTGCCCCACACTAATATTAATTCCTGTATCATGGGTGCATTTACAAACACATTATTTTCACATAGACATACACCCAAACCCTATCTGTAGATCATACAAATATTTGTTTCGAGAAGGACTCGAACCCGCGACACATAACGCAGCAATCGATCTCTCAACCACTGCCGTCAGGTCTTGTTGCGACGCCTACTTTTGGATTTCTACTATGTATTTCGTGGATACAATTTATACAGCTATATTTGAAATGTACACATGTACATATATCTATTTGTATTTGTTCCGTGCGATCGATTATCGATCCCGCAATAGTAATCCAATTCGCTTAGTTACTGCGATAACCTGACCGTCGAACTTCTTTGACTGGACTTAGCTTTAGGTCTTGGTTCGAGTTTAGAAGACGGTAAAGGATTGAATTATTAACAGCAACTAGAATGATAACAACGCCACTGCTGAATGTAACGTTCTGGGTTCGATTTCTGGGTCAGGCGAAGTGTTTTTTTTTTCTTTTAGAAAATTCTCAGTAGTCCACGTAGTTTGAGAATGTGGCCGGTAGATGGCAAGGCTCACTGCTTAGCACATGGGATTCAATCGGCATCAGCGAAATGCGGTTGTACTAGAGTATGCCTAACCCTTCGGGGAATACAGGCGTGATGCTATGAAATGATAATAATAATGTTTCTGTCTCCAGGTTGTATGACATCAGCAGTGCAAGCGTTGCTGGGCGTCCAAGCGGGCGCCACCGTCCTGCTGCAGCGGTCCCACAAGGCCCGCATCTCTCGCTGGCTAGCTTGGGCTCTGGTCTTCGCACTAGCTGGAGCTCTGCTGGCTGGCTTCTCTAGGGAGCATGGAGTGGTGCCTATTAATAAGAACCTTTGGTAAGTTTTCAGCAGAATGATCCAAGACGGTGTCACAGACAGATATGCTGATTGTTCATACGAAACAATATTAGTTAACATAAATCATTATGTATTTTATTTTCTTAGTTTTAGTTGTATTAGGATCAGACATAGCAAACCTTTGGGCATTCGCTAAATCCAAAGTGCAATATATTTGAAGACAAGTTTCAATGCTAATAATATTTTGCTCTTTATGTTCGACATTATGTAGGTTTGTCAACCCTGTTTTATGTTTATAATATTGTGGGTAAGGGAGATGATCGTTTTATTTTATTTTCATCATCATCATCTTTTTATCATCATTATTAAATCTTAAAACTTTGAATTGTGCAACATTATACTCAGAAATGTCTATGTTTTCAGGTCGATGTCATTCGTTCTCGTCACATCAGCGTGCTGCCTCATACTTCTCTGTTTCTGCTACACATTGACGGATGCCTGGAGAATTTGGGGAGGAGGGCCTTTCAGGGCACCAGGGTTGAATGCCATCGCCCTTTACATCGGACATTCTGTATGCGCCCACCTCTTCCCATTCCACTGGAAGGTACCTCACATGAGGACCCACACTCTAAGCCTGGTGGAAGCGGTATGGGGGACAGCCCTTTGGGTAATAATAGCTCATGTTATGGCCAAGAAGAAAGTATTTATTACTCTTTGAGCTAAACTGTGCATATAAATGGAATTAATTTAATATTAGCTACTTCACAAGTTTATAATGTAAGATGACACTGGTTTTAGCTGTTAAGCTGTTTGTATACTGCATTATACTGAACTAATATATCTACTAATTACTATATTTGACAAAACTTGCTTTGTGAGTTAGATATTCAGTACAGCTTTACACAATTTTCGAACTGTGAAAAACAGGTACGATAACTTAAAACTATATTTTACGATTCCATTGAGATATTGTAATTTTTTTTCTACATGTTTCTCAAAAGCATTATACGTATGTAAAGTATTATTTCCACTTACATGTTAATTATAATTTTATTGTATTTTTAGGAATTAAGAAGTGTAGATATTAAAATGAAGACTGAGCGATAGAAAAACCATAGGTGCTCCAATAGTTGTCAATGTAATCTTTTGGTTTTCCCATTTATTGTACTAATTATATAAAAATCTAGTCTTAATTGCATATTTGATCATGTCTACAATTTTGTATATGAGAGCGACTATAAGTAAGCTTGATAAGAAAAATAAAACGTTTAAAAATCTAATTTGTGGATGTATTTATTTTAAAAAAGGAATTTGCAATCAGTCGATGCTCTTTTGTTCTTGGAAACACTAACAATACAAATAAAACGATTTGGATCAAATTTTACGATCGTCGTTAGGTTCGCAACTAATTTCGATATGACGGACAAGTCATGATGACTTCATGCTTGGCTATGTGGGCCCACAGCATAGCATATGATAGATAAAGCCAAAGTAGCGGAGGTTTCATAAAGGAGCAGGAAAAATTTCGTCAATTTTTGCCTAGGACCTACCGTTTTCGAGATATTTGACATTTTACAGTCAACATTTTTTTTGATAATCCCGTCTAATTGTATGCCTCAGGGTGGCTCTTAAATGTCGCATGAGACTAGGCTGAAACATGATGACATATCCTAGTGTCATTTTCCCCCGATTTCGATTTGTTTTACGCCTGCAAATGCATCATGGACCTTGAGTTCCATTTTGCCCCACTTTGGAATCGAATGCAAGACTACACGCTCAGTATAAACGCTTGCGACATCTGGAGCAATGGAGAATGGGAGGACTAGATCCTTATAAATCGATTTTGGATCAAATTTCACGACCTTCGTTAGGTTCACATCCAATATCGATGAGACGGAGAAGTCATGATGACTTCATGCTTGGCTATGGGGGGTCCACAGCATAGCATATCATAGATAAAGCCAAAGTAGCGGAGGTTTTATAAAGGAACAGGAAAAATTTCGTCAATTTTTGCCTAGGATCTACCGTTTTCGAGATATTTGACATTTTACAGTCAACATTTTTTTTTGACAATCCCGTCTAATTGTAAGCCCTGCGCGGCTCTTAAATGTCGCATGAGATTAGGCTGAAACATGATGACATATCCTAGTGTAATTTTCCCCCGATTTCGATTTGTTTTACGCCTGCAAATGCATCATGGACCTTGAGTTCCATTTTTCCCCACTTCGGAATCGAATGCAAGACTACACGCTCAGCATGAACGCTTGCGACATCTGGAGCAATGGAGCATTGGAGAATTAGATCCTAAAAAACGATTTTGGATCAAATTTCACGATCCTCGTTAGGTTCACATCCAATTTCGATGATACGGAGAAGTCATGATGACTTCATGCTTGGCTATGGGGGGTCCACAGCATAGCATATCATAGATAAAGCCAAAGTAGCGGAGGTTTTACAAAGGAACAGGAAAAATTCCGTCAATTTTTGCCTAGGACCTACCGTTTTCGAGATATTTGACATTTTACAGTCAACATTTTTTTTTGACAATCCCGTCTAATTGTACCCCTCAGCGCGGCTCTTAAATGTCGCATGAGACTAGGCTGAAACATGATAACATATCCTAGAGTCATTTTCCCCCGATTTCGATTTGTTTTACGCCTGCAAATGCATCATGGACCTTGAGTTCCATTTTGCCCCACTTCGGAATCGAATGCAAGACTAGACGCTCAGCATGAACGCTTGCGACATCTGGAGCAATGGAGCATTGGAGAATTAGATCCTAAAAACGATTTTGGATCAAATTTCACGATCCTCGTTAGGTTCACATCCAATTTCGATGATACGGAGAAGTCATGATGACTTCATGCTTGGCTATGGGGGGTCCACAGCATAGCATATCATAGATAAAGCCAAAGTAGCGGAGGTTTTATAAAGGAACAGGAAAAATTTCGTCAATTTTTGCCTAGGATCTACCGTTTTCGAGATATTTGACATTTTACAGTCAACATTTTTTTTTTGACAATCCCGTCTAATTGTAAGCCTCAGGGCGGCTCTTAAATGTCGCATGAGACTGGGCTGAAACATGATGACATATCCTAGTGTCATTTTCCCCCGATTTCGATTTGTTTTACGCCTGCAAATGCATCATGGACCTTGAGTTCCATTTTGCCCCACTTCGGAATCGAATGCAAGACTACACGCTCAGCATGAACGCTTGCGACATCTGGAGCAATGGAGCATTGGAGAATTAGATCCTAAAAAACGATTTTGGATCAAATTTCACGATTCTCGTTAGGTTCTCATCCAATTTCGATGATACGGAGAAGTCATGATGACTTCATGCTTGGCTATGGGGGGTCCACAGCATAGCATATCATAGATAAAGCCAAAGTAGCGGAGGTTTTACAAAGGAACAGGAAAAATTCCGTCAATTTTTGCCTAGGACCTACCGTTTTCGAGATATTTGACATTTTACAGTCAACATTTTTTTTTGACAATCCCGTCTAATTGTACCCCTCAGCGCGGCTCTTAAATGTCGCATGAGACTAGGCTGAAACATGATGACATATCCTAGAGTCATTTTCCCCCGATTTCGATTTGTTTTACGCCTGCAAATGCATCATGGACCTTGAGTTCCATTTTGCCCCACTTTGGAATCGAATGCAAGACTATACGCTCAGCATGAACGCTTGCGATATCTGGAGCAATGGAGCATTGAAGAATTAGATCCTAAAAAACGATTTTGGATCAAATTTCACGATCCTCGTTAGGTTCAAATCCAATTTCGATGATACGGAGAAGTCATGATGACTTCATGCTTGGCTATGGGGGGTCCACAGCATAGCATATCATAGATAAAGCCAAAGTAGCGGAGGTTTTATAAAGGAACAGGAAAAATTTCGTCAATTTTTGCCTAGGACCTACCGTTTTCGAGATATTTGACATTTTACAGTCAACATTTTTTTTTTGACAGTCCCGTCTAATTGTAAGCCTCAGCGCGGCTCTTAAATGTCGCATGAGACTAGGTTGAAACATGGTGACATATCCTAGTGTAATTTACCCCCGATTTCGATTTGTTTTACGCCTGCAAATGCATCATGGACCTTGAGTTCCATTTTTCCCCACTTTGGAATCGAATGCAAGACTACACGCTCAGCATGAACGCTTGCGACATCTGGAGCAATGGAGCATTGGAGAATTAGATCCTAAAAACGATTTTGGATCTAATTTCACGATCCTCGTTAGGTTCACATCCAATTTCGATGATACGGAGAAGTCATGATGACTTCATGCTTGGCTATGGGGGGTCCACAGCATAGCATATCATAGATAAAGCCAAAGTAGCGGAGGTTTTATAAAGGAACAGGAAAAATTTCGTCAATTTTTGCCTAGGATCTACCGTTTTCGAGATATTTGACATTTTACAGTCAACATTTTTTTTTTGACAGTCCCGTCTAATTGTAAGCCTCAGCGCGGCTCTTAAATGTCGCATGAGACTAGGCTGAAACATGGTGACATATCCTAGTGTAATTTTCCCCCGATTTCGATTTGTTTTACGCCTGCAAATGCATCATGGACCTTGAGTTCCATTTTTCCCCACTTTGGAATCGAATGCAAGACTACACGCTCAGCATGAACGCTTGCGACATCTGGAGCAATGGAGCATTGGAGAATTAGATCCTAAAAACGATTTTGGATCTAATTTCACGATCCTCGTTAGGTTCACATCCAATTTCGATGATACGGAGAAGTCATGATGACTTCATGCTTGGCTATGGGGGGTCCACAGCATAGCATATCATAGATAAAGCCAAAGTAGCGGAGGTTTTATAAAGGAACAGGAAAAATTTCGTCAATTTTTGCCTAGGATCTACCGTTTTCGAGATATTTGACATTTTACAGTCAACATTTTTTTTTTGACAATCCCGTCTAATTGTAAGCCTCAGGGCGGCTCTTAAATGTCGCATGAGACTGGGCTGAAACATGATGACATATCCTAGTGTCATTTTCCCCCGATTTCGATTTGTTTTACGCCTGCAAATGCATCATGGACCTTGAGTTCCATTTTGCCCCACTTCGGAATCGAATGCAAGACTACACGCTCAGCATGAACGCTTGCGACATCTGGAGCAATGGAGCATTGGAGAATTAGATCCTAAAAAACGATTTTGGATCAAATTTCACGATTCTCGTTAGGTTCTCATCCAATTTCGATGATACGGAGAAGTCATGATGACTTCATGCTTGGCTATGGGGGGTCCACAGCATAGCATATCATAGATAAAGCCAAAGTAGCGGAGGTTTTACAAAGGAACAGGAAAAATTCCGTCAATTTTTGCCTAGGACCTACCGTTTTCGAGATATTTGACATTTTACAGTCAACATTTTTTTTTTGACAGTCCCGTCTAATTGTAAGCCTCAGCGCGGCTCTTAAATGTCGCATGAGACTAGGCTGAAACATGGTGACATATCCTAGTGTAATTTTCCCCCGATTTCGATTTGTTTTACGCCTGCAAATGCATCATGGACCTTGAGTTCCATTTTTCCCCACTTTGGAATCGAATGCAAGACTACACGCTCAGCATGAACGCTTGCGACATCTGGAGCAATGGAGCATTGGAGAATTAGATCCTAAAAACGATTTTGGATCTAATTTCACGATCCTCGTTAGGTTCACATCCAATTTCGATGATACGGAGAAGTCATGATGACTTCATGCTTGGCTATGGGGGGTCCACAGCATAGCATATCATAGATAAAGCCAAAGTAGCGGAGGTTTTATAAAGGAACAGGAAAAATTTCGTCAATTTTTGCCTAGGATCTACCGTTTTCGAGAAATTTGACATTTTACAGTCAACATTTTTTTTTTGACAATCCCATCTAATTGTAAGCCTCAGGGCGGCTCTTAAATGTCGCATGAGACTGGGCTGAAACATGATGACATATCCTAGTGTCATTTTCCCCCGATTTCGATTTGTTTTACGCCTGCAAATGCATCATGGACCTTGAGTTCCATTTTGCCCCACTTCGGAATCGAATGCAAGACTACACGCTCAGCATGAACGCTTGCGACATCTGGAGCAATGGAGCATTGGAGAATTAGATCCTAAAAAACGATTTTGGATCAAATTTCACGATTCTCGTTAGGTTCTCATCCAATTTCGATGATACGGAGAAGTCATGATGACTTCATGCTTGGCTATGGGGGGTCCACAGCATAGCATATCATAGATAAAGCCAAAGTAGCGGAGGTTTTACAAAGGAACAGGAAAAATTCCGTCAATTTTTGCCTAGGACCTACCGTTTTCGAGATATTTGACATTTTACAGTCAACATTTTTTTTTGACAATCCCGTCTAATTGTACCCCTCAGCGCGGCTCTTAAATGTCGCATGAGACTAGGCTGAAACATGATGACATATCCTAGAGTCATTTTCCCCCGATTTCGATTTGTTTTACGCCTGCAAATGCATCATGGACCTTGAGTTCCATTTTGCCCCACTTTGGAATCGAATGCAAGACTATACGCTCAGCATGAACGCTTGCGATATCTGGAGCAATGGAGCATTGAAGAATTAGATCCTAAAAAACGATTTTGGATCAAATTTCACGATCCTCGTTAGGTTCAAATCCAATTTCGATGATACGGAGAAGTCATGATGACTTCATGCTTGGCTATGGGGGGTCCACAGCATAGCATATCATAGATAAAGCCAAAGTAGCGGAGGTTTTATAAAGGAACAGGAAAAATTTCGTCAATTTTTGCCTAGGACCTACCGTTTTCGAGATATTTGACATTTTACAGTCAACATTTTTTTTTTGACAGTCCCGTCTAATTGTAAGCCTCAGCGCGGCTCTTAAATGTCGCATGAGACTAGGTTGAAACATGGTGACATATCCTAGTGTAATTTACCCCCGATTTCGATTTGTTTTACGCCTGCAAATGCATCATGGACCTTGAGTTCCATTTTTCCCCACTTTGGAATCGAATGCAAGACTACACGCTCAGCATGAACGCTTGCGACATCTGGAGCAATGGAGCATTGGAGAATTAGATCCTAAAAACGATTTTGGATCTAATTTCACGATCCTCGTTAGGTTCACATCCAATTTCGATGATACGGAGAAGTCATGATGACTTCATGCTTGGCTATGGGGGGTCCACAGCATAGCATATCATAGATAAAGCCAAAGTAGCGGAGGTTTTATAAAGGAACAGGAAAAATTTCGTCAATTTTTGCCTAGGATCTACCGTTTTCGAGATATTTGACATTTTACAGTCAACATTTTTTTTTTGACAGTCCCGTCTAATTGTAAGCCTCAGCGCGGCTCTTAAATGTCGCATGAGACTAGGCTGAAACATGGTGACATATCCTAGTGTAATTTTCCCCCGATTTCGATTTGTTTTACGCCTGCAAATGCATCATGGACCTTGAGTTCCATTTTTCCCCACTTTGGAATCGAATGCAAGACTACACGCTCAGCATGAACGCTTGCGACATCTGGAGCAATGGAGCATTGGAGAATTAGATCCTAAAAACGATTTTGGATCTAATTTCACGACCCTCGTTAGGTTCACATCCAATTTCGATGATACGGAGAAGTCATGATGACTTCATGCTTGGCTATGGGGGGTCCACAGCATAGCATATCATAGATAAAGCCAAAGTAGCGGAGGTTTTATAAAGGAACAGGAAAAATTTCGTCAATTTTTGCCTAGGATCTACCGTTTTCGAGATATTTGACATTTTACAGTCAACATTTTTTTTTTGACAATCCCGTCTAATTGTAAGCCTCAGGGCGGCTCTTAAATGTCGCATGAGACTGGGCTGAAACATGATGACATATCCTAGTGTCATTTTCCCCCGATTTCGATTTGTTTTACGCCTGCAAATGCATCATGGACCTTGAGTTCCATTTTGCCCCACTTCGGAATCGAATGCAAGACTACACGCTCAGCATGAACGCTTGCGACATCTGGAGCAATGGAGCATTGGAGAATTAGATCCTAAAAAACGATTTTGGATCAAATTTCACGATTCTCGTTAGGTTCTCATCCAATTTCGATGATACGGAGAAGTCATGATGACTTCATGCTTGGCTATGGGGGGTCCACAGCATAGCATATCATAGATAAAGCCAAAGTAGCGGAGGTTTTACAAAGGAACAGGAAAAATTCCGTCAATTTTTGCCTAGGACCTACCGTTTTCGAGATATTTGACATTTTACAGTCAACATTTTTTTTTTGACAGTCCCGTCTAATTGTAAGCCTCAGCGCGGCTCTTAAATGTCGCATGAGACTAGGCTGAAACATGGTGACATATCCTAGTGTAATTTTCCCCCGATTTCGATTTGTTTTACGCCTGCAAATGCATCATGGACCTTGAGTTCCATTTTTCCCCACTTTGGAATCGAATGCAAGACTACACGCTCAGCATGAACGCTTGCGACATCTGGAGCAATGGAGCATTGGAGAATTAGATCCTAAAAACGATTTTGGATCTAATTTCACGATCCTCGTTAGGTTCACATCCAATTTCGATGATACGGAGAAGTCATGATGACTTCATGCTTGGCTATGGGGGGTCCACAGCATAGCATATCATAGATAAAGCCAAAGTAGCGGAGGTTTTATAAAGGAACAGGAAAAATTTCGTCAATTTTTGCCTAGGATCTACCGTTTTCGAGAAATTTGACATTTTACAGTCAACATTTTTTTTTTGACAATCCCATCTAATTGTAAGCCTCAGGGCGGCTCTTAAATGTCGCATGAGACTGGGCTGAAACATGATGACATATCCTAGTGTCATTTTCCCCCGATTTCGATTTGTTTTACGCCTGCAAATGCATCATGGACCTTGAGTTCCATTTTGCCCCACTTCGGAATCGAATGCAAGACTACACGCTCAGCATGAACGCTTGCGACATCTGGAGCAATGGAGCATTGGAGAATTAGATCCTAAAAAACGATTTTGGATCAAATTTCACGATTCTCGTTAGGTTCTCATCCAATTTCGATGATACGGAGAAGTCATGATGACTTCATGCTTGGCTATGGGGGGTCCACAGCATAGCATATCATAGATAAAGCCAAAGTAGCGGAGGTTTTACAAAGGAACAGGAAAAATTCCGTCAATTTTTGCCTAGGACCTACCGTTTTCGAGATATTTGACATTTTACAGTCAACATTTTTTTTTGACAATCCCGTCTAATTGTACCCCTCAGCGCGGCTCTTAAATGTCGCATGAGACTAGGCTGAAACATGATGACATATCCTAGAGTCATTTTCCCCCGATTTCGATTTGTTTTACGCCTGCAAATGCATCATGGACCTTGAGTTCCATTTTGCCCCACTTTGGAATCGAATGCAAGACTATACGCTCAGCATGAACGCTTGCGATATCTGGAGCAATGGAGCATTGAAGAATTAGATCCTAAAAAACGATTTTGGATCAAATTTCACGATCCTCGTTAGGTTCAAATCCAATTTCGATGATACGGAGAAGTCATGATGACTTCATGCTTGGCTATGGGGGGTCCACAGCATAGCATATCATAGATAAAGCCAAAGTAGCGGAGGTTTTATAAAGGAACAGGAAAAATTTCGTCAATTTTTGCCTAGGACCTACCGTTTTCGAGATATTTGACATTTTACAGTCAACATTTTTTTTTTGACAGTCCCGTCTAATTGTAAGCCTCAGCGCGGCTCTTAAATGTCGCATGAGACTAGGCTGAAACATGGTGACATATCCTAGTGTAATTTTCCCCCGATTTCGATTTGTTTTACGCCTGCAAATGCATCATGGACCTTGAGTTCCATTTTTCCCCACTTTGGAATCGAATGCAAGACTACACGCTCAGCATGAACGCTTGCGACATCTGGAGCAATGGCGCATTGGAGAATTAGATCCTAAAAACGATTTTGGATCTAATTTCACGATCCTCGTTAGGTTCACATCCAATTTCGATGATACGGAGAAGTCATGATGACTTCATGCTTGGCTATGGGGGGTCCACAGCATAGCATATCATAGATAAAGCCAAAGTAGCGGAGGTTTTATAAAGGAACAGGAAAAATTTCGTCAATTTTTGCCTAGGATCTACCGTTTTCGAGATATTTGACATTTTACAGTCAACATTTTTTTTTTGACAATCCCGTCTAATTGTAAGCCTCAGGGCGGCTCTTAAATGTCGCATGAGACTGGGCTGAAACATGATGACATATCCTAGTGTCATTTTCCCCCGATTTCGATTTGTTTTACGCCTGCAAATGCATCATGGACCTTGAGTTCCATTTTGCCCCACTTCGGAATCGAATGCAAGACTACACGCTCAGCATGAACGCTTGCGACATCTGGAGCAATGGAGCATTGGAGAATTAGATCCTAAAAAACGATTTTGGATCAAATTTCACGATTCTCGTTAGGTTCTCATCCAATTTCGATGATACGGAGAAGTCATGATGACTTCATGCTTGGCTATGGGGGGTCCACAGCATAGCATATCATAGATAAAGCCAAAGTAGCGGAAGTTTTACAAAGGAACAGGAAAAATTCCGTCAATTTTTGCCTAGGACCTACCGTTTTCGAGATATTTGACATTTTACAGTCAACATTTTTTTTTGACAATCCCGTCTAATTGTATCCCTCAGCGCGGCTCTTAAATGTCGCATGAGACTAGGCTGAAACATGATGACATATCCTAGAGTCATTTTCCCCCGATTTCGATTTGTTTTACGCCTGCAAATGCATCATGGACCTTGAGTTCCATTTTGCCCCACTTTGGAATCGAATGCAAGACTATACGCTCAGCATGAACGCTTGCGATATCTGGAGCAATGGAGCATTGAAGAATTAGATCCTAAAAAACGATTTTGGATCAAATTTCACGATCCTCGTTAGGTTCAAATCCAATTTCGATGATACGGAGAAGTCATGATGACTTCATGCTTGGCTATGGGGGGTCCACAGCATAGCATATCATAGATAAAGCCAAAGTAGCGGAGGTTTTATAAAGGAACAGGAAAAATTTCGTCAATTTTTGCCTAGGACCTACCGTTTTCGAGATATTTGACATTTTACAGTCAACATTTTTTTTTTGACAGTCCCGTCTAATTGTAAGCCTCAGCGCGGCTCTTAAATGTCGCATGAGACTAGGCTGAAACATGGTGACATATCCTAGTGTAATTTACCCCCGATTTCGATTTGTTTTACGCCTGCAAATGCATCATGGACCTTGAGTTCCATTTTTCCCCACTTTGGAATCGAATGCAAGACTACACGCTCAGCATGAACGCTTGCGACATCTGGAGCAATGGAGCATTGGAGAATTAGATCCTAAAAACGATTTTGGATCTAATTTCACGATCCTCGTTAGGTTCACATCCAATTTCGATGATACGGAGAAGTCATGATGACTTCATGCTTGGCTATGGGGGGTCCACAGCATAGCATATCATAGATAAAGCCAAAGTAGCGGAGGTTTTATAAAGGAACAGGAAAAATTTCGTCAATTTTTGCCTAGGATCTACCGTTTTCGAGATATTTGACATTTTACAGTCAACATTTTTTTTTTGACAGTCCCGTCTAATTGTAAGCCTCAGCGCGGCTCTTAAATGTCGCATGAGACTAGGCTGAAACATGGTGACATATCCTAGTGTAATTTTCCCCCGATTTCGATTTGTTTTACGCCTGCAAATGCATCATGGACCTTGAGTTCCATTTTTCCCCACTTTGGAATCGAATGCAAGACTACACGCTCAGCATGAACGCTTGCGACATCTGGAGCAATGGAGCATTGGAGAATTAGATCCTAAAAACGATTTTGGATCTAATTTCACGATCCTCGTTAGGTTCACATCCAATTTCGATGATACGGAGAAGTCATGATGACTTCATGCTTGGCTATGGGGGGTCCACAGCATAGCATATCATAGATAAAGCCAAAGTAGCGGAGGTTTTATAAAGGAACAGGAAAAATTTCGTCAATTTTTGCCTAGGATCTACCGTTTTCGAGATATTTGACATTTTACAGTCAACATTTTTTTTTTGACAATCCCGTCTAATTGTAAGCCTCAGGGCGGCTCTTAAATGTCGCATGAGACTGGGCTGAAACATGATGACATATCCTAGTGTCATTTTCCCCCGATTTCGATTTGTTTTACGCCTGCAAATGCATCATGGACCTTGAGTTCCATTTTGCCCCACTTCGGAATCGAATGCAAGACT
This sequence comes from Shargacucullia verbasci, assembly GCA_947562105.1. Classification (NCBI taxonomy): domain Eukaryota; kingdom Metazoa; phylum Arthropoda; class Insecta; order Lepidoptera; family Noctuidae; genus Shargacucullia; species Shargacucullia verbasci. The sequence goes on from OX387286.1 coordinate 10,347,480, forward strand.
ACACGCTCAGCATGAACGCTTGCGACATCTGGAGCAATGGAGCATTGGAGAATTAGATCCTAAAAAACGATTTTGGATCAAATTTCACGATTCTCGTTAGGTTCTCATCCAATTTCGATGATACGGAGAAGTCATGATGACTTCATGCTTGGCTATGGGGGGTCCACAGCATAGCATATCATAGATAAAGCCAAAGTAGCGGAGGTTTTACAAAGGAACAGGAAAAATTCCGTCAATTTTTGCCTAGGACCTACCGTTTTCGAGATATTTGACATTTTACAGTCAACATTTTTTTTTGACAATCCCATCTAATTGTACCCCTCAGCGCGGCTCTTAAATGTCGCATGAGACTAGGCTGAAACATGATGACATATCCTAGAGTCATTTTCCCCCGATTTCGATTTGTTTTACGCCTGCAAATGCATCATGGACCTTGAGTTCCATTTTGCCCCACTTTGGAATCGAATGCAAGACTATACGCTCAGCATGAACGCTTGCGATATCTGGAGCAATGGAGCATTGAAGAATTAGATCCTAAAAAACGATTTTGGATCAAATTTCACGATCCTCGTTAGGTTCAAATCCAATTTCGATGATACGGAGAAGTCATGATGACTTCATGCTTGGCTATGGGGGGTCCACAGCATAGCATATCATAGATAAAGCCAAAGTAGCGGAGGTTTTACAAAGGAACAGGAAAAATTCCGTCAATTTTTGCCTAGGACCTACCGTTTTCGAGATATTTGACATTTTACAGTCAACATTTTTTTTTGACAATCCCGTCTAATTGTACCCCTCAGCGCGGCTCTTAAATGTCGCATGAGACTAGGCTGAAACATGATGACATATCCTTGAGTCATTTTCCCCCGATTTCGATTTGTTTTACGCCTGCAAATGCATCATGGACCTTGAGTTCCATTTTGCCCCACTTTGGAATCGAATGCAAGACTATACGCTCAGCATGAACGCTTGCGATATCTGGAGCAATGGAGCATTGAAGAATTAGATCCTAAAAAACGATTTTGGATCAAATTTCACGATCCTCGTTAGGTTCAAATCCAATTTCGATGATACGGAGAAGTCATGATGACTTCATGCTTGGCTATGGGGGGTCCACAGCATAGCATATCATAGATAAAGCCAAAGTAGCGGAGGTTTTATAAAGGAACAGGAAAAATTTCGTCAATTTTTGCCTAGGACCTACCGTTTTCGAGATATTTGACATTTTACAGTCAACATTTTTTTTTTGACAGTCCCGTCTAATTGTAAGCCTCAGCGCGGCTCTTAAATGTCGCATGAGACTAGGCTGAAACATGGTGACATATCCTAGTGTAATTTTCCCCCGATTTCGATTTGTTTTACGCCTGCAAATGCATCATGGACCTTGAGTTCCATTTTGCCCCACTTCGGAATCGAATGCAAGACTACACGCTCAGCATGAACGCTTGCGACATCTGGAGCAATGGAGCATTGGAGAATTAGATCCTAAAAAACGATTTTGGATCAAATTTCACGATTCTCGTTAGGTTCTCATCCAATTTCGATGATACGGAGAAGTCATGATGACTTCATGCTTGGCTATGGGGGGTCCACAGCATAGCATATCATAGATAAAGCCAAAGTAGCGGAGGTTTTACAAAGGAACAGGAAAAATTCCGTCAATTTTTGCCTAGGACCTACCGTTTTCGAGATATTTGACATTTTACAGTCAACATTTTTTTTTGACAATCCCATCTAATTGTACCCCTCAGCGCGGCTCTTAAATGTCGCATGAGACTAGGCTGAAACATGATGACATATCCTAGAGTCATTTTCCCCCGATTTCGATTTGTTTTACGCCTGCAAATGCATCATGGACCTTGAGTTCCATTTTGCCCCACTTTGGAATCGAATGCAAGACTATACGCTCAGCATGAACGCTTGCGATATCTGGAGCAATGGAGCATTGAAGAATTAGATCCTAAAAAACGATTTTGGATCAAATTTCACGATCCTCGTTAGGTTCAAATCCAATTTCGATGATACGGAGAAGTCATGATGACTTCATGCTTGGCTATGGGGGGTCCACAGCATAGCATATCATAGATAAAGCCAAAGTAGCGGAGGTTTTACAAAGGAACAGGAAAAATTCCGTCAATTTTTGCCTAGGACCTACCGTTTTCGAGATATTTGACATTTTACAGTCAACATTTTTTTTTGACAATCCCGTCTAATTGTACCCCTCAGCGCGGCTCTTAAATGTCGCATGAGACTAGGCTGAAACATGATGACATATCCTTGAGTCATTTTCCCCCGATTTCGATTTGTTTTACGCCTGCAAATGCATCATGGACCTTGAGTTCCATTTTGCCCCACTTTGGAATCGAATGCAAGACTATACGCTCAGCATGAACGCTTGCGATATCTGGAGCAATGGAGCATTGAAGAATTAGATCCTAAAAAACGATTTTGGATCAAATTTCACGATCCTCGTTAGGTTCAAATCCAATTTCGATGATACGGAGAAGTCATGATGACTTCATGCTTGGCTATGGGGGGTCCACAGCATAGCATATCATAGATAAAGCCAAAGTAGCGGAGGTTTTATAAAGGAACAGGAAAAATTTCGTCAATTTTTGCCTAGGACCTACCGTTTTCGAGATATTTGACATTTTACAGTCAACATTTTTTTTTTGACAGTCCCGTCTAATTGTAAGCCTCAGGGCGGCTCTTAAATGTCGCATGAGACTGGGCTGAAACATGATGACATATCCTAGTGTCATTTTCCCCCGATTTCGATTTGTTTTACGCCTGCAAATGCATCATGGACCTTGAGTTCCATTTTGCCCCACTTCGGAATCGAATGCAAGACTACACGCTCAGCATGAACGCTTGCGACATCTGGAGCAATGGAGCATTGGAGAATTAGATCCTAAAAACGATTTTGGATCTAATTTCACGATCCTCGTTAGGTTCACATCCAATTTCGATGATACGGAGAAGTCATGATGACTTCATGCTTGGCTATGGGGGGTCCACAGCATAGCATATCATAGATAAAGCCAAAGTAGCGGAGGTTTTACAAAGGAACAGGAAAAATTCCGTCAATTTTTGCCTAGGACCTACCGTTTTCGAGATATTTGACATTTTACAGTCAACATTTTTTTTTGACAATCCCGTCTAATTGTACCCCTCAGCGCGGCTCTTAAATGTCGCATGAGACTAGGCTGAAACATGATGACATATCCTTGAGTCATTTTCCCCCGATTTCGATTTGTTTTACGCCTGCAAATGCATCATGGACCTTGAGTTCCATTTTGCCCCACTTTGGAATCGAATGCAAGACTATACGCTCAGCATGAACGCTTGCGATATCTGGAGCAATGGAGCATTGAAGAATTAGATCCTAAAAAACGATTTTGGATCAAATTTCACGATCCTCGTTAGGTTCAAATCCAATTTCGATGATACGGAGAAGTCATGATGACTTCATGCTTGGCTATGGGGGGTCCACAGCATAGCATATCATAGATAAAGCCAAAGTAGCGGAGGTTTTATAAAGGAACAGGAAAAATTTCGTCAATTTTTGCCTAGGACCTACCGTTTTCGAGATATTTGACATTTTACAGTCAACATTTTTTTTTTGACAGTCCCGTCTAATTGTAAGCCTCAGCGCGGCTCTTAAATGTCGCATGAGACTAGGCTGAAACATGGTGACATATCCTAGTGTAATTTTCCCCCGATTTCGATTTGTTTTACGCCTGCAAATGCATCATGGACCTTGAGTTCCATTTTTCCCCACTTTGGAATCGAATGCAAGACTACACGCTCAGCATGAACGCTTGCGACATCTGGAGCAATGGAGCATTGGAGAATTAGATCCTAAAAACGATTTTGGATCTAATTTCACGATCCTCGTTAGGTTCACATCCAATTTCGATGATACGGAGAAGTCATGATGACTTCATGCTTGGCTATGGGGGGTCCACAGCATAGCATATCATAGATAAAGCCAAAGTAGCGGAGGTTTTACAAAGGAACAGGAAAAATTCCGTCAATTTTTGCCTAGGACCTACCGTTTTCGAGATATTTGACATTTTACAGTCAACATTTTTTTTTGACAATCCCGTCTAATTGTACCCCTCAGCGCGGCTCTTAAATGTCGCATGAGACTAGGCTGAAACATGATGACATATCCTAGAGTCATTTTCCCCCGATTTCGATTTGTTTTACGCCTGCAAATGCATCATGGACCTTGAGTTCCATTTTGCCCCACTTTGGAATCGAATGCAAGACTATACGCTCAGCATGAACGCTTGCGATATCTGGAGCAATGGAGCATTGAAGAATTAGATCCTAAAAAACGATTTTGGATCAAATTTCACGATCCTCGTTAGGTTCAAATCCAATTTCGATGATACGGAGAAGTCATGATGACTTCATGCTTGGCTATGGGGGGTCCACAGCATAGCATATCATAGATAAAGCCAAAGTAGCGGAGGTTTTATAAAGGAACAGGAAAAATTTCGTCAATTTTTGCCTAGGACCTACCGTTTTCGAGATATTTGACATTTTACAGTCAACATTTTTTTTTTGACAGTCCCGTCTAATTGTAAGCCTCAGCGCGGCTCTTAAATGTCGCATGAGACTAGGCTGAAACATGGTGACATATCCTAGTGTAATTTTCCCCCGATTTCGATTTGTTTTACGCCTGCAAATGCATCATGGACCTTGAGTTCCATTTTTCCCCACTTTGGAATCGAATGCAAGACTACACGCTCAGCATGAACGCTTGCGACATCTGGAGCAATGGAGCATTGGAGAATTAGATCCTAAAAACGATTTTGGATCTAATTTCACGATCCTCGTTAGGTTCACATCCAATTTCGATGATACGGAGAAGTCATGATGACTTCATGCTTGGCTATGGGGGGTCCACAGCATAGCATATCATAGATAAAGCCAAAGTAGCGGAGGTTTTATAAAGGAACAGGAAAAATTTCGTCAATTTTTGCCTAGGATCTACCGTTTTCGAGATATTTGACATTTTACAGTCAACATTTTTTTTTTGACAATCCCGTCTAATTGTAAGCCTCAGGGCGGCTCTTAAATGTCGCATGAGACTGGGCTGAAACATGATGACATATCCTAGTGTCATTTTCCCCCGATTTCGATTTGTTTTACGCCTGCAAATGCATCATGGACCTTGAGTTCCATTTTGCCCCACTTCGGAATCGAATGCAAGACTACACGCTCAGCATGAACGCTTGCGACATCTGGAGCAATGGAGCATTGGAGAATTAGATCCTAAAAAACGATTTTGGATCAAATTTCACGATTCTCGTTAGGTTCTCATCCAATTTCGATGATACGGAGAAGTCATGATGACTTCATGCTTGGCTATGGGGGGTCCACAGCATAGCATATCATAGATAAAGCCAAAGTAGCGGAGGTTTTACAAAGGAACAGGAAAAATTCCGTCAATTTTTGCCTAGGACCTACCGTTTTCGAGATATTTGACATTTTACAGTCAACATTTTTTTTTTGACAATCCCGTCTAATTGTACCCCTCAGCGCGGCTCTTAAATGTCGCATGAGACTAGGCTGAAACATGATGACATATCCTAGAGTCATTTTCCCCCGATTTCGATTTGTTTTACGCCTGCAAATGCATCATGGACCTTGAGTTCCATTTTGCCCCACTTTGGAATCGAATGCAAGACTATACGCTCAGCATGAACGCTTGCGATATCTGGAGCAATGGAGCATTGAAGAATTAGATCCTAAAAAACGATTTTGGATCAAATTTCACGATCCTCGTTAGGTTCAAATCTAATTTCGATGATACGGAGAAATCATGATGACTTCATGCTTGGCTATGGGGGGTCCACAGCATAGCATATCATAGATAAAGCCAAAGTAGCGGAGGTTTTATAAAGGAACAGGAAAAATTTCGTCAATTTTTGCCTAGGACCTACCGTTTTCGAGATATTTGACATTTTACAGTCAACATTTTTTTTTTGACAGTCCCGTCTAATTGTAAGCCTCAGCGCGGCTCTTAAATGTCGCATGAGACTAGGCTGAAACATGGTGACATATCCTAGTGTCGTTTTCCCCCGATTTCGATTTGTTTTACGCCTGCAAATGCATCATGGACCTTGAGTTCCATTTTTCCCCACTTTGGAATCGAATGCAAGACTAAACGCTCAGCATGAACGCTTGCGACATCTGGAGCAATGGAGCATTGAAGAATTAGATCCTAAAAAACGATTTTGGATCAAATTTCACGATCCTCGTTAGGTTCAAATCCAATTTCGATGATACGGAGAAGTCATGATGACTTCATGCTTGGCTATGGGGGGTCCACAGCATAGCATATCATAGATAAAGCCAAAGTAGCGGAGGTTTTATAAAGGAACAGGAAAAATTTCGTCAATTTTTGCCTAGGACCTACCGTTTTCGAGATATTTGACATTTTACAGTCAACATTTTTTTTTTGACAGTCCCGTCTAATTGTAAGCCTCAGCGCGGCTCTTAAATGTCGCATGAGACTAGGCTGAAACATGGTGACATATCCTAGTGTAATTTACCCCCGATTTCGATTTGTTTTACGCCTGCAAATGCATCATGGACCTTGAGTTCCATTTTTCCCCACTTTGGAATCGAATGCAAGACTACACGCTCAGCATGAACGCTTGCGACATCTGGAGCAATGGAGCATTGGAGAATTAGATCCTAAAAACGATTTTGGATCTAATTTCACGATCCTCGTTAGGTTCACATCCAATTTCGATGATACGGAGAAGTCATGATGACTTCATGCTTGGCTATGGGGGGTCCACAGCATAGCATATCATAGATAAAGCCAAAGTAGCGGAGGTTTTATAAAGGAACAGGAAAAATTTCGTCAATTTTTGCCTAGGATCTACCGTTTTCGAGATATTTGACATTTTACAGTCAACATTTTTTTTTTGACAGTCCCGTCTAATTGTAAGCCTCAGCGCGGCTCTTAAATGTCGCATGAGACTAGGCTGAAACATGGTGACATATCCTAGTGTAATTTTCCCCCGATTTCGATTTGTTTTACGCCTGCAAATGCATCATGGACCTTGAGTTCCATTTTTCCCCACTTTGGAATCGAATGCAAGACTACACGCTCAGCATGAACGCTTGCGACATCTGGAGCAATGGAGCATTGGAGAATTAGATCCTAAAAACGATTTTGGATCTAATTTCACGATCCTCGTTAGGTTCACATCCAATTTCGATGATACGGAGAAGTCATGATGACTTCATGCTTGGCTATGGGGGGTCCACAGCATAGCATATCATAGATAAAGCCAAAGTAGCGGAGGTTTTATAAAGGAACAGGAAAAATTTCGTCAATTTTTGCCTAGGATCTACCGTTTTCGAGATATTTGACATTTTACAGTCAACATTTTTTTTTTGACAATCCCGTCTAATTGTAAGCCTCAGGGCGGCTCTTAAATGTCGCATGAGACTGGGCTGAAACATGATGACATATCCTAGTGTCATTTTCCCCCGATTTCGATTTGTTTTACGCCTGCAAATGCATCATGGACCTTGAGTTCCATTTTGCCCCACTTCGGAATCGAATGCAAGACTACACGCTCAGCATGAACGCTTGCGACATCTGGAGCAATGGAGCATTGAAGAATTAGATCCTAAAAAACGATTTTGGATCAAATTTCACGATCCTCGTTAGGTTCAAATCCAATTTCGATGATACGGAGAAGTCATGATGACTTCATGCTTGGCTATGGGGGGTCCACAGCATAGCATATCATAGATAAAGCCAAAGTAGCGGAGGTTTTACAAAGGAACAGGAAAAATTTCGTCAATTTTTGCCTAGGACCTACCGTTTTCGAGATATTTGACATTTTACAGTCAACATTTTTTTTTTGACAATCCCGTCTAATTGTATGCCTCAGCGCGGCTCTTAAATGTCGCATGAGACTAGGCTGAAACATGGTGACATATCCTAGTGTCATTTTCCCCCGATTTCGATTTGTTTTACGCCTGCAAATGCATCATGGACCTTGAGTTCCATTTTTCCCCACTTTGGAATCGAATGCAAGACTACACGCTCAGCATGAACGCTTGCGACATCTGGAGCAATGGAGCATTGGAGAATTAGATCCTAAAAACGATTTTGGATCTAATTTCACGATCCTCGTTAGGTTCACATCCAATATCGATGAGACGGAGAAGTCATGATGACTTCATGCTTGGCTGTGGGGGGGTCACAGCATAGCATATCAAAGATGAAGCCAAAGTAGCGAAGGTGCTATAAAGGAGGAGGAAAAATTTCGTCAATTTTTGCCTAGGACCTACCGTTTTCGAGATATTTGGCATTTTAAAGTCAACATTTTTTTTGACAATTCCATCGAATTGTATGCCTCTGCCCGGCTCTGCAATGTCACATGAGATTAGACTGAAACATGATGACATGTCCAGAGGCCCTAGTGTTCGTAGGCGTTCGATGCGTTAAATTAATAATGTAACCTGAAAATAAAGGATAATAGGAGAGATAAAAGAAACAATTGGTATTACAATATTTGACGTTTTATTAGAAGGGTGACAGTAAAATCCGCAATGTCATTGAAAAATAATAATAAAACAAACGATTCAACAAATCATGACTCAAGGTAACGTAGTTTTAACAAATAAAACTATCAAATAAAATTACTTTATAATGAATAACAAGATACGTTTGGTCTCCGTGCGGGACCTGCGTATACGCACAGATTACGATCCATTTGAGATCTTCAACACGTTGCAGTTCATATCAAACTCATACACGCATTCCTAAATCAACCTCGAATGAATCGTAACATTGTCACCCAATATGTATGGTGCATACTAACATAAAAAAGTAAGTATGTTTGGCATTTTGTTTACATTACAAGTTATTATGTCATAATAAGCCCGGCGCAGACGCACCTCTCTCATATATTAATTCCATTATAAGTTAAATATATTACTAACGTCAGTTAATTCATCATAATTCCTATAAAATCACTTTTGCAGACGGTAAATGCCATATTAGGAATTGAATATTTCATATATTTAAATAATTATATTTTCTATAAAGGATACTTCCGATGTCTATTCTATCGATACTTATCCCATTAAATCAATAGCTGATAGGCAGGCACACTTTGCAGTTTCAATAATAAACTTGTATGTAGTACTAACGATACATTTAACTAGAGACCTAACTTGTATAGTGATAAAGACATGTAAACAGTGTTATATATATCTAAAATTTCCTTAGAAAAAATCTCTTAAAATATATCTCAATTCTTTAAAACGTTCCCCGATGAGTCAGGATAATAATAATGTCGATATATTAATTCAGGGCTATATAAATAGAACATTTCTTATATGACTAAATAGGAAGAACATCGAGTGTATAAGAGAACAAATTAATTGCACAAACAGTGAATAATTAATACGAAACAATGATAATAACACCTCTATATAGGCATTCAGGTAAATATATTTATTTTATTTACAATTTTGTCGATTTTAAGTCAGTTTGTGGAAATAAACGCCATTTTTTTGCAGTGATATTGTATAAGTATATTTTCATTTGACGCTATCGATATATCTACAATCTGACATTAAAAACGACGCGACATAAAAATTTTGAAAAGCAATTATTGGCTAGTCTTATAAATTATTCTAACGAAAATTTATAACAGCACATTTTATTTATTACGAATTAATGTGTTATTTTGTTTAGAGTTTGTTATATAAATTCTACGATTAGTTTTAATAAGTACTCGAGCTCACTTTAAGTCACTCATATACTAAGAAATGGAATGTTTAGTGTATAAAGAATGTTAGAAAGATCACTAGCAGTTTGTTATGGACATGTCATATCACGCTGAAATGGTGCAGTAGCGGCAGAGTTGGCAAGACCATCACGAACCATATGCACAGACAATTTTTCTAGAGATTCTGTTAGAAGTTGTTGTTTGAAATTGATTACTTATTAAGCCTTGGGTGTGTTCCTACAAAAATGAAGGTCATGTCATCATGTTATCAACTTACAGAATCAGTTTCCTAAATATATTTTCTCTGATGAAAACTCTTCTATTGGTTGATTAATAAATTTTACTTTGACGTCTCCATTTTTGTAGTCAGGCAACCCTTATAGTTAAAATACTGCATGTAAATAAATGGGTTAGCTCATTACAGTTAGTTACGTTTTTCTCGTTGAAGGCATGCCATTATTTTGTACTTGTCGATGTAGAGCGCAGTATGAACTGAGAATATAGCTAATGTTTGTATGGAGGCCTCCACAACGAGGCCCGATGGTTCTACGAGAGACTAGACATAACCGAAAAACACTTGTCACACAAATCGGTTTTAAATAGGTCCATTATTAGATACATAACTAACTTTATCTTAAATACAAGGTAAAATCTCTAGGACAATACACATTTCGCTATAAATGCAAATTCATGGAATTCAATATTAATCGGTAAGACGTACGCTGGTACACTGTCCGTCTTACATTATTATGCTACTAAGATTCCCGATACACAACGCACCACGACGCGCCATCCTCAGTTCCCATAGGTATCCGGCAATACGCTATGTCCCGAAACTATATTAAGTAGTTTAGTAGTCTCTATTGTTTAATCTAGTGTCAAAAATACCATTAAAATTATTAGGCCATATACAGACAGACGATCTGTTCACTGGCGATGTATTCCAACCACGACGGAGAGCCGAGCGCAAGTGCGGTCCGAGCCCACACAAGTACAATGTATGCTTTGGGTAACAATAAAATCCTTAACCTAATTGCACATATTTTCAATGAAAACACGCATAAAATAAAACTTAATAACTATTTATCGCCGTTATAGCGCTATAATATATATTACGAGATTTCAAACAACACGCGTAAATAACTATCGATACTTAAATTATCTAAACCCCAGTACTATTTTTCCCTGTTATCGAGTCATCCCTCGCGCCTCGCCGAACGAAAACTGTTTTAGAGTTGTATAAAATAAATATCTAGTGTGGCACTTGACAGTTTGTATACCGACGTAGCGGGTATATAGATCCAGCACCACAGAATACCTATTTACTAACAAATACAGTGAGCAACCATTCAAACGCTGACAGTTCTTTCCCCGGACACTTCGTGTACGACCTAAATGTAAATACATCCAAAATATACATTCATTCCGTTAAGGGACAGCGTCATAATTCGACAAACGATATCTACACTGTGAGTTGTCTCTCACAGCCTTACGGGGTCGCAGCCAGTTGCGATACAAGCTCCCACTCAACGGATACCAGCGGTTGGTAGCTTGTGATCCAACTGGGCGGCGAACGGAACGTGATATCTGGTGACGTCGATTTGGTTTGGTGCGCGAGTCCTGCGTCAGTGTGCGCGCAGTGTCTCGGCACGTGACAGCGATGTGTGACGTCACGCGATGTTCGCTTGATGACGTCACTTGCGGGCGCCGCGCGCCACCATGGCCTGCAGGGAAGCCACCTGGCTCAGCAGACTGGCGTTCTTCTGCTCGAGGGTTTCTACCCTCTTTCTGTAGTCTGTGTTCTCAGACATAAGGATTTCAACCTTCCTCTCTAGTTGGTCCATGTATTCTTTCTTTTTGCGTCTGCTTTCTTGCGCTGATATCTAGAAGAATAGGTTAGAACTTTAATATGGAAACTGGATTATGATGGAAAAAATCTAAATCAACAAATTCATCTTCAAAACTATCTCTATAATTTTCCTAAATAAGTGAACATTTACCTTATTCTTAATTTTCCTTCTGATTTTCTTGAGGGACTTCTCCTCGGCCTTGGTGAGGGGTAGGCGAGTAGGGACGGGGTAACCTTCCGCAAGTAACGTGCGCTTCTCTTCTTCTGTCAGGACCAGCGTTCCAGTTGACCCTTTCTGTAAAGAACGACCAATATTAATTTTAAGAAACGTAATGTATATGGAAACTCTCCTCTAGAATATACTATATCCCGTCTACTAGTAACATAACATAGCATTTTAGAAAACAGATCCTCATTCTCGGCAGCCAAACAAAAACGACCACTAGACCAATGAGATAGCTTTGTCGCGCAACTAACGGCTATTTAGTGATTCGAATCAGATCCATATTAAGGTAAAACCAGTATTCAGGCTTCTAAATGCCTGTAGCAAAGGCTATAAAAAGTTCTACAAAATTGAACTGATTGGTAATAATAATTAGTTAATGAATATTTCAACGCGTGTACATAGTGTGTTCCCGAATTGGTGAATGCAGCGTTAGTATTCAGGAGTCGTCAACTTTTGGGACACCTTTATTGCTTTCATATTATATTCACCAGACAATGATGTTAGAATGGGTTTCGAGGAAAGTAAATGTTTCGATACATTGGGTATGCAAGTATGTAGAATTCATGGTTTGAATAATGTTTGTATACAGAATGCAGTGTGAAGTAAGAACTTATGGTAAGATTACTGTCCGAGGTCTGGAAGAAATCTATGTGAAGGGGCACTGAATTAAATGATGGGTCCTTTCCACCAATGTGATGTGTTCACTACCCCATAATGTATACGATGTATCACTTACCGGCTGACTGCTGATGAGTGGCGTGTTAATGGGCTGCCTCGTGTGGTGCGACACGTAGAGGTGCGAGCGACGCGCAGGCGCAGCGGGTGGCGCAAGTGGCGCAGCCGACGCCTCGTGTGCTGGAGACAGCGCGCCTTCACTGTCTGATGATGACAGAGAAGATGGCGGCGTCGGGGGAAGGTTGAAGCCTGGAATGTTAAGAGACTGATTAGGGTTGATGTGTTATGAAGCTGACATATCTTCTTAGAGTTTTAGCTGCGCAATGATCATTCTTATTTTTCTTTTAAAATATGCTAGGTAAAAATATAAGCAATCTCAATTACTCAAGTCACAGAATATTTCTGAAAGTTTAAGAATGAAATCTAAACTTTTTAAGGCTCTTAAACAATCTTACAACAGATTTTATAGCAGTCATGCTATAAATGACTGCGTACTGAAACTGAATGTTTACCTGAAGCCCCTGAGCTAGATGTCACTTTGATGGATAGTTTGTTAGAGTTGAGCGACGTTGCAAGACGTGGCGCAGCGCTCAGCAACAGTTGCGGCATGCCCGCTGCGCCAACCTTTTGTAGAACTGCTTGTGGCATGTGAATTGTGCCAGTCTGAAAAGGGATTGATTTTTAAAGTTGTGTATTTGAATCCAGTGGAAAAGTCAGACTATTTAGGAATTCTGAATAAATTTTTGAAGTTTTTAAGAATCTTTATGATCGCAAGTCGTATTCTCAAGAACTAGTATTGCTGTTAACATTAGAGTTTATCTACGAGAAACATTCATCAAATGAAAGTTGCAGAGTTGCAGCAAAGTGGCCAAATTAAGAAATCGTTTTTATCTATGCCTTGTTAGAAAAATATCTATAATTGAACGCAAGAGACAAGTTGTTGCAATTAAATCAACAGTATATTTCTGCGTTGAACACGAAAAGTACGCGAAGTAGCTCAAGCTGAAACGTATCTAAGGAATGTAAACTGTGGCATTGTAACTGCTTACTGTTTTCGTACAATAATCGTTAAAGATTCCACTCCCGCGCCGGTCTTCGACGAAAACCCCCCGAGTGTACGATTAAAGATAATAATTATCCGCGTAATTACTAAAGATCTCACGCACGCTATGGAAAACATGCTAAGTGCGTGTTTGTGGTATATAAACGTTAAGTTCCGTATCAAATTTTTTTGGTGCGTTTTCAAAATTTTATAGTTTGTGGTGACCCTAATTTTGGATTATCAAGTTAAATTCTAATAGATGTGGCAAAATAACCGATCTCCGTTTGATACGATCATCGTAAAAGCCGAATAAAATAAAAATAAAAAGTTCCTTTCGAAGGTGAAGACAACGCAATTACAAATCACAAGATGTATAACAAAATTTTGCATGTTAAAGGAATCCTAAAAAATCCGGCAATTTTAAAAGACACGTTTAAATACAGGTGAAAGCTGTAGGAGCACGAAATATTTGAACTCTAACGACCTTTAGTTTTTGTCGAGTTATCAGGTCGTGCCAATAGATGCGAGATGAGGAGGCAACACGTGATTTGCCGATCTTGAGAAGGCGTACGTTTTGATAAAGTACTCTTCAGATCAAATGTTTCAACTGATAAAAATAAATGTTCTACAGTTAAAAAAAAAACGGTTAAAGAATAGTTTGATAGAGATTCTTTTTGGTGCAAAACGTGAAACTTGCAACAAAAAATGCATTAGAAAGTTGTTGAATCATTTTAAAGAAACCGTGAATTTTAAACTATCTCTGTTACTTAATCTTTATCAAGTTAAGTGTTGGGTAAGTTATTAGAGTTAAATCATATTTAATTAGTATTCGTTTAGAACACAAGAGTATAATACCACTTCATTACAGTACCTATGTTGGAAGCTATTTAATAAAATGTATAGACTAAAGTTGATTGTAAAAATCCGGTATTATTAAACGCCCAAGCTTTCTATGATATTTTAGATGAAATACTTTAAATCCTGAAAAATAAACATTGCAGGCAAAATGGCAGACAAGCAAATCTATAGCAAAGTCTTCTATAGCCTTGTTTAATTACCACATCACACCGAATCTTCAGGCTAAACGGTCTAAAAATCAGAGGCGTTTGGGCTTGAGAAAAAGAACTTCCTTACCGTGTGGTCAATAACATAGTCGAGGTGTGCCACAGGTGTGCCAGGGGTAGGTGAAGGGGGGCAGGAGGACGCTGGGGACTCTGGTTCAGATTTGGGCTCGGACTTGACTTCCCGAGGTGGTGAGTCGCTGGACCTCCGCCGGCTGCTCCATGCACTGGCTGGCATAGCTGGGTAGCATTCGTCTTCCATGTCTGGAATATAATATGGTTGAATTAATCAGAAGATCAAACAAAAAGTAACCGTTGCATTGGTTAAATCGCATCGTCTATGTCTTGACTGTGAATTGAGTGATCCAGATTTTACACAAAGGCCCAAAATTGAAAACCCAAATTTTTCTCTTAAGCACCATCTTTTTGTTTGCCTTTATGAACTAATGTAAACAATAGTAGTAGTGGTTCTCATTTGGAATTTTCAGTTAGAATGTGTCAATATCAGACCGGGGTTGGGCATTATACTCGGCTGATAATAGAAGGGTCGCTCGCCTATTACAGGGGACTTAATAACGGCATTGACAAAACCTTACCCTTAGAGGAATACAGATGTGATGCTACATTCGCAACATCCGAATTTCGGTACACCACATATTCAATTCAGTTTGTCTTTTAAAGGTGTTTAAACAGTTAACCGCTAGCTTCCTATTCGCCTCGCTTCATCGCTGCTCAGCGTTGCAACAATCATATGCATCTAGGTAACGACGTGGAACATTTCGGTGGGAAGTGCGTTTGTACAGTTGCGTGATTCTAACGCCTCGGTGTTCGTGCGCATGATAGTTGCGTTTCTACTTTAATTGATTCAAATTAGGATTGGTGGGATAAGCAGCGTATGTGATGGCGATATAGAAGTTACTTACTTAAATTGGATTTACTTTTTCTTATCAAAAATTTAATATATCTTGGGAATATAGGCGTGATGTTGTGTTATCGTTGTAATACTTGTTCTCTTGCGAGTTCTCACATGGATTTTGCTCATGTCGTATTTGAAACATTAGGCAGTCATTAGGTAACCAGTCAGTCTCTAGGGAGGAGTATACGATTTCGTATATCGGTTCTCATGGATGCTAAGAATTATATGTCAAGAGAATGGTTACCAAGGCAGAGGATACGCCTGCCATCCACCTCCTTTAAGCTACCAAACAAGTGATTCTTGTATATTGAAGGTTAATTGTTAATTATTTGTGACGGAATTCAATTAGCAACTTCTCCTTTCAAGCAAATATATTGATAAACTAGCTTCCGTCCGCAGCTTCGCCCGCGTGGTTTACGAACCCGTACATTTTCCCGGGATAAAAAGTAGCCTGTGTGCTATTCCAGACTATAATCTATCTCTGTGCCAAATTTCATCTAGATCCGTTCAGCTGTTCTGGCGTGAAAGAGTAACAAAGATCCATCTATCCATCCATCCATCCTCACAAACTTTCGCATTTATAATATTAGTAGGATTTAATAAGGCTACAATTTAGGTACGAGTACTACCTACAAAGATACTTTGCAGTGAAATTTTTTATACTAAGGGCGATGTTCACCAACAATATAACTGTTTAAAATGAAAACAGCTGTTTATCCATCTAAATATTTATGTCAATCGGCTGATTTATGTCTTAACCGTCTGTTATATTGGTGATCATTGGCCTAAATCTTTATTCGTGCAGAAGGAAAGTTGTCTATATATTTTATACATTGTCCTTTTGTAGCTTGTTGATTATCAAGAGGCGATAATTTTATTGCGTTTTACATACATTGAGATGTTATTGGTTTTTCTACGGCAAATATAGACCAGATCATAAATTTTATAATTAAATATTTTCATCTTGCTAAGTAACACCTGTTTAATCTTATTCAGGTGTTCTAGGCAATTAGTGCCATACCATTAATTGACTTTTTAAAGTGTCTTTTTGTAGACGATATTAAAATTGGTGTTTGTATTAAAAACATTATAGTAAAAAATTTGATCCTGTCCCGGATTCCATTTCTTGCTGAGTTCTTGGAATCCAAGAAACTCCTCATCGATAGCCAGCGAGCGGAACATGAGTTTGTCTTACTTGTTATGAGTAGAAGTAAAGCAATGTAATTACTTTCCTTGCACACCCAATAAGAAATTGTTTTTCTTAATGATGTTATTATTAACTTTCGAAATACATATAAGTATACATGGCTTCACTCCTGTAATCCCCGAAGGGTTAGGTAGAGGTGAACTATTGATCACCAACATTTCGCTGAAGACATTATGAAGTCCCATGTAATAGGGGACGTTCCGGGCACAGTTCCAGACTCCGTGCTGCTATTGAGAATTTTCATACAGGAAAACCCAATAACTCTTGCCCGACTAGGGAATCGAACTCAGGACTTCACGCTCTGTAGTCGCGCTTGCGACCACTAGACCGATGAGGTAGTCAAACTTTCGACATTGGTACTTCGAAACACTACCCTAACGAAGTCTTAGAACGTTTACCTAGTTTTACACGATTTATTCCCGACTAGCTTCCGCCCGCAGCTTCGCCCGCGTGGTTTACGTACCTGTACATTTTCCCGGGATAAAAAGTAGCCTATGTACTACTCCAGACTATAATCTATCTCTGTGCCAAATTTCATCCAGATCCGTTCTGCCGTTCTTGCGTGAAGGAGTAACAAAGATCCATCCATCCATCCTCACAAATTTTCACGTTTATAATATTAGTAGGAAGTAGGATAGGATACCTATAAAGGTCAAATGTAAATCTGTATGTCCCATTTTCCATGACTTTCCATAAAAGTGAGTGAATTTTTCTATCTGAAAAGGGCAAATGTAACGGCGTATTGTTCATTGCCCACGTGTTTAGACCCGCAAGTGGTACAATTGCGTCGGTTAACTTCTAAAGCGTGGGATTTTATTTGTTGACCTTTCATTCCTTTATTCCCAGTTCCACAGGAATATAAACAGGCTATTTATAGAATGCGTCGGCCAGCTCCAGGTTTTGTTTAAAAAAGTATTTTTGGTTATGTCTGTTCTGCTGTTAGGGAGGTACGGGTAAAGTTACGGCATTAGACGTACAGGCAGCGACAGAAGTATCTGAAGATTTTTGAGGCATTTTATGAATGAAATTATTTGGCTACACTTTTTTTTTATGACAATCATCATCTGCCTAGCCTTTTCCCAACTAAATTGGGGTCGACTTCCAATCGAACCAGTTGCGGCTGACTATCTATCAGTATTTTATACGGAGCGACTGCCATCTGACCTCCGCCACCCAATTACTGGGAGACACTGATACTCTAAGGTTAGACTGGTTATCAGACTTTTTGGGCTGCTGACACCCGTAACGACTATCATAGGTCTTCATAATATATGACACCTGGGACCAATTGCTTAACGTAACGACTGTCATAGGTCTTCATATGACACCCGGGACCAACTGCTTAACGTGTTTTCCGAGGCACGGACGGGTCTCGATGTGTGAAAAATGGTCACCCATCAATGGTGAACGCGGCAAGCGTTGCTTAACCTCACAGACCGACCAATCTGCGCAGTAGCTATGTAGCTCTATCGATCATTATAAACAAAATAAAATAAAACTATTATTTTCTATCACAACATAGCATCACAATTGTCTTTTTTGAAGGGTTAGACGGATGTGTACTGGTATTGTACACCTACAGTTCATCTTCATCGTTTATTAGGTCCCATTTAATAGCGGGCGAGCCTATCATCATCTCATATCATCTCATTGACAGTTTGACAATTGATTTACAAATAATAAAAATGTTCATTTTCCTTGGTTGGACGACACGGTTGGCGTAGTGGCTAAGCGATTAGCTTTCTGCGCTAAGTGTCGCGGGTTCGATCCCCGCACGGAACAAACATTTGTATGATCTATAGATAATTGTTTCGGGTCTGGGTGTTTGTGTATGTGAATATATGTGTTTATAAACGCACCCACGATACAGGAATTATTCCTAGTAAGGGGCAATGTTTTTTAAAAAAAAACGACGTTGATGAAGTACATGCTCTAAATCAATCATATACATTATAATCGTACATTTACTCAAACCGTTGTTACCTGCAGTTTTTACAGTTACATCATTGAATATTGAACATGAACGCATGATTAACTCATTAATTACATAGTACTCATTAATTTCTAGAACGGAATATAACAATGAACGCTTCGATTTAATTCACTAATTGTTGTTAATTTTGTTTTATGTTGTTATGATAAAATGTTTTGTCCTGCAACTTTGATATTTGAGGTTATGTAAAGTTAAGAATTTTATTTAATTATTTTCGTCCTGTGACGGAATGTGGACATTATTATTGTTTGCAACCCCAGGGGTTCGTTTATAGGATAATGAGTTACGCACCTTACTATTATAGGGACTTGTTATATCATAGTTTTTGGAATCATTGAAGACTGAAAGAGAAAAGATAGCGTTAAAATACTGGACTTTCGAAAATTATGAAAATCTTTTATAAATCTTAGCAGGGGCTAATGATTTTGATCCAGCTGATATGATTTTGACAGATGATATTTTGACAGATGCGGCCAGGGGGACTGTCAGGGAGCCAGATACTAATACTCAAACTGTCACGTAAAGACAGACAAGTAGAAAATGGAATAGATGTAACAAATCATTTAGCTCAACAAAATCGATTATTTGCCAGAGATCTAATTGGGGAACAGGACAGTCCAATTTCTTTGTCAATCTGAACTAACTTAACAATTTTAGTTTCGTATTAACTAGTTTGTCTTTCCTTACCGTTAACAAGTTGAGTAATCAAGAAATATGAAATATGGAAGTAATTAATGTCCCTTATTGTAATATTTAGATCTTAAATTAACAGTTTGGTCGTTAAAATGAACAATAACAAACGTCGAGGTATGTGAGACTGATATAAATCTTTAAGACAATTAATGTAAAGCTAATGTCTTTTATTGATAACGATTCGACGTCCGATCCGTATCACTAAGTTAATTCTGACATCATATCGGGGATTTTTTCGTAGGTATGTGTAATAATCATTTAGCCCATTACAATCCCACAGCTGGGCATGGGATTCAGGGGGTTAAGGCCTTACTAGTTTATCAAGCTGGCCAGGTTAAGTGGGACAAATAAACATTATGGAACCCTCTCAGATGTGTAGGTTTCCTGACGATGGTTTCCTTCACCATTATCGCAAATGATAATAATCAAAATAGATAGGTACTCCTAGATGTCATAAAAGGTGAAGGGTTAGTACTTATTAGTGGTTTAACCTAAAGTTTGTTATTTCCATAACAAATAGCGTATCCAGAGGCCCTAGGAACCATTCTCGGGCGATCAGAGATCACGTTAAAATCGAAATATATCAAAATTTCATGGCGATTTCACTCACCTTTTTTGAAATTTTTTGAACATCATGTAAGAGATATTTTTACATTTTAACCTTCGACTAGTAAGTATCTAATGTATACAGTCGAGATTTTCTAATAGAGATTCATGTCGAAGTGAGCAAGAATTGTCACCCACATTGCCACAGTTTTTTAACAATCTCGATTACGGTCGATATTTTCAGTGCTCTGATTGGTGAAGACGTCGGAGGGGGCTAATCGCCACGCAGAATATAGAGTCATAAAAACTAAATCACGTCTAAATCACGTATCATCTAAGAAAGCCAAGTCACTATCGTGATTTATTTCCTACCCTCCATAGCAACATGAAGTAACAGTAAGTAATGATAACTAGCATTGTCTTTCTAAATCATCATTAGTTCCGTCCGAATACGTAATAGGCCTTAATGTCGCTATCAAAACAGCGACAAGTGAGATAGATGACAAGATGATGTCGTCTACAATAGATGACGTCACGATGATGTATGTGGAGAACAGGACAATCGGCTGATTTATCGATACAAGAAATGTTCAACACACAATGGGTAATGAGGTTTAGTTCTACTACTGCAGCTATCGGACTTGTCTTTTTAGATGCAATTTAGATGACATAGAAGTGATGAAGTCTTTGCTTTCGAGATGACTGTAGATCACAAAATCTATTGGATTTGATGTTAGCAAACTTCATAAACGTGTAATGAATAATGAATGCGTTAAATGAGTTTTCATTTTTAACTTTTTAATGTCTGAAACAAATTAATCTGTATCGGATAATTCGAACGCTCCAAATTACATTTTCTTCTGGAACTTTCGATTAAGAGAAAACTAATACCGAATGATCACACTGGCTCTAAATCGGTAAGTCTGGAAATTATAGGTTAGGCCTAGACCCACCAGTGACGTGTAAACGAGATGGGAGTATCAGGTAATACGTAGACAGTTTTTGTTAAACACGTACAACTACCTGTATTTTTTAAGCCAAGCTTCCCAAAATGATAATTACCATACATTTAAACTCTCCTATCAAGTGATGACCATGACTCCGTAGTTTAAAAAGACACTTGACATTTGGAGATAAATCATCGGTCCATCGCGGTACGTTAACCCGTGGTTCCTTTCACCAAAATCAGTTGCAAATTGAAAAGACCAACTGGCCATGATTAAATTTAATGATCGGCTCGTTCAGGTAACGGTTTGTATGATAGTTATAAAAACTTGGAAAATAAATAACTTACAAAATTTGCATAAGTTTTTTTTGTGGATAAATAAATGTTTTTCTGGATAATAGACACCTGATTAACCATTTTTTGTAATTATTGGTTTAGATTATATTTAAATATATATTTTTAAACATCCATATAACGAATATACTAATATGAATGGTCCCATATTAGTGTATTCAGGTTTTCTTTTTGATTAAATATTGAAACTCTCCTTTAATTCAACTTTACTCAACTCAACTTTACTCTTACTTCCTAATAACAAGGTGTACAATGGATTTTATCCAAAAACCTATGAGCACATCTTGTATATTAATTTATTTACGTTTTACTAATTGATATTTAATCGTACATTAATACAGATACTTGTATTTTATGAAGCATATCTATGACGATACTCATATGATATCGAAGATAATATTTTTTCTGAATAGTAGAATTTTATTAGCGACAGCCATAACATGTTTTTTTCAATAGGTATCTAATTAATCACAAGATGGCGTTAGTGATGTATGATTAGCATGTTTTTAATCGAATTGAATTATCATTATAACAGATGATATATTTTAATAAGCCTTTATAAACCAACCATAAGGATTAAGATATAATGAAGTCATTCCAATATTCTAATCACAAAATCTTGATGCAGCCTTGAGCCACTAATTTTGTTAATAATAATTTTGATGATAAAGTTCAAAACTTTTTAAATAACAAAAGGTGACAGTTTGATTTGGCATATAGTGCCCCGTGTCCAGATTTTTTTAAATAACTTAAATATTATAGACTAGCTTCCGCCCGCGGCTTCGCCCGTATTGATTACGAACTCGTGCATTTTTTCGGGTCACACGTAGCGCCATCTAGCATCCTAAAGCAACTGTGACCGTGGAAAGTTATTGTTCTTTCTCTCGAGAACAGTAATTTCTTTCTGGATGAAAGGTACCCTACGTTCTTTTCTGTACTCCTGATAACGTATATGAAAATTTCATGATGGTCGGTTCAGTGGTTTTAGGCGTGAAAAGGTAACAAACAAACAAACTTACTTTCACATTTATGATATTAGTTAGGATTCTATGTAGTTTTATAGTTTCCACTAGTTTTTTCGCGAATGAATGTCAAAATAGTAAAATCTGCATTTTATAAATGTCAAACGTAAACACACGGTTTTAAAGGTCATATTCGTAAATGGTCTAAGAAGTATAATTAATTAGTAGGATTAGGTATGTACTTAGGTAATCGTTACGTCAGCCTTTAATGCGTGACTTAGTGTTACCTAAGTAGTACTTAATAATTATAAGGTCTATACCTATGTTTATAAAGTCAAGACAAGCCTAAGTATAATTAAGTCTATTTTACAGATAGTCTGTATAAAAACGACTGCACACCAGAATTGAAAAAAACAAACCAAGCATTATCAGAATCCTTTTCAGAAACCTTAAAAATCCATCTCTTTACTTTAAAACCTCGACATTCAACTAGTGATCGGATGCAGTGGAGATTTGAGAGAGAAACTATCTCTAAAATAGACTTATATCAAAGTGTACGTCAATTGCCCCCTGGGTGGTAAGTAGAATTTGAAACTACGTGCTACGGACACACCTGTCACTTTTGTCACACCTCTACAGCTTTTACCTTGTATTGTTATTTTAAGTTAATTGCAATAAGAACTAGTTACGTACCTTACGTATTTAAGAACGCCATTACTTTTTTCCCTATAATTGTCCTATTTTCCGTAAGGCCTAATTAAACCTTAATTGTGCTCAAAAAATAATTATAGCAGATCATCATCTACAGCTTTCATCAGTCCTCTGTAAGCTCGGCCTATAGCTTTGGGGCATAGGCCCATTTTACGCAATTAACAAAATATTACGTCAAAATACACACCCCGTAATTATGTTACACTGGGATGATCATTTAATTTACAACCAGTTTAATATTAACTATTATGAGAATAGAAAGTTAAACATAAAGCTTGGACAAGTGATCTCCTAGAGTCGTAAAAGTCGACTGTAAGGAAATGGTTCATAGTTTATGACAGTACTTGTAGACGCACCAGTCACTGTTGAGTCTTCAAATGAAGGCTAATGCTTTTCCTGCATACTGACATCGAATGAGCTTGGAAGTAATCAATCGTCATCTGCATACTCACAAATTGCTCATGTACGTTGAATGTTTTACCTAAGACTTTGTAAGGATCTCTGGTATCATTTTCTCAAGTATTTACTCCAAAGCGGTTATGACTACGGGTCAGGTTCTAAGTTTTAGCGCATTGGTGTTTTACTCTCATAATTATGTCTGGTGTGTTTTGACTAGGTACTCGTAATTATAATTGTCCAGGTCGCAAGCGCAGCAGCTGCAAAGTATTATAAAGTTTTTCTGTATGGCAATTCTCAGTAGCAGTACGGTGTCTGGATTTGTTTTCCTGTGTGTTAATTCTTAATAGCTCGGAGTTTGGAATAATGTTTGGATGGCAATAAGCTCGGCTATTCCATGGGACTTATAAACACATTGGCGAAATATTGCTATATAATAGATACTACGACACGGTTGGTGCAGTGGCTAAGCAATTAGATTTCTGCGCTTCGTGTCGCGGTTTCGATCCTTGCACGGCATAAATATTTGTATGATCTACTGATAGTTGTTTGGGGTCTGGTTGTGTGTGCATGTGATATGTATGTTTGTAAACTGTACCCACGATACAGGAGAAATCCTAGTGAGGGGGAAAATTAAAAAAAAGTACACCTCTGTCTAAACCTTCGGGGAATACAGGCATTATGCTACATAAGACATTAACTACGTAATATACAGGCGAGATATTATATTCTATCAGTTTCTGCCTACTACCTTCTTAAGACAAGTGCACATTAAATTCTGACCTTTTGGAGTACTCTATCGTATACATTTAGCAGGTACCTACGTTTTTAATTATCAGTAATTAATCGTCAATGTCACATTTTTATTTATCATTATCGTTTGGCCTCGACTCATATTTTTAGCTCCAGGCTAAGATAAGACACCTGGGATCTTGCCTTTAAGTATATGCTAGTTAACTTTCCAATCAACGGTTAAACTAACTCTTTGACTAAGCTTAGTTAATACGGAGGATACGAATTGACAGCGACTAAATTAACTGACATAAAGAGGTTCATGGTTCACCCCCGTTTGTACAGTCAACATCAAAAAGAGGTTAATTAAATTCAAAAGCGATTTTGAGAGAAAATAGTGATTGAAATCTTGACACATAGTATCTGCGTAGGCATAAAAATACATAGTCATTTAAATTTTATTATTTTAACTAAAATTTTACTAAAATAAGCGTTTGAATTTCGCTACGTTTGTATATTTTCGATGCTGACTATACAACGACATTGTACTACTAATTACTAGGACAGTATAAATGGCAAAGGTTATCGATGAACACGTGGCCACCCTTGACATTCGAATCGTTTAATGTATTTTGAACTCTATAGCTTTCAACATAGAGTAGATAAGAGGTATTGACGAGAAGAGTAAGGTTCGGGGCACATGGTTGATGAAATAGTTCTGATTCATACTATAAACATTGTTATCTTAGCACTCAGTATTAGAGAAATTGATAAGGACTTGTTTGTAACCTCGCGAGTAAATGTGAATAGTTTGATAATACTATTCACTTGTTTTAGTGAAATTAAATATTTGACTGCCTCACTGGTCTATTGGTCGCAAGCGCGACTGCAGAGCGTGAGGTCCTGGGTTCGATTCCCGGGTCAGGCAAATTGTTATTATGTTTTTCTGTATGGAAATTCTCAGTAGCAGCACCGAGTTTAAAACTGTGCCCGGTAGATGGCAATAGAGTTGCCCCCTATGACATGGTACTTAACAACGGGATCGGTGAAATGTCGGTGCTCAATAGTACACTTCTGTCTATCCCTTCGGGAATATAGGCGTGAAGCTATAATGCTATTTGAAAAGAAAAAAAAAAACTTTTAATGTCGTTTACACAATTATAAATCCATCCAGTCGTTCTGACGTGATACAGTAATACAGCTTCTCAAACTTTTTTATCGACGGAACCCTTTTTTAAAACGGAGTGTTTGACGGAGCCCTTAAATAACCAAAACTGGTTTTATGTGTACTCTATCAATAATCATATTACTTGATATTAACATTTTCATCTAATGGGAGGTATGAAATTGTTTTTTATTTTTCATCAATTGATGTCAGTCTTGATAGATGAGAGTTGACTGTAATAAGAGTGATCATTATTTTCGCGGAGTCCCCACAGAGACTTTGCGGAGCCCTAGGGCTCTGCAGAACACACTTTGAGTATGGCTGCAGTAATAAACAAGCAGACAAACAGACACAAATTTAACAAAAATAACGCCTTTTTTCGATCACTTATAAGCACTGTTGGAAGTTGCCCGTATAAAGCATCAAGAGCTACGGGTTATTTATTAAATTCGTTCGCATTTTTTCATTTCAATATCTTATGTGTACAGTTTTTTCCAGTATATAACATGATATAGAGGTGAATATTACAAAACAAGGCAGAAGTTTAACAAATAATGACGTCACACATATTTGCGGTACTGGGCCAGCTGTTAAAACTATTGCGATACGTTTGAGTTCAGGCATAGCTGAAATATTAATTATACCTCTTAATAAGTTTAGTGTAACAGTTTATTGTAAATTTTAATTCATAACCATTCAGGGGAAAATGGTAAGATAGATGAATTTCATAAAGAAGATATAGGTCGGTAATATAATATTGTATGAGAGGATTGTAGAGACTTATTCAAAAAGAAGAAAATCTCAGACTTATTTTTAAGTTGCCCCAAACTAGGAATAATTCCTGAATCGTTTCGTAAGTGCATTTGTTTGCAAATATTTGTCATATCGATAAATCGAGTTTGTCAAAAAAACTTACACTAGAACCTCAGGGCTAAATTAAAGTATGTCGAATCTGATTGATACGATATTTTCATAAATGACTCATTTCAGATTAAATATTTATGCGTTAGAATATAATTCGCTTATCTAATCAATAATTAATAAATCTTCTGATATTTTCTTAATTTTATATTTAGTAAAGCGTTGAGAATTAATGTGAATGCTGTTTGAGTCATATGAAGTTGATAAAGAAATGGCACAATTATATAATTATGAAATACATTATAATTGTAAGTCCCTTAAATCAATCTGCTATAAAGTAATATCATATTTATAAAACCCAAATTTTTGTCAGTTAGTTTTAGTTGTCTTTTTATTTTATTTTTAAATACCATTTAATAAATTAATAACTCAAACTCGTTTTATGGCTAAGTATACACAAACGATTCATGCATGTATTTCCTAAAGGGTCAGTGTTAGTGTACCGTTTCAGACTCCATTACTGCTACTGATAATTTCCACACCTACAGATAATCACCTTCCCCGGCCCGGGAATCAAGCTCAGGACCTCACGCTCAGCAGTCGCGCTTACGACCACAAGACCAATGGAGCATTCTCAACGATTTACTGTGTCCATTAAATAAAACTTTTTGACTTTCTGGACGTACTGCTCTTACTTCCAATTTTATTACTATATTTTGAAAGAGTGGCTGTGTTAATCTACTACGTACATAAAAAAAGGAACATTGCGTTTTTGGAATCAAGGTTAGATAATACACAATTTTGCTCTTAATGCAAAAAATTGGAAATAAATTGCTACTTATACATAACTGGCTTCCGCCCGCGGCTTCGCCCGCATTGATTACGAACCCGTGCAATTTTTCGGGTCACAAGTTGCGCCATCTAGCGTCCTAAAGCAATTGTGACCGTCGAAAGTCATTGTTTTTTCCCTTGGGAACAGTACATCTTTGTGGATAAAATGTACCCTATGTCCTTTTCCGTACTTCTGACAACGTATATGCAAAATTTCATGATGATCGGTTCAGTAGTTTAGGCGTGAAAAGGTAGCAAACAAACAAACAAACTTACTTTCGCATTTATAATATTAAGTTAGGAAGTTAGGATTCAGTGACGATATACTCAGAACATTCCCACGCCATGATATCAAAAATCCATAAAGCGATTCAATTCACATAAAAATAGTTTTTACAACAATAGTGAGTTATTCGCTTTCGTTTAAACTCCTCAAGGTCGCAGGCTGTTGACAATAGCCGAGCCGCCGAGGTCACCAAACATTAAATTGTTTTAATGGAAAACATGAAACCTTAGTTTTAGTTCAGCATAGTTAATGTTCAGTTCCGTAGCTTATTTTTTTTAAATTTCTTGGTTACCTAGAAACTTGGAGCGCTAGAAATGTGTTTTTATTCTCATAGGTCACGGAAGCCCGAAGGTTTTAAAAATACATTACAGACGCGAAATATATCTTTACGCAAATTACTGTTCTGAACGTAGACTTCATGTGGATATTTTTGTGAATTTTTAAAGTGTTCTATAATGTCAGTTGTGAGGTCATTCTTGACCTCATCGGTGCATATCCGGGAATTATCCGTGAAACATCACAATCGCCAAATTCTACACCTCTGAACCCGGGTTATCTTCGGGACAAGGTGGAACAATATCATTGCTAATTGGACTACGTTTTTATTGACCAAAATTTCTCATATTTTTTATGTCAGGTCATCTATAGATTGCCGCGCGTAACAATATTTAAAAATAGATTCGATTCGATTCCCCCGGATTCCTAAACACGGGTTTACACGAATTACGCAACGAAGGTATTGTAATGTAAATCATTCGTGTATTCATAGCCGTGAAACGAGTTTTTTAAAATGAGTTTTATCAAATTTTCTTTTTCAACTTTTGGTATGCTTCTGTGCGTCATTAATTCTTAAATATATGAGGTTTGTGGAATAAATTGAATGCTGATTGTGTTAGAGTGGTCTATTTTGAATATAACTACCATTAAATGTTTTCTTAATGCACGTAATAGGTCTATGTAAGTAGGTGGTATATTTATATGAAGCGTGGCCGCGCGGTGTAGCAATACTCGTCTAATTGTCAGGATACACAACTTTTTGTATGAAAAAGTTTATGGAAAATCGACGTAAAAACTCGTAAATTGAATGGAATTTTTCCATGAAAATCTCAATAACTTCTCATTTTCTTCATTAGTAAATTGCACCCGTGCGAAGCCGGGGCCGATCGCTTGCGTATAGGTGTATAAAACCAATGAATTCAAATCAATGGTATGAAGCATCAGAAATCATCCATAGTGACTTACCGTCAACTTTGGTATGGTGCGGCGAGGGGGGTGCAGACTCGACATCTGAATGTAGACTGTAGGAGTGTTCTGTCTTGATGGGGGCGGCTCCCAATGCCGCGTCGGTCATCAGCCTGTCGTGAAGCACCACTCCTGACTTCGAGTCCCTCTCGATCAACCAGTCTGACATTTCTGAGTCCTCTTCCAGTACATCTTGCATCTCCTGTAGATAGAAAGAAAGAATTTAGCTAGTGTGCCTTTGCCTTTTCAATATGATAAAGCATCACATTTTTATTGCCATAAGGTTTAGACAAAGTCTATTGAATAGGACCTTATTGCCGTCTACCGCCTACCGGCCACTATTCCAAATTCCAGAGTGCTATTGAATCATTTTTATAAGTAAATCCGGGGTTCGAACCACTAAGTATAACAGGGCAGTTTTTAAAGACTTGGGCATAACCTGGAGATTTGCCTATCTATAGTACCTATTAAATAATTTAATTGAATTGTATAAGAAGGTAAAACAAATTAATAGACACATCGACCGCGTTCCTACTGGATGCCAACTCGGCGCGTACGCATTGCACATAGTTCATTTACACGGTTTTGTAAACAAATCTCTCGCGAGTTTATCGTGAAAAACAGGTGCTTCGTTGTAACAATTGTAGTATTATCGCTAATAGATCGTTGTTAATCATGACACGAACCATTGCCACAGGTTTTTCGAAGTAAATTCAATCTAATATTTTAATGTTTTAAAACCTCCGTTTAATGTATTTAGGCCTATGTTCACCGACAATATAACACGAACTTTTTGTATTAAGTCTTATAGGTAAACGGCCGTTTACTTTTTTAAAGTCTGTTCTATTGTTATAATTATAGGAAAAGATGAATAGGTATGTGAAATAAATTAAAGGTGATTTTTAATTTTTTTTTTCTAAACAAAATGTGTTCTTCTCTACCGGAATAATATCTATAAGAATGGTGTTCTAATAATCTATCTATTAACCTCCCACGAAGCAATTTCATTTACCTACCTATATATATATGTACCTAGCTACATAGAATCGTAAGTATGTAGCCAGTCAACCATCGTCGGTCAATAAACCTGGCAGACATTACGCCATATTCTAGATAAAAAAATAAACAACACGTATATAAACGGTGTTCGCAACATCTTAAAGTTCATTATCCCTTGTTATTTTGATTTTTTCTAACTGAATTTATTTACATAATATATTATGTTGCTTTCTAGAATGTTTAGGACCCATTTAAAATAACCGGCCGTTCTTTTTTTTTTTAATTCTTGTGTTATCCTGGGCGTGAGGAAATTCCAATTAGACTATTTATTTATGGATTGTCTTTCTTATATACATACACCTAAGTAACTAGTTTCAAATTTGACAGAATATGATAAGTACGAAATACATTACTTGATAGTTATATGAAAAAGCAAGCTAAAGGTGTGAGCTTAAAATCTATTTTTGTTTAGACATCCTTTCAATAAATATCTCAAAAATTCTCTTGTTTGCGTTTTTTTTTGTTTTCCAAAGTCTAACTGCTGGGCGAAGGCTTATTAAGTCCATACAACTTTTCCCTGCGCAGCCTGAAACCACCCCTTCTGGTACGCGTCTAAATCACCTCACCACCACTTGGACCTTTGCGCTGGATTTAATATATATAATATAAATACAATGTATGTATTATATCCCTGGTGGAAGGCAGTGGCAAACTACAACGCCTTAATAAATTTAATACTCCACAGGGTCAATGGCAAATAATTCGCGATATAACTATTCTAAAGGCGTTTGAAGACTAGATCGTAAAAACACGAAATGTCATTTGTGAATTACCCAATAAGGCATTCTATGGTTGTCTTTGAAATCCATCTGCGGATTTAGAACATTTTATTGTTAGCTTTTATAATAGTGAAATGTTGCTGTTTGGTATTAAAACACTTGTATACTTCAATATTTGAAAACAAGTAGGTAGGTTTCACTACTATCGAGTGTCACTTGTCGTGCGACACGTAGATTGCAATTAAAAAGAAAAACATTGTCGCACGCGCATTGAGGTTATCTAGATGGCTTCATACAATAAACAATCTACAAAACTCGAAATTCACGTATATCTAGTCCAAACTAGCTTCTAAAAACCTGTATACTTTTAACCATGCCCTGTATTCTATTACCACTCTTTTGTCGAAAGCAAGAACAATTGAACAAATGTTCGCAGATACGTACAAAAATGTTCCGCAAACATTCGTACCAGACTCGTTACGTTCTAATCAATGTGCACCTTAATATCGTGTCCCTCACCTTGGCAATGAGTGTAATAGGCACCGCACAAATAGTGGAGGCGAATGAACGGCCATGGAGCCGAACACGGTCGCCGACCTCTGCCGGACGCTTTCCGACTGCTTGATGAGCTTCCGACATTACGTCCAACGCCCGAAGAAGCAAAAGAAAGGCAAACTTTAAGTACCTATAGGCTGTATATACAATGTACATGCTTGTGAGTTGTGTGTATGTATGTTTTTTCTAGCATGTATAATACGCTTTGGCGTCCAACAGACTAAAATATTGAGACATATTTTTGCAAGCATGGCTTGGTGTCTACCAAGTTCGAAATTAAAAATATAACAAGCGATATAGATGTAAGTAAAAAAAAAAAAACACTTTTTGTAAATGGAGTATTACATAAATCGAATCAAAAGAGTTTGATTTTGAAATGAGAAGGTGTAGATGACGCGACTGTTGAATAGTGTGCACGGGTGTTTTAGATTTCCAAGAAACACCTCGTTATTTGCATTTAAATCCCTATGCTTTATTACAAACAAGCTCGAAAATGTTTATACGATTTTTCATATGAAAGCTCCCGAAATCTCAGCCAGGGGTAATGAACCTAGTAATATAGTGGTTCTCTTGTGGGAAACACCGAATAGTTTGTTCGTGATAAACATTTTAATTCGGCTCGGAATGTGGGTTCTTTAACACCCAATGTGATTGACTTATACAAATGTATTGTGAATAAATATAATGGGTAGGGAAAGTACGCGTGCCTAAAATGGAATTTTTATGACAATATTTACCTATCTTTTGTATTAACACGTGTGATGTCAGCCAATGCTTTCCGCACTCGTAGATAAGTATACATAAACAATATTTTGAATTTAGAATCAGAAATTATTCATTGCATTTGTATTTTAAACACATTCCTCTATGGCTAAGCAATTATTTGGAAAGTAACATTCCATTCATTCATGAATTTAGATAAACGTTGAATGATTCTCTAATTCAATTGCTTTCTTTATTCAAATTCCGATAAATATACAAAATAAATTAACTGCAGTATCATCTATCACGAATTTTGACTATGGAACGTTTTATTTATGGTGAAGAGATTGTATCATTTTTCTAAATTGTAAACATGAATGACTGCAGTCCCCATCGTCTTAATCAGATAAATATTTTTGGACTATAGAAATAAATTATCAAAAAATGAATATTTACGCTGTTTTATCACAAACGTTACGAAAAATGATAATATTTCGACAATTTTCATACATGTATGAATAATCTTTTAATACAATTCAAATAGATGTGCCTAGTAATGGTAATAGTGGACCTAGAACCTATTCTTCTAACCATCTAACCTACAGACAGGTGACCTGCTCTATAGTTTTTGGTAGTATTTGGTATTCCATTTTTGAACCTGTTTATATTCTATTTCTAAACGAAATAACTACGTAATAATAAGTTCGTTACATACAATAAAAACCTACTTCAATCAAATGGAGATGTTATATTTTTAGATTGATTGAAGCATCCAATCAACTTTCTGGTTGGGGCCACAAATTAATGTTACAGAAGGCGTACTCCGGACAGTTTACTAATTTGGTAAGTCCCACATCAAAGTCATTGATTCCACTTTGGGAATACACAATTTATTTTAACTTGCTAATAGTGACTGGAACTTCTATCTATATTTTTATTTAGGGACAAAGCCATGATAACTCGTTAGTTCAGCGCTAATTAAATTTCCACTCGTCTCGTGCGGACACTGCTATATCGTTTGTCTTAGATGCTCACACACACAGATATAAAGAAAACACATTAATATGTAAATGTATGGGCGCAGCCAGGATTGAATATTGGTTTTTGAATAATTACGGAATTATTTTTAAACTTTTTCGATAAAAAATATCTGTACATTATGGTATCAAAAAATAGATTAACGCCTTTTTTTTTTGTTTAATGTTAAGGTTATTGTACTTAGTATCCAAATTTCTTCATAAAACCTCCTCGCAAACCTTGTTAACACATAATTTGTTACAGATAACATTCTCTACAAACAAGTTTCATTTACATTTTGATCCAATTTCTGATTAAGATCATGTTTTCATGATCATGATTTAATAAAAATAGCATTTAGTAAACCTGAAGCTTAGCTCTAATACATGGGTAAGTTTTATGCGTAGGCAACCATCCCTTACTTTTCTTCACACTCCAATCTTATTCATGTATGTATAAACTCTCAAGGGAAATAAAAAAATAATTAAGACTCAAACCGCCAAGCGGCCAGTCTTAGGGAAAATACAACCCTTTTGTTTATATCCTACTTCCTACTAATATTATAAATGTGAAAGTTTGTGAGGATGGATGGATGGATGGATCTATGTTACTCTTTCACGCCAGAACGGCTGAACGGATCTGGGTGAAATTTGGCACAGAGATAGATTATAGTCTGGAATAGCACATAGGCTACTTTTTAACCCGGAAAAATGTAAAAAATAATTCTCAAAATTCGCGCGGAAACTAGTAAAGAATAATTCTCAAAAAAAAAATAGCCCTGTCGTATTCTGTAAGATTAGTTTGATTTTATCGTTGTATATAACGGTTATATAGGCAACAAGCTACATCTCTAGTTTCGGACCCACTGGCTTGATTGGCAACACTTAGGTACCTAAATTATTTTCTTAATGCACTTTCTATTTTTCTTTTTGCTCTATGCTTAACTGCATGTGTTAAATAAAAAATAAACTCGTATGTGTACTTTAAATATGTTTTACATGGCGCAAATAAGTATTCCCCGTAAAGATCGCGCTAGTAATTAACCGACGCTATGTTATGTGTCTTGAAGTTTTCCCAGAAAAGGCTTTATATGGGACGTAAATATGATGTCATTGACTCCCCGGTGACTGGTGACTTTGGCTTTAATATGCTTAACACTGGCTTTAAACAGAATGTTTTTTTTTATTTATAATTCTAAAATTACGTTAGAAAAATGTTTTCTACCTTTTTAAATTAATGTAGGTGAAAAAAAAAAAACAAATCCAAAAAAAAAATAAGATAATATTTTTCTACTTTGGCGCTAACTTCTGCACAATATGTGGCTTCCCTGGTTATCTATTGTGACTACAAGTTCTATTATGCAATGTAACCTTTTGATAAGTTTGTTTTTCCTTATATAATGCATATTAAATTTAAGGTTATTAATTGTAAATTAACTTTTTTTTAAAGAGTATCCATGTAGTTTCTAGCTGGTCTCTTCTCCATAGGACCTACCCCTTTTTGGAACCGTGCACCTGAAATAAAAATCTTTGACTTTGACGTTTCTGTGACAGTGTAAGTGCTAAAGTAGGTACTAAATTGTTGGGAAATAGTTGTAATTTCTAAGCTCTAACTCGCTTCGGTGACATTCCATAGTTTTAATACTAGAAAAGAAAAAACTGCAGAGCCAGACGAAATCATAATAATAGTTTAACACTAAAATCTACTCATATACTAACGCCTAAGTCGTCTGTCATTTAGAACAATTTAGTTACATATTCACATGAATCGAAATAGCTGGTGAATCGCTCATTGTCTCACGAAAGGTTAAAATAAATAAAAAACATAATTACACGTTTAGAAACGTGTGCATTCGCGATTACTATTGGGCAAGTCGTGTCGTGACTAAGACATTCAACGTTTGGCAATCTAGCATCGATAATGTTCGTTTTATAAAATTGTAAGCTGAGAGGATTTGTTAAGTAGATGCGATTTAACACTAGGATGGTGCGCGACTTCAGTCGGTTTGCAATCTTCTGTGATAGAGAATAGAATAGAAACTTGTATGCTAGTTTAGGTATATTTGTACTTATGCAGTATTATTATGTTGTGGGCAAAACTATAGTCATCGTGGGAGCAAACATTTCGGGCTTCATATACATTTATATTCCCAATATTAGGACCAGTCCTTTAATTCTACTGTTCCCAAACTTTTTGCTGGGGTCCACGCTGCTTAAATGAAATGGTCCCCACATTTCAATAAACAGCCAGCTGAGCCGACTGCCCAGCTCCCGATATTTTTTTTGGGTATACCGAAAATATTTTATTTAAATGTATGCACTGACCGATTATTTAATACACCACTTTATAAAAATAAAATAGTCTTTCAAAAATATATAAGTTGTTTATCCAAGGAAAATATTTATGAATTAAAAACACAAGGCCACCATATCTTCCGATGCACTCATTCAGTTTTATTTTAATATTAATGAAGATGAACTCATCTTTGATGATAAAAATTAACAGTCAGCAATAGATATTGTTTTAAATATAAATACCTTCAAAATATTAAACAAGCATTTACTTATTCAGTACCTAACTTACTAAGCTTTGTCCTACAGTTTTCCTTTTCCTTAAATAAAACCTTGTATTCATTAATTTCTAATATAACTACCTAATAATCAGATTATATATTACCAGTCAACCTTAAAATGGAATATACTTTACTAACTGCGATAAATTCTGTATTATCACGTAAATCAATTAATTAATTTAAATAAATTTCATAATTATTTCAATATCAAGATACATTTTGCTACAGGACTACGATATCAATACATTAGCTACATACTTAGGGCTTTGTTCACAGACAAAAGGTTTTATTT
Organism: Shargacucullia verbasci; assembly: GCA_947562105.1. Taxonomy (NCBI): domain Eukaryota; kingdom Metazoa; phylum Arthropoda; class Insecta; order Lepidoptera; family Noctuidae; genus Shargacucullia; species Shargacucullia verbasci. Next base: position 10,382,872 of record OX387286.1, read on the forward strand.
AACCGTTAAGTTGATCTTAAACGTCAGTTCCATTGTTGGTGAAATCAGACCTTAAGATTTCTCTTATCTCAGTATATTTTTAAATATTATTACAATCGGAATCGCTTCAATGACAGAATAACAATGTTCATTGCGTGGTATGTTTCGGAATGATGAAAGGAAGAAAGTCTTTTGACCGAGAGTGGGACTTGGCTTATAATAGTTACAATTGATAACAGATGCACAAGTCTTAGCGATTTGGACGATGTTTAAGAACCTGGCAACACTTTTCTTATGTATCAGTAAGTGAGAAACTTGTGTATAAAATATTATTCACAATTTTCGGTGTGTATATATATCTCTATTGGGAAGTATGATATCCTCTACATAAATATGTATACGCATACATAGTCCGCATTCCTTACGAGCTAGTGTACTAAGGTACCCGAACCATGATGCAGTAAATTAGCGGATTTGAACATTACTGCATAGAAATCACAGGACATAAGCGGCCTTATTATTAAACCAAGATGCATGATCTTGGTTTTACCAATTCGAGAATAATGCTATGTGTATCTCTACTTCTGTCACTATTTACTTACTTTGATCATTATTTTTAACCAAATTGGTAAGTTAACGACCAAATTAAGGAGTACAGTACACCTCTACCCTTTGGGGAATCCAGGCGTGATGTTATTTTATAATTGTATCGATATCGCTAAGATACACATTAGCATTGGCAAACATCTGTTCCCACTCACTAGAATTTAATGAGCACACGATCAGCTCTTCTTGCTTTATTGTCGACATTGTCGGTCTGCCAACCAATGACAGTTGTGTCATTAACAAAATCGAACGTAAATCTTTTATGTGCAACAGTATCCTGCACCGAAATGCCAAAATATAGCTATGTGTCTATTTATATCACAATTTATAACAAAACAATAGCCGGATTTCGTCAACTAATCGATGTTATTAACAGACCAGTCGCACCTTTACACACACACACACACACACACACGCCGTCAAATGTGCATAGTGATGCAACTGGAACAGTAAACCGGTCCGCGAACCAATTCTTAAAGTTGGCCGGTTGCGTAATTGTAAAATATCATATATTGGTAGCATGTTCGGCAAGTCAGCACGATACAATAACCTTTAGATTGATCTAGATTATAGACTAGTCTATCATGCACTAATTGAGAATATTGAACGAGTAATTAGACGGTAAGGAAAATTATTAGGTGATGTAATATTTGAATTGGCGTTTTGATTAACTTGTAGGTTATTAATATAGCAATCAAGGAATAAGACAGGAAACCTTGAAAACTTACTAGGCACTTTTGTCCGTTTTTAGGATTCGGACTTCAAACGGAATTTTACTGAGAAATATTAATTGAAATTTCGTATTTATACTTTACCAGAGCACGGGACATTCTATAAATAAATGTTTGCCTTAATTTCCGAGGAAGTTAACGGTAAAATATCATATTTAAGAATTTTCATACTTCCTAGAGACTATGAAACGTAATAATCGAAAACTTAAATAAAATGCTCAAGTTTAATGACAATATAAATAAAAGTACAAGCAGACATCCATTAAATTAACACGTGTAAGTACCTGACAAAATACGTATGTACTGTTATAAGAAAGCCGTAACATTATCAAAACAATTTATCATCTCATTCATTGTGAACGGTCGCGTGAGAGCTGAACGAAAACAATTGGCAGACGCTGTACCCATCTCGTTCTAACATTGTACATAACTCATATGTGAGAGAGGGAAAACGTTTATGATAGTAAAACGCTAGTCTCAAATTAAACACATTAATCAATTAGAGGCAGCCCCAACACATTTCTTTTATTGCATTGTTCTTTGAGCAATTAAAATTGATTTTTTCGATTGAACGTATGAGAATCAGAGGTTCAACGCGAGTTAAATTTGTGTGAAGAAGGTGTGAAGGCATGAAGTCATCGCTGTAATTTAATAATGTATACAATAACATCTGTATAACCACAGTATGAATCTACCATTTGTTTAACTCCTTGTTAAGTTTGATATCGAATACACTTAGCAGCATTTAACTAACCTACTCCATAAACCCGTTGGTACAGTGGTGTGTCAAAATTAAGATACTAAAATTAAATCTTGCTGATATTATTATTTACGGTTGAGATAATGCTATAGACATTTAAGATCCAGTTCTCAAAACTATACTTACCAAATTATGCATCAAAGCATTAAATTCTGTCGTGAATAGTGCAATGCATAAATAAGACGACTTCATACTATTTTGCATGCGAATATTGGAAATGGTTCGACTGCTTCATTAAATTAACATTTATGTTCATTGTATCCAAGCAAACTTAAGGTCGCCAGGTATTTTATAAGTTCAGTATAAATTGGGAAAATTATACCAGTAGGTAGTGATAAAGAATTTACACGGTGTCTCTATATATTGGCAAGGACAACTGGAATATTTTTTACATCAAGGATCGTTGGAATTTTAATGTAGGTCGTTTATTCCTTAACTTTTTTAGACTATATTGGTAAGGAATAATAATTTTTACATGAAATGAGAAAAATATTTCTCAATCAGGAAGTCGTATGTCATGGGGTAAATTTTCGATTAACGTTACTAAATAAAATTCAACCGAGATCTTTTACCCTCAATGTAAAACAAACAAAACAAAACGCTTTCCCAGTATCCTAAACGACTCAGAGCATTTTAGCTGGTATTAAAATTAAGTTCGTTGGTTTAACAGGATGTGGAGCAACTTTATAGGTAAGACAAAATGCACTAGAATTTGGAGCATGCAGTGGGCTGTAAACCAACCGTCGTGCATGCCGCCGTCACCATCCCGATAGTAAAGGACGGTGTTGCTTTCAAACGAGCCACGAGACGTGAGAAACAGTTAAATGTTGGCTATTTTCTGAATAAGCAGGGTGCACTGAGAGATGGAATCAAATAATTCATTCATGTTTAACTTTAAGTCGTGATCTATTAGCAGCTCTGTTCAACGTATATTATAATGAGGAGAGTAATTTTGTTCTTTAGAGAAACTCTTACTTACAGTTTTCACCTTAAAGGAGAAAAGAATTCAGTTTATATTATAAGCTATTACTAAATAGCTTATAGAAATTTGATATTTTTTATAGTAATCCGCGAGAAGAAAGTCCTTATAAACTAAAATCCTTGCAAGCTTGTATTAGACTTAGAAAACACAAGTAACTCTGCAAAATATTTCAAACGTGGGCTACGTTTGAAATATTTTGTCACTTAAACCAAGCATTTAAACACATCAATAATGACAATGTCATCATAAATATATTAAAAAAAGTAAAAAAAAAAATATTTCAAGCGTCTTTCCTACCACTATTTTAAAGAATAAACCTGGTCTAGATTTTGTAGCCCTGAGAAAACAGGCTACACACGCTATTTGGTATCAAGTGAATGTCTCATGAAATATCAACCGGCGCAAGGAATGGGAGCATTTTTTGTAACATCTACTTTCACCAGCCGATAGTGGATTCGCATCCGGTTCACTCTGTACCGTTGTCGGATTGGCCATTATCGCGATCGAGCATTGCATTTTGACTTGCTCTTGTTAAACTGACTAATTTTAAGCATCTCGTTTAATGATACCGCCATTTGTCCGGGTTGAATTGAAAGAGGTTTTTGTTTGCAAAAGCATAGAACTTGTAGTGGGAGTAAATTCTGATAGTGGAACAGGATTTATAAAAGTAATTTAATATTCTTCAGGGACCAATATAACAGGTCTGACTTCAAAAACCTTCGTAACTGGGTCAAATATAAGAGCAGCATTAAACAGGTAAAAAGCAAACATGAAATTACAAAGAAGCCTTAAAGAAAACAAGTTTGACAATGATTGATTATTCAAACCGTGGCACCTAAACTTGTAAAAAGTTATAAATTGTAAAAAAAAACTCCTTAATTCAACTACTTCGGTTTAAAAACTTTTCATGTCTAAACGATATTTAACTTCTATACATTCCCTATTATAATATAATTTTATTTGAAACAAAAGGTTTTGTTTGAGCTTTTCTTTAAAAATAACAATAAAAATTAAGGCGTAATCACTCCAAGACTGAATGGCACTTCAATTGAAAGGCCCGCTGTACTAAATTCCTGGTTCTTGATTTTATAGCTATTTCCACTAAACAGTATTCACAGTTCTTGTGAGCTTAAACATCTGCTGTTGCAATCGTGGGACTCGAGGTTGGTGCGAAATAGGTCGCCATAGAGTCATCGCATGAGAATTTTGGTCTTTCGGTACAACAATATAACGATGCGGTCTGTAAGCAAGTAATTAAAGTATAAGATTGTGTACAATTGTGTTTTCGGTCGGATGGACGGAGTTGAAACAGCGGGTAAGATGAAACAGGATATTTTAGGAATAAATTAATATTTTACTGTTCAGAATAAAATAGTTCAAGCTATAAGACGAATCTAACATGGATTTAATCTCGTTTGTCATGCCCTTTTAATTTCTCAGAAGCACAGACATTCTCAGACTATCTCTGTGAAAAAATGCTATGAGAATTCACAAATTTAACATTTTATTTTTACTCTTGTGGGGAGATAAATTTAAGCAAGGTTTTTTATTTGCCTATGAGTGGCAAGTTGGTCAATTAAATATTAGACTTTATGACAACTTACTTTTCATTCATCGGAGAAAGGAGAAAACATTTTCAGCTTATATGGACTAAACAAATATACCTAACAAAGTGAAGCCTATCGACATAGCAACTTCAATATCTACAATACATCTATAGTATTGTCTAGACAATAGATGGGAGATAATTGCTTTAACCACCGCACCGTTCCACCACGACCTCGCCTCTTCATGTTACTAACGCAACCCAATACATCGACCGCTCTACAATGTAGAGCGGTCGATGTATTGGGTTGCGTTAGTAAAAAAAGTATACAGAAAGCAATGTAGAGTCTACATTGCTTTCTGTATAACGATCAGCAGCGGAAACAAATTAAATCAGCCGGTAATGGTTAATGTGTAAAAAAAAATCCTATTATTTCCCCCGTTCCATATTAAGAGGTTTGACGCCAGTCCATGCTAATGTTTTCGCCGAAAAGCTGGAAATACTTGTAAATAACATGGTTGATCGATATTTTGTGTTGTCTCATGAATTTTGATGTTGGGAAAGTTGGTTAGATGCATGGGATTTACATTTAAATAAGAGTCAACTGTTTACAGAAGTAAATTTTTAATTACTGGATGTCCAGACATCGATTACTTTGATGACAATTTTAATTAGCCGAATAAATGAACTGCTTCTAAAAATATGATACAAAGATAATCCTAAATCATTAACACCCAAAAGCATTTACATTGGTGTAGATAATTAAATAAATGGATCATTAGATTGATTATACATTGCTAAATTATGCACTAATTAATTTCAAATTTCGAAATCATTATAGACTTACTTAATAATCGAATTCATTCTGACTGACAAATAGTGTAATTATCAACACTTATAATAAAGTATGTAATATTTAGCTAACTTAGTTAGTTCCCAATTAAGTCTCAAGTTGTATGAAGAATCTACTATCGCTTCATAATAAATCGAGTTTACTTCAATTTACAGGCTTTTATGCTACTATAATTAAAATTAATTAGGTTTGTATTGGCCCTATTATAAGCCCTTGATAAAACCGTCAAATTTTAAATTGGCCGTATTATGTGAAGTATATAAAAGTTGTACCAAAATATTGCTTTAAATAACGTTTGGTATTAATATGGTAATGAATGTTAAAGTCAATGAAACTAAGCTATTCAGAACAACTAGATCATCGCCTATCGGTTAATGCAATGGTATAAAACCCTTTAGAATACTCAGAATTTACTACTCGTACTTTTGTGGGATGATTGAGGCAAAGTACAGTTGTAAGCTATATTTTGTTAACAGTGCGTGTCCACGCGAAACATTGTTTCTTTCTTTCAAAGTCTGTGTGCGTAGTGTTTTGTACTGTAATCAAAGCTGAAAAAACCGAGAACAAATTTAAGAAAATCATTATTGTGGCAACTGTAGGCGTAGACAAACACCTGTCGCTTCCTACGCTTTACAATTTCTCTTTCAACAATTAAATTAATTTTGGATGAGTCATTTTTCGTTTATGTTACTTATAGAAAATTTTCAGGGAGTTGCGATAAATTTTCATTTAAAATACCAACCCACGGCCGTCACGATGGAGGTCCTAACTGAACTGTTCTCGTAGGCGGACATGACGACATTTGATGCGAACCATAAAATTAGTCTAGACAGCCTATGACATCATAACACTCAATGACTGCATTAACAGTTGCTGCTCAATATAACACGTTATCAGCTGCCCACGATGTGCCGTGTTATTCCAATATTCACTTTATATTCGAAATATTGGACAATGGATTCTGAAAATCCTTTCATATTTATAGAGATTTTTCTAAATTGCGAAAGGTACTTACTCTTTTATCTTTTAGTAATAAGTCGAAGACCTCTTTTACATGTCGAGCAATAATTCTAGTAAACATCCCATCAGCCAATACAAGACGAGCAAGTCAATACATAAGGCCGAAAATTGTATTTGACACTATTAAATCTATAAATTCTACCTAACATACCACAGCCATCCGGTATTGTGACAAATAGAGAGTACTTAACGCTTTCGCTGTTTCAATTTGTTAAGCAGTGGACGATTCAATGGGTTTCTTTAACACCCAGACCAGCGTAAAATCAATTACATTCCTATCTCTTTGTATTATCCCACTGTCTATTTTTAGCCACAACAATACCCGAGCGAGAACGGTTTAAATCATCAGATAATAGGGCTAGAAAGGCACTCTCGTTTTCAATTCCACGTTTCATTGAAAAATAACTAAGTTTTTGCGTCCCCATCCAATTTTCCAGTTGTGTGGTTATCCGATACAGGCAACGATGACGCAAAGCAAGGGACACTATTAAGGGCTATATAATATTTTACTGAAGTATTCGAAGCAATCTGGAAGAAGTTTTATGAATTAATTAAAATTTCAAGATAAAGGGAACTTAGAGTTTTAAAATCATAAAGTTGATCAAGGCTCTGAAATTTCAATAAAGCTTATAACCTTAGATGTTAAAACTCTAGCCATAGCTAATGGTGTTGAGAACAACAGAAGTGACAACAGTTTATGTCTTCTATAATATTAATTCCATCCCCGAATTTCATTGATAAATCTTCGGGTAGAAACATAATTCTATCGTAATTACAACAAAAAGGATAAAATTCAAATTGAGAAGGCAAAGTTTCTTGATTCAAAATACCTATTCATTGACTGGCCATAAATATTTATCAAGTTATTATTTCTATAATAACGGTGTAGGTTCCGGCGCGGCACGGCGTCGTCAGAGGCGCGGCGTGACGTCACGGGCGCCATTACGTCACACCTCGCGTATCCTACGCTCTCCCACGCAGTGTCGCTAACGGTCCATTTTTCTCAATTTCGCGCATTTCTAACCATGCCTGCGCCCAATAGATTACGCTTGAAATTGGATTTTATACTATTTATAGTATTTTTTGCTGAACAAGGCTTTTTATAGGTCATTTATCTTTTTCTATGAGGGAGGAGAAGCAATTTAACGAAAGAGGGAGATATCGAATGAATGAGTTGGTTGATTATACAACTGATAAATTGCTAAACATATTTTCCACAAATATTACAAAAGTTGCTGTCAGGCAATTAAAAAACCACCACCTCACCATTCAAGAACGTACGAGAGCGCATAGCTCGTGAACATTATCTGAAATTCTTACAGCTACTTAAATAATTGAGATAATGTTTTAACTGAATTTTTAAGTACTACTCCTTATGTGCCTTTTAAATTTTATGCAAATGCCAGAAAAAAATATAACTTTATGCCATAATTTAATTTATAGGGTACTTATTTTACTTTTAAAGAATTGAACCAGAACTTTCACGAAATCTTGTCAAGTATTTTAATAATACCAGAATCACCAGATTTTGATAAAAAACATGTAAGAATTGGAAAGAAAACATCGCAGCCTTCATAATGACCTTACTCTACATTTCGGTAACTTAGTTATAAAAAACATAATAATATGAAGTGACATTTAAGTTTCAAGTTACGTAAAGACTCACCCAATTGTATATGTTAATCGGATTCCATTGGTAATAACATTAACGGATCTTGGTTGCGTGGACTTTGGCGTAGCAGGAATACTTAGAAGTCAACAGAACTCGGATTTTAGTTCTTTTTCAGTGTCTTTTAGAAAATCTTGATTATTATGACTGCCTAGTGTAACTGGAATAAGTAGATTGGACCAGGATCATCAGGACCATAAGGATCAAGGATGTATATGCTATGTTATGTTATATAGCATCACATTCCTTTTCCCTGAAGAGTTACGTAGGTGTACTCGTACACCCAGACTCCACTGATGCCATTATTGAGTCCCATGTAATAGGAGGCGAGCCTATTGCATCTATAAGGCACAGCTGTTCCCCATTGCTACTCAGAATAAATATTATGTGTCAACCGAACAAGTGGCCGTAAATGACCAAACTCAGAGAAAATAAAAAAATTATACAAATTAATTTTAAAAAACGGCCCTGAACTTAGTGCCATTTGTGGGTTGACAAGACTAGAAACCTTTCATGAGAATATATGATGGGAGGACAACCTTAACGGCAAAGAGAGTGATATTTCAGTAAGGTCAGGAAACAGGAAACAAAAAACTGTAAAGACTGTAGGCAAGTTAACGACGTATACGAGGTTAGGTCTTGTTTATTGAATAATTAACAATCTTGCAGATTGGTAGCGAAATTGTGACATCTTGGCACCTTTATAAGTTACTAAATTGATAAAAATTAATCGAAATGTTACGGGTAGGTGTACTGTTTTACAAACACATTTTAGTGATGCCATTAATGAGCCCCATGTGATAGGGCGATTCTATTGCCATCATCTTTGTAAAATTCCAAACACCGGGCTGCTTCTGTGATTTTTTTATCTGAAAATTCCAATTACACTCATCCTCATACGGGAATCGAACCGAGGTCTTCACGCTCATCAGCTGCGCTTGCGACCACTAATCAGTTTGAAATTATACATTCGTGTATTAATTCTAATTAACCCTAAAAGGCAAAAATGCAGACGAATCTAAAGCGACTTTAAATGATTAAATATAAAATATTGATTAAATCGTTATGTTATCTTAACATGTATAGTTACACGGTAAGTGGCTTCTAATGAAAACAGATAACAGACACGTTTTATTTTATAACTATATTTATTATGACAAAGAGACGAACATTAATGATAACACAGGCAGGAAGGAAGCTGTATTATCAACGGAAACACATCTCAAATATTTGAACAAAATCGTCATTGTTAAGCTAAGAATTGCAGGATTTGATGTAACACTTATTACGCTTCGTTAAAGTTTTTTTTAAAAAGGATGTAACTCATGTTTCAGAAACTGGTTTTAGAACTGAAAGCCTGCGTAGACCATATTACCAAATCTAGTATAGGATTCCAATATCGTAGGTTATAATTTACATATGTAAACCTCATATCTAATCCAACCCATCTGCAGGCAGTATAATCGAAGATACAACAATTCGAGCACGAGCAGGACACAAACCTGCGAATGTATGGTTCATAAGGTACATCAGCCGCTCTAGCCTCTTATCACGATCACTGTTTGCAGTCAATGTTTCTTAGAAATACTTTAGTCCATCTTACAGTGGCGGCATCCAATATTTGTTCGATGCAGAAATCGAACCAGCAAACTCATAATAGTAGCTATGCGTCAAAAGCAGCATCAACGTTAGAGAATAAAAGAAATCTATCGCATTTAACATTCCGTAACTCGTTTTCCAAGGAAAATTGGAAAATGCAGAAGTCTCACATTCACAACGTGTTTAACGAGAAAGTAAATGCTGTTTTGCTAATCATCGTCATTCATCACCATTGCCTTTCCCTGTGTTGGGTTTGGTGTCCAGTCTAACCAGTCAACCAGATGAGGTTGCTTTGCGTTGTGTACCTCTTCTTTTTCTCTTTTGATGACATATCAGGTCATTCTCAGCTGCAAGGAGCCTTCACAAGTTACGAAACCTAAGATCCTTTGGCAAACACTGGGCAGTCAGCCTCGCATAGCTGACTGGCTAACTAACGGTATTAGCGATAATTTTCTCGGGTACTCGTACTTGCCTTGTATCCAGATTCTGTTCTGACATTGAAGGACTTCTCTACTTAAAACTTTCACATCACATCATCAGCCATAAGACGTCCACTGCTGAACGAAGGCCCCCAAGGGGAGGGTTTGCCATAATCCCCACGCTCGGCAGGCGGCTTGGGGATCGCAGTGGCTCACCGATTAGTGAGAGGACGCTGCTGCCCGTCCTCCGGTGTCTGGCCGCAGTTTTAAGACGTACCCGGGTCCGCTTAAAACTTTACATACGTATAAAATGAAGGTCCAATACCAACACCAACTCGATATTTATAAACCTCGACCCAAATAAGCTGTAAAACAGTTGGCAGGGGTTCCCTTTTCATCTGAGGAACGCCAGATTTTCGGAACTTGCACTAGACATTCTGAGCCTCCCTGTGCGTATTCTATGGCCATGTCTCCAACATGAGCCTTCTAGAAACATAAACACGAAAGATTACGAGAGGGAATAATACATAATAACTCTAGAAATGGATGGGTGACCGAATAATGTTGTTATTAGTACCCATGAGGATGTTGCTCCACATCCTCTTGATGTAATATCTTGTCGCCTTGTTTTACAGCCATTATTTATTTTATGATAGAGGAATTATTGCCCTGTCGTTACGCGCTTGTCATCTGTCACAATGATTCATAACTCCAGATCTATTGAGTAGGTACAGTCGGGTGCAGAATGTCATCATCTTCGCACGGTAACTCACGGCACCGCGTCAGTCGTAACGGTACGGACGCGTTACGTAACCGACATTCTTTGGAACGTCCCGCAAACTATAACGAGGACTTCTAATTGGATGCGCATCGGGCACGATTCGAATCACGCGCACTGATTTTTAAACGTATTCGATTGTACATTTTTGTGAATTGTTTCTTTTCTTTTTAAGGAATAGTAGGTATAGTATCCCTTGATACAAAAAAAAAAGAAAATACAAAAGTGATTAAAAAAGTGTGTGAGAAAGTATTGCTTCAGGCGTCTGTGAAATTCGATTTCTAATCCCAAAACAATGAGGTATCTGTTATTTACATTTTAAATAAGTAGGTATAACTAAACACAAAATGATAACCTGATTTTATATGACCTGTTAATAAGCATAGAGTACTTCATCAATAATTTTAAAAGGCATAATGATTGGTTATTCGGCAGGCGTGTGCCGAAATATCATACAAACTGGAATATCGACATTAATCAAATGTAAATAAGCCATTTATATAAGTTAAGATAATCAACGAAGCCCAATCGTATTAATTTTTGAGATAATAGCTTGTTCAATAGCTAGTTAAATCATTTCCATATCTTATATTCTGACCAATGAAAAATTGGGCCTTACTTTAAAACCTCACGCTGTTTTCGGAAAAAATGTGGTATGTACTTGTCACCTACTTACTATTCCACACATGTCGGAAAAGTGGACCAAGGGAAAGGGTTACCGTTGTTCTCTTGGACACACACAGATGATGGGCAAGCTTGTCAGTACAAAGTATTTTCTCCATTCCTCAACATAATATTTACAAACACAGTTTGAAGTAACACTCACAAATTATGAAGCTGTCTATCCTGTTTCGAATTATACGCGTCGTAGGAACGTCTTTCAAAACTGGTATAAAGCTAAACAAAGAACTATAGCAATGTAGGTGCATTTTTTTATTTCTACATATATGTATTTAAAAATAATTTTATAAATCAACATTTTGAAAAGAGTATCCATTGAGTTTTTTGCAAGTCTCCTGTTCTGTACAGAAATTCTCAGTAGCAGCACGGAGTCTGAAACTGTGCCCGATATATGGCAATAGGCACGCCCGCTATTACATGGGACTCAATAACAGGATCGGCGAAATGTGGGCGTACAACAGTACACCTCTGTCTAACCTTTCGGGGAATACAGGCGTGATGCTATGTTTATGTCAATATTTTAAAGAGTATTGATGCTAATTATATTCACGAACTGCTGTGGAGTATTCATTGCGTCTATATAATGCATATTTTTCTAAACCACAGCGAAGACAGATGCATATCTTGAGCATCTGCAGGAGAGATTTACAATACAAAAAAAAACCCAATAATACTTTGCTCGAGTCGAGAATCGAACCTAGGACCTCACGCTCAGCAGTCGCGCTTGCAATTACTAAACCAATTACACAGTAATAGTACAGTTACAAGATTTACCACCATTTTATAATTATTGTGTAAAATATCATAACACATTCCCTATCATAAGTCACTCTGACAGAACAGTAAAACTGTGTAAACTGTAGTAAGACTATGTTGTAAGGAATGTAATTGCTCAATTACTGCCGGTAAACGGTATCTTGTGTCGATAACACGCAGTACATGAGTTACATGCGCCCGACATTCGTGCTCGATAGCCCAGATTTGCGCTGACATTGCGCTTGATTTTGTACAGTGTGCATTTTAGAGTTATTCATGCTTTTACGGGTAAGTTTGACGAAGTAAAGTAAAATGTTGACGTTACGATGCAAAAATTAATTGCGTGGCCTAGTTTTTTTTTTATATTAGCGGTACCCGCATGGGTTAACGGTGACAATATCTTGTCAATCAGAGAAAGCGCTTCAATGTAAAAAAAAAGTTAAACTAACAAAACCTTTTTTCACTCATTATGATCTATCAAAAAACACTGTTTACGTCACTATGCCCGAAAAAAATGACTGGCAACCATAGACTTTTTTTATTGGCAATTTCGCTTACGAACTCAGTCTATTCGTAATTTGAACACAACTTTATAAAGGGTAAATAAAGTCTTGAACTAAAATACATAAGAGTGCAATACCTACCTAATTTAAAAGTAATTTGAATTAACGTTAGGAATTAGTACACACACTGAATATAATAGATACTTCTAGACACCGAATGACCGAACAAAATATTTTTACAGGGAAATGACGCAACGCAGTAATCCGCTTGTGGTAATGAGTATTCGTGTCACAGAGAACCACTTGCGTTTCTATCAACCGATAATTTTTCCACCCTTAATGCGTTGTGATAAGGTTGAAAACTGTTCGGGAGTTTTGTTAGCAACTGTATGCTGGTTTTGTGATGCGTGTCCGAGTATCGGCATAATTTCACATTCACAGCAAAGCAATGTCAGTACGTGCTCGTCTGAATGCTGAAGGGCCGTGAGAAAGCCGCGTGCCATCATGTCTTATGTCAAATGCGCGAAAAATGCAGTCTTTGTAAACATTGTGGCTTCTAGAAAATTCTGATGACTGTTACGTTTTATTGTATGTCTACTACAAATAGACAACTCATAGTTATAAGGTCGAGGAGTGATGGAGTTTAGATAATTATGAGACTGTGATTAACGACTACAACGGGAAGTGAAATAACAGCTGCGGCGGCGCATGGCGCAGTGCACGGCGGTTATCTCATATAAATGAATGCGTACCGTCTAACCGCGTCGCGGCCTTACTCTTCGCTGTCATCGAGAACATGGCCTTAATATTCCTACTATCGGGTCTGAGGCCCTTCGGACAAAGAGACTGGGCCGCGTGTAGTCCAACACGCGGGCTCATTACAATTTGATAGATAAATAAATTAATATACTTTGTATTATCACTACGAGTTTCAACGTTACAAAAACCATCGAAAATTTTCCAATCCTAAAAAACGACAAACGAAAGTGTCTCAAAGTAACCTAATAGGTATCTCTTCCACACTTTTAATTATTCTACAAAACAGACGGAAAGGTTCAACGATTGTTTAATTATACAAATAATCATATTGTTATTCCAGTCGCAATGTATTTAATTGCCCCTCATTACGAACAATACGGAGGACATGACATCAACAATAACTCATTCGTATTATGAATACGATTGATTTTCAATGAAGGGGTTAATCATCAAACAGATTCTTCTTCCGTCAAATGATGTGAAAAGATCAGCAAGCCAGCAAAGGTGGTATCGAAGCTCACTGCTAAGTGCTCTAGACCAGAGATGGCGAATCAATGGCACGCGACACAATATTTTGGGCACGTCACCGATCACTATGTACTAAGAAAAAAAAGTGTGAAGTAGGTATTATATGACAAGTAAACGCGTCATCTAACCTGCAACAACAGAAGTCACACTAATTAAACTTTAATTTAAATTACGCGTATAATTGAGACACTGCAAAAAGTTTTTTTTTTTTTTTGTAAATAAAGGGTTTTATTTGATAGTATATATTACAATTATATTCCCAATAATCACAAAGTCAAAATTATTTGACGGCACGTCTATGACCCGGGTACGTCTTAAAACTGCGGCCAGACACCGGAGGACGGGCAGCAGCGTCCTCTCACTAATCGGTGAGCCATTGCGATCCCCAAGCTGCCTGCCAAGCGTGGGGATTATGGCAAACCCCCCTTGAGGGAGGCCTTCGTTCAGCAGTGGACGTCTTCTGGCTGATAATGATGATGACGATGACGTCTATGACCTCATTAAACATTTATTTAGACACGTTGATACATAAAGGTTCGCCTACCCTGCTCTAGACGATATTATGTTTCGTCGCTCGTGGAGGCTCTCGCCTAGCACCGCTTTCTTCAGTAGACTCTTGAAAGCGGAATATTCTCGTAATCGCAGAATTTGGCGCTGTCAAAATGAAGGAGATTTCTTAACAAGGGTTTTGCTGGTTTTATCGCAATTTGAGAGGAGTTAATTTAGCAGTTAACTGGAGCAGACAGAGATATACCGAGAACAGACAGAGAAGAATCATCAGCCATCAATTCCAAAACTCAGACTTCCTTATAGAATCAAACCAAACTAAAGAAAAAAAGAAAGAAAACCTTACTCTTGATTTCGCATGAGGAAAAGCAGTAGCGTGGGTGTACCCAGAGGTGGAAAGGAGACTGTCCCCCTAGACCTTCCTACATCCCATAAGTTTAGCTCGTGTGCCTAGCCGTAGGTACTCCTGAAAATACCTGAACTAATACAAAGGTAACCCTGGCCTAAAAGCTGAGCAGGTCCATGATCAAGTAGATAGCCTACAAAAATTAAGCAATGCAAGTTCCCAACAAAAGTGCACCAAGTAGTTTATTAAATCGTACAGTTTAATGAACCAAATTAATTATTCTGTTAAATTATTTTTAATTATGTATCGTAAACATATTTTTATAAGGTGAACGAGGATATAAATTTATTAAATAATGTTTATAAGAAATCGTTGATATAAATGTCTTGTTCTTATCGCACTATAACAACGTTATCTTAAAATCTAGAGACAGACATAATTTTACACTTTGGATTGTGAAATAAAGATAATTAATTTCGATAACTTGCAAAAAAAAAACATTATTTGAATTATATTTATGTGTTTTTATATTTATTTCACTGAATTTCGATAATCAAGATTTACTTATAGATTGTGAGCTAAGAACCAAACAAATTATATCTGTAGCAATACTCATAAATACAATATTTTTTTTTTTGCCCCACACTTGGATTCCTCCTGTATCATGGGTACAGTTTACAAACATACATGTCACATGCACAAACAACCAGACCCGAAACAACTATCTGTAGATCATACAAATATTTGTTCCGTGCGGGATCGAACCCGCGACACGTAGCGCAGAAAGCTAATTGCTTACCCACTGCGCCAACCGCGTCGTCATAAATATGTAAAGACCCAACCTGGAGATCGACCCCAGAACCCCATCCTCTGCAGCCTCGATTGCGTCCACTTGATCAGTAAGGCAGTTAAATACAATAACTTGTAAGTACTACTGAGAGTTTATCCATACTTATAAAAAATTTAAAACTCAAAACTGCTTAATAAAACCGTATCTGAAAGTTCTTAAACGAATATTGATGTTCACTTCAAGTTCTATACCCATTAAACAAGCGTGATTAAGCTTACCAGATACCTCAAAACAAACATGCGCTTTAAAACGGGATACTATAACTCTGTCCCTTTCCCTCCCATATCATTATACATCTATCTCTATGGTTGTTATGGCAATGGGATGCCAGCTCTCATCTCAAGAGCAGGTCGCCGTGTTCCCGCAATTCAGTTCACTAGTGTTCAAGCCGGCGGCGGCGTGGCTTTGATAGATAAGCTGTTCTGGACACACTTCAAGTGGTTCATCAATCCCACTATGATAAGAGGAGTTTGAGACTGTGCAATAGCTATCATGTATTCTATAAAGTTCTTTATCTATATATGGGTGTTAGTACCCACGAACTTTCTCGGCAAAAATAGGATAAATTAGCCATAATTATGAGAGAGATGGTGACAAAACATCCATGCTTTAAACCAGTGGTTCCCAAAGCGGACTGGACCGAGACTCACCGAACAAAAAGTTTCAAATTCGGGACTCACGTCTTGGTTTTCATGAAGGAAAAAGTGGCATAACTATATGAATGAAGGAATGTTCAAACAAGAAAATAAAAAACAACATTTAGTTCCGATCCAAAGTGTTAATATTTAAATACAAGGAGTGCTATTCTTTGAGAAGAGAAGAGATGCAATTGATTCCGATTTTTTGTCACTATAGCCTTAGCATCAATTTCGATTTTAATTACTTTTAATCGAAATGAGTCAGTATTCGCCTGCCTGGCAAGTCGGTCTGTCGTGCTATTTTTTAGGGCCCATCCAATATTCGCTCGCAACCAACCCGTGGGTTGCGACCCATACTTTGGGAACCACTGCTTAAAACTTTACTTTCTTATATAGACCAATTCTCATTTAAGTGTAGGGGTTTTGCTTATGAATGTCACCTACATCTACGTGAAATATCTTATAGTTGCGTATTAATCCATTAAGAGGCACGCGGTGCCCTCCAACGAAACACTAGATTTTCTATTGTGTTTCATTTCCATCACTTGACGGGTTAAATGATTCAATAGATGACTTCTTCATTGGTCTAGTGGTCGCTGGCGCGACTGCTGATCGTGAGGTTCTGGGTTCGATTCCCGAGTCGAGAAAAGTGTTATTGGGTTTTTCTGTACAGAAGCAACATGGAGTCTGGAACCGTGCCCGGTAGATGGCAATAGGCTCGACCCCTATTACATGGGACTCAATAACGGCATCGGCGAAATGTGGGTGTACAATGGTACACCTCTGCCTAACCCTTCGTGGAATACAGGCGTGATGGTATGTTATGACATATTCCTTTTCGCGTATTTACTTCCTAAAGGTACAATTTTATCTGCAGCAATATTTTTGCATATTCACGAAGACAGTCTTCTACAGCGATGAATCTTCACAACGTGATCCTTAACTCTTGATACATAGCTTCAACAAAATCCCGTCTGACAGTCGTTAATGTCTCCGTGATTTACATGAACGAAGCTCTGGGAAGAAAAGTTGTATGTTCTATATACATAGGTTAGGCAAATGTCTCAGATTGCATACGACGGTGCATACTAATCGCGGGTGGATTGGAGCAGTGACGGCTCTCGTAAAATCTTTGTTTTATTGGCTTTGCCTTTATAAATTCAGATTGAAATCTTAGAGTGCTTAGGTCATTATGGTACTGAATTAAAATATTGTTCTAGAATCATTAGTACTGCATATCTAGTTATTTTTTGCAGGAGGTCACACATGATCGAGTGTTGTGACGCAAGACCCTTCGAGAGTCTAAAATAGATTTTATTACATTATTATAGGTTTTCATGGTTCCTTGTGACTCACACAATCCCTAGGGAAATCAGAAAATGTTACGACTGAGATAGGAAAAAACACAACTACGAAAAAGGTTTCCAAATTAAGCCATAATGACATTTTATTACAAGTTACTCATGCTTTAGAAGTACCTACGTAATAACGTCTAATTACTATCGATATCTTAATCGATTGTAACTGTTATATTGTTGATCGATTACCTGCTCTGAATGTTATGAAATGTTTTGAAAACAATATTATTATGTTGTAACGATAAACTAATTATTTGTCGTATGATCCATACATTCTATTGTTTCTTCTGTCCTCTTGTGTTGACTACGACAAATATTTGAAGTGAACAAGGATCGAGAAGAATTATATTAGTTCAATTTCAAAGAATGATTTCGACAATTTTGCAACAAAACTGGTTTTACATTTTTCCGCGTTGGATCTACCCACGAATTTGCTTAGGTACAATCTGACAGTACATCAGCACAAAAAAGAGGAGCCCTAAAAACGAATAAACTAACATTTGCATTCAAACAAAAAATCTAAGCAAGGTCAATAAAAAAGTTCAGAATCGAAGTGGCACAAATCGAGTCTAACTCGAGTTCGAATCGTGATAATGATAACAGTAAACTGTCGATTCGAATAACGGTATCGAATAACTGGAGGTTCATTGTGACATTGGCGATACTATTTAAGATACTAAGTAACGTTTCGAATACCTACCATTGTTGTGGTTTTCGCATACTATTTTCGATTAAATGATTCATGCGAATCAGATGGCTTTAATTGGTCGGCGTTATGTAGATTGTAACTGTCCACTTTTATTGTTTGACGTAAAGAAACATTCCACAAATATTATTATTAATTAGATATATGTTTAAGAAATCCGGAGTTTAAAAAAAAGTTTACGTAAATATCAGAGGTTTTCAAAACAGAAAATTGTAACAGCTTCCGTAGACATTATTTTTACGAAGGTTACTGAATTTCAACTGCAGAAATATATTATGTGCATTCAAACATATTATTTCACTAGTTCAGATTGAATGATTCTCCTACTAAGAGTTCCAGCAGAAAGCCAACTGCTCACCGACACATCAGCGGTAATGTTGATGATCAGTCGGGCGTCTACTGCAGCCCGAAAGGTTCAGTCAGGCAAGTCTTTAAACATTATGTGATACCAAAGAAATCATAATATGAAGTGATAAGTCTTAGCGATAATTTATTAGAACACTAAAACATTACTATAACATACACAAAAGAAAAGCACTTTTATCTGCGCCAGTTAAAAGTTAATTAAAAGATAGTGAATGTCCACAAAATATCGTGGCTTATCTCGGTTTAATCTTCTATATCTACAATACTTGAAGACAATTACGTGAGGAATTTTATTTAAGATAGCTCATCGAACAGTCGTACAATGAAGAATTGGCAGAGAATGTAAAAGAAGAGATGAGATAAATAATAAAATTCATTGCCCTTCTAGTCGTTTTAAAAATGGCACTTTAAATTATGATGTAATATTTGATAAAGGTAGGTAGACCAGAATTTTATAGGGTGAAATGGAAAAAAATAATTAATTTGCTTCCATCTTTGTTTATCGTTTAATTAATTGTCCTCTTCATTTTTAACACGCTTTTATAAGCTTCACCTGTTCACTAACTAACTATGTAAAAAAATCTTGGAAGTTAAATTTGACCCACTTCCCGGTTTCCGATTAAACTGAAATTTTGCATACACATTTAGTTTGGATGACAATGCACGATTAGCTAAGTTAATTGTTTATAACAATTGAATTTGTTATAAACAATTGAAAAAAGAATCGATCCAATGAATTCGAGTATTTTCAACATAAATTGTTTCTTCGATTGAAATTTGTCAGTATTCTACCTATTTACGAGCAGACGCTTTATAGATAACCAGTCCGTTTGTTGTTTAATCCGTTGATTGAACTTTCAATTTAAAAATTCCGTGATCGGAAGAAAAATTTGTCAGACATCTTAAAAAAAAAAACTTACTATTGTTTGCCCATAGCCGCAATCCGCTGACTGATGACAATTCACTTACCTGCAATAAAGAAATAATAATTAATAAAACTTGTCAATAAACATGTCATATGTCACATTAGTATGTTGTCAATTGTCTTATAATGAACCCATAAATAGGTATCATTTGAATTAATTCAATTCATTGACACTGCTTGCGTAGATATGACTTTAAACAGACATAAAATTCGGTTCTGAGTCTCAAAACAGATTTATAAGACAGAGCACACAGACTAAAAAGTCGCATGTTAGTTGTCCGAATTTATTTAGAAGATATTATATTGTAATCGAGTCAGGTTAATGTGCGTGTGTTTAACTATTCTGACCCCTGTTTACATGTAAACTGGCTAGCTAAAAAACGCAAGTGCGGGCTGGTCTTAAGTCGAAAGAATTTTTAAGGGACAATGACATTATTAACACGATTACAAATCGCAGAATGATGTCATTAGTGAACATGTGTTGGTCATCCATATAGACATTTGCAATATCCAATGCATCGTGGTATCAGTAGTGATCAAAATAGCTGGAAATAACAGCGCAAATTTAAAAAAGGAATCCAACTATTTTCTTGCTTTTGTCGTCTCTTATACACACAGCCATACATCAAGATGAAAACGCAACATAATAACGTAACATCCCGCCTGTATCCGCCGAAGGGTTAGGTACAGGTGTATTCGGTTCCATGTATCCCACCCACCCATAACAACACAAGTACCATGTGCAATGAACACTTTGCCCGGGGATCAAACCCAGTAACTCATGCATAGTAGCCGCGCTTGCGATGACTAGACCAATGAGGGAATTCAGGTGTAATGATTATGTTATAATCATTTGAAAAGCAAATTGTAATGGCGTTGAAACGTCATGTAGATATGGGTATTTAAGTAAAATATGGAGTATGTCAACTACTTATCGTAATATTAAGTCAACTGAGAAATTGGAACAGTATAGCGCTTGAGTTACACATCACAGTTATCTATTTGTTTTAAGTGCAACAAACTTTTATATCAGTCAAGTTTATTTATGTTCTGTTAAGTATTATAGATTCGTGTTTGCTCCAATTGAAACATATTCTTCAATAAACATCTTTTCGTTAAAGGAATTACAGACAGTCCTCTGTACAGAGCACGCATGGAGGAGGAAGAAACGGTAGTTCACGCTCTATTGAACTGGCCTGAGGTCGCCACATACTGGGCCAAATACTTCGGAAACCCAGGTACCCTACGGGAAATAGCCAGCAACGTCAAGCGGCTGCTGGCATTTCTCGAAGAACTGGGGTGGATCGAATAAACTAACATTATTCCCACCCCGACGCAAAAAATGCGCTTAACCGTGGATTTGCGGAAATCAGCCCGTTTATACCTATACCTATACCCATGCGCAACTGCTTAGCGTGACGTTCTAATCTCGATTCCAAGGTCAGGCAAATGTTATTGGAATCTGAAATTGAGAATTTCAGTAACAGCCCGAAGTCTTGTACCCGGTAGCAAAATTGGGTCGCCCCCTATTCGGACTTCATAACGGCATCTGAACTCAGACTCAGGTTCATCGAAAACCGATTTGAAGATAGCATGTGCAAATCAGCAAATACCAATAGCAATACCTTAAAGCCGCTGGAGACAGCCGATGGCTCTAAGATATGCATGAAGTACGCAACAACCACGTGAGGGAAAATCTCGATCATACAAACTTACTAGCAGTATATTGTTATAAATTGTCAACATTGTCTATCTATAAATAATGTTAAGTACACTAGCACCCGTTGAGTATGTTTAAGAGACCTTTACGAGGCAACTTTCACTGCAATATAGTCGCGTTCACCTATTGTAGAAGGACAATGCTGGGTTTCCACTTTCACACGCCCGCTCCCCTGGTGAACCCATTCATCTGTGGTGATCGATGAATAATAGCGTAGACAGAAATAGGTGCGGATTAGATACGGTGGCCATAACGAGTTTTTTTTTATCAAGATAAGTAGTAACGTCAATAGTATGGGATAGAGCCTTTGGTTGACTTATACGGGCAAAGTTATTCATAAAATCATGAATCAATCATGAGACGTTGATTAAACGATTGATAAAATTTGAAACTAAATTCTTATTCTGAATTTCAATTTTATTCGCATTTCAATTTACAATTTGCGAAGCGGAAGTAGAAGTGTTTTATTTTCATAAAACTTTAATAAGTACTTTTTGATTTAAAATTTAAAACTGACAATGACAGGTTATGTCATTGTCAGTTTTATATTTAAAATGAAAATAGGTGACAATATATTTTAAAGCTATTTTATTGGGTAATTTTCGACTTAACAAGGCTGAATTTTAAATCAAAAAGTACTTATTAAAGTTTTATGAAAATAAAACACTTCTACTTCCGCTTCGCAAATTGTAAATTGAAATGCGAATAAAATTGAAATTCAGAATAAGAATTTAGTTTCATATTCATTGATCACGATCATCGTGTGCGATAAAACGAATTAAGTTTCATATAAATATTTCGTATTTCATTTTTATTTATTGACACTTTCGATATTTTTGCGTAAATATTTTTTGTTTAACGTTATTTTATTATCTTCTATATGTCTACTTGGTTATTAAACCTGTGTGCCCGATAAGTTTTAAAGGTTCATTTCAAAATATCTTAAAGTTCACCTGTCATAAACGTAAAGTATAACAAAATTGCATGTGCATTACAATATTTTCAATGATAACGAGTGGCCATGCAGGTGTGTCAGCCGTCGACCTTCGCACACCACCCCAACGACATTCCAGCCTTTATGGAGTCTATACTCTATGGGAATGGCCTTGAATGTGCACTGGATTGAGTAAAGGAATATTATGTTCTTGCGATGATAACGATCTGAATGTTGAGATAAAAGTACTTTATATTTAATTTTGTTTCAACATTTTTTTTATTTACAATAATTTTTATGTTCTTATCTGTCCAGTAATTTGTCTTGAAATTAAAATTAAGATGAAATATGTTTTTTTTTTTAATTAAAATTATTATACATATGTTTTACTGAAATTAACCTTGCCGGTCATGTGAATAAATTGCATAAAGGCTTGGTTATATTGTTTTATGTACTAGGTTTAATAAGAAATGTATGAATATCCAAATTATGATTTAACATTTTATTAAACCAAATTTATCTTATTTCATTAGTCAAGTTATATATACAATGATAGACATTCAGACAATTCAGTCAATAAATCTTTCAACATTTTGGTTTGATGGATGGTGATATAATAGAGACATATTTGAAATATATTCGTTTACATTAATTTTATGATTAACCTAACACATCTAAGAAGATTAACTTATATCTGAGATCATCAAAGCTACTGGCAAACCTAAAATAGATTTGTAATTTATAGATTTATTCATAAAACGTTGTTTTTCTCGTCTCTGATTATAAAATCTCCAAGTTTTGTATGATGAATCTATCACAGATTACAAAATGTAATGTTTTTTTTTTTCTGAATTAACTCCGTTCTATCAAAACAATGGATTACTTAACATTATTTGTTGTGCTTGAATTCTAAAACAAAACTGCATTAATACTTTTCCAAGTTATAAAGAAAAACAAAATGGAAAGACATCAGTCGTAGATTACGCAAACACGTTGATTTAATAAATCGTCGTATGTACCTTAGGGTGTCCCGAAAATATTTTTTTTGGATTTTCTTAACGCAAGACCTCTTAAAATTTGTGTTTTTGACCATAGATTACAAAACTAATTTAAAAAATAAAATTAAACTATATCTTTAGGGTTCTACCGGTCTTCAAAGTAAAAAAATATATAGAATTTTTGACGATATTTCACTATTCTTAACTAACGCTCCTTAACTACATATTCACAAAATAATTACTTTTTGGTTATTATTAGGTGTGATAGACACACTAAATTCCGATTTGCATGCAACTACGAGTTCCCGACAACTTTTGGTTTGATAGATTTCGACCTGCAAAAACGTTCAAGTTTCAACTTGACTCCCGAGTGTTTCTTCTTAATCGCAATGTTCTTTTATACTATAAAAGTACTATTACGGTTGTAATAGTGTTGAAAAACGTGTCAAAAGAGGATTTTGTGATTCTTAAATGATGAGTTCGAGGCGCAGTGAGACTAATTGTGCTATATTGGGACCATACAAAGAACGTGACGATCGGCACCTACCAACTCTAAAGGACGTTATTAAATTTATTTTATTATTTGTTAAAAATGACCTGACGTTGAAGTGTAATGGGAAGGATCCATCTAATTCAGAAGTCTTTTCGGTTGTTTTTGAAGACAACAAGATTTGGATTAAAGCTTCTATTCCAATAGTAACTAAGGAACGAGTTATTCAGTTAAATTAATCCAGTATCGAAAAGTACCTCAGTTTGAAGAGATATTCTAAAAGCAAAAAACAACAAATTTGTAAACAAATTGCAGTATTTGTTAGAGTCATCTGGGAAGCTATTTGACATAGCTGCTTGTAAATGTACTTCATTTGAATCTTATTCGTGTTAAAACCTAAAAAAGTTCCCAGAGGATTCATGAATCTTCCCCAGAAACTCATTCTTTTTTCAATCACAGGTTAAAATTTATATGACGTAATTTGTGTTGGATTTGTGACCCGAGAGTGCGCGTGAGGTGCGGTCGCGTCATTCACCTACGGTGCTAGAAAAATGACGTCGAACTCGAAAGTAATTAAGTGCAATAACTGTAACATTGTGATATGTGAGGTGTTAGCCTATGTCCAAAACAAAATGGATGTTATGGATGAGGAAAGCTTGATGAGATTGTGTGTCACAAGTTTTTCTGAAGATGAAATCGAAGCGGCTAAAAACTTGCTTTTTGACTCCATCACTACTACAAGACGCAAAATTTCGCGTAAGAGAGAAGGAAAATCACAAAGGGATCTTGCCGATATAATTACACTATTTAAAGAAACAGATCCGGAATTAGTACCCATATTTGTTGCCCGGGAACTACATAAATTACCGCCAATATCGTTTGATCATTTGGATGCAAGTAAACTTCTAAAGGATATTTTGTTGTTGCAAAATGAGCTAAAGATTATTAAGGAATGCTATGTGACTAACAAACAGTTAGATGATTTGAAATTACAAATTGAGCAGTCCAAATACCAAACATTGGATTGTACAATAACTGATCTACCTCACAATACAGAAAAGCAAAACTTAGCGATGACGCAGTCGTCGGCGGTATGTCGTGAGCAAAGTGACGATACTCCATCCTTGTCTTACGCGGAATGCATCAATCGATCTGTCGCTCTCTCACATACAAGCACGCACGTGGAGGCCTCAACCGCGGTTTCGACACAAGTACAGCGCAGGCGCGCGAGTCCTGAGCGCGTGAGTGTCTTGCCGGCGCGGTCTATACCACAAGCGATAAGCGTGAGCGAGAAAGTACAACCAGATAAAGAAGATAAGAATGAATGGACAACTGTACAGAAAAAGAAGCCAAGGTACAAGTTTGCAGGAAGTAGAGGAAAAGCGGCTTCGGAAGTGGATACAAAATTTAAGGCGGCGGAAGTGAATATTCCATTATTTATATCCCGTGTAGCCAAAGAAGTGGCTGACAGCGACATTGCTGACTACATTCTGTCAAAGACACAAACGGCAGTAACAATAAAGAAAATTATAATGCAAAAGGAAAGAAATTATAATGCATTTAAAATCTTTGTACCACACCACAAGCTCGCAATGTTTTTAGATGATAGCCTGTGGCCAGAAGGTGTGTCGTTCAGGCGCTTTGTTTACTTTAATAAAACTAAGCAAGGCGCTAAAAATGTTATGAATAGTGATGGGAAACATAACAATTAATAATGGGTACACAAACAAATACAACTACAACTACTTTATCTAAATTTGTCAGTTTTAACTGTAAGTCGATAAAAAGATCAATTGATTGTGTTAGAAAATTGTGTCGCTCGGCGGATATCATAGCCTTACAGGAGACCTGGCTACTTCCCTACGACATACCGATACTGGGCACTATTGACCAGGATTTTGCGTACACGGGCAAGTCAACGGTGGATATTTCGACCGGTGTTTTTAAAGGAAGACCGTACGGCGGCGTGGCAATATTGTGGCGTAAAAGTTTGTTCAAAGAGGTGACTGTTATTGAGTGCAATAATCCGCGTATCAGTGTAATAAAAGTGTCTATGAAAGACCGCGCATTTCTTGTGTTTAGTATTTACATGCCAACAAATGGAATAGACAATTTGGAGGAGTTTACGACATGTTTTGGCGAGGTATGTGCGATAGTCGATCATTACTCTATAGAATCTGTTTACGTACTAGGAGATTTTAATGCTCATCCGGGAGAATTATTCGGTAACGAACTAATTAATTTATGTATGGACCAACAATGGACCTGTGTGGATATAGATGTGTTAGGAAGTGTATTAAATAATTATACGTTTATAAGCGAGGCTCACGGGTGTGTGAGGTGGCTCGATCACTGTGTTACTAGTCATTCTGCCAAACAAACTATTAAGAATGTATTTATTAATTATGACACGTTTTGGTCAGATCATTTGCCCTTAGTCATTGAGTGTGAATTAAGTGCAATTATATGTAAAAATAATCATTGTAGTAATAATACTAAAAATAAAGCTGTTTGGGGCTATAGAACTAAGGAACAGATAAAAAGCTATACCAAATTGTGCAATAGTAAACTTAAATTAATAGATTTCCCTGTTGAATTAAGACAATGTAGTTATGATATTTGTAATTGTAAGGAACATAGAAACTATTTAGATAAACTATATAAGGATATAATAATGGCAATAACAGACTCAGCCGTTAACACTTGTGAAACTCAGTCTCACACGCGTAAGAAAAAGCATGTGATTGGATGGAATAAGTATGTTTGTGAAGCCCACAGGGAAGCTAGAAGTAAATTTTTATACTGGGTTTCTCAGGATAGGCCACAATCTGGTACTATATATGAGGAAATGTGTGAAAGTCGCAAAGTATTTAAAAATAGATTAAAGTGGTGTCACAATAATAAAGAACAGTTAAAAATGGAAATCATTTCAGAATGTCGTGCCTCTAAAAACTTTAGTGACTTTTGGAAAGCAACCAATAGTTTAAACCATAAGACTGGCCTTCCTGTGAGCGTGGGAGGTGTGAGTGATAGCAGAGATATAGCGGAACTGTTTAGAGAACATTTTACCACAAAGTCTCCACTGGGTCCTTCGTCTGTAGATCCTGGGTCTACCATGACCGGTGATTTGTATAACGTGTCTGCTAAACAAGTTCGACAAATTGTGAGTAGAATGTCTAGGGGCAAGTCACCGGGTCATGATGGACTCAGTATCGAGCATCTAAAATACGCTGGTGTTCATTTACCACGTGTGCTCGCAATGTTCTATACTTTATGTCTGAATCACTCGTACTTGCCTATGGACCTTATGAAAACCATCATAGTACCGATTGTTAAGAATAAAACTGGGGATTTGTCCGATAAGAACAACTACCGACCAATTTCCTTGGCTACAATCGTGGCCAAGGTGTTGGACAGTGTGCTCGACTCAGAACTTGATAAACATCTCAATATTCATGATGGTCAGTTTGGTTTTCGCGCGGGACTTTCCACTGAAAGCGCAATTCTGAGTCTGAAGCACACTGTTCAATACTACACGGAAAGAAGTACACCTGTGTATGCGTGCTTTCTTGACCTCTCCAAAGCATTCGACCTTGTGTCGTATGACTTGTTATGGGAGAAACTCAAGAAAACCGGCGTGCCTACACAGGTACAACGGATTTTTCATTTCTGGTACGGAAACCAGAATAATTATATAAGATGGGCAAACACCTACTCAGACACGTGCAGGTTGGAGTGCGGGGTGAGACAAGGTGGTTTGAGTTCTCCTAAGCTCTTCAACTTGTACGTTAACGAGCTTATAGTTGGGCTCAGCAGCACACGAGTAGGATGCTGGATTGACAACGTATGTATGAACAACTTTAGTTACGCAGATGACATGGTGCTGCTGACCCCAACTGTAAGTGCAATGAGGCAGTTACTCGCAATATGTGAAACATATAGCCTTCAGCATGGTTTAATATATAATGCTAAGAAGAGTGAGTACATGGTTTTCAAGGCCCCCGGTAAATGTACATTAAATGTGCCCGCAATAAAGCTAAATGACGTTGAACTAAAGCGGGTAGAAAAGTTCAAATATCTCGGACATTATGTTACTGAGGACCTTGAAGACCAAGTTGACATAGAAAGGGAACGTAGGGCATTGGCGGTTAGAAGTAATATGCTGGCCCGCAGGTTTGTGCGTTGTAGTGAACAAGTAAAAGTCACACTATTTAAAGCTTACTGCCAGACTTTCTACACCTGCAACCTGTGGTTCAAATATACGCAGAGGACGCTCAATGCCCTACGTGTCCAATATAACAATGGATTTAGGATGTTGTTGGGGCTGCCCCGTTTTTGCAGTGCCTCTAGTATGTTTGCCGAAGCCAGGGTAGACAGCTTCCATGCGGTAATTCGCAAGCGGCTCGCATCATTACTGAGCAGAGTCAGGAGCAGCACCAACAGCATCCTACAGGTAATTGCGGAAAAGCAGGACTCAGGCATCCTGAAGGCATTTATACGTGCTCAAATTTTGTAAACTTTTTTGTAATTTTCATTATTTCATTATTTTAGTAACTATGTATGGACATTGATCTGAAATAAAGATTATTATTATTATTATTATTATTATTTGATAGAACTGTAACAAACACTGGTGGAAGGGTGGCGTGATTCAGTACTTGAGGCTTATTTAGAGAGACCGTTACAATGGTGTGTTTGTTTGCTTCATGCGAATGAATTACCACTTCGCCATTTATTTTTGAGCCTAGATGGTTGCACTTCAGGCCCTAGAGAATATTCCGGACCTATTGGAAAACAATTAGCTAGTTGCAAAAATAATAACACGGTTTCCTTTTGTATGGTGGTCGGTAAATGCCCTGACTGGTCGATGAACTAAGTACGGATCAAAAATATCTTTATGGTATATGTCAGGCTGTATCAACTGGTTCTTGTACTCCAGAGCTGGCAAGCCGTCAATCAGGAAAAATGGTGCACTTGAGATAGCTTACTTTGGCTAATCGTATACTGAGACTTTACGTCAGTACTCACACACCATCAGAAAATTTGCTTTTGCTTGTTAACTACGTGGTTAAAGTATATGCCCCGATTTGGTTCCTAATCAAGCAAAAGATGTCTTGTGATGACTTTGCTTGTCATACATAATCTGTGGATAGATGTGTTAAAGTAGTAACAGAGGCCTCCCAAAGTGTAACTGATGCTACTTCTAGAGATGGCTTTATAAGGAACAGGTTACAATCTCGAAGAGAAATGCCAAATGTTGGGCACAAAAATAAATTTAAATTATAAGTTTTTGCCATATTTATTTATATTTTTTCATCGATATGTTTTCTTGTGCCTTGTTACACAAATTTCAATAATAAAATACCTTTTAAAATTGATTTCTGTATTATTTTAGACATACCGTTTAGTTGTGTAAAAAAGTTAAATTTACGAAACTTCAAAGAGTGGTAGAGCCCTGAAGATGAGAAAGAACTGCAGTTTTATTACATTTTTCGTAATTTGGGTACAATTCCGCAAATTTTGACACCTCTTGCGAAATCGTACCTTGAAAATTTTTTTTTTCATATATGAACGGGACACCCTAATGTACCTACGTACGATCGTGTTTTTATAACCCAGTTTGTTTTGCAAAATCATTAAACAGACAAGTATGATGCGTATGCACATTTCGACAACACGGCTGAGTAGAAATCAATGTATTTGTAATTAGAACAGAAATTTGATGACCATTATTTTAGTAATTATCCTTCGAATCGAGTTTGCTTTTGCCGATGAAATGCCGTATTTTACCTACCTTGACGTTTTCGCACGTACAGTCACTAGCGAAATTCAAAAGCGAGTTTTCGAGGAAATAGTGATTGAAATCTTGACCATGTTCAGACATAGGCTACAAAAAAATATATTGTCATTTAAATTTTATGATTTACAAGAATTTGCGTTTGAATTTTAAGATCAATAATAAATATATAAAGGATTATATTATACCTAAATATTTCAAGACTGTTATTATTTCACATCGAATAATATTATGAATTATGGTTATATTTTTACTTTCGTAATAGATCGCTAGGTTTTGGTTGGCAGTTTTCTACGACACGATATGACATGTGTCGTATATATTCTAGGTTAATTTAATTATTACATAATTATTTCCTTAATTTATCATTCCGTATTTAATTTTCGACGAAAATTTCGTTACAACATCTGTGCACTTACTTCGTTCACATAACTTCAGTGTTGATCGTCATTTATTTTATTTCCTGCATTGCTGAATTCGTTTTCAACAGAACCGTTCACTTTCTGTCTGTGTTAACATTTCAGTCACGCTAAGGCACACTTTCATGTGACTAAATGCTTTATAGAGTAGGTAGTCACCGTAAATGGCTGCAAGGATCATGTTGTAACACAAATTGATATTGCATTGACATTATTACTGAAGAACAGGGCTTCGTAGCTACATTGCCACCGCGCAGATCAATCTTCAATCAAAGTCCTTGGATGGGTGACCATTTTTCACCTATCGAGACCCGTCCGTGCCTCGGAAAGGACGTTAACCGTTGGTCCCGGGAGTCATACGGAGACCTATGACAGTCATTACGGGTGTCAGTAGCCCAAAAAGACTGACTAAGGAGGTCAGAAGGCAGTCGCTCCGTGTAAAATACTGATATTCAGCCGCAACCGGTTAGGTTGGAAGCCGACCTCAATGTAGTTGGGAAAAGGCTTGGCAGATGATAATGATTATTACTGAACTGACTAGAGATGTTCGGTAGATGGCGATTAGTCGAATAATATTCAGTAAGTCGGATTATTTAAAGTATTTTTCAAAAGAGGTGTAAGGAAAGAGCGTAAACAAGTGATAACGAACCAAATCGTCTGGCGCTGCCTGGGCCGTAAGCCTAGATACTATCATAGATGACTGACAAATCTTTGAATTACGGCATCAACTATTTCAATGCATACTCCATACAAGAAGTTACGAATCGATAATCCTTCCACTATTCATGTCAATAGAAAACACTAATTAGGTTTTAAAGCGTCAAAATGTTGATAAGTATATCTCAGTAAGTATTAAGTCGCTATTTCAGGTTTAACTGCCGAATTTTAATCAAATGGGTTTGTTGAACTGTGAAGTCACAGTTAAACACTCAGTTAAAATATTAGCCGCATCTTTAAATTATTTTAAATAGTAATTTATTCAGGCTTAACCGTATTAAATTTTTTGTCATTGCGAAATAGTCAGATTTGTAGTCTATTAATCGAAAATTAAGGCAGCAATCGAGTAACTCGTCTCTATTTTGTTAACAGCTTTTTAATAGATGAACATTGTTTCTATAAAGCCTGAGTTGCACTTTGTTTTGTTTCAAATTTTTTTAAGCTAACTGACCTTATAGACTCTTTCCCGAACCTGTTCTAAAACTGGATTGCAGCGCCACCTACCGTATCCAAATGTGAATTTAAACCATCCAGGGATCCACTCAAACACACACATTTTTTTATCCAAATCAGTTCAGCCGTTTAGGAGGTGTTCACTAACATACGCACGTTCAGAAGAATTGTATATAGATAGCTTCCACCAGCGACTTCACCCGCGTGGTTTACGAACCGTACATTTTTACGGGACAAAAAGTAGCCTGTGTGCTATTCCAGATTATAATCTATCTCTGTGTCAAATTTCCAGAAATATCCAGATCCGTTCAGCGGTTCTGGCGTGATTGAGCAACAAACATGCATCTATCCAAACTTTTGTACTCATAATAGTAGTAAGATTAAGTATAGATATTGTCGCTTCACCCATTTTGTTATGACGATCATAGAAAGAATGAGATCATATTTACAGTGTATCTAGTGGTTATAGGGGAAAGCACAAGTGCTAGTCTTCAATAATAGTATAACAATATAACCTGTAGACTTAGCACGAATGTTTTGACATCTGGCGAAGTAGACGCATCATTGACGTGAGCGAATTTTGAATTGAAAATACTTGTTTAGCACATTTTTTTTTTCATTTTTTTTTATTGAATTTTTTATTCATTTCTTTCAATGATATATTTTTTTTTCTTGTCGCATAAAATTACATTTTTACATTAACCCGGCGTCATTGTTGCCGGGTATTTAATACCCGACGGTTTTTAAAACCCTTATACCTCTAAAACAAAATACGCGTGTTATTTGCCGCTCACAGTAGCTGCGGTGATTGATCTCATTGAGCGTATTAGCTATTCTATTTAGTGTTGCTGTGACTACGGTGGAATTTGCAGGTCTGGGAAGAGCGCGCGGGTAAGTTATACCCGGCCACAATGGCCACGTAACATTTATATATACAACGTGTTTATTGTTTTTTATTGTTCATTGATGAATTGCATATCCTTTTTTACAGTTTTACGAACGATGTCATATGAAAATGAACAAAGTCGACTTCTATCCTTGTTTGAACAAGCTTGTACGAATGATAATGAACAGTTCAGTTGAGAACTGAGTTTAGTTCTGAGTTCAGACGACGAAGATGAACTCGACCATATTTCAGTGAGGAGTCAAGGCAGTGATATGGAACAACAGTGCAGCTATGATTAGCAAGAAACAAGGCATAATTACAATAAATGTAACAAGCCTATTTGTATGTAACACATTATCCCAGTATGCCAAAGCTGCGTTGATCTAGATAGCGATTAACTTAGTATATAAGTAATAAATAAGCTTTGTTTTATATAATTCATTATTTGATGTTAATTTGTTAAAAACAATTTTATGTTCTGTGCCTAATTTGTTATTATTTTTTTGTTTTTGAATATATATTCTAAGTTACGTTCTATCAAATTGTCCTCACGAGAAAAATGTTTAGGTTTTTCAATTTTTGATTATTAAATGATCAGTTTATAATAAATAAATAAATGTTTAATTTTCATAAATAATGTATATAACTACCTATTACCCTAATATAGAAAACTAATATTGTCATAAGATTGACTCAGTGTACAATAATGTACATGGGTAAACTATACCCGGCCACAACGTCTGTGTCCTGTTTGGTCGCCACAATGACGCCGGGTTAATGATACGGTTACGTTATCTACTAAAGACTATACCGTAGAATGCTATAACTTTGCCTGCACTCCTAACTTTGCCTAAGAATAACTCAAAAATGACTTAATACATCAAATTGCAGTTGCAATGCTAAATAATTTAGAATTAAGATAAATATTTCCTTAGTACTTAAGTTAAGAATACAGGTTTTTACTATTTACAGAATTAGTACACGCAAAGTTAGGAGTGCACGCAAAGTTACAGCATTCTACGGTACGTCAAAATATTCGTGCTAGGCTTACTGGTGAGTGGCAGAAAACCGAGGGAGACAAAGGTCTCAAAAAGATTCACTGTACCTAATTATCTTAATTGAGGAAATCAACCAACAAGTTTGACGTCTTGCAAGTAGATGACGAATAAATTATTCGTTTAGGAACAAGAGTCTATAATACAAAGTATTTAGATAATGTCCTACAAACTCGACAGTTATTTTTCTAAAGATAAAGCCGGTTGTTTTCTTTTTTCTCAACTCTAAATCAGCATAAACAGAACTATTAAAATTTCATTAAACCCATCGACACAGCTTTAAGACAAATTTCCAGTGGTTAATTAACAGATATTTATACTTCATGATGAGATCTATATTAGTCTCTGGTTTTGTTACGAGGTACATTCACCATTTAATCAAAGCTAATCTGCAAGAGATTAACTTTGAATAAAATGTGATATCATACGAAGACGAGCAGTATTTACGTAACATCATCATCACGCTATTTTCACCGAAAGGTGAGGCAGAAGTAATAGTACCTACACCTCTCATGTACAAGAATAACCGCAGTATCTACTTGTGTATGAATAAAGCTATCTCTATTGGTAGCTGTAAAAGTGTAAAGCGATAGAACAAATAACATACCAACAGTTAACATAATTACTGAAACAGTTTAATGCTATCTTTATTGCGCATGCGCATTTCCGTTTCATTTATTTACCTGCTTTCAACCTTTACAGCAATAATAGTACCTGTAATACTAAATTTGTATCTTCCTTCAATGTTTTATAAGAGCATTGTTTCTACAATATAGAAAAGTTAGAAGATTAATTATAAAGAACGGTGAAAATACATATTGTAAACTCACGTGCAATCTGAGACTACCACAGGAGACTACAGTAAGAACTCGACTTTTCGTGAGGTTTTTTTGTTGTGATCAGTGGTACTTCTGTATTATGTGTTATTTTCATTTCTACACCTTTCTATATTACCTTAAGTTGTAAAATTACTTAAAGCACATATAAACTGATAGCTAAGAACCGGTTCGATGGATACCGCCTTCATATAATAGGGTTGGTCGGCATCTACTTCTATCCGACATGTAAAATCATTCTTTTTCTTAAGGATGAAATGTGAGTTTCCTTTGCCTCTACGTAGTAACTGGTACACCAGATATTTTTAATATGCATTCACGACAGCAATTGCGACACGTTTATAAAAAAAAAATACGTACCTTAATTTATTTTACATTTTATTTTATTTAGAAAAGTAAAAGTTTAGATTTACTTTGAAGAAATAATTTAATGAAATTTCTACTTTACACTGTTTAATAACGAGATCAAAATATATTTATAGGCCGTGAAATATTTCTACCAAGTACGAAGTGTTACCATTACTATACAATGATTAATATGTCTGAACAAAATTTGTCCAGAATATCTCAAAAAAGATTAGGTACAATATGTATAACAACTATCAAAATCAATATTCAATACACCAGTCAACTTAATTACCGAAACCCTATAATTATATCTACAAACAATTATAACTTGCCAGCCCTAAGCACGTGTAAAGGCGGGACGGCACCTACTAATTTTGGATTTTACCAAACCAGTGTCGACGATCTCCGGGCAGTCAAGGACGGGCGAGCGAAATTACAAGCTTGTTCTACAATGTACATAATATCGATGGTAACCCATCGTCCTATATGAGCAATAATGTGATATAGCGATGCGATGCGATTTTTTTTAACAATTGCCTTTAGTAGATTATTTCGTCGCCATGAATCGGCCCGCCTTGAAATTAACAATATACGCAAGTTTAAATATCATAACATCACGCATGTATTCCCCGAAGGGTTAGGCAGAGGTGATATATGCTACACCCACATTTCGCTGATACCGTTATTTATTCCCATGTAATAGGGGGCTAGCCTATTAACATCTATCGGGTACAGTTCCAGACTACGCATTGCTACTGAGAATTTACATAAAGAAAAACCCAATCAAATTTTGCCCGAGCCGGGAATCGAACCTAAGACTTCATGCTCAGCAGTCGCGCTTACGATTAATAGACGATATGAGGCAGTCAAGAAGTTTCAATATCATAATTTAATTTAAAGTTACTACAAGACTAAAAGCTAAGTGACACAAATAAAGATTCGCGATAATGATTCGTTAAAATATCCCTTCTTGCTGTAAATATCGGCACATGCCAGTATGCTTGGAGAACTTTTATTATTGACTGTGTTATATTACATGATCTTAACACGTCAAATTAAATTGGTGTAGAAGTGATGTTTACTATAAATGTACCGTTTTTAATTAAACAGCCTTTTAACATAACAAAAATAGTATGATTCGATTGACATATTTGAACTAGTAATATAAAAAACGTTATTCCGGCAGCACCTCACCTGTAACTTGTTGTGGCTTACCATATTTATTTATATATTATAAATAAAAACAACATTTTTGTACTTACTGACTAGCATGTTATGTCGCGTCATCGCGCCACGTCACTTTTGTCACGCACCTGGGACGAATGGTAAGCCCATGCCCACATGTAATGGAACGTGGTTTACAAATACATTTTGTTGTGACAGGTTTTCCGTCCATTGCTTAGGTAGGAATTGAGTATGCGCTGCGAGATTTTATGGCGCCAACCACTTAAGTATGGATATCCATTGATTGTTTGTTAAATATTACCGAGGAATTCTCGTTTGCAAAAGCAGCGATGAAAATCGAATGGAGATGAATATGAGTCATTTTATGGGAACTATTTAATGATCTTGGCCGCACCCGCCACGACATGGTACAGTTATTTGCAAAGCTTGCAAGCTTGGGTCTCTTATCATATTATGGTATTGCGATTAAAGTTTGGTCATAAAATTCGTTCCAATATTTGCGATTTCTACTTAAATCTTACAATAAATGCTGTCAATATAAATATTTATACAGTATTAAATTTAAGTAAATTGACCAAAAGTAATTAATTAATACATCATTCTAACCCACTGTTGGACAAAGGCCTATTGTCGACAAATTTTATAGTCTAAGACTTGTTGGCATGACGTCACCACCTGGTATGTAGTCTAAACCAGATTTAGATAGACAGGATAGTCTAGACATCTAAAGTATATAAAAACTCTTTTGTGATTTCAGATGCCAGTCTGGCTTGGTTATTTGAAATTGCAATCATGAAATGGTGTTTTGAAGAATAAGAATTACACAAAAGAATTTTATATGCAATGACCTTTAATAAAAATAAAAAAAAACATCATTCGAAATCGATTGCATTCTATCGATCGACATGGATATAGCTCATAAAAAAGCTTTTAAATAAATCTATACAGTTACCTAAGGAAATTGTTTGTGTTGGCCAATTTTATCTGCCATGTTAAAACGCCCTTATAAGTCAACAAGGCCGAGAGATCAATCTTTAATTTCAAAATAAATAAATTGTAATTACCTAACATTTGACAATTATCGCTCAATAAATAATAACTTCAACCTTGTATAATACATATATTCAACACAAATTGTGGCTAAACGACTTCATTTAGTCAGTATGAATCACCAATCATCAGTGAAAGGTTAAGTTAGGTGACATCACTGTCTAATGCTCATGTTGTACAATAGATATCGATTTTCAATTTTGTAGTGCTTTATATATTAGCTATGTATCTGTTTATAAATAGTCATCATCATCATATTCTTCTTCACCCTATAGCGGTCCACTGTTGGCCATAAGCAACTTTTTGAGTTCATTCACCATGCAAGTAAATTTTTGAGTTTAACCTACCATTTTGCTGACCTACTGCCTGTGTCTGTGTCAACTTTGGTCCAACTTGGGACTGACGCGTCTGGGCAAGGAAACCCTAAGGGAAATCAGGAATAAGACAAGCATTTAATGGTAAAGTTCTCATCTGTTGCCTGAGCTTATGTTACTGGTAAAGGTTATATACGACGTGCGGTTTAAAACTGGTTAATATTATAACCCTAAGCTGATTATTTTGTCCCCTCCTCCCTGTTTTTCAGATGCCATTATTGCATCTCTTGTAATAAGGGGTGAAACTACTGCCATCTAACCAGCAACACTATGTCCAGACCGGGAATCGAATCCAGCCGTCTGTTAGACCTATGAACAGTTGAAAATCGGGAATAAAGACAAAACTATTTGACTGTAACAAAAAATACTAAGCAAACTTATAGACCTACCCAAGAATACCGAGACCAAGAATCCATATTTCACAACACAAAATCAAAAGAAATGCAGCAGGAAATATCAAATGGCAATATTGCAATTATCTGGAACCATCATAAAGTTTTGAAATGGCTAATAATGTGAACAAAACAATCGATTACCTTCAATGCGAGATCGATCGATCTGCATCGAGATATCGCATCGTTCGTAATTATAAGACAATAAATAGGTCAGTTGCATCACTTGGGAAAGTTTGATGAGGCAACAATGGACAAATTACAAGTTTGGTTCTATTAGAATAAAGGTTTTTAAATAAGTATTCCAATTAAACATATTTCAATCACCCTATTTCTATAACATTATTCATTCAATACAAATTATGAAAAAAAAAACGGACATATAAGTATATTCTCGATAAATTTCCGATTTCAATTTTGCAATAAACAAAAACATCCTATTATTATCAGTGAATGTTTGTAAACCATTCGGCGTGAAAATCTATGTCCTTGCACATTCCAATGCAGGAATCAATATTTATGAGTGAATAATGAAAATTAGAACGTTTGTACTAACTGCAGAACGTTTTGCAAGTCATTTTCATATCGATTTAAATTCTAGGTCATAGGTAATCATTTTTGTCCTTTTGCGCTGTAACTGATTGTTCAGTTTTTTTTTTTACTTTTTAAATATAAATAATAAGGTAGCTGTATTTTCTGTGATTCTAACTGAAATTTTTGTGATTTTGAATCTGAAAATTTTGGATCATTTATCTTAGTACTCTTTGCAAAACTTTATAAAAGCAATATCATCGAGCACCGTAAACTTACAAAGCTCTTACACAATAGTTTCAAAAGCACTGTTTTATATGACAAAGGCAAACACGCAAAATTGGCAATGTATTTTGGTGTGCTTCCAAACGATGCGGCAACGTTCATTGGTATTCACACGACTGAGAAGAGGTACGTCCAATATATTCCAGTACCAATTGCTTGAACGGTAAATTGACGAAATAATTTGACGTTATGCGTAATTTAAATGAAGAAGTCAAGTTTGAACACTGTATAATCAGTCATTATATCAGTCCATTTGCTGGAATGTGACTTGGTTGTATAAGGGTTATGTAACTGGTACAATGCCTGATAGAGGAACAACATTCGCAGCTGCATAAAAAAGTAGAAGTCCTCTTAGTAGCTTTAAGTTATCAGCATCCACCACTGAAGACGGGCTTCACAATATCCCATTACTTATAAATAAGGCCCTAAGTGTAAGTTCATTCCTATTAACATTCTCGATTTAACAATTCGGTTCGTTGTGTCAAGGAACCGTCCTTTGG
This sequence comes from Shargacucullia verbasci, assembly GCA_947562105.1. Classification (NCBI taxonomy): domain Eukaryota; kingdom Metazoa; phylum Arthropoda; class Insecta; order Lepidoptera; family Noctuidae; genus Shargacucullia; species Shargacucullia verbasci. The sequence continues at coordinate 10,421,707 of OX387286.1, forward strand.
TGCTTCGATTGGTCCACTGCGAGCTCTGCACCAATCGAAGCGCTGTCAAAACTTCCAGTAAACCAAAAATGGTAAAAATATACCATTCGGAACACAGATTAATAAGTATTTAGTTATTAGCGATATTAGGAAAGTGGTAACTCATATTCTTGGTATAGGTAATTCCTTCCTTTGTCATATATATAATACTGATTGCGTTATGGTGAACACAGAAAAAATACTGCGTCGTTTGATTGTGTAGAACCAGTATGGGCGACCCATAAGGATGTATATTTTTAATCAAAGTGCTCTTTAACAATTTCTGTAGAATGGCGCCTAGTTGCGTCAAAGGTATTTCTTATTATGCATATGTATACGTAAGACCATTGCCAAGTAGGCAAAGGTTTTCAATGCAGTTAATATGGATATTAGATACTTACAATGCGTAATCATCGTACTTATTAAAGGAGCGTTTCGTAATTACGGAAATCTTGTATAGTAAATTTGCAAGTTTTATTTTAATCGCTATACCTATGCATGAATATTTAATTATTATCCGATTGCTATAGACGTATCTTCATTAAACAGATTCCTAGATTTGCGAAACTAAAAAAAATAATTTTACGCAATTTTATCCCAGACATTTTTTTTCCAAATTTCTACCCAGGCACTTCAGGAATTACAAAAACCTAGAACTTGCACAACTCTGCTCTTCTTTTCTGCCATAAACCCGAAGGTAAACCAAATACGTTCGCTATATTTTCACACATTCAAATCAATTCATTCCTGAAACGAGTTTACACGGCTTTTCTTCCGTTCATTATTAAGATATTATCGTTCTCTATCGTATTACGTCTTATTAAACGCGTGCTATAATAATAACGCTTAATAACATGAGTCACGCCCATGCGCCGGCGCACACACTAATACTTTTAGCGCCAGCAACTAGCGTTTTTGCGACAGGCCCCCGTATTACCCAACAAAAATCTGACAGTTACTGTAGCTAGTAACTGTAAGTATAAGTAATAAATAAACATGATATTAAAATATAAGAGATAAAGGGATTGTACTGTTTGTTTGTCGTTGTGAGTGTGACTGCCAGATTTTTCTTATGTAATCTAGGTGCATGACCCGGGTACGTCTTAAAACTGCGGCCAGACACCGGAGGACGGGCAGCAGCGTCCTCTCACTAATCGGTGAGCCACTGCGATTCCCAAGCCGCCTGCCAAGCGTGGGGATTATGGCAAACTCCCCCTCGAGGGAGGCCTTCGTTCAGCAGTGGACGTCTTCTGGCTGATGATGATGATGATGATGAATCTAGGTGCTACTACTTCAGGACTTGTGGCAATACTCACACCCGATTTTTCAAAGCGTGATCGCAAGTCTAGATAACAATAATTACTTGTTTAATTGATTGATTATGTTGGTCAAAGACACACAACAGTAACATAGGTGAAATGATCTCAGTTCTGTTTCGTCTTTCAAGAACCGGTATTAAGTATAGGCAATCGAATTTGGTGAAGGCATTTCGCAATAGAATCATGAGATCTCAATAAAAACTGCGAAGTTCAGCCATCAGCGTTTAGTCGCCGCATCCTACTTCGAAGAGCAATTAAGTCGTGATCGTCGACGCTAAAAGTATCATGTGCGGCAGGCCTTAATGCACGTAATTACACGCGAGTCGATCATGACGCGTGCGCTTACGATTAAACTTTCTAAATTATATCTTGACATTACACTGACATTTGAAATAGACGATATATCTAATCTCACGCGTGCAACTTGTGTCTAGTATTGCGTTTAAGTTTAATATTTACTTATCGAATAGAATATATAGAATGCTGAAACTAAAATGGTTAACCCATTTTATCTTACGGAGCTAAGAATAGAGCTAGATAGTGTCTCAATTTTAGGTTGTCTCCATTTCTTCGGTTCTGTCATGAACAAGTAAGGGATAACTGGTATTCTTAACTCCGACCCAAAAAAGAAGGGGTGTTATGCATTTTTTGTTGAATTCTGTATTTTATTTTTATTTAATTTACTTACGTTTATTCCCGACACGACCGCGCCTAGATATCTTACTGGTACTATTTATATTACTATAACATAAAGAGCCAATAGGTACCTACATATTATTTTTATTACTTTTTAGAGTTTTGTTCTTTTGAGACGAAGGTTTTTTTAAATTAAAGTTTTATTTGGTTCTTTAATGATACGATAGAATACGAAGCATAAAAAATGATCCCAATAATTGGAGTAAACACTGCACTGCAATGACAGCTGGGAATTTACGCGATTACAAGAGCGTATCTATAGGTCGGTGGGGTTAAAACAACAAGGGAAAAAAGTACTTGGAAATGATTTCTGTAGCCATATAAACAATTAGTATAAAAAAATAATTGATGAACACAACGATACCTACGGGTAATTATTTTCGTTTTACCTGCCAGTATCATTTTGCTTTCAATACAAAATTATTAATTAATGAATGAATGAAAATGTTTGTATATTAGAATCAACTCGTGCTTTTAACAAAACGCTCGGTGTTGCTATGTAAAATAAAATTTTAACTTCAAAACCAAATTGCAAAAACGCTCAAGATTGAACTTAATTCTTCTCATACTAGATAAAATATTATAAGTATGAATAATGACTTGCAATCACAGAAATGAAATGCAATCTTAATATAAAAAAAAAACACAAACAACACAACAAAAACGATCAACAAAGATAGAAAACAGAGGTCACGAATACAGAAAATTGCAATGTCATTAAAAAGGAAAACAAACAACCTATGAATGAGATCCACATGCGATGGGCGGATGTTATGCCACGCTCGAGTGAGCAGATGATATCAGATAGAGCTGATAACACCACCGCACTATGGGACAGAACCGTGCGTACCGTCTCAAAAATAGGATTTGGAAATGTTCGATATTGAATATTTTGTTAATGCACATATCTAACTGAATATCTAATACATTTTATATAGAATTTAAAATAAATTATATCGCATTTTTTTATAATAAAACTTGACTTGCAAGTTGACGCTCAAAATAATGTCGATTATGCAGAACAGAATTTCACCAGTTTAGCTGGTCATATTTTTATTATTTTCAATGCAAATGTGTAAGTGTGATATATGGTTAGAAAGCTTATTAAGTACGTTATTTAAAAAGCTTTTAAATGGACCATTTTGTAAAACCTGGAGAGGTACACAATTTTTTTTACAGTATCTATTATCCTATCCTTATTGGAAACTTTAAATAGACCTTTGACACTTAGCGATGTCTGCCTATGTCGTAATTTTGATAGCATCACATAAAGCAGCTCATATAAAAGTCAAGGCAAAAATTTTTTTTTGCCCCAATCTGCCCCCCTTAAAATGAGACGAAAAATGCCTGATGGGGGGAAAATGTAAAATATATCAAAATTTATTTTAAGATTTGATTCATGAGATTTTAATGGGATTCCGGTCTGAAGGAGAATTCGAAGAAGCTTCTGTTTTTGCAATGATGCAGAATTGTGATAGAAAGGAAAAAAAATATGAAAAATTGTTGCATGAAACTCACAATGCCACATATTTTACGTCGGATGAAGCTGCTGATTTAGATCTTTCGAAATCACAATACAGATTACTTCGAGCAAGTCTGATTAACAAAAACTTCGATATATTGCCGTCATATAATATATTGACAAACGCAAAAAAAAAAAAAAAACTGTTATCCTCCACCCTCCAGTATTGAAATAACCGATACAGGCGTTTAAGTAAATCTACGTATCTATAAGTCACGAGCTATTCTTAACTATGGTGGATGGAAAAGTTACATAAGTTCTGGAGCTGTGTGTACGGTGTGTGTAAGGGCGGATCCAGGGGGGGTCATTGGGGTCATGCCCCCCCCCCCCCCCCTGGGCTGGTTCTAGGTCGACCACTGATAATTTTTCTAATCGCATTGATCGTACAGTATTTATTATTGTAATCGAATAGGAGCCTGTCCCGACTAGACTTCAAACATGTGACCCCTGACTTGAAAGCTGGAACCGCTCTTGGGTGTGTGGGGCTAAACCAAGCAAGATGAATAATTTGGAGAAGATTGAATCAAAGCCAGATAATATGAATGCTTGCGAGTACGGTTTGTCTACATTGCATGTGTGGATTAGGTGCATGGAGTTAATTTTACATATTTCGTTTCGAAAATGGGCTGCGAGAACTCCGGAATATAAAAAAGCAAAGAAGACAAGAAGAAACTTGTAAAAAGTCTATTTAGAAGCCGAAGGGGTTGCACTTTGATAAACCCCGGCAAGGAAGTGGAAACAGCAATGACGGCAATACAGCTCGACGTTTTTTTGAGAACTACTATTGCTCTTCAGAAATTACAGGATTTGATGATCTTATTAAAAGGTTCTATGTTATTCTTCAGACTTTGGCATCCGATATTGTTGTAAATCCAGAAAAAAATGGTGATTATACTCGCGCTACTGCACAATTGTACGTAACAAAATTTTTGTGGTATAATATGCCTTCATCAGTATATAAGATCTTAGTACATGGGGAAAGTATAAGTCATTTATTATATGTTATTTTCATATGTTATATTAACAAAAATACGAAATAATAGTGTAATATCATAAAACTGTATAATTATAATTCAATAAGTTAAGTAAACTATGTTTTTGTATGAAAAAGTGTCATTTTTATTTTTGTATTATTTTTTTATATATTATAAATTAAAAAATAACAACAAATGTACCATTGTTTGATAGTATATACACTAGAGATACTACGTACCAAATTTCAGCGATTTACTTTAATCAACAACAAAGTTACAGATTTTTGAGACGGTACGCACGGTTCTGTCCCATAGTGCACCGGTGGGAAAACATATTAATTGTGAGACTGACGCACATATTCAACCGGTAAACAGTTGGGAACGTTACGTGAATGAGTTTGAGAACGGAATGATTAGTATGAAGAAGTTTTTTAAAGGGTTCTCATTGGTTAACTGACGAGACAAAAGGTTACCACGTTAAAATTATGTAATTTTGTGCAATAAGAGTTAGTTATACAGATATTTTTTCTTGATATCTTGACTTGTAACACAAAATATTTGCGTTCACGGTAATATGATCTACATACTAAATATGTATATTAATATACTTTGGAAGGCAGCTCCTACAATTGGTCCATTAATTAGCTTGATTCCAATTTCTCATTAGAAATTGATGTTGCCTTTGAATATTTGCCTTTACCTAGTTACTTATGAGATTTAATAAAGCAGTTAATAGGTATACCATGTAACATTCCAATAATGGCTTTTGTTTAGAACTTTAGAGGTATAATGAGTTTCTGGGATTTTGTTTTCAAAGTTGGAGTTTGTTTTGACTTTGTAAGTCATCAATACCTTAATACTTTGACTTTGCCTGCCATAAATAACCCTTTGTATGTTCATAAATGATGAATATTTTCACTCGTTATTGATTTGTCTAAGGATTGTAAAGGTCAGACAGTATTTACTCCAAATCCAGGATTTGACAAATAGACAAATTCAAAATGTCTAAGTAACTAGTTTAATTAATACTATACAGCAGAAATACTACCGTGGAACAAAATTTTATTCGTAAAATAAATGATTTTAATCGATATTATAATGAAAATTTGGTCCTTTGATACGAATAACTTTAATTAAAATCTTAAGTACGCATAACAGCAATTAACTTTCTAATCAAGTACGACAAATTGCCGCCATTATTGTTGCTTTGACAGCTACTCGTAAGTTCTTGTTGGTTGTTCTACTTATGCTAATATAAAAAGTGTTAATTCGTTTACAAGTAGGTGATAATCGTAGCATTGTTACACTGTGAAATCTCTTTAATCTTCTATCAGAAACTTGAAACGGTACTTGTCGATTGTGAAAAGTAACATTTTGTGTCAATATTAATATTTGTTTTATGCTATATTCCGTAATTAGCCCTTAAATCAAAATCTTAAATTCAAATCTAGCTTGCTTGAACTCTTCAAAAATAATTGAATTAAGACTCGTCGCTTTTATAATCAGGCTGTGTAGGCTTTTAATTAGGTACAGAACAGTATATACTACATTTAACTATTTGATAACCGGAATAAAACAATATTATTTCACAACTGCAATGAAACAGAAGACAGTTTACTAAAAGGAAAGCGATTTCGATTTCAAGGATGTTACGCAATTTAGAGAAAGGTTAAATTAAGACTTACTAATTTTAGAATATTTCGTTTAAATTTGCTTAGGACAAATATCTAAATGGAAATTATTTTGCCCCTTGCTTACTCCCAGGGATACAACCCTTAACATTAATCATGCTGTTGCTAGGCAACGCCTCAAAAGCCTTGTTTATCAGCGTATAAATAAAATTATATAAAAATAAGGACCAATTAATTCGTATTAAAATAACATAAATTTTCTTTTTAACGATTTTGATTTCATGCTCTGTTTACTTATTATTCTTATAGTTATTTTAATTTGTACGATATCGTAACTTAGTAACTGTAAAACTGCGTGGAAATAATTTGTTTATCGTTCGTTACTAACTTGGCTAGTGATATTAAACATTATAAGTAAAATTATGGCGCGGAATTACAATTACTATGCCGTGACACTGATAAAGATGTTTTTAAATGTATAATTATATTGTCGTTATGTGCAGTCAGCATCAAAAAGATGTATACACTTAATTCAAAAGCGATTTTTAGAGATTTTTTAATTTTCACCAATTTTACACTTAGTATCTGCGTATACATAAGAAACAGTCATCAAAATTTATGATTTTAACCAATCGTTTTCCAAGAATAAGCGTTTTAATTTGGCTACGTGTTAAAAATTTTGATGCTGACTGCACAACAATTGGGTCATATAATACTATTTATATTTACCTGCACCTACAGGTAGAACAGTAAGCAAAAAACTACAGAAACGGAGTTAAGTGGAGGAAAAACCAAATTCCGACCAAGGCTTTTAAAATTTTAATCAGAATATGTTTTATTTTTAATACGTTACACTATATATACACATATACAATCAGACCCGAAACAACTATGTACATCATACAAATATTTGTTCCGTGTGGGAATGGAACCCATCGAGCGCAGGAAGCTAATCAGTTAGCCACTACGCCAACTGTGTCGTCTGAGTGAAATGCCATGTGATTTAAAGAACATGTGTAGAAACGAGATTGTGTATATTATTAAGATTTAAATGTAGTCACTGCTTTATTAATTTTTGTAAAATATTAGTAGTAGAATGACAAATGGTGAGTTAGTGGGTGGGCGTAGCCTAGCCATGTGATCATGTATTAAAAAATACAAAATTAGTTCTAGTATATTTTTTTGTCAAAAGCACGCCTTGTATCATCGCTATCTGGCCTAATATCGGCACGTATATTATTTTTGTCTTTCAGCACTTATACCGGAGAATTTAGATTAACTAGATAGCAATCGTACAACGATAAATGTGCTAACGCAGGAAGCAGACGATTCGCTCGTAAACTGTTGATAAATTGTTATAATAATTAATTGTTCATGGGATTTATATTAAGAGTGTACATTATAAGTGGATTTGATTCATTTTACGCTACCATAGAAGTTATGCAACCACGGTTCATTTAAAACGAGTCTTTTAGATTTTAGTTCTCACTTAAATCGGAAGCAAGACTATTTGTCGGACCCAGTTTTGCTACTGAAAATTTCCTGACAGAAAAAAGCAGCAACACTTTGATAACAGTAAAAAAAAAAGTAAATATATGAAGCTGTACCGAGTATGTTTGACCTATATCAGTCCACTGATTACCATTTGCGCGAAGAGATAAACGTCCCGCTGTTATTTCTCACTACATGGTGCATTGTTATCTTTGAACATTTATCTATCATCTTTGATCAACTGTATTTTATACCTTTACTAGTACCTACTCGGTTTTTGACAAACCAACTGCCTATCCTTTTCCCTATTACTTTGGGGTCAGCTCCCTCCCACTAAAATCAGGTTCGCGTTTCTAACTGCAAATACAATACTAGAGATCTGTTATATTTATTCAGCATACATATGAATATGTATGAATACTATATACATGCTATACAATTCAACACCCACGTTTGATTCACTGTTGAACTATTTATCTATTACATAGACTCAAATACTACAGATAGTCGGCCAGATGCGTCACTGATACCATATCTGGGGCTCGTAATCCTGTCAATCATGTCCGCGGCGGAAAACCAGATTATTACTACAATAACACTAATAGTATTGTGTAACAGAACAAATAAATGGGAATTTAATTTATTTGACCCACTGATTGTTTATATCTCAAAACATTTGGAACAAAATTGGTCCTTTAAGCATTGTGTATTTTGGTCTTTTGGACCATTGTTTCCAAAAGAGATATACCTAAGGAACGCCGATGGCTTAACAATCAATTATTGTAACTTATAATTTATACTGTAAAGTTAAAATCATATAGTAGAAAAGTGATAACGACTATTAAAGACGATAAACGATGAACCTGCTTAATCATTATCCATCTCGGCAGGATAAATTTGTAGTAGCCTCAGAATCTTAATCAAACAATTTTCAGTTTTTAATCACACATTTCAAACAACATATGTATCAGAATCATACGCAGGTATCACGACTGTTACATGTAATGATTTAGCGAGGTGTCAAGTCGATAGAGCGTGTCGGCGCGGGCGGCGCCTCAGGGAAATTCTGGGTTTCGATACGCTTTCCTACACCGCTCACGACCGACGCTAGGGCTGCCCCAGATAAAACTCATTTAAAAGTCAAACTATAAATTATTTTGCTATGAGAATGTGAAGTAATTAAATTAAGTAAAGTCACCGTTATGTTATGGTTATGACACACTTACACCAGTGATCGTCCAACCGATAGGCAAAGGTGTACACCAACAATGAGTTATCCTGTAAACAAACAAGACTTTCAGTTTGCTACCCCTTGCTTGGTATTTAGGTTCTCTGAAAACTTAAATTCATCTTACAGAACTTGAAAATTGAACCCAGGAATCCCACGCCTCTCAGCCGTACTATCTCAAAAGACCTATTTTATTTTATAGTACTTCCATATCAAATCATTGTGTACTTACTTAAGGTAGGTACGTAACTTTTCAGCGGACCCAAGAAAAGCAAACATATATACTTAGCGGAGTGCCTATCATCGTAGATTATGCTTGGCGTGTAATCTGAGATGAATATGATGTATTGCTTGTGGTTATCATGACAGGTAAAATTATAGGTTTAAGTATCTTCAATTGTTAATAAACTGTTGATGAGTGTAATGACCTGCTCGTAAGTAGGTGTGTAGTTTTTTTTGTTGGTGTTACTTGTTGGAAGGTTGTGTTATTGGATATTTATTGCTTTATCATGTATTGCAGCCTCTTTAGAAAACGCAAATTAATTTATACCTAGGTATTGTGCTTGTTTCAATTTGTTTTTATAATTGCAAAAATATTTTATTTTATTTTGGCAGCCCTTCAGCCATTTGCCTGCGGCCGAGGCGCAAGCAAACGTCGAAACACGAATGACATCATTTTTACAGTTCCAGTGATGACTTACTCAATAGAAAAAGTATTTAAGATGGAGTTTGCGACAATGACTTTGAGGAAAATCGTGGCAATTCAGGTATTCGAATAGTCTGGAGAAAGTACACGTTCTGTTACATATCTTTAACATGGAATACTGATGAATGAATTTATGTCAATGTTTTTTTTAAATTAAGAGACTTTCAAAATCAATGTAAGATTTTTATTTTTCCGTTTGTTATAGTTTCGTTCAAAATCAGACTTTATGTACGCGTTACATGTAGAAATAATGAAGTAGCAGATCCGCAGTGAGTGCTCAGACATAAGAAAGATTTTTGTATGGGTTACTGTTATAATCAACAATTTGATAAACACCAATCACTGCTTCTACATTTCAATTACACTACCACCTTATATATACGACCTTATATACAATACACAAAATAGTAACGGGATTTAACCGCCATACAATCTGGTGGCTCATGCCTTACCATCAAATACCACCTGTTCATCCAATATCCAAAGAAACTTCCAGTACTTTCCTTGCCAGTCCGACTCCATAGTGTAGAAAGGACCACGTTTTATATAACCAGTCAACCAACCGCTTCCGAGCTGATTATATTATTGCTCAATAGTGCTGAACAAACGATGTGTGCGTAATAAGATAACAGTGCATTAATATAAAAAAAACTGATTTAAACTAATAATAGGACCACCTTACTGGACGAGCAAACAAGACTGCTAAGCTTTCGGTCCTGGATTCGATACCCAGTTTTTGGATTTTATTGGGAACAAATTCTCAATTTGGGATTGTATGTAGAAGCCGTAAGCTAGCTCCCTATTCTATGGTAATATATAATGGTATCACTATCAGCGAAATATACCTATGCTCATAGGTATATTACGCTGATAGTGATACCTATGAGCTCAATATACCTCTGCCTAACCTTTCGGGAAATAGAGGCTTGATACTACATATATCACGAAATATGTATGAAATATAAAAATTTCTTTTCGACTCTAAAGACTTGTTTCAAACTTCGCTGATAGTGACTATTATTAATTTAACAGATAATATACTGGTGCATAAAAAATACAGCCATTAGAGCCAGCTGCTAAATAACCAAAAAGTTTATCTAGATCGTTCTTAACAAACTTGTGAGACTTGTGAAACAGAAATTCTAATGTATTCTGCCAGATAAGTTTTGGATAAGCAATCAGCTAGCGTTGAAACAGGCCCTGAACATTTTAAAATACTGGTTCCGTTAATAGTAACCATTAATATCAGTTTGAAGAATGCTCACCAACCATTCTGTTTTCATTACGAGGTTAACGTACTAAAAATCATTTTATTTTCGCTCCGTAACTTTCAAGAGCAGACATGCATAATTGTTATCATTAAACGTAATCATAGCTATGTACTGAATTGTAGTCTAGCTCGTAGACCCAGTTTTGTGTAATTTCTTCTCTGAAATGGTTCTGTTTCTGTAACTATGTAGATAGTGTTAAGCTCGAAAAGGATCTTTTTCTTGGCGAGTCGATGGCAATCTAGATAGTTCCAGCCCAGAAGTCAGCTACAAGGACCGCGCTATCAGTGGCATCCATTAATTCTTCCGGTGTGCAGGTGTGGGGACACACTGGGTACGATATTAAGTGCATCATCGTCTGAAGGACCGTACCGCAGTCACACATTAAGTTAGATCCATCTACAAATCCCCACCTAAACAGGTTTTCCTTGCTTCGGCCAACCTGAGTCCGAAGTCTGTTTAGGGATTTCCAAATCAGCCATGGCTATTCATGTCTAGGAGGGAGATTTTAGAAAAGGATGTATTACTGTCCTTTTCCTTTATTTTTTTATATGCATATTTTCTTCATTCAGTTTGTTTAAGTCAGTAAATGTTAAAATTAATTTTGCATGTACAGTTGAACAAAGGGATAAGTATACGGGGTCATTCACAAGTGCATTCGAGTCATTTCATAATAATTTAACTAAAAGATATAGTACCAATCGGTCAATCAAGTACCAGTCATCTTCCGTCGATGGAACGGACATTGAAGAAATATGTTAATTGCGAAGAGAATAAAATGCTTATGTTAGGTGCTGACAGTACAAAAGACCCATTTATGTACCGTTAAATTGAAAAATGATTGATTTGTGTGTGTACTTCGTTGCGTTGAGTGTGATTAAAAACTTTCACTAACCCCATCGGTCATTATAGCGAAGCTTATGACCTCATGGGACGTCTAACTGTTGACGCGGCATAAATGCGACTTAAATTGGTGGGATCCGGTATGTCAATAAAAGTACATGTTATACAATTTCTAATATCGCGACGAAAACTACTCATTGTGTCAATGCATCAATTGCGGTTTACTTAGGTGAGTCATTGGAAAAAACGGATTTTACAAAGGTGTACGTGCAAAGAATAACTTTAGTATATAACCTACCCAAAACTTGCAGTTCTGATAGGTAAATTTTGGTGTATAAGGTACACAGAAGTTTACCTATCACACGTAGCGAAATTTAAAAGCGAGTTTTAGCGGAAATAGTGATTGAAATCATGACCAATTTCACACATAGTATCTGCGGATACATAAAAATACATGGTCATTTAAATTTTATTATTTTAATCAAACCCTTTCCAAGAATAAGTGAGATACTCGCAACATGGCAAAAGGTAAAGCGCCATCTATCGGAGTGAAGCTACAACAACAAACCCTGAATCGCACTATGAAAGTTTACAACGATTCTAACACATATACGAATGTCCAACATCAATTGTTGGGCTTCGGCCCGCCAGGCTAACCACCTTGCCTTGCGGAGGATCCTCCCTTTAAAATGGAGGAACACCATACCTCGTTCCTCCATACGTCTACACATATCTTTGAGGCTGACTGTATTTACAATTACCTATTCGGACTAAGCTAAAAAAATGTGAAACAGTCATCATGTTGAACATTATCACTATCAGCAATGACAGGGTGGGATTCTAGTCTTACAATTTACATAAATATATCATTTGTTTCTTGCTTTGATTCATAATTAAAACTACACTTCTTCTCCTAAAACTACATGTTCTAGCAATTTGCTAGGTATGCATAGATTTCTGTTAAAAATAAATAAATATATAATAACAAATGAATAAAGTACCCACTATGAGGTACCACAGAGCCACCACGTAAATTCGCGTTAACCTTGACTGAAATAGTCAAAAAGCTTGTCTGATTGATTATGGTATCTTTTTTTATTGTTCAGAGATTTACCTAGACAAAGGTTCACAAACATCCTGTATTTATTTGTTTTTTTTTCTAGTCCGCCCACGACCTTACAACCTCAAAACCTAAATGGTTTTAAGGTTGTAATTTTTCTAACATTATTAAAAAATCTTTAGCAACATAAAACAAGTGTGGATAAAAACGATTTCACGTATTCTCGGCGCAAGATTCGATTATGCGGAATTAAATGAGTAGACGAACAATATTCTTTCGCAAAGTGTATGCAAAATTTATAATGCTATGGCGTGTTATAACAATATTTTTTACGGATATTAATTTAATAATGGTTCTTTAAGAAACTTTCATCATAATAGCAACCTCAAAAAATTCACAGCTGATAACAGGACAAGCTCTGAATACTTCTGCAGAGAGACTCCCCGATTGATGGAACCTTAATTCATCAGGTGAACACTGAGCCTCGTTACTAATCTTGGTGACTGTCTCATCCATACACAGTATGAGAAATTTCCATCGTACAGTCTTATACGAATTTTCCTCAATCCCGAATTTTCTAGAAAAAGGTTATTGATTAAACAAAAATAAACCCATTACTGTCTAACTGCTGAGCAATGGGCTCTTCTCAGAATGAGGAGGATAAGGCCTTAGTTCACTGGCCTTAGTTCCAGTGCGAGTTGGCGGACTACACACGCCATCAAGAACTTTATGGAGCCCTCTCAGGTGTACAGGATTCCTCACGATTTTTTCTTTCACCGTAATCGCAAGTGATAATAAATTGTGAACAACACAAATGGTTTCTCAAAAATTCAGAGGTGCGGGCCGGGCTTGAACTCAGACCCTCCTGGATGGAAGGTAAGCGTTCAACCGCTAGGCCATCACTGCTTATATTATATATGATTAAAGCGCTTAGATATCGTTCATATCGTATAATAACAAGAAAACTCACTTCCACTTTTAATTTCCTTGTTAAGTACGTACTGAAGTTTATCTAAAATGGACTCGCTTAAGGGAATTTTTGTGCATTATCTTTTATATGATAATTGAAGCAATTAGTTCAGAAATAAACATGTCAGAAATGTGAATGCAGGAACTTTTTAATTTTACCTTCTTAAAGGCTTATTATACCACAGAGTGTTTACGTAAATTGCAGTAATTTTTAGCGTTTATCTAGAGCACGTAGGTATTTATTTCCTTGAAATATTTCAAGGACTTTTTTTTCTATTTATTGCAGTTTTTTTTTGTTATCGGGGTAGAGTATTTATGAGGTTACGACGTTGTTATATAATTAACTGATATGGTAGCAGCTTGGCTCTCAATTTTATGCCTTTTACAGAAAAACAAACATAACAACACGGACATATTTTACACCACTTAATTTAAGTGCTAGGCACATGTCGGTGTAGCATTATGCATTTCGTTCTGGCCAAAGCTAGCTCCTTCATTGCTCTATAAGTCACTACATCTGCCTTCTCGAGTAAGACTTAAAGTCGAATTTTTTTTATTTTTTTTTGATAGCTTCCTCTCGCGGCTTCGCCCGTACATTTTTCTGGGATAAAAAGTAGCCTATGTGCTATTCCAGACTATAATCTATCTCTGCACCAAATTTCATCCAGATCCGTTCAGCCGTTCTAGCGTGAAAGAGTAACAAAGATCCAGCCATCCATCCATCCATCCTCACAAACTTTCGCATTTATAATATTAGTAGGATTAACGCATTTGAACATAATTGTCATCTTTAGATAGCACGACGCATGCGCTTGTAGATATGCAAAAACTTAAATTTAAAACAGAATAAAATCAACTACCAAACCTACCAATCACATAATTCCCAAACAACAACAAAACACAAGTAAAATAAATCCTTCTGTAATGTAAATCTCATTTTATCAGCATTTCCTAAACTGGTTGTGCCGAAAGGGGTTGTTCACCTCTGCGTCTATTGAACTACGGAGTAAAGGCCTTATTCAAGGCTATGTCGTATGGTGCTAATGCTAATAACCATGTAAGATTATTCCCCTATGAGGCTCAGTAGGTGTGCCCTTATTGGTTGGCAACAAAAAGACAATAATGGATAATTTTGTTATCTAAAGTTTTGTGGTTAAATTGAGGTTTCAAAAGCTATTTGCGTTCCACATTGTAGTAAGGCTTAGGTTAGGCTTTTATGAGATCGAATTGTGGACCCTGTCGGGCACAGCAAAAGTAGGAGAGAAGAAGAGAGCTTAAGATACTTGTAGGTAAGTAACGAGTGATTATATTATTCAATATCGCCATCATTACGGGTAAAGTCCAGGTTCATAAAGCCAGATCACCAAGTTCGGCCAACGTAATTGCGTTCGCAGTTGTTTCTTAAGCCCGTATTAGTATAAACGATATTTATAGTTATAATTAAATAATGAATAACGGCAGTTTAACCATATTCTTTTTCCGTGTAGGCTGGATTATCGGCAGAGTTTATTAGTAGAGGCGTTATTTAACTATTTCAGCAAACAACGAAAATGCTACTGACCAATCTCATGCAGTTTGAAACTAGTTTATATCAGTTATAAATTTACACTACACAAATGTATAAATATATTTATTTTTATATAATACCGAATACCAGGAACTTTAAGGCCTAAAAACTGAAATTACACACGTTGGTTCCTTTTAAAGTGTATCCACTTGCTTAGTAAGAATTTTCTGAAATTCAAACCCAAAGGTTCAAACAGGGATTCAAAACATTAACAAAATAGTATAGGTATTATAATTATGCAAATTACCTAATAAAACTTTACCGTCAGTATAATGTTCGGTATAATTTAAAATTGAAATCATAATAATTTATATTGTGTTTGTATTTATTTGCTAACGAACGCTGCTTTTCCTTGCCTAGATATCAATAACAGGACGTTTGCACATGACACATTTAAATATACCTTATTTACGTATATTTGTAGGTCGGAATACTGATTAAGCCGTGACTACCTATATCGAACTACCGAAAAAAAATTAATTTAGCCGTTCTACATAGTGATTAATTTTCTTTTAGTAGCTCAGAAGATGAATTAATTATTTATTAATAATTAATAGTATTGTTCAGTTTCTGAAAAATATTACGTACTTATTAAAAGTTGTCCATCAATACTTTATTGTTCTAAAAGAGGCAATATACAAAATTTAAAAAATCGGCAGCCTAATTACGTAAAAAAAGCGACAGCAACGCGATAGCCATGCGACAGCAATCTCACTGTCAGCCAATACATTATATGTCACAAAAATGACGTTTGACAGAAGTTATCGCGCGATCTGCGCCTGTCGCTAGATCTTGTAATTAGGCTGCAGATCATATTCTGTTTTCGAATTCCTTCAATTAAGACCACCAATACAAATGTAACAATAGACGCGATAACGGAATTATCGAACGAAAAAACATATAGAAATTTATTTTATTATTTTTAATTCATTTTCTGATTCTAATGATATATGTATATAACTCAATATCGACCAAATTGTCGCATGGAAAATTTTTCCTTACCACCGTCGATATGTACTTATTACCAATTTCAAGTAAAACGTAACCTTGAGGACTCATAACTCGAGCTAATCAACTAATCAGTTTGTCACATCAAAGCCGTATTAATTATCAAATATAACAAAAACAATGGTAATGAAGTAACCATAGATAATGATTTTCCTCTGTGTTTCCCCACGGTCGATCCATGCAACGAAGGTTGGCAACTTAATGCCAGAGATGACGATCGAATGACTCATGCGCAAGTCCGGGACACGATTTCTGTTTATAGATATATTTTGAGCCTCTAGCTAGAAGTCAGGACAAATGAGAAATTCAGCTACATTTTGTTTTCTCTAAGATTTTGTATGGGCGTAGATGATTATAATTAAACGTACAAATAAATAACAGGTGTTTGCAGTCAAATATCTCTTCAACTCAAAAAAAAATACAAGAACCTTGGCTTTGAACTTGCTTAAGATACATGTAAACATCCAAAAATATATGACATATGACGTAAATAAGCTATTTATTCATCCTTATCGGCGACCAAGTATATTTCTGAAAATAACACGTAAACATGAAACAAAACTAAAGTTTTGTAAACGAAATTGAATTTACGTAACAACAAATCGACTTAAGTGAAATCTGGGAATTAATAACATATATAACTATTGCATTTTTTTATCTGTGATATTCTATCTATTAATCTTTGTTACGGTAACACGAGATCTCGTGTTAAATTCGTTCACACTATATAACTTTCGAATTTGTGAAATAATCCAATTTCAACTGGTTAGACGAAACATTAGTTTGAAAATTTTACTAAAGCCAAACAAAATGATGAGAGTGTAAATGAAAGAGAAAGAAATATAAATACGAAATGTATGTACGCGTAATTTGTAGGTACTAAAATTCTATAAGGACGACACTATTTGTATAATAGACTTCAGTAAAAGGGGACGAGAAATATCCCAAGCAAAATTTTGTACAAAATAAAAGTACTTCTAATATTTTTGAGTCATGAAATAAAGGATTTGTCCTAGTCTTCATAGTTGAAGAGCGTGAGATGTTCAAGTTATTGTGTCACTGTTATCTTATTTTTTATTTTTCAGGCTTATTGTCTTTTGTTTCAGTAAAGTGGCTCATAAAGTGCAGTTTAAAATTAGAAGAGTGTTTTTAAATGTATCGGTTTACGATAACGCTGTACCAAGCTGTAAAACATATAAGACAGAGGATTTTGTTTTAGTTTATAAAATAATGAATGTCAACCAAGTGCAATTTTTTTTCTTTTAGGTACTGTATGTACAGTTCGCTTAGGTATTTTTTAAGTTAAAATTCTAAGAAAAATGTGTACAATATACTTACTTATGTAAGTAATTATATTATTATATACTTATGTACATATGTGTTGTCATTGTGCATCGCATTCTCACGTATTTTACATTCATTACGGTCTATCGTTCAAGTTGCTTTGATGGTAATCATGTTTCTGGACGCACAGAGCCTGTAAACATAAATTATTACTCATTTGTAAAAGGTAAAGCCTTAAACTACCCAAGCGAATTTAACTAGCTTTTGCACTTGTATTTAACCTCATTGGTCGAAAGCTGGTAAGTGTACATACGTATACTCGGTTTGTTTAGGTACTTAACTAAAGGTAAACAATCTTGATGTGAATTTTTAATATTTTTTGTTTAAAAACTCAGTTTAAAATTAAAACGCGACTAAAAACCAATGTAAAACAACAATAACGATTACCAAATAAATTGAACCACTAGTTTAAGCCGTTATTTTTTTTGTTTAATATGTGTTTGTGTAAAAAGTCACATCAAGATTGTTTACCTTTATTTAAGTACCTAAACAAACCGAGTATAGGTACGTGAACACCGCCGCTGGGTTCGATTCCCATACGGAACAAGGTTTTGTATGATCTACAGATATATTTCTAGGTATTTATGTATGTGAGCTGCTCTAAACTATATCCACGATACAGGAGCAATTCTAGAGGGGGATAATTTTTTGAAAGAAAGGTTTAAAAGGTTTCTTATTAACATTAAAATTTAAATATGTCATCCATGTTTAGCTATGAATACATGTTCTTATATAGTTTTATTCCACTACTGTTAACGTATAAATTGTATGGCAATACTAACTTTTACAGCTACATTTAACATCTTAAACTAACACTAGAATGCTGTAAGATCAATTTTAGTATGACTATTAAATCTTTATAATGGTCATTCGGACTACAGGCAGAGGAAACATTCAATTACATAACTTAATAGCAACTACGATTAAAAACAAGGAAATTTCAACGATTAAACACCTTCTTCTACTTATCTTTAGGCAGCGGCGTACACAGAGTTTTAAGACAGGGTAGGCAGAAAATTTTAAAAGCTTACTTATCAATAATACCTACTGCATGTTGGTATAGGTTCGTCGTCTTGTCGATTAAATAATTTGTTGAAATGATTCAAATATCTTATAATAAATATTTATCTGAGTTATGTAGGGTAGGCAGTGTCTGTCTTTATGCATCACACGCCACTGTCTTTAAGTATATTGTATATATAAGGTCTTACCTTTCTAATGGCGATCCCTTTAAGAGTATCGTATAGCTGCCGGCTTCTGACAAAATTGTCTTGAAATATCCGCAAAATAGGTGTTTGGGCGTTAACGTTTCTTACATCTAAATCTTAACAAATTAATTTGGTTTTGGTCTCTATTGTTTTGTCAGATTACAAAACTAGGTCGAAAGCTTTTGGTTTTTTTCAAAATTTTTCAAAATTTAATAATATAATTATCACTAAATATCTTTCTTATATTAAGGAAGATATTTAGTTTAAAAAACACATTTTAATTATTTCTTAATCTATAAACAATATCAAAAAAACAAAAATGTGACGACCTAGTTTTTACTTGTGTCTATATCATAAAAAAGTCAGCAAAATCAGCTAATATTTGGCATAGGTAAAAATGTTAACGCATTTTGTATGAAAACTTTTAGCTAAAAAAATATCTGTTCCATGTAAACAATTCAATATTACTTGACTTAAATGTACTAAACAGGTGCTTTTCGCGATTTCAGGGTTGGTCCCATAGTAAAAGTTGTTTGTATAAAATATTTTTATTTTTATTACATAAAATTGTTTAAATTGATGAATACAATGTTAGTTGAATACAAGACTGGAATGTTAGGACCTTATATAAGCAATTGATGAATTAAGATTATTATTTCAGACAATTCAATTTCTCTTGTTATTTGATAACTTTTTGCATTTACATAGCATCAAGCTTGTATTCACAAAAAAGGTAGGCAGAGGTGTATAGTTTGTCGATACCATTATTAAGTCCCATGAGGACAAGCCTATTACCGTCTATCGGCACAATTTCAAAATACTGAAAATTGCCAGGGGATTGAACCGAGAATCACTTACCAGCTGCGCTTGCGAGCACTATGCCAGACATTCTGCCAAACATTTTGAAACCGAAGGACATTTTGGGATGGGGCATTTTGAGCCTAAACGCCTCATCTGGTAGTAAGTGACAATGTTGCCGAGGAGCATGGCTATTTAATCCTGAATGCCGTTAATCCATTATAGATAATGTTTTTAATACAATACCTACATCACATAAACGGCTATTTATTTGAATGATACACTATATTGTAACAGCCCGCATCGCAAGTAACCCCTATAATGTAAATTATAATGTACTTAGCGAATACTTTATGTGATGTTTCACAAAAATGTCACGAAAATCAGGGCATGCCACGATCATTATGTAATATACCTAGAAATCTTGTCAATTTGTGGATTTTCCACAAGCTCTTTGTGAGGTTAAGCCCCTTTGATTTTTTCCTTTTGCAATTACATGGAAATTAATAAGTTTTATGACTACTCAACGAAGAGGGTGTTTTTGTAGCTTTTTTAATGTTTCATCGTAAAAGATCGTTTCCATAGAATAATATTTAATAAAATAATTAAATACCGTGGTACCTACTAGTGATAGCATCGGTATGATGTTCAAGAGCATAACCAATATAAATAAAATACATAATTATTACGTAGATCAGATTCGAAAATATTTTTGTATCACACATAAGCTAAGCACCAACATGGATAATTTAAAAAAAATGGAACTTGAACAGACTTATCTGGAAAAAATGCAAAATCCCAGTTCCGCGATAACGTTGGTTGGTACAATAAACAATCATTTCTAGGAACATGATCGACCATGCGCGTGATCATGGATCGTGAATCGCAATTTTAATATTATAGTGGTCTTATAAGCATCTGATTATGTAATATTATATCGGTATAATAAACTCATTTAATGTTAAATTCTTACGATTGGATTTTTAAAGATATTAACTGAAAAGTCACCAGCGCGGCAAAAACCGCATCTAACTTTTTAAAAATGACAGGACCCAGGTCTTTTTTTACAAAACGTTGTCCCGAACTGTTACACAAAAAGTGTCCACAAAAATAAGCCATAATACACCTCGACCTAGAATAACTTACGGCTCGTTTGTTGCAGTGGTTGAGAGATCGACTGCCGCGCGACGTGTCGCGGGTTCGGTTTCCGCACGGAACAAACATTTGTATTATCTTCAGATAGTAGTTCCGAGTTTAGGTGTACAGCCCATGTGAATATATACGCACCCATGATACAGGAACGATAACTAGGGTAGAGAGATATTTAAAAAAAACTGGAGTCCATACAAATATTTGTTCATGTAGCGCAGAAAGCTAGACAAACCAAACGTGTAGTTGTTTTATAATGTTGTTTGCAAGATGTAACACGACGCCCAACATAATTAATTGTCCAGTTCTAACACAATTCCGGCGCCTAACATCTACCATACCATATAATTTGTTATCATGTAATATTTTCCTCATAACACTCAGTCGGTTAATTCAAACAAAACAACTTTGTTGCCAATTACAAGATTGTTTTATTTATGTTTATTATTTTTGCATCTCTCAAGGATATCACGAGAATAACCATATATGATAAAACATACTGAAGTCATACAGTGGTATTTTAAAATAACCTTATTTCAAACCGCTACTGAGAATCTTAAAAAGTCTCATAACACTTTGCCCAGAGAATCGAATCCACAATCTCGCACACTGCAAACCACGACCAGTAGTGGTCGCAAGCTGTTGCTAAGGTAAAGATAAAATATAAGATATCAATAAAATTAATTACCTTTCGCATTATTACTTTGAAATTGTTATTTTACCGTAATGAATTAATGAACAAAGATAGATTAATACTACCTTGCCCGCGACTTCGTACGCGTGGAATTTGGAGTCTGATATTTTCCTGCGGTAAAATGGAGCTAATATTTTAAGTTATCGGTGAAAACTTTATTCAATTCCATGCCGTAATTTTTGCGTAAAGCGTGTAAAAACATACAGACAGACAGACAAAAATTCTAAATATTCTGTTTTGGCTACTGTTGCTCTAATAAAGACGTCTATATTAGTTTTTCTCGAATATCTACAATGTACAGACATCGGCCTGTTATAATTTTATTATATGTATAGATTAAGTAGTACGAATTATTAAAATGATTAAAGAGATACTATTTTTATTATTTTTTAGACGTACCTATTGTAAAAAATCCCACGCTTATTTCATAAGAACTGGATGATAAATACTCAGTAAATATTGTGACGAAAATGCTAGTGACAGGTAAATTAATTTTACACAAAGCAACTGCAGAAGACTTCTGCAACTTAATTTAACAGAAAGGGTAGGATGACTGAAGTCGTCTTACTAATTACGGGACTTATAAAAAAAACGATTCTAATATTTCGTTCTGATTATAATTAGGGTATCAGTATTTTCATACTTTCCCTTCATCGATATCATATAACTGGTTATAAGTAAAGTGGTCGGTTTCTGAGTTATAGGTCCTGGGTAAGATATCCAAGTTGGACGTAAGTGTCACTGGGTTTTTATTTAAGGAAATTCTCAGGAAAATAACTGGGAGATTGGGATTGTTTCTCCCTCCATACCATAAGATGTGTGTACACCTGTACCAACCCTACGGGAAATACAATATTAAATACGCGTCACTGCCAACCAACGGCAGTTTCTTCTATCTAATTATTGATTAATAATCTAATTAACTGCGTCCGTAAAACGTAAAATTATTGTGTAATCATCAGCGGGTTTCCCTCTCTGGCAATACGTGTCCATTCAGTGACGAACGTACGCGATTAGATATTAATAACACAATTAGACCAAAAGGTCGTCCTATCTGTTTTTATTGGGCTAAAGCCGGGACTTTGAAACTTGACTAATCAGACTTTGTGTTTATCTGTTATAATTTTTATTGAATAACTTGGATGTAAAAGGCGAAACTGTCGATTTCTTACTTTATGATGGGGAGGCTTTTTGATGGTTAAAGTTTCAAATATGTAATATAGAGTAGCTGTGCATGAGACACGGTTTGCGTACGAAGATTTTTCTTAAAATTTTGAACCCCATGTCGCAAACTTAAGGGAACATAGCAACTTAACTTGACATAACTTAGCATCACGCCTATACATGCGCATACGCCCCGAAGGGTAACGCAGAGGTGTTCTATTGAACACCCACATTTCGCCGCTGCGGTTATTGAGTCAAATGTAAAAGGGGGCGAGCCTATTGCCATCTACCGGTCATAGTTCCAGACTCCGTGCTGCTACTGAGAATTTCCAATACAGAAAAACCCAATAACACTGCCCGACCCAGGAATCGAACCCAGAACCTCACGCTCAGTAGTCGCGCTTGCTACCACTAGACCAATGAGGCAGTTAAGGTATTAATTTTGAAAAGTCTTTTTTAAAGCGTAAGGCCTATAAGGAACCTATTTGCCAAACAATTTCGTGAGCTTTATGGATCCTAAAATTTCGTGATTAGTCAGTGGAATGGGCGAGTTGTACTTAACTTTTATATATAGATTTTATAGAAAGCAATAAATAGACTGCAATCATGAGCTAAGCATCGAAACTTTTGCGTCGCAATTCTGATACTTGTAGCTAAGTTCCGAGTAAGGACTGTCGATTGAAGTTAGTATATTGTCCCTTGTGCCTTGTGCTAGATGTTCAATGTCGCCCTTGGAACCAGGAAGGTTACATGCTCAGGCATTGTGTTTAATATACCTAGTTCCAGCATTTTCTTGATTTAAGTCCATTTAAGTATGATGTTAGTATTTTAACCGTGGCAAAAGAGGTTTACGTGACTTAAGTAATATTACAGTTACAGAAACACGCCACAATTATTGTGTAGACACAAGAACACACACATACTTTAGTCTGCGCAGATGTAAGTAAGTGTTGTGTGGACCCAGCTTTATTATCTGTCCGAATTAATTGTCCCTTTAGTAGCAATATTTAGTATTGATTGTTGGTATGACCACACAATAAGTTATTTCACTAATATCCAGACTTATCACCACTGTTTAAGTAGCAGGAAGTGATAAAATAATTAATATGTTTTTATACAGACATGAAAGTTTAGGCAGGAAACAATTTGAATTAATTTGTCAAGACAGATAAGATTTATAGCGATAAATTGCCACAGTATTTTGATTTTCTCATGTGACAATTTCTCGTGATGAAGTCACGGTCGAAAAGTCTAACCCTGTAGATCATCTTAAAAGGCAGCAATGGTCTTTAGGTACTGTCGGACAAAAAGTGCTTATTTAATTTCGATGACAACTCTCCCTGCAGTAGAATTTTGCTAAGGCAAAAAAAATGTGTTGTCTGTATGTATTATTCCGATAGCTAGATACTCAAACTTGATAAGTTATTAGTTTTAATAATATACCTATGGCCTTATAATTTACCTATGTCATGCCAACCCAATTTTATGCATGAAATATGACTTAATACTCATAATTCCTTCAATAAATTATATTTAATAACACTTATCACAGGAAATGTCGTATCGGAAATGTTAATAATGATGATAAAAGATTAATATATTGTTACGAGAGATTATCACTA
Organism: Shargacucullia verbasci; assembly: GCA_947562105.1. NCBI lineage: Eukaryota > Metazoa > Arthropoda > Insecta > Lepidoptera > Noctuidae > Shargacucullia > Shargacucullia verbasci. The sequence goes on from OX387286.1 coordinate 10,445,986, forward strand.
TAATCAATTATGTATTTCGTCTACATACTTTGTTTTTGAGTTTCATTACTTTTTATGATTTTTTGGAGTAAATCTAAGTAAAGCTACTGGAAACTCGCGAAACATTACAATCAGCTTAAGTGAGAAGAGGTGAGGGTACAGGCGCGGGCACGGGCGTGGTGGGTGCACAGGTAATCCTGCCGGTACGCGTCGTACTGCACACTTGATTAGGCTCAGTTTGATTCGTAGTCAAGAGTAACTATTACCTAGTTTCTCGAAATAAAGTCAAAGTCAAAGTCAAAGTCAAAGTTTTTTATTTCAAGTAGGCCTTTTCAGGTACTTTTAAAAAGTCGAGACTCTAGGCGCACGGTTCCAAAGGGGGTAGGTCCTATGGAGAAGAGACCGGCAAGAAACTCCATGGATACTCTTTTCAAAAACAAAAAGTGAATTTACAATTAAAATCTTAAATTAACATGCATTATATAAGAAAAAATACAAACTTAATAGAATGCTACTTACACAATGAGGCAATACAACATGAGTTAAACAATTGTTTCGAATATAAACTAAAAACGGGATAAACAGATCAAAGCGGATAAAACAGAAATAAAAAAATACAAAAAAGAATAGAAAATATTGAAACATCAAGAATGTCCAGATATGTAAAGTGAATCTAATATAAAATAGAATTAGTAGACACAATGGATAACCAGGGAAACCACATGTGCAGAAGATATTCAACGCCACACGTCTCTATCGTCAACATAGTCTTTGATCCTATAATATGCTTTCTTTGTGAGAACAGATTTAACGTGGATTTTAAATTTCTTACCGGGAAGATCGGTTACAGTTTTCGGTAGCTTGTTATAGAAGCGTACACCGTGTCCTAAAAATGATTTATTTGTTTTAGTCAATCTAAATTTTGGCACCACTATTTTGTGTTTATTTCTAGTATTAATGTTGTGAACGTCGCTATTGATACTAAACATGTGAAGGTTCTTCCGAACGAACATTATATTTTCAAGAATGTAGAGAGACGGTAGTGTTAAAATATCGATTTCTTTAAAAAAATCCCGTAAAGACTCGCGTGGGCCCATGTTATAGATCGCACGGATCGCCCTCTTCTGTAATACAAAAATTGATTCTACATCCGCCGCTGATCCCCACAACAAAATGCCATAAGACATAATGCTATGAAAGTATGCGTAATATACCATTCGGGCAGTAGCTGTCTGTCTGTGAATCTATTAGAATATTAGTTGAGTTTGTAACAATTTTCAATAGAATTTAGGTCGGGTAACTGTGTAAACCAAGGATTAAACAATCTATTGGGGTATTTTAGTAATCAGACTTGGTTTGTACATTACAGTAAAATTTCGTAGATGAAATTAATTTACCCACTTTTCTCATTTACCCAATACCTCAATTATGACGACATAAATATAAAATTCCCACTCAGTTCTTGCTTAGTGAATTTTAAACAATAGATAGAACCTACCTAGGTAAATAGATGTTTCCTAACATGCCAAAACATGACGGATGCTATTTCTATTGCTAAGCCAATTGATGTCAAAACCTTTTTTGCAAGCACAACACAAATTTCATACACAATAATACATCTTGCCATGCAAATTAGACGCGGTAAGGAAACCTCTCTTTGGTACTTCTTTTGAACATCAAAAGCTTCTATGTGTGTGTTGGTGTCGGGGCATTGAACTCGCCGCGTGACTGCCAAACTATCGAAATTTATTCATGTAATGAAGTTGACATTAGGAATTTGCCAAGTATTTATTACGAATTCACACCTCTACATTGTTTGTTGGGTTGGAGGGGCCACGTGCCTGGTGTTATTCAATAACAATATGCGTGTTTTGGTCTTTATATCCACGCCTAACTTTGTTTTTATGCGAACAATAAGGCAGCATGTATTTTAAAATTGAGAATTATTGGTCACTCTTATAAAGTCCTCTGTGATTCATGAGCTTTCAAATGACTGATGTTGCTTCTTGCCAAAAATCGCACATAGCTCTAAGACTCCAAAAACTGTCGGTAATTCGTAAAGTTAACACGGATGAGGTCATTGTCCTCTTAACTTATCACGATGGTGGTATGCAACCTGTGTCTTGTATTAAGACCATATTATATTTACTCAGTTAGCAGTTTTATATTGCCAGCATAGAGATTTTAATGTGAGAGATTTGAATATATAAATTAGATTCGCAGACACTAATTACAAGGCTGCCTGGTAGGAGCATCCTCCCTTTTTTAATGGAGGAACACCATCATCGTCATAGTTTTTGAGCTATTTAAACCTTTCCCGTTTTTATACCATTTTCTTATTACTAACTACAATATATCTAAAGATGTGAAATAGAAAACATATCGACGTATATCAAACAAGGAAACTTGGCGTACTCAGTAATGTAATAAATACTGCTATAAGCCACGTGTAGATAATAATAATTATGATAACTCTGATATGTAACAATTTATTCATTAAGTCCTTTAAAGGCATATTGACGAATTAAGTCGTATATACAGTTGAACAAAGAGAGAGGTATACAGAGTCACCAGTAGTCACCACTCATTAGAAGATTACCAAAGAACATAAAAAAATATCTGCCTAGCCTTTTCCTAAAAATGTTGGGTTCGGCTTCTAGTCTAACGAGATACGGCTGAGCACCAGGGTGCTGCGTGGCAGCTATGAAATCACGAGCCCTTCATATTTCAATATTTGAAGTACGTATAATATGTTATGTTAATAACTATTTTATTTCGATGAATCCCTAATCGAATTTTCAGCCATAGAGTACTGTTTTTTAGATAATAAAAATGATCGTAAAAACATCATTTGGATATAAAAGTCAAGAATAAGGCTTCAGAACCCAGGATAGTAAATTACTTTTTACATTGCGTTCCTTTTGTTTAGACCTTATCCGGCTCAAAGGACCAAAATGAAAATGACCAAATACATGTCTTCATTTTCATGCCTCTCGAATCGGAAAACCCGCATAACCGTACACATAAAATTGTAAACGATATGTCACAATGCACATTATACATGGCCTTCTTGATGACAGTACCTTGGACGGACTTCCGACAAGAAAAAAATGTTTACGAGCGAATTCCAAATATGAAACAACCTTAATTTAAGATAAAAAATACATAATTATTAATTGTTTTAAATGACGACCGGTTATTTGTAAATGTGAGATATATTTAAAGAATAAATAATGCCAGTGACTTACCTTCATGCATTCTTTATTTAAATACTTTTTGATAGACGGGTTTTAATCAACTATCTTATCTGGTTTAGTCTTATTTTTCAACGCATTATTTTATTGGGAATTCCGTAAATATTTGATAGCTTGTATTCCGCTAAATACATAACAAACGCATTCCGAACTTACGACCTGTCACCATAATCGCGTTCATATTGACTATATAGTGAGATTAGTATTTTGACATGCGCATAACAATCTCATCTGACGATACAAAAGTTTAGTCGGTGTAAAACGGACAACAGAACGAAAATCTAGTTGTTAAGTAAGACATACCCATTTTTGATAATTCATTCCCATCGCCACTTACCTGTAAACAAAAAAAAACTTGTCAGAACACTCAAATACACGGGGAAATGAAAAGTAACAAAAATTAGTATAAAAGTGTTATCGCTGCGATATCGGCGTGTTTCCGCCACACTTCGGTAAACGTCGACTGGCGGCAAAACGAAAACATTCACCTACTCTAGTAGAGTGTTTTTCTTTTCCCAAGTATCATTGGGTTATTGTATGCAGAATATCAATTTGCTGCTGAAAATAAATCCCTATTATCGCAGACCATGTGGTGAGGCCTAATTTCACCCAAAACAGAAGGAATAAAGGTCAGGCGACTAAGTTAAAAAAAATCACTTGTTTTTCTGCTTTTGAACCGCGAAAATATTTGTGTAGCCAAATTTTTATTTTCTGATATATTTACATAGTGGAACTCAAATAAAGAATGTGAATGGGTGGGTCTATATGGCACAGGTTGATGGCCGATTCTGAAAAGCTATTTACTCGGATCTTTATCACATACGACACATACTAACATAGATATTTAGTTACTTAAGCTACGAAAACGAAATTGCTACAAATGCGTGACCATATTTTTATCTTTAAGATATGATATAATTAATTACTTGTCACTCATAATTTAGAATATCCGCTTTATCCAACTTAAAAAAGACTAATGATGTATTTTGCCGAATGTAACCTAATCTTGCTGATTAACACCGACCCAGGATGCGACATGTGGTCTAAAAGACCCGTTTTCACATGCCATGGTGCCTGTGACATTTCATTCATAGGATTAAAATGCCACATGTTGCACGTATCCGCTTGGGACATATTGACCCGTGGTGTCGGTTTCGCTGGAAACTGATAATGAGGAGGGTTAGATGCCCAATTACTGTCCCTCAAATTGTGTTATATATGGATGTATATTTCGAAATTTTCCATAATTTAACCTTTACTATTATAAATAAATCGATAGCTTCTTTTGCAAATGAATAGTTTTGAAAACTTAGTGAAATGATGCATACCGAATATATTTAGTAAGGATCCTTCCTCTTCCAAATAAACAGAGAACTAGTTATCATTACCCCTACCCTATATTTCTACACTGAGATAAGAGATGACACTGTTACGCTAATTATATAATAAAAACAAAAGCAATATTATCTTGTTTTTAACATTGTATCATAAGTAGGTATTCATACGTTTTAAATCGCCTAGCGCCATTAGTTGGCGAAGTTATGTATCTACAGATATTTAATTATGATATATGATAATAATGTACTTTCACTTATTACTGATGTCTGGGTAGATATCCCTGAAACCCTTCCCTTACTGACTTGGTAGGCAGAATTTATTGCATCATATGACAAAATTGATTTACCAGTACCTACGTATAACGTATCTAACATAGATAGGTCTTTATTTTTCTTATAGTTAGGTTGATCTTTTTGGTCCAATATTCAGGCATGCGTACGTACTGCATCTTCGGTAGCCATTATTAGCTCCTCACGCGTGCAAGTGACAGGGCATGCGGCGCAGGCTCATTGTTTGTCGGCAGAGGCCGCACTCTGGATGTCTGAGATGACTGTAAACCCGCACTCGTGAAGCCTATTACTAAGGCCTACTTGAGTCTATAGTCTATAATTATATGATTTCCTTTGCCATAGAAAGCTCACGCCAAAGTAGAAATCAGTCAGATGTTCCATTTAAGTATAGGCATAGATTTCAGCTCAATCCATACACTGAGGAAGTTTTTCTGACTTCGAAACCTTTTTGTCAGGAGACGTGTATCTTCTACTAAAACTTTGACGATTTGACGATATTCAATAGTGGAACACTAACTTACAGACACATACGGTAATACGATGCGTTAAAAATTTATCTTTTGTTTATGGCCATCAAAAATATTCCATATTAATTGGCCTTGTTTTTTATTAACCTTTATCGTTACAACTTAAGCTACCGTGTTTTATTTGTCTGGCTGTCATAAGATAGTGCAGTTGTAACTTGTAAGCGTTGCCGAATATCGATATTTAAACGAATTTTGATAATATGTAAATGTCCTCGTAGTATCTTAGCATGTCTTGTATACCCATAACATGACAGGTTGAGGCAAAAAAGTTGTTAATCACTTCAATAAACAACCTTATCTACCTGCGAGGTGCTCGAAAGAGGAGGAAAATCTATAGGTATCTAATAACAGCAGCATTTGCTGTACAAAATCAGAGGACACTGACCTGTCTTCAGTATAGTAGATAAATACTCATAGAACCTACAACACCATAAATAAAACGTTTAAAAAGAAGCAAAACAAAAACGTCATCGTCATTCAAATTTCGAACGTCGTGTCATCGTGACAACATTTTCAAATAAGAATGTTCGGACAGTTTGCCGCACCGCTGTTCAGACTTTCGAGTACCAGCAAAAAGTGTTTAATTTGCGGCAATCCTTAGGTATGCAGTGACAAAATCGTTTGTTATTGTTCGAGCGCAGTCGTCGAACCCGGAGTGTCGTAACCACAATTTAGAGTCGCAACGAAGCCACCGTTTTTGCCGCAGAACGTAATTTAACACTCCTGCTGGCTAATCAAACCACTACGATAAGACCTCTCTTAATTCGCTAAGTAGAAATACATTTTCATAACAGAACAGGTCTTGAAGTTTGGTCGACCTGACTGTTATTACGCTATGCATTTCCGTAATGGCTGGTAAAGCAAAATAATTATTTAACAAATTTCTAATGATGTTTTAACAGTGTTTACTAAGAAATTCATTATCTATATTTACATTTTTTTATCTATTTGCGGTTAGCTTAAAATTGACAATCGTTAATGAAAATATTAAATGAATTCAATTTCATTTGAAATCGGAAATGTTTTGTCACTATATAGATACCTGTAACCTGTATCTTTTATATCAGTTACTGACAATAAAGGGCATATAAATATAGTCACCAATAAAAAAAGAAATGTTCTTATTATCTATACTGTCATACCTTATTTAAGACTATAAAATTAGACTAAAACTAATTACGTGCAGGGTGATTGTTCCCATAAACTTTACTGCATATAAATGTATGTAAACGATACACGCGCTGTTTCCAGTACATTACGACACGACTTTATTTAATGGCTTCTGGGAAATATATATTTTTATTGATTCGCATAATAACGATATTAATTCTATGGTGTTTAGCCTAAAGAACTATCGACCAGTCGATTGCTACTGGTCAATGTGGTCCTTTAAAACAAATTGGTCCTTGTGGTACAGCTGTCGGTTAGTAAAAGGACCAGAGTCATTGCATGGTAGTGAATAAGGGATTTTAAGCAGGTTCGAATGTAGAACCTTTCTTGTTCTTGTGCATTTTGCGGTTCTGCTTATTAAATAGGATTTAAAAATGAAAAAGTTGTTAAGAAAGTACCTAAGTTAATAACTTGGCAAAATACTTGAGAGTGATTCTGATTACCACATAAATCATATTGAAGTACCCAAAACGGTATATCAATATCTACGAGAATAGAGGTTAGGTTAGTTAATAATTATTAAGTTAAGTTAAGAAATTATCATTCAAAACACATCTATTTTAATTTATCCATCTGTTGTATTATCCTTTGTTTTCCGGAATTCTCAGCACCCAGACTACAGGAAAACATAAAGGACTCTATAAATAAAGTGTTTCGTATTGTTAACAGGTAGTCGATTAGTCATACGCCTGCACTGGGGAAGCCCGTATCACTTTACAATAATATTTGCAGTGTATAATTACACTAAGATTATAAACAAGCTTTTAGCAGCGTGATTTGATACATATATCACATATATTATAATGAAATCGTTTAGTAGCGGTGAGGAATAAATATTGCTTTCAGAATTTTTAAACTTTCATCAATGGAAAGCAAAAGACAAAAAATATTAATTCGCCACCAAAGATTATATGAAATTTTTAGTAAACCTAACTAATAGCATTTTCCACTATCCTCTTCTACTATTTCTTGCATTCTGATTAATTCAGTGTTTTTTGGGATAGATGAAAGGGTAAATTATGTAACCTTAAGATAGTGTGACAGGAACCATACACGACTAAGAATATACATAAGTTTAATCTCATAAAACACCGTCTCGAGTAATACATATGGCAAGCAGCGTCGTTCAACCACCATTCCACGGGATTGGATTCAAACCGACGTCCTTTCGATCAGCAACCAACACCTTAGCTTAGCTATTTTAATTCATATTTACATACTAGTAACTTGTCTAGATTGTGAAAGTTGCACTATTCAGGTTCTGAATATAACTTTTAATATGCATAAATCAAACTTTTAAATCTAAAATTGTGTTTTAGACCCGACCACATACCAAGCTGTCTGAATTATTAAAAATACTAAACCGGTTTACACTTTTTAGTATATAGTTTTTTTAGTAGTTTAGTAATAAAAGTTAATATAAATTGGCTATATACTCGTACAAGGATTCCATTTAACAATAAAAGTAAATATAGCTTTAATTGATAATCGTTTTTTTAATTGGGTACAAAATTATTTCGCAACAGACCTACAAAGATTTCGAAAACAAAATTCTTTGTCAAAATTATTTTAGGAAATTAGGACCAAAAAAAAACAGTTCCTTTCTAGTTCCCATTTTTTTCGGAGTGTCTTTGCCCGTCAGAGATAAAAGCACGGACTGGGCGTCGGCGGGCGCAGGCCGCGTGTAACGGGACACAAGAATGCAGACCCGCACAGGTGTATGGTGGATCTAGCGAACTACGGGTTTGTTGTGGATCTGTCTGTGAATGTATGTTGAATTATTAATTTTGGAAGTTGGCATGCGGTTGACGCTGTGTCAGTGCATCTGTTTACGCGCGGAGTAAGGATGATTTATTTTACTTTTGTTTTGTTAGAATTTCCTCTTTCTTTCCGAAGTTTTAAGTAAAGTTGTACTATGTTCAACGATAGTAAAACGTAGATCTAGTAAGACGGCTTCAGAATTGCAAAGAAATGTATCTCATTCTACAAAAGTTCTTGTTATTATTGATATTAATGAAACTAAGGATTCCCAAAAAATATGCCTATTTGGCAAGTAAAATTTTGAATTTGAATTACAATTTTGAAGTTTTAAAGCAAAGTATCTGCTCTTTAAATATCATTTCATTATTATTGATTATATTACCTACACAAATGGTTATTTAGGTAGCCGTGAAGGTAATCATTTTGCCTACAATAACATTAAATTGGTTACCTATGCAGAATTGAAACCCAGTTATTATGCTGACTACAAGTAATCGAATCGCGAATAATTTGCAAAAAAATCAATTATACAATAACAAAACATAGCTTATATACTTCATCGTGTAACATTCATCATCGTCATTATTGCGGCCCACATAAAACCTATTTTTGAGGTCCAATAAATTCCTCCACTCCTAGTGGTCTTGAGCCCTTGCCATGCAATCCAAACATACGTGTCACAGAATATCCTGGCAAGCTGGTGTTCTTTCTTGGACTCTATTCCAGCAGTTTTGGCGTCCATGGTTCCTTTTCCAGTCGAGCAATGTGCGTTATACTAAATACACCTAATTAGGGGTTCCATGAGTCCCATTTGGCAGAATCTAACGCTATAGGTAATTTAAATGTGAATGTGAATGGCCATCGCTAAATATAGATTTTGATCTTAGACCACATCAAATATTGATGTGGATAAATATTGACGTGATTACCATGTTCAGCACAGTTTTAGAAAGGGAAAACCTCAAAGAGGTACAACTCTGGAAGTTATTTGTATTGTAAATGTTACAAATTAAAACACTGCCCCCGAACAATTATCATTCTGTAGTCCAACAAATACTTGTTCCGTACGGGAATCGAACCCGCGACTAAAAATACAGTGGTAATACCATAGAAGTTCCAGGTATAATTTCGTTCAAACTCTTGTCAGCTCCCACGACAAGTGACGTGTTGGTAGTGATATTAGTAGCCAAAACAAATGTATGATGGCTTTAAGATTTTAAATAATGACTAAGTGAAATTAATGACTTCACTCTCACTGTTTATACTACCCAGAAGCGTGTTTATGTATAGTCTTTATTACGCTCTAATGTTCTATGAATCAGTTCATTACAAAAATAATATGGAACAAATTATTTTAGTATCGAACGAATGTGAAGGCATATATTTATTAATAAGTCACATGTCATTGAACTGGAAACCGAACCAACACTATACGTAAGTATTTGAAAATCAAGAATTAATATGAAGAAAACTCTAGCTGAATGGTTGGAGGATGTAAACGTCCATACAAAATAAGATACTTTAATATTCATTGTTCATTTTCTATACAAAACATTCATCTAATACTTCATAAAGCGATCAATGGACAACAGAAGCACGAACATTTAAAGCCTTTAGATACGGCAGCTATAAAAGATATGACTTTTATCGCAATATAGATTCATGGCTCGATTAATCGAATCGCATCGGAATCCTGTTTATTCAAATCGATTCTAATAATCCGAATACCGACTTTAATAATTCCGAGCAAATCTCCGGCGGCTGTGTTCGTTGTAATAAATTCAGGTGTTTATTGGAAATTGTTATGACATCATCGGGTAGCTTAATAAGACGTGTTGATAGGGTAATAATAACTGTGAATAATTATTATTATTATCAGACAGCTGGCATTGACTATTCTTTTGGTTCAATAGCGCAGGTTAGAAGGGTCATATAGGTTCCTAACATTCAACAACATCTAATGAGAATAAAAGCTGATGATGATGAAATAATCCCTGCATCGTGGGTGCGGTGTACAAACACAAATATGCACACAAGATTTAGAAAAACTATCTGTGCCGTCACAAACTTTGTGCCTTGTCATTTCTAGAAAAAGTCGTCCCATCATTTTCTTTAATTATATAAATAAAAATCAACCGTCACATGTATGACGGAGAATCACTTGCGGACGGCTCGACCGGTATGGCCGACTTTTTTTGTTGTGTTCGTAATTGTCAGGACAAACAGAAAAATCCACCAGTAAAAAAACAGGAAAATTTGTATATTTTTTATGAAAATCTCAACAATTATCATTTTCTTCATTAGTAAATTGCACCCGTGCGAAGCCGGGGCGGGTCGCTAGTCCTTTCATAAAGATGGGGTCATTCTAAAATTGGAAAATATAAGAGAATTACTCGGAACGGTCCGCCTTGTTGTTGCTATTCAGGGTCCAAGGAAATGAAGCGGTAATTGCTAACAACTCAGTTCAAAGAATCGCCTATAGTGTAGTGTCAGTGTTCACAGAACATTTAATTTTAACAGTGACAACTGGGCAATTTATTTGAATATCCTGGAAGATGAGAATTGCGGAAATACATATTTGAGTGGAGTTTGGTCTCAGTTAACATGACTTATTGCAAGAGCGGCAATTATGGGGCGTGAAATTGTTCTTTTTAGATATTAGTGTATGTACTACGACCTCTGTAGTACTTCTATGCGCATGCGCAATACACAGCTAATCCCTATACCTAGACTAAAGATATTTAGGTTAATATTACATCTCGCAGGTGGTCCATCAACCTGTTGCTACTCACAACATTTCTGATCTTTAACCCTTCACATATTCTCACGTTGTTTTAATGGTGTCAGTTCACATGGCAGTTCCGTTAGTGCTTCTCATCCGGTTTTGAAAATGCGTAGATATATCATGATCTGTATAGCCTTGCCTGCAGGTCAATGCAAGCACGATCAAACAAGATATTAATGAGTCATTACTGTTGGTTTTTGGCGCTAAGTACTAAGTGTTATTTTACTGCCCAACTCGATCACATTTCACAGCTAAATAATTGATGCGCAAAATGTGATATCTTTCCGCTAGTGCGCATTGGTAAAAGAAGATGAAACCTAAAGAAACAAAGAAAGAAAATAACGTTTATTTGGCCCAAACTTAAGGTACACAATAATAATATGTGAAAACAGACAAGGAAACAAAAAGAAGCTTATGATACTGAATTTCAAAAGAACCAAAAAATCAAAAGCTTTTGTTAACATATTGTATTTATATTTTGATCTTCAAAATAATGTAGAAATACTTGTAAATATATACAATATTCTTTTACGTGTTATTTCCTTGTACAATTTGACTTATTCACAAGAAGATTGACTACAAATAGCTTTATTACAGTCGTAAACAAGACTTATCTGGTTCTATTAAGTAAACGTTTCACATTAAATTAATCTTGTAATCGATAGTTTGTTGACGTGTTTATAGATACATTTTCATCTCTTAATTTGTCTGAAATCCAGTGAAACAGAAGATAGTGACTTACGTTGACCAAATTTACTTGCTCTGTTCAACGCAAACATATAAACAATATGTATCCTAGCAACCTTCTCTTGACCCGGGTACGTCTTAAAACTGCGGCCAGACACCGGAGGACGGGCAGCAGCGTTCTCTCACTAATCGGTGAGCCACTGCGATCCCCTAGCCGCCTGCCAAGCGTGGGGATTATGGCAAACCCTCTTGAGGGAGGCCTTCGTTTAGCAGTGGACGTCTTCTGGCTGATGATGATGATGATGATGATCCTAACAACCGTGTATACAATATCGTCACCTAACATAAGGTGAGGTAGATGTCAAATGAGACCCTACTAGGAATCCTAAACCAGTCAGATTGAGATATGTATTTATGAATAAAGGCTTCATTGGTATAGTGGTCGCAAACGCGACTACTGAGCGTGAGGTCAGGGCTTAATTCCGGGGTCAGGCAGTTTTATTCAGTTTTTCTGTATAGAAATTCACAGTAGCAGCTCAGAGTTTGGATCTGTGCCCGGTTGATGGGAACAGGCTCGCCCCCTAAGGGCATCGGCGAAATGTGGGTGTATCTACAATAATACACCTCTGTCTAACCCTTCAGGTATACAGGCGTGATGCTATGTTATGTTATGTTATCTACGAATCTCCATAACATCTGGACGATTCCTGCGTACGAGCCTTAGACTCAATTTTATGAGATGACTAAGCTTTAGTCGCCTTTTGTGGTCTATTATCACAAACAAACTCCTGTTTTGGTTTTCTAAACTTTCTTCATAAGAAAATTGTCCGTCAAAAGTCAAATTGACAAAGGTATTTTATGAGACGTTTGAATGAATTATAAAATAAATTCTAGCGTGAATCATTATTAGAGCATTATTACGGCATAAAAAGCCACCTATTTCTTCATAAGACACCAAATAACCATATACTAAGCAAATAATGTACAAAATTAAATCTCAGAAATGATTGAAAAGCCACAATTTCACGTCAACATAGTTAGGTGTCCACTTAAATGTCAAAGTATACCTGCCAATATCCTGTTATGTAAATGAACTCGTTCCGTTAAATAAGGCGCGACCAATAAATGGTTTACATAATTTTCACAGATATACCACCTAATAGATTTGATACGGGTTTGTCAGTTTTGGTGTGTGTATTCTATTATACAAGATATAGCAGAGTTAAGTATGTTTAAAGTGGATATAGGTACAAATTCAAACCTTTTTTCATGCTTGAAGCTGTATCTTACAGTTATTTTGTTTTAAATACGTGCTCTGCAATGGCACCAAAATTATTTAATGTTTTTTATTTATCAATATACAAATCATAATTTCCGTTTAACGAAATTCATAATCAAATTGTGATAGTATTTAGATAGTTGTATAGGGTAATTGATTGTAACACGTCTCTCTCTAGACATTTATTATAAATAATTAAACATCCTAATTTAGATGTTTTGGTCCTTTGATTCTATACTCAAAGGACTAAAAAATTTGAATAGTTTCTATCGAATTCTGAAAAGTAAAATAAGATTTTTATAATGTCTACCAAAATGAAAACCATCTTCAAGCGACATGTATGTATTTTTATAAGAAGTTAATGAACCAAATAAATAATAACATTTACAGCTTTCAATTACCAACAAATTGATCTGGGCTCTTCAGATTTAAGTATTGGAAGCAAGCTACTTGATTCTAATTCTCCAAAAATTACACCAAAGTCATATTAATTGTTTGCATAACCATGGCTCAACATGTCAACCGCGAGTCGTGAGACTACAATAAAACTATGTCATAACAAGTCCATAACAATAAAAACGATGCCATATAGCGTTCAACACGATAACTGATACTATAGCAATTAAAGAGAAAGAAGATAGAAAGAAGTCGCCGCTTTCACACTCGTCATGTCTGACTGTCAGACTATGCTATGGATGCACTGAATCACCGTTCTAACCTAACACCTTCATGCAAACTATTGGCGCAATATTTTTCGTCTGCATTCAACGATGACTCGCTTTTCCTTGAAGAAATCAACCGAATCCAGGCCAGATAATTTCACGCTAATGCACATTCAACTCTACAATCTAAATTATAAAGTCCAAATCAGAATGTAAGTAGAAAATACTAGGCAACAATAAGACCAAAACGTGCGCGTCCAACGAAACACTATTTTATTTAATAGAGTGCGAGAGTCGTTGAACTCCACATATCGGACCTATTGAGCGTCCAAAAGTTTTTTTTTTTGGCTATATACCGCTATACCATCCTTTTTCTTAAGAGCCAGCCTCTAACGCCAGAGACGATTGCCCTCAATTTATTAAAGAGGTGTAAAAAGTAACAAGACGTCTTGAAAAAATAAAAATAAAAAAAACTACTACTAAACTATGATAAGTTAAAATTGTTTGTTTATATCTTAGGTAGTTTGACGCCTTGCTATGTGAAGAATTGTGTCCATAAATATTAATAAAAAGTTCCACACTATATAATATTTAGACCATGTCTACTGTTTTCTGAACTATTGTTAATAAAATTTGGACGAAAGCCATTAGCCATCTGAAGTGAGTATTCATTACATCGTCTCACTTGGGTGAAGGATATTATGAGAAATAAATTCTAAGAACTGAATGCACAAATAACCAAACTTTAAGATAAATAAAATATTACTATTTTATGTGTTGATAGTGTGTTTGCATACACAATCAACAAATTTTCATCTACTTCTACAAAAATAATGAAAACTAAACGTAAAATCCCATTTACGCAACCATTCACTATTTCCATTCCGTGATCCATCCATACATCCCAATCCACCGATTTCACTGTCATAAAAATGTGCATTCAAAAACAAATTACATAATTTATGTAACACGTGAACCGTGTCAGTTACAACAGAATTCATATACAAACATCAGGTTGAACAACGAGACTAAATAATAAAATATTTAATGCATTTCAGGTGAGTTAACGGCCCAGCGGCGGTACCGGTTGCCGGTCAAAAAGCGTGGCGTTCGAACGTGGGAGAGCTGTTCCTATACCGGAGAGATACAGTACAGAAGTAACACTTTATACAATGCCCGATGCCGAGGTAACGGGAGCTAAGGAACTCTTGATTGAACAGTTGTAGGAGAATAAAGCAATATTAACGACGGCGACGGTTGACAAGCGTATTTGTGATCACGTCAATACATCAAGAAGGTCGCTGCTTAATCCTCTTGACCTTCATCATATACTTTGGTCTTTATCGGAAGACAAGAGGTGTTCTATCTAGTTTAGAACTAGATGACAAAAAGGTTAAATGGCCAGACTCACAGATATTCTCAGACAGACCGTACCTCGATTGCACACGCTGTAGCGAAGCTTTCGGATCGTGCGGCGTCTATCCGTCTGGAAGTGTCTTGTTAGTGGATCTTCTATATTTATTTGTGTTGTGACATAATATCCAAGACTTTTACTTACTTGCGCTTAGAAAGGCGAGATTGTTGCACTTTACGATATATGCTTATTTTACGCCTATGTGTGCTTATAGCGTATTTTGAAAATGGTTAAGTGAACGCAGCTTATGTGAAGAAGAGAGTGGTCTGGGATTAATACTGGTTAGACAACGTTCATGTAAGTTCAATTCTCATAAAGTTCTGCAGATTTTAAATATGAAATTTTTTGTCTATAATGGTTGAACTAAAAATAAACGAGCGAGTGCTGCATTCCATAAGTTTTTGTTCTTTTGTGTCTAGACGTCAAGTTTCAGATAAATGTTTGACCTACTTTATAAAAGTACAGTGACACCGGAATTACATCTGAAGTTTAAGCAGCACTTAGGACTTATGTGATCAAATTTCCAAACCATTTCCTAAACTATTTGTTGGAATTTTGAAACGAGAAGTATCTTTACTCGTTTTGATGTTCCAAATATTGTAAAGTTTCTATTATGTATCCACCTGCCAGTGTTATTATACCTATATACTATGTAAACAAATTGCCGTACAACATTATTATAATGTAACGCCATTTTACCAATGTACTCGCTACAGATTTCCGATTTGAAAATACCGGATAATCGCGATTACAGCTTCCTGGCGGGTCTGCGTTATACACTGCATTGTTTCGGTCATAAGCTGGCATTGATTGGAAGGAAAACGAAAAAAAAAAACGACGTTGATCGATTGAAAACGTAACCGAGTATACACAGTGAGTTATTGCTGAAGTTTGGAATTTATAGCTCGTAGTGAGATGGAGTGGTAGAAATGTGTTTTGGACGTATGTTAATGAAGGCTTTTTTGATGTTGTGACTGGATCAGATATACAAAAAAAATTAAAATGTCATGACAGCTTAACCATTTCGGATTTAACCGGGACGGAAATGGCGGAATGAACTTGACTCCTGTAGGAAAGACTGGTCCGAATTAGCGCTTGATAGAGAGAAGTGGAAGAAGAGTAGGGAGGCCTTTGCCCTGCAGTGGGACATATCGGGCTATTGTTGATGTTGATTAACCATATCGTTAATGCAAGTATTTCGCTCTAAGCAGCCCGCTTAGCCTAATATTTTAACACATGAGCTATTCTTACGCGAGAATGTATGCCAGAAGAGTTATGAATTTTCCAATATTTGACGACACGATAGGTGCAATAGTTAAATGGCTTTCTGAGTTACGTGGCTGAGGTACAATCCGTGACCTTTTGCACATTTGCATAATTAAGTCGATCTGCATCCTACTTATTATGTACGAATATCAAACTTATATAACAAAATAATTACCATACATGTTTTACAAATTAATTGGTAACAGGTCGTCTACCGCTAAGTCAAATAAAGACTCGTTACGTTATTACTAAAGTCACGAGAAAGATTATTACATAAAAACAAAACATAAATTTTCAAAGAGTATTTATTTTACAAAGAATTCGTAACAAAGCCACACATTTGAATACATGTCAAAGCTTACAAATAAACTTGTTAATATGGAGTGCCATTTTGTTTTAGCACAGACAACTCATATGATTTTCTCACTTTCTTTGTAATTTCTTTCACTCCAGACAACTATGCAAGCTAGTATTAGCGTTACTTTGTAAATTTAGATTCAGATTTTTGCACTGGTAGTAGAGCATATACCCTTTTTTTCTGTCGTAGTGTCGTATCAGCCTGTTATGTCAAGATTTTACTCGGCGCACAAGTAAAGCTGCCAGTCGGCATGATTTTTTCCGACATATTCAACTATCATCGTCATATTTCAGCCAATTTACACAAAACCTTAACGAATTATACACCTAAACCTTCCTCATGAATTATTCCGTCTATTAGTGAAAACCGCATGAAAATCCGTTCAGTCGTTTTTGAGTTTATCGCGAACAGACAGACACGGCGGGGGACTTTGTTTTATAATATGTAGTAATGATCATTCTCTAGTTATTTTCTGACCACGCGGAAGTTTCGACCGATATTTATATTTATTCATAGGTGAACAACACTATAATAACCAGTTTTTAACACTGTCGTAAACCCATTCCGTCCGGTTAATCCGCCCTACATCGAGCCGAGCGATCGTTTAGCGTTCCTATAACAATTATGTCACGAACTAAACCGGTACCTTATACATGTTTAGAGTATGACGTTATCACGACATTTGACGCAGTGAGAATGCAGTTTCGGAGTATGAAAATATTAATCATAACACATAACATAATATAAGATGACGCCTGTATCCCCGAAGGGTAAGGTAGAAGTGTAGGTACTATTATGCACCCACATTTCGCCGATGCCGTTATTGAGTCCCATATAATAGGGGGCAATTCTATTGCCATCTACGAGGTACAGTTTCAGACTCCGTGCTGCTACTGAGAATTTACATACAAAAAAAAACCAATAACATTGCCCGACTCGGGAATCGAACCCAGAATCACACAGCAGTCGTGCTTCCGACCACTACACCAATGAGGCAGTCAAATATGAATCGTTGTTTTGTTTAAGAAGTAGTGTGGAACACTGTAACATTCTGTTCTTTTATTTGCAGTCGGGCACCGGCTGACTGCAAAACAATAGATTTTCTATTGTGTCTACTTTATGGCATTTGACGAGTTTATTAAAAATTTCCCCTTTACACCAGCGTTTCTTGTAAGTAAATCCAACAGAAGAAATATCTCGTCTTGTAAGAAAACGATATCACGATAGTGCGGCCTCTGCCTACGCTGGATAAACGCTAGTGTGAAGGGGCTCAAAGGCTTACTCTAGCTAGTCTGTTAAACGTGCCACTGGACGGCAACTCCAGCTCTATCCCGAAATAAATCACGTTGTACAGGCCGTTACATAACAGAATCAGTGGAAACTGATACACGTGACATTAAGGGATCAATCACATGCATTCGATCACAATATTTGCCTCGGTTTCTAGTTATGTGGTGGTCAGTGATGTATTTATCTGTGGTCAATATTGTCATTGATCAATCAGTGGTAATATTTGACCACAGAATAATTAATTTATTAACACAAACGGTTGATGTTGGATATTCGTATACGTTAGAATTGTTGTAAACTCGCTTCACTCCAATAGATGGCGTAGTACCTTTTGCCATTTTACGAGTAGTCGCTACAAAAACAAGTTTTAACAGTCAGAGATTTGAATAGGCTTCCAAAAAACGAATTTTATACTAACAATTTAGTTAATGATCATAGGTTAAAATTGTTCAAACAACTTCCATAGTCCAGTAAACACGATGAACTTTACTAAACGGTCGTTTCACCTACTAACAGTTGCGCCGTTGACACACTGATGGGCCATAAGTGGTGCCAATGCAGACGACCCAATTGCAGAGTGCCCGCCTTCTGTGTTTAGGGCCGAGGATTTGATTCCCCTACTGAAACACACATTTGTATGGCCCAGATATAACATAGCACTCCTGTATTCTCCAAAGGCTTAGGTAACTAGTGATGTTATATTATACACCCTCATTTCGCCGATGCCGTTATTAAGTTCCATGTAATACAGGTCCAGCCTATTTTCGTGCCGGGCACAATTCTAAACATCGGGCCCACAATGCCCGACCTAAGAATTTATCTCAGAACATTATGAACACCGCTAGACTGATGACGAACAACAATTATATATTAATCTAAAATGCTGCACCACTGAATACCATCTTAGGATGTGAAACTGTAAAAGAAATATCCTCATTGGCAACATAAAAATTTGACTAAGAACACACTTTACCTACATCTTTGAACCATTTTTGACACCACAGCATTTATGTTTTAACTTTAGATATTTCAACAAAATAGAGGTCAATTTCGACTGTATTAAATTATATCATCATCAGGACCTGGGTACATCTTAAAACTGCGGCCAGACACCGGAAGACGGGCAGCAGCGTCCTCTCACTAATCGATGAGCCACTGCGATCCCCAAGCCGCCTGCCAAGCGTGGGGATTATAACAACCCGCCCCCTTGGAGGAGGCATTGGACGTCTTCTGGCTGATGATGATGATGAAATTATATTATTGTATGTGTTACTATACCTCTACATAAACGTTAATTATTAATATAATGATGATTACTAATCCCATTCCCCCTTTGTCATTATGTTAATTGTTAAACCACAGTTCAACAATATTAAGAACTACTCATAATAATTAACTGAGAAAATCCAGGCCAATTACGGCAGGTTTAACCGAACATTAGTCGCAATTTTTAATTACACAATTATGAATTCACATACCAAAGGAATGTTAGGGCTAAATAATATATGTCTACAACTTTTTTGTCCAAGTCTTAAATGGAGACTTGTGAAAGAATGTTTAGAAATACTTTATGAAATAGTAAACAAAAAAGTTTACAGAAGTTCAGTTTTATTCAATGCTAAAAATATGATGCCACATGGATACAACATGTCGTGGGACGAATTTGGTTCCGTTAATTATATATACTCTAGCTACTTTGTTTTAATTCTATATGCATATGGCCGTATAGATTTGATGCAGATGTGAGGATCCCTTGCCTTCAATCAGGAATGCATGTCTATGTAGTTTTTGGCACCGAGAAAAGCTGCCGAATGCGTATAAACTAGTCACCAAGAAAAGAGGTTGTTGCTTATTTCGTGCCAGGTAAATTTATCACACTTGCATATATCTAATACACCAATAAAGCCCATTGTAGCAGCAGGAAAATTTGTCAATCAAGACGACCTCAACTTCAACTTGATGAAATGGCTCAAAAGATATTCAGACTCGAGAAAAAAGGACTAACAGATAAACAAAATTATCATGGCAGTCGGGGGACCTCTTAGATTAAAAAGTGTTCTATAGAACGGGTTCCCGACAGCAATGGCAATTTAATTTATCTGTTTAGTCAGCAAGTAAATGACCTTTGGCTTTTAAATACAGATTAACTGATACAACTTGTTTTTTATTTACTTTTAGTTCTTTAATTGGCAGGGCAATCGAGTTTTGTCATTTCTTTAAAAAAAAAAATGTATAATCAATGGTGTATGTCATTTATAGCTGTTAGAAACAGTAGTTATGAAGTCAAGTGGACCTTCTGTGATTCGTTTTGTGGTAATCAGTTATACCTACGGATGTGGAGTATATAAGAAAGTAAATAACCCGACGCTTAGTAACGTAACTTATTAGGCTTCACTTATCTCATAAACGATCAACTTAATAACTGAATGAATTGTAAACATTTTGTCACGTGCCTTTTTAAGTATTCTGGAAAATTTTAGTACATAAAACTAAAATAACTTTTTACCTGTAGATTAATCTTGGTCTAGACATGTGGGAATTACGTAGCCAGTTTGATTACATGTCCCCGGTTCTGATACCCAGAAGGAGACTGTAAATCAGTTGTAACTGTAAAGATTTATGAAGACGTGCAAATATGTACAGATTTCAGCAAATATGTCACAAATGCTGAAAATACGGGAAAAATACTAGACAGCTGACTTTAAATGAAAGAGAAAATGGCTATCCAAATTATTTTAAAGGCAAAGGCCTCCAGTGCGTTTAAAAAAGGTTATAAGTTCTTTAATCGTATCTATAAGTACTAGGAATTAAGAAGGAGCGATATGTAAGGCTTCAGTTTTATTGAAATTCCAAGAATCTCGTTTAAATGTGACATTATCGATCATTAATTAAGTTATGACGTAGGTCGCAGGTCTCATCCAAGTATTGCAAGGAAAATTAACCGCAATAGCATAATACCTACAAGCTTATTATTCTGTCAAACTACTAATTATGATTAATTGTGTATTTCCTTGCGTCTGTAGGATGTTTCCCTATTTTTTTATAAGTATTGATGATTAACAAGATGTTTTTGTAGAGACCAATGCCTTCGGTGATAAAATCTATCTGTTAACTGTACCTACATGTACAGTTAACGTCTATATGTACGTTGGAACATTTAAGGTGTCCAAATAGTACGAAAAATCTGACGTACCTACTGATTATAATATATCATTGGTTACGATAATATCACCACGTTGATGTTTTTTTAAATACTTTAGTTGAACCGAAGATAATGATAACACAAGACATTTCCTTATACCTATACGGATAACTTAAATATTTCATTGTATATGACGCTTACAATATCTACCTATAGCTAGCAATTCATACTAAAAATCAACCAACTTTTTTTTTGTAATTACTTCTTGCGCCTTTTCTTATGTTCTGCGTCAGTCTACTCAATCACTCTACCTTAACCTCCCCTAACTGGATCTAAATTAACCTTTTAACGAGTAGAATTTTCCGTAACAAAAGAACGGGGTTGTATAGCAACGGTAGTAAGGACGCATTTAAAGGCCGCGCGCCGTCGCGCCGCGTCCCGACGCGTTATGTACGCTCCATCGCTCGTTCCATTTACCTTATTACGAAGAACCAGTGTGGGCTGAACTGTGGGAAGTACACAGTACTAGGGATGTATTTGTTATAAGGAACAACTGTGCAGGTTTAAAGGTCGAAACAGTCATAAAGTCTGGAATAGAAATCGATTCATATATTGTAATCTACTGGAAGGTGTTTTTTTTAAAGCCACCTTACTTTTATGTAGGACTAGCTTCCGCCCGCAGATTCGCCCGCGTGGTTTACGAACCCGCATATTTTCCGGGATAAGGAGTATGTGCTATTCCAGACTAATCTATCTCTGTACTAAATTTCATCCAGATCCGTTCAGCCGTTCTGGCGTGATTGAGTAACAAACATCCATCTATCCAAACTATCGCTCTTATAATAATAGTAAGATTAGAAGAAATAGTCACATGTTTCATCTTATAGTCTACTAAAATGTGAATTGAAACACCATTTTGCATGAACTGGTTGAAGGTCGAATCATACAATATGTAAATGTGTCGATTGAGAATCAGTCAAGGATCTTTACTAAAAAGGTTGATTTTAAAAGCTTTGTCAACAGTTTCATTAAAACATTGACATATGTATAACCAACTCCCATTGTTCTCACCCAAATCCCAGACAAAAAAACATAATAAACTTTCTTCATTGTTACTAAGAAAGTACTAATATTTAGAACTTAGGTACGTACGTTTAACTACTTAAGGTTGTATGTGTACTGGTACTAATTCTCAACAAACGAATACTATAGGACTAACTTGTAATAGCTAAGTTCCTGGTAACTGGTAACAGTTATATGCGGAACTTAGTTTTCCATACCGAGGATATCAGAAAGTTCTGGAATAATTGTAAGAATTTGTAATAATATTTTGAATCTGTAAGCCTACATTGTTTTAACTTTAAGTTAGTTGGCATTTAAAATGTCAGCTGGTATATACAGCTGTGGGTAATATGTACCAATATATCGACTAAAATTATATTGTTTAAGTTTCATTAAATACTTTTCGCCCAATATACCTCATTAAAATTCCCGTTTTGTTTACCCTTTTACAGTTTTCCGTCGAGAACATTCATTTTCTCACACAACGGCAAACTCTCAACAGAATCCATTATACACCTCAATTAGGCAGCCTCTAAATAAAATAAAAGAATATTTTTTTTTTAATTGTTTACTCTTAATGACGGTAGAACTCACAGTACACACACAACCGAGCGATGCGATTCAGTAAGGTACTCTACACACGTAATATTTGCGGTAGCGACTAACGCACAAGGAATGCACAATATTTCTTGTAAGCAAAAAGTCCAACTTGTTGCTTGTTAAAAGTACATTTCATATAGCCAAATTACTAACAGAAAGCATGGAAAAATAAAATAAATTATGTGTTCAGATGTGCGCGTGCCC
The DNA here is from genome assembly GCA_947562105.1 of Shargacucullia verbasci. Classification (NCBI taxonomy): domain Eukaryota; kingdom Metazoa; phylum Arthropoda; class Insecta; order Lepidoptera; family Noctuidae; genus Shargacucullia; species Shargacucullia verbasci. Next base: position 10,469,054 of record OX387286.1, read on the forward strand.
AGCTATTAGATGAGAATTAAGTTGTAAATTACAGTATTAATTATACTATATTACGTAACCGTAATACGTGTATAAGTGGTTGTGTGTGCATGTGACATGTATGTTTGTAAACTGTACCCACGATACAGGAGAAATCCTAGTGTGGGGCAACGTTTTTAAAAAAAGAGAGAGAGAAGAGACAGTGATAGCTGTTGAAATACTTCGCTTTATACTTCGCTAACCTAACCACATTAAGAAGCTTCATATTCCAACAGTTTTAGAGACAAAGTAACGGTGTAAGTATAGTATTTTGAAACGCGTCAAATCACCGAAACTATCAACTCAAAAGCAACGACCAGTAACAATAGAAATCTAAGTCGCACGTCGTATTTAGTGTGCGAAGCCTCTTATCAACGAGGTATATACGTGCGACGTTTGTCGGTGAAGCGGAACTCTACGGAACATAGGCCTTCCTGCGCCTGCGCCGCTACGCGTTTCTAGCCAACACCGAGCGAAGAAAGGAAGTGTTGACCTGTTCTGTGCTAATGAATGGTGTACAATCAATGATGTGAATGGGATGTGACATGTATGTGATTTGAGTCATAGAGGAAATTTTATGTTGTATGTTATAGACCGGATTCTGGTCTCGATTAAATGGTTATTTATATAAGATGTATGTTAAAAATAATGATATCAATTTGTTGATTCTCTCGTCTCTAAGTACCTAGTTATTGTCGTTAAGTCGTCGTTGGGCGTGAGTATGAAAACGTTGCCTACCTAACACCTACTTAAGTTTGCATAGCTTGTTCTCAGCTTTTAATTTCACACTGGTTATTCGAACCCTTCACCCGGAACAACTAACAACTACGCATACACATAGTTTTTATGACGGACGAAGTATATACATAGGTAATTTGAAGCTATACAAATAAATCTCTTAAAAATTATATTCACGAAGAATCAGATACATAAAAATCTAGACATTAATTCTCATAAAGGTCGACATTGAACAACAAAATAATTTCTTCTGTCAATGACTAAGGTCAAGTTCGTGGATAAAAAAAAAACTTAAAATTATCATAATTTATTGGGGCCATATTTCTCTGAACTTACCTTCGTCTAATAGCATTCTACAACTAATGACTCATCGAAAACTAGACTCGTTATATCATATCGACTATCGACTCGGTTTATTATTTAATTCTATGCCCGAAGCCATCAGTTGCACACAAGGATTACTATCTAGCGACTGCTACTCGCAACATGGCAAAAAGTAAAGCGCCATCTATAGGAGCGAAGCAACAAAGGAAAATCCGGAATCGCACTATGAAAGTTCATAAAGATTCAATAACACATATAGAAATATCCGACATAAACTGTCGGGCTTCGGCTCGCCAGGGTAACCACCTTGCCTGGTCAGAGGATCCTCCCTTTTCAATGAACACAATACCTCGTTTCTTTATAACTACATAGTTCGATGACAACCCAAAATCAATGAAACTAATCAAATATTGTCTCGTAAAAATGAAGCACGTACAAAACACAACAGAATCATGTTCATGCCTTATTCGAAATGAACCTTTTGTCTTATCTGTTTTATGTCGAAACGCAGTAGGAACTAATCCTGCGCATAAGTTAATTAGGAAGGACCTTACTAGTATTCCCAGTGCAATTGCTACTGCGATGCGGAGCCAACTGGCTAGCAAAACGCTTCCTATAACAGAATACCAGATACCGCTCGTAACTGGTAAGATTTCTCGTGTCCTGAGATTATGTCGATATTCTACTGATACAGAATGCATGCCTGGAAATGTCAATGGGTTAATGTTATTCAAATTTGTTTCATAATAGGTAGTTATTAGACGTTGTTTTAGATTGTGTTCGAGTGCTTGATAAGCTAAAAGTTTTATGATAGCGAGATGTTACATGATCTTTATAAATAACGATGTTTGCAGTTGAGTATTTTTTTTTATAACTTGCAGGTAAAATATTTTGATTTCCATTTAAAATAAATCTCAAGTATAGAAAAGTTCAAGTAACATTTTTCACAAAATACATGCCAAGTTTTTCTCTTACAATTGTGTCAGTTGCAATTGGCGTGACTCAACTACGCTCGACCTATCGTCAATTTAACGCTCTTACATTATCTTGTATATCTTTACATCTGTGCTCGTGAATAAGCACCGGCGACACCGGATATAAGCAATAAGCGACAATGGACTACACACGTTAGACCATACGTAATACGTGTCTTTGGATACCCACAGAGAAATAAATGGCAGTCATTCTAACCGATTAATTGTGGAATGTTCTAGAAAACTGTTTGCAATCGATATAATAAGGAACGCAAAACAGAGCTTGGGTCTCACGAATGGTCAGACAGAATAGTACCGTCATGAACCACGAACCACCGGAAAACTGTATGGCTTGTATGGTATGGATTGACAGTACACAGTATCTCGATAAGTGCGATAAGACCGCCCTTTGTTCATCTCTACTGGTTTCCATTTTTGTATACTTTTTCTGTTTCTGGTGTGCAATAAACTGTATTGTATTGTCTTGTATCTCACACGAAGAGTTGCAGCTCCATAAACCTTCAAGCACTCGCAAATTTTGGCAGCACAAACCGCTGCGCGAGACGTTGGACAATGCGATGCGTTGAACGATTCGAGATTCGAAATTCTTTGACTTTTCATGTTTGCCAGAGGCCCAGTTGCCAGTTGGTGGAGAGCACTCAACGGACCAATTGAAGCGCCGAACGCGTTTGATGCATAAAATCGAGTTTGTCAATAGAAAATTACAATAAAGCCTTCACAGTACATTTTGCTTGCATTTTTATTTTCTTTCATAGATTTTGTTCTTAAGTTTTGACATTATACACTTATACAAGTATATACAATAGATTAGTTCACGTCCTTGGTATAGCCCTAGTCCCGGGCACGATATCCGCGATTTGCGCATTCAGCAAATAAAAATAAAACTTATAAATTCACGATCAATAACAATGCTAATAACATAACAACGCAGTAAAAAATGTGATTTCTCATGGTGCAAAATGTCAAGTATCAATTGGTCATGCTTAATGGACTAACATTCATAAAGAACATGGTATAGTACGTTATTAGTGTTCTAGATAGAACAAGCCATAGTTGTAGGTTACATTGTATTGCCTATATTGGGAATATCAGTGACAGAAGTAACTGATCACTGTACAAAGTTTTACAAGGGTTTTTATGTAAGAAAACTTACAAATTTTGACTGTCTCTTTAGTCTAGTGGTCACTAGCAGGACTGCTGAGAGGGAGGCTCTGTGTTCGATTCCCGGGTCGGGCAAAGTGTTCTCTGAGAAATTCTCAGTAGCACGGAGCCTGGAACTGTGCCCGGTAAATGGCAATAGGCTCGCCCCCATAACATGGGACTCAATAACGGCATCTGCGAAATGTAGATGTGCAATACGTACAGATCTGCTTAACCCTTCGGGGAGTACATGCGTGGTACTATGTTATATAATACTTAAAAATTTCGTTACTTTTTGGTCTTAATTGTTTATTAAATAATAGTATAACTTCATAGACTTGTGTTATTGTTAGACAAGAAAAATAAGTATTTCTGTAAAGTTTATGTTTGTACTTATGTTGTCGACTGTACACGAGATAGTATCTGTGGTTTTTATGCAACTGTACTTAGGTATTTGATATTGACTGTGATTTCGCTTTTGATCTAAGAATTATAGGTACCATTGTTAAACATTAAGCTGCTTTGGCAGAACAATGAAACAGGTTTTATTGAACACAAAATAGACTTTCATTTAATTTGATTTATCTAAATATATTATTGTTCCTTTCAATTCGATACCGATCCGAAAATATACTAGTAGGTACCTACTTTTCAAAACGCCAAGTTAGTTTAAAATAAAGAATATTATATAGGTACGTTATCAAGGTTTTTTTTGAAGGTATACTTCTTTTGACGCGCTTGATGAGAGCATCGAAATAATATGTGCAGTCCCTGAAAACTATGAGAGTGAATTCTTACGATGCGCGCGCACACCGACAGATAAAAGCGTCACCATGGAGTTGGCTGGTCAATGTCTCTTAAATTTTCTTGGGAATTGATAGCTATATTCAAGGTAGTTATTGAAATATTTGTGCATCTGTAACACGTTTTCATATCAGTGGAAATAAAAAAAAATTAAGAAGTATAACTTCTTTCGTGCGTACCTAAGGACACACATGTTTTTGGATATTCTTGAGTCTTATGCTGATATAAAAAAAATGAAGTTAATTCGTTTATACAGGCTCATACCTTCACTCATTTAATATTCAAGTCTAGAAAGCTTATATATAATCCAGAGAGACGTCGTCAAGTGTTTCTAGACTACAATTAATCAGCTTTCAAAGTACGTCACTGTGACTTGAGATCCATCTTAAACGTATTTGTATGATCAAAGTAATTGGGCTCGTTCTGAAGGAAATTCATAAATTATTGCGGATGAAAAATGAGGAGAGAGTTAGTTTAGTTGTGAATCTCAAAAGTGGCTTGATGGATGTGGAAAAGCCTTGGAATGATATTTTAGTGCTACCATCGTTACTTTAGATTGAATTTTTATGGCAGAATTACACTTACGTGGGGGTAATGTTCGCTAGAGATAATGGCGAAATTGAGATTTATAAAAAAACATGTCGGATATCATTCGCCTTGCTTTTTCTATTTAGTGGTTGGACGTAGTTGAGATTTTAGGGAAAAATCTATAAAGGAAGACTGTCTCTCATATAGCTCCCCAGACTTGTGGAAAATTATGGTAAAAAAAATATGGACCGAGATCTAGTTAGTTGTTTTTAATTGAAATCAAAACTTGTTCTATTAGTTATGATTATCAGGTTTCCATTGCCAGCAAAGGACCTTACGAAGGCTAGCGAGAGTCCTGCATCTGAAACTGCACAAAACAGCGTGACTGATAAGATTATTAACGCTACAATGAATGAACCATGCCAACATTTATTTATCAGACTTATACATACATTGAATATCACATTGGTCTAGTGGTCGCAAGTACGCCTGCTGAGCGTAAAGTCTTAGTTTCGATTTCCGGGTCGGGCAGTGTTATTGTATATTTCTGTATGGAAATAACTGTGCTCGGTAGATGGCAATAGGCTCACCCCCTATTACATGAGACTCAATAAGGCCATCAGCGAAACATGAGTGTATACTTCGCGGAATATAGGCGTGATGCATATGTTATGTTATCTCTATACATTCACTAGGCATTTTCCAAAACCCATAATGTAGAGTATGTACGCTATTCCGTAGATTCGCAACGGGTTTTATATGGAATTTTTATGGCGACGTAGCGAAGCGCTCACATGGCATTGATAAGCAACACGTGGGTCGATAGCTACGGTGTTACGTAAAAAAATTGTAAGAAAATACTAAAACCTTGCCCGTTGTTAGTCACGCGTGTTCTCCTGGACGCTCATAATAATATAATACGAAAACATATTTGTGAATTGGATAAAAATGTGTGGCGAAATGATTTCGAGTGCGCGCAAATTCTGTGTAAGCTGTACAAAATAACAAAACCTTGTTATTAATAGGATCAGCGGCAGTCTTGTGATGGAAACGTGCTGGTTTTCAGTTTCAGATTATTAGGCTGGCAGCCGATCCTACATTTGTGAAAAGCTACAATTATGATAAAGAAGGGAAAGTATACAGGTCCAAAGAGGAAACATAACGAACAAATGTGTATTTTTTCCAACTGTTACGATACTATGGGTACTTTGACTGTAACCAAGGGCGGATCCAGCTTTCAAGTCAGGGGTGGTCACATAGTTGAAGTCTAGTCGGGACAGACATTCGATTACAATAATAAATCTAATTAAAATGAAATATTATTTTTCATACAAAGTATTTATTTTATTAAATTTATCAATGTGATTAGAAAAATGACCTCTCCTCTGGATCCGCCCTTGACTGTAACAGCAAATATTATTATGAAATTGTTCCATTACCTGCCTCTTTGATCTAGTAGTCGTAAGCGTGACTGAAGTGCATGATGTCCTGCGTGCGATTCCCGGGTTGGGCACAGGGCTATCGGGTTTTTACGTGAGGAAGCACTCAGTAGCAGCACGGAGCTTGGATGTGGGCACGGTATATGGCAATCGCCTCCTATTACGTGAGACTCAATAACGGTACCAGTCGGTGAAATGTGAGTGTACAATAGTATCTTTTGTTTATTAGCTTGGTGAGAACCCATCATGAGCTGTCCTCAGCCTGACACCATATGGTGGGCCTCGGGAACTTTTAGAAGACCCCACCGAAGCCTACCACTATGCAATGCCGAAGGGCACTTCCCGGAGGGGATGACTGTAAAGAGGCCACCCCCTCGTGCACTTCCCGGGGGAGACTGTACAGAGGTCCCCCCGTTACCCTCGCTGTACAATAGTACCTATACCTCTGCCTAACCCTTTAGGAAATTCGGGTATAATGAATGCAATGTTATGTTGTGTTGTTCTACTATTTCTAAATATTGTTGCTGAGCTTAAAATAATGAATATTATGGGTGAGATGTTTTCGTCTATTTGGACACTTAAGGTCTTCCTATATCTGACGTCCACTTCGACATATAGCTGATACCGTGGTAATAAAATCAGTTTATTTTGCATTATGCCAATCACTGTTATCCTACTGTATAATTTCTTGGGGTGGCGCTGCAAAGTCATTTATATTGAATTTAGAACGGGCTCAAAGAGCTGTACTAAAAGTGAGTTCTTTTCTTCCCATCGGTCATCCGACATCTGACTTATACAAGCGCTGTAAGGTTTTAACAGTGCGTCAACTTTTTATTCTGTATACAATTCTTAAAAAACACTCAGAATTAACCTTTGATTCTAAAGCGCCACAAGTTAAAAGAAAATCAGCTGCTGTATGCATGAAAACTAGATATAACAGTAGTCTATCACATAACTTTTTTGGATTTTTGGGTCCTTATTTATATAATAATATAAATGATAAACTCTCAATATACTCTCTCCCTAAAAAATGTTGTAAAAAGAAGGTTTCTACATGGCTTCAAGTTCTTGACTATAATGAAACTGAGTGTTTACTGAAACCTTTGTCATAACATTTAAGTTTTTCTAGAAATAAAAATGATACCGAAACACACACACTATCACACATATTTTCATTCACTCACCCACACTCACACACCACACACTAAAACACACAAGTCCAAACTCATACTTTTTATAAGAAAAAAAAAGCACTTATTTTTTACTTTTTTATTTTCTTATAAATTCAATTCCCTGTTTTATGTAAACGATTACATTCAGTATTATGTAAAGTCATAATTAAAGAAACCAAGGTGCGGTCCACTGTACCATTGAACGTGTAATGTAAATTCATTATTTATATGTTTCCATGGAGGGTTAGCCTGGTGATCTGTAATACAGGTTCTACCTACTTCAGACACCAGTCTCTATTTTACGAGTATTTTATAATAATGTCTGTTATTTCTGTGATGATGAGAAAATAAATACTTTATTATTATTATTATTATTATTATTATTACTGTACCACCAAAATTAAGTGCATCGTGTTTAGACGTTAGGTCACGCTTCGTGTCCGTAATGTGTCCGGTTCGGGCACGCGAACCAGTGACGTCAACACCACGCATCCGGCACTGACGGTTTGGCACTACGCGTTCACCCACGTCATATCACGTCGCACCCATGCATGTAGGGACGGAGAGCTTTAGATATGTCAATATCAGCCACTATCAGCACGTTATCACGACGACATCGACGCACAATGCAGGTGCTTTAGTGGGATAGGGCTTGCGCGGAAGGACTTTGGTCAAGTGCTTTGCTTTTGCAATATGTGCATACCACTATCATTTTTGATTTGTAAATATAATATTATACGTCAATCTTCTAGTAATTAAAATGAATGTGTAACGCAGAACGCTTAAACGCCGTCGAATAAACACACAATTCGAAGAAAACGTCGCGTACGCATTCGAAATTCGAATGACGTGACGACGATTCGAAATTCAAAGTTTAGTCATCATCATCATCATCATCAGCCAAAAGACGTCCACTATTGAACGAAGGCCTCCCCCAGGGGGGGGGGGCATAATCCCCACGCTTGGCAGGCGGCTTGGGGATCGCAGTGGCTCGCCGATTAGTGAGAGGACGCTGCTGCCCGTCCTCCGGTGTCTGGCCGCAGTTTTAAGACGTACCCGAGTCAAAGTCAAAGTTTAGTGTGGATCTTAAACAGAAGAAAATTGAATAACCCCTTCGTTGGGAAGACTGCGTCGTAGCATATAATATCTAGCTTTAAAAGTCAGAATGTGTCGGAAAAGCAGACATAAATTCATAGCACTAAGAATGAAATTCATATTACTTACATACATCTGACATTTCAAAGATGGCGAAGTATACGAGCGTGATGTTACGCCACAGTGGAGAACCGGCTTTATGTGCTTAGTGAATTATCTATGCAGCAGACAAGCGGATGCCCCCGGGTGTTATTACTGCTACCAGTTGCCCAAATTAACGGTGCTTCCAATTTTAAATGTTTGTTCGTGTTTGTTACACAGATACACAACACACACATTCACTTCACTATCGTATGAAGAAAATAGTGATATCGGAGTTTCGTTTTTGTTTTAATATTTAAAGTTTCACTGCCTCAGTCTAGTGGTCGCAAGCGCGACTACTGAGCGTGAGGTCCTGGGTTCGATTCCCTTGTCGGGCAGCGTTATTAAGGTTTTCCGTATAGAAATTCTCACAATCACAATCAGATCCAGCAAGTCCTCTCTTGTCTGTCCCCCAGCAACGCCCTAAGCCGGGGTTCGAGTCCCAATGGGACACTCTTAGCAGTGTTGCTTAATATTATTTAATTTTCTCGGCTGGAGGCCCTTCTGGTCTCGCCATTTGCCTGGTTAAGCAGTAAAAGCTCCCTGAGCCAACTACAAGAGACGAACCAAAAAAAAAAACTCAGTAGCAGTACGGAGTTTGGAACTGTTCCCGGTTGATGGCAATAGGCTTGCCCCATTTAACATGGGACTTAGAAAAACACAATAGTACACCTCTGACTAACCCTTCGGGGATACAGGCGTGATGCTGTAGAGTCAGCCTCACGATCATCAATTTAACATAACAAAAAAAAAAAGTTAAAATTTAAAGTGATTTTATTTTCGACCTTTTAATACTACCCATTTTAACAGGTGTCTTTTTTCTTTTTTCGTACAATACGACCTCGTTGATTAAAAAATATCTGATCTGTAGAGAAACCATTTTTAAAATACCTACACAACAAACACTAATGTATCAATGTTTACATGTTTACCGGTAAACCAATAATTATCATCCTCAAAGCTTCTCGGAACTGCAATAATTATACAATTATCACATTAAATCGAATCCGCTTCGTATTCATATCGATAAAATATATTTAAGATCTTATCAATCCTGCCGACTTCTGAGTTAGCGACTGGTACCGACTTTTGAAAACACCGCCAAATGCTAATACTTAATTCAATAATAAAAGTTTAAATATGAACTCAGTTACTGATAGCTTTAAGGCCTTCTTCAAATTAACGGAGCGTGCCAAGTTCCGCTGTGTTCAAGGAACCGTCGGCGTCGGCGTAGGCGCACGCAGCCAGCACGTTGCTGTATAGAGTTGCAGAATAGTTATTACTGAGAATCACCTGTGCCTTTCTTGCGCTTCTGTATAATAAGATTCCTACACTGTCTCGACATATCCCCGGTGTCGATTGAACCGCCTCTTTTTGTAAATGGAATCATCATCATCACAGCATCAGCAGCATGTCTTCCTGAAGGATGAGACGGAAGAGAGGAAACCTGGTGCCTAGAGGGCACAATTCCAAACTAACACAAAATACCTAAGTATTTATTTTAAAGTATATGACATTCTAAGCCTCCATTAAAGATGCACCTAATTGATATCAAGGTTATGCTAACCCCATAAGGATAAATAGCGTAAAGATATAATAATATAAATAATTCTACACACTACACACAAACAGTATGTAGTATTGCGGGCTTAGATACAGGAAAAACCAAGCATTTTCCTTATAGGGACATATTATAATAGGTACTTAGGTATTTGATTGATTATATTTTACGAGTATACGGGTGTCCGTCATTACAGGATGGTTTAAATTGTAAGGGTTTTCTAAGTTCGGCCACATTTTCTTAAGATTCTAAAATCACCGCGATATGCTTAGCTCTCTGAATTGCAAATGTCATTAATCAGATGTTTTTTTATGCAACTGCGCATTTAGAAAACAAAAACAACGAATAAGAATATATTCATTTTAAACTGTATCGCAACGACTTTAAAATCACGCTTTCATTTTACAGTAAAGGATTTATCTCTGAAAATTGTAACGACACTACGGCATAACACGACAACACTAAACGATGCCGACTTGTTATAGTTAGTTTGCAGTATAATCCGTCTGCATGCAATGCGCGAGTTTACAAATTCGCGCGCAAATCGCGTACATTTCGCCAGATTCTTAATCTCGGCTCACGCGAAAGATTCTTGCATGTTAGCCATTGTCTCATGTTGAATTGAATTGAAATTTTATTCTTGTTTAATTTTAATAAATTCTTACGCGAAATACCCGCGCACTACCGCATACAGACAAGACAATAATTTTCATGAGAGTCGGTGCATAAAACACTTGATCTCGACAAAACCGTATAAAAAGCAGGCTTATTTTAAATGTGATTATTTATCAATTAATTGTAAGTTGTTGTGAGAGTCTCATGCTGTGAGAGAATAATCTTAAGTATATAACATTTAATATAAATATTTATTTGTCTTTATTAATTTTCAAAGATAACATAAACTACTTATTACACATTGACCAGATTAGAAAAGTAATTAAAAATTATAAAAATATATTACACATCAAAATACTCGTCCGCATCGCCGTCAACCGACAGTGTACCCAAAAGACTGGCAGCGTTGCCACGCTGTATGGCAATGCCGATTCTTTGGCCAAAAAATAGGCCTCTGGTCATATGTAGAGTCTTAAGTTAACTTTTGACAACAATACTTCAAGATTCGGATTTCATTACAACCTTTTTCATAATTTCAAATGACGTTTAATTTGACAGTTGTTTTTGTCGTATCTCTAACGATCTGTGTCGAGTGTCGAGTGCATGTTGATATGCACACATACAGGCCTTGATACCTACTTATGTAGATAAATGATAGGTAATAATCGACCCCACTAGCTCCATCAATTTTAGAACGCACAAGTTGTCACAGCTAATACTATGTACAAAATTATATTAGGTACTAACGTTACATAAATGTTCTCAAAGTCTGTGGAGTTCACATGACGGACGGACAAAGGTAGACGGGGTCACCTTCGATGTACATATTATAATGAAAAGCGATTAGATGCACACCTATACTGTATGGATTACATTTAAAATATTATAGCACTTTGAATTTCATTTTCATAATTAATATCGCTAAATTATTTATTTATAGACAGTTGAATCAGGACAGTTAGCGCGGTGGTTTAGCGATCCACTGCTGCGGTACGTGTTGCGGGTTCGAGTCCCGCACGGAACAAATGATATTTAAATAATATGATCTACAGATAATTGTTACGTTGCTGGGTGTTTGTGCATGTGTATATTTGAGATTTTAAAACGCATTTACGCCTCAGGAATTACAGCTAGTGAGGCAAAGGTTGAAAAAAAAAAAAAATACATCACGGCCTGAAACAACCTGTACATTAATCATATTTATAATGTTTTAGTACGTAGTGCGTAGCCAACTGAGTTTATTTATAGGTAGGTACAGGCAGTCATAGATATATTAGAACAGCTAGGGTGTCTATCACTATCTTCAGCTCAATAAAAAACCAAATATAGTGGGACAGGTGTCGTAATCATATAACCTATTGCAGTCAACGTGAACCGAGACTTGTGTTGCAAGCCTTCCACGAAAATACATAGTAAACTAAAGTCTTCAACAGATTATTCATTCTTGTTTAATAGTAAAAAAATAAGACGATCACAGACACAACTCGGCAATATCAAATGCTTTCTATTAATCTTCTATAGATTATTATGATACTAAAAAGATAAATCAAGAAGTTAATAATAACTTCATTTAGGACACATAAAACCTATCGAGGACAGACAACGACCTCAACATGTTAAATATGTGTCGTGTGACAGAAAATGTAACAGTGCAGGTTTCAAAAGTGCAACCGGATTCGATCCAGCCAGTTTCTCCGAGCGGGGAAAGCAAGTTATGTAACAACACTATCCAATACAAAAACCGTTCGCTTAGTTAAGTGTTATCAAGCGATAAATTTTATTCGCTCACGGTCGAATAATCGACTTATACCGTGGTGATAACGAAATATTATTACATGGCCCGCGCCGAGCGATAGTCGATTCGTACAATGTTTTGAATTATCGGAATAGCTGACGATTAAAATAAAAATATCCACCGCTGTTGTTATGGCTTACTTAAATATTCGAATGCAGTGCAATGTCTAACTACTTAAATATTTTTCAATCCATAATCATTTATTTTTCGTGTACTATATCTATATTTCGATTTATCTGAAGGATTTACGAAATCTTATCTGAATTTTATCTTACGATGTGTCAAATTAAATTTTCATCGCTAAGCAATTTGTTACATCAACATTTAATTTATCAACAAGTGTGTCAATGAAACAACACTTTCTTGCCGGCCGTGCTTATTATGCTAAAAGTCATGAATAATTCGCTAAATACACCGTGCCAGCCGTTCTACTTGCATGCTTTTTGATTTTCTCACATGAACTGGAACATGCTTGTTGTACACATACATAGTAATTAGTGATTTATGAGTTTTTCACACGGCTGCGTTGCGTAGGCCGCACCGGTAATATGGTTTGTAGTAAAAATATCATTTGTTTATCGGTTACGTTGTAAGGCTTACTATGACTAGTAAATGTACTTATTTTCTTTTTTAACTCTAGATCTAGAAAAATATCTTCACTACATATTATAAAACACAGTCCCCCGCCGCGTCTGTCTGTATGTCTGCTGTTCGCGATAAACTCAAAAACGACTGAACGGATTTTCATGCGGTTTTCACCAATAGACAGAGCGATTCATGAGGACGGTTTTACGTTTTGTGTAAATTGGCTGAAATATCACGATGATAGTTGATTATGTAGGAAAAAATCATGGTGACTGGCGTGCGCCGAGTAAATGCTCGACGTAATGAGCTGATACGACACTAAGACAGAAAAAAAAAAGGCGTATATGCTCTGCTACCCGTGCGAAGCCACAAAGATCAAGGTTGTGCCTAGTTTGGGGCTCATTGCTAGTTCTTATAGCTACTATTTTATATTTTATTCCCTTTTCGTGTTTCCATATGTGTAATGTAGATAATATGTATTCTGTAGTTCATTAATAAAATTATTATTCTATTAACGCAAATATAAGGTGCTATGGCATTTTATTTTCTTTCCCAAACGAAATCCAAAAACTATGCAATCACAATGCTTTATCTATATCTAGGCGGAAGAAGTATGAGTCAACACGAAGAAATGGGTCAGAATTATGTCTCAGAATGATGGATTAGATCCCTTATCATCGTAATCATACACAATTCTGTCTTTCTTTGATAAAACAAAGTTCGAGGGCCCGACCCCTCGTGATTTATCTCGATAACATTTAACTTTCAAAATTTTTTTGGCTATTTTTTTATTAACGCCTTTTACCATCATCTCACCTGATTTAAGCGAGAAGCAAGGAGCTTGATTACAATTGTTGTAATGATGCTGCTTGCTACCGGCCCGCTGACAGACTTTATTCCTTACCATTTTGTATGATATAGGAGTGAATATTCATAAACCTGTCGACGAGGTTTCGATAAAAAATAACCAATCAACAAACTTTACACTTCACTTTTTTCGTACAAAATCAACTTTTATGTCCTTATAAAATGAGAGGTCGTAACTTTGAAAGGATATTCGTGCTGTGATTAGTTTTATACAGTATAAACATTGACATATTAAACACTTAGTACAAAGATGATGTGGGCTGATTGAAAACGAAAGATAATACGTCCTTCTAAAGTGGGCGGTCGGAAAAAGTAAAGGGACACGTACATAGTATATTTAATGAGTTTTTAAATGCATGTTTAAGCGATGCTTACCTCACTATCGGTATTGTATCGAGTTTAACAGACAGTCTACATGGAGTAATTGCCCTAATTAACATAAACAAATACGCGGAATTACAACAATTTACATTCGAAAGGGTGCCGACAATTTCTGCGTAGATACAGTCGATAATACCCAAATTTATTGTAAATATGTCAGTTAATATATTTCCAACATAAATTTATTATGTGTTTCGTTTCCCATACTGACATAGATAGGTACTCTGCGGTAAAAGTTAAAAGAAAACAGGGATTAGTAAATTTATTTTTATTTCTTAATTAACTTCAATAAATTAGATTTTCAACGGTTTTTTTAATTATGGAAATATCCTTTAATAATCAAAATTATTAATGGAAATATCCTAGTACTACGTGACTTTGTGGCACAAAGTAAAGATTTTTATAGATTAAAGTTGTTTTATGCAGGTTTTGCGATTGATATGGAATGTTCGTCGATTGGAGTCACATCGCGTAAGCGTACAGGTGTGACTGTGGCTAACTAACCCTTATCTAACACACTTAAGCTCAATTTCATCGACAGTATAACAAACGGTTAAGGGAGAATCAGCCGTTTGACAGGGATTTTTATATGTATGAGTAATCGCCCGTTTTCTTTTTAAACATCTTTCATAGTGTCGGTGAATTTGGCCCTAAGAATTTTATCTGAACCAGCCATTTTAAATTAATCTATCATAATTTTCTTTGATTTTACGAACTTATGTCGTAGTCTACGACATAACTCATCATACTACGACTCATCACAGTCTACGACTCGTAGACTGTGATGAGTGGGATGCCGCAACATACGAACAAAATAATAATATAATTTGCATCAGTTCTTTATTAGGTGTACAGAAATACTCATAAACTTGTTATTAAACATAGTAATGTTCTGATACTATTCGGCCACTAAACAAGTCGTTCGCCTGGATCTAGCCTTTGTGTGTAAAAGCAGTGATAACTTAGTGGTTGAACGCTTGCCTTCCATGCAAGAGGGTCCAAGTTCAAACCCAGCCCGCACCTCTGACTTTTCGGAATCATGTGCGGATCAGAATTTGATTAACATTTGCGTTAATCGTGAAGAAACCTGCACACCTGAGAGGGCTGTATAAAGTTCTTGATGGTGTGTGTATTTCGCCAACCTGCACTAGGCCAGCGTGGTGGACCTTACCCTTCTCAATCTGAGAAGAGGCCCTTGCCCAGCAATAGGACAGTAATGGGCTGAATTTATTATATTATATTATAACCTTTGTCTATCTACGTATTGGTAGGGCTATAATAGCGCCTTAGTTGAAGTCATAACATGGCTAACCAATAAAATTTTGAAGAAAGAAACTAAATATGGCAAATAATGTCTTTATAGAATCGGATAAAAATAATCATCAGTTATGATTTCAATATTTAAGTTATGTAACGTTCATTAAATGTTTGATATTTAATGTGTTTTCTTGATAGATAAGTTTTGATATACTTAGCATTTAATTTAATATTAATATACGTTATTTCTCTAACGCAACGAATGATATATTAAAGTATGTCTTTTTCCGCTTTATGGAAAGAAATTACCTATTATTGTACGACAAGGTTCATGTTATAACGTAACGAGTTTGCAGTTCACTTATGGCCGACTACCGCCGCATTTAGACATCCGTAACCTCGTAATTACTGATGCGTTGTCAACATGGGGATGCCCATAGACTTAGAATTTCGCTTACGCTAAAAGACCAACAAAGCGTGGAAAAGAGATATCATTTTAATATGAACACTACCCGAGAAAGAAAGAGACAGATGTTAATGTCAGTATGATACAATTTTTTTTGAAGGATCGGTTTCTATCGTTACCCTTGCTTTAGTGTCAAATATATTTTATTAATTTATAAAATAATCGTGCAATTATTGGCGATAAGTGATATTTAGGCAGTCATAATGTCATGTTCTTTTGCCAATTGTAACGGGACAAAGAGAAATAATCCAAATAATTACACGTTTCACAGGTTAATGTGATTTTTTCATCGTACGTTTAGAAACCATATTTTGTGTACGTACTAGTATTAATTCGCCGAGAAAACAAATTTTATCGTAGTCTATTAGATTTTCTTCCGATACGTGGTTATATTTCGTAGATAAAACAAGAAATAAATAATATTTAGTGTAAATATTAAAATGTATGTTTACGCTAGGGTTGGCTGTAGAAATGACTTCACGGATATCGATAAAAAGTCGATAGATTTTTATCTGATTATTAAGTAATCGGGCCTAAGGGAACTAGCTATGGTAATATCATACATTACTTTATCATTATCAGTGCACAAAACTGTGACTAGTGGATAGCACAAGGTTAAATCTTTGTACTATATTTATCTGTATGCTGCATACAACATCATCTTAAAATTATTATTATATTTTTTAATACTCATTGTATTTTCATAAATAAAATGATTTTATCCGTTTATTAATTTACAATAAGAGGATTTAATTATTAGCTTATATACCTCTATTCATTGGGGCAAGACTTAATCTATCGATACTATACTATATTGACAATGCAAATACACAACCCTATTTTCATGTGACATATCAGTCACTAACACATATGCATATTAATTTTCGGTATCTCCTACAAGCTGTCATTGTTCATCTTGTACATTCTATATCTATGGGGATGCCTCGTGTAATTTTTTCCATCTCTTTCATATTCCAAGTCTTTACTTCGCCACTAGACTAGCAACAGTCTGGGACAGGCCGAGTAGGTACATTGGGTTTTTTTCAACTGGCAAAATTATCCGATCTCCATACTCCTTACACAATAGACAACTGTGTATGGTACAATCGTGAAGTTGTGATATTTCTATGTATTAAATTACAAAATTACTAGTTAACGAACCTTCATTTTGAAATTGGCTATAATATTGACAGTTATCATAAAATATAGACAGTATTGCCATACCTACCCAATATAGATTCAATAGTTCATTCAATTTTGACGACACGGTTGGCGCAGTGGCTAAGCGATTAGCTTTCTGCGCTACGTGTCGCGGGTTCGATCCCCGCACGGAACAAATATTTGTATGATCTACAGATAGTTGTTTCGGGTCTGGTTGTGTGTGCATGTGACATGTATGTTTGTAAACTATACCCACGATACAGGAGAAATCCTAGTGTGAGGCTACGTATTATTAAAAAAAAAAAAAAAAAAAAATTGCATTTTGTATAGTAATGGCGTTCATTCAAGAGTGTCAGTAAGCTCACGTAGTAATTGAGAAAGTCTTCAAAATGCATGTACATAGAAAACATTCAATAGTAACTTAATAAGGTATTGTAATAGGTAAATACGGGGTTTTTCAGTAAGAGATAAAACTTTAGATACCTTATCAAAAATATACACATTATTCCGTTTTCCGGCGTTAGTCATACCTTACCTAACATCAGAATTATCAAGCACAAGATATGTTTTAAATAATAATCATAATTCACAACCAAACATTAATTAAATCAAATGTAAATAAATGTTTCCGAATCTAAACCTCAGTTTGAATTAAAAAGCCTTTCATTTCCACCATTCCAATTTCAAACCTGCCAATAAAATGAAAGTGAAATTACGTAACATTCAGTCAATTGCAATTAATTAAAGCGTGAAGGTAAGGGAGTGGGCCCATTGCTAAGGCGAGGCGTAGATGAGGCGGGGTCGACGCGAATCCGTGAGATGGAGACAAACTGCGGGGGACTTTTCCTTTTTACCCTTTGATACGAAATTACTTATTCCTGGTGGAGAAAAAGCGCTTTAAATTAAATAATGATTTCTTTTCTTTTACAATTAGCGCTGAAAGCTAATAAAATAGATAGGAGAATATTAAAACAACCGCGACTCGACGGACGCTACGGACGGACGCTACTCTCGGTTCTGTGAGTGCCCCACTAATTATGTCGCGCGCAGTTCGGTAAGGTAACCATTATCAGGGACACGTTATCTAAGGTCGCAGTCCGCTTGACACAATGCAGTTACGTAATAGAGCCACAGCACATGATTTACAGTCATTTTACCTAACGCGAATGTAAGGATGTGTTCGTGAATCGTGCGTTTGTTTTTGTTTTGAAATCGTGCATCGTCCCGTTGGGTTCTGAATTTGAAAAGAATGCGTCATGTTGGTAACGTTTGTTTGGGCATAGACGTTTAAAAACATTTTTTTTATTCTGGCCTGCTCTTCTGAAACTAATCCTATAATCCTCATTCTCAAATTTTGCAAGGAACTACCTTCCTGCAGAATCTATTTGTCTATATAACTGTAATATTGCGGTAAATTATTGCAAATATCTCTACTGTATAGTACCTTTAGGTAAATTTTATTGCCGCGACCATTAAAATTCATGTTGGGCATAAGCTAAAATATTTCACGTCAAGATAAAAGGAACGTTTATTAATGGCGACTTTAACCTCTCACAGCAAGTAGTCGACCTAGGTTTTGTTAAGTGCATCGTAAAACATTTGTGTATCCGTTATCACCGTTTATCTTATTCAATTCAGCTCCAGATATCACTGAGAAATGGCTGTTGTTTACCGAAGTATACTGCAATGAGATTAATACGGATGGAGAGTTTTGACACAATTTGACGACACGTTTGGCGAAGTATACTGCAATGAGATTAATACGGATGGAGAGTTTTGACACAATTTGACGACACGTTTGGCGTAGTGGCTAAGCGATTAGCTTTCTGCGCTACGTGTCGCGGGTTCGATCCCCGCACGGAACAAATATTTGTATGATCTACAGATAGTTGTTTCGGGTCTGGTTGTGTGTGCATGTGACATGTATGTTTGTAAACTGTACCCACGATACAGGAGAAATCCTAGTGTGGGGCAACGTTTTAAAAAAAAAAAAAAAAAAAAAAAAAAAAAAAAAAAAAAAAAAAAAAAAAAACAATGGGTGAGAATAAAATTAAGTACTGAAATATGATTAATTAGTACATACTTACTTACGAAAATTAAATGTACTTATTGCTTATTCTCATTAACATGTAATAACGCAATATTCTTTCCCGTTAGGAATAACTTACGCCAACCCTATTCTACCCACTCTGGACTGGTTATGTAGATGTTAGAAGGAACTTAATGGAATGGTTCCCTAAGACCCCTGACCGCAGTGGTTTCCAGTAGAAGCGATGCCCAATTAGCACTAACTTACAGTTTATTGCACTTGTGCAATTTCCGTGTAGAAGGGCATTAAGGATCGGTAAAAAATCTGTTCGCAGGAAAAAAAATACAATAATGAAAAACCATTTTTGCAATAAAAAAAATGACCCAATGTCGCTTACAAATTTTTCATCTGGCAATATTTTATTAGCTGCATTTAACTGGTTCATTTTTGATTTGCAAGTTTCAGCGCGAAATTAATGTTTTAAAAATAGAAATTAAATGCAGGAGAGCGTAATCAAATTACACAGACCGTTTCCAATTTGCTGTAATTTGGCGAAATTCTATGGCAAGCCACTGAGCTATCGTAAGAGTTCGAGGTGTGAGATGGAATTAGCTTCCTCATTACAGGCCACTAATAAGCTTTTATAACTAGGATACCTACCTAACAAATTGATGTGACTTAATTAGCAAGCTGTCTGAAGCCTTATTCATATGAATTATAGCTACTCATATGGATTAAAGTATTTTCCTTTACGATTTTAACGATTAAAGCATTATATGCCTTAGTATTTTATTCGTATTTTTCTAATAAATCTTAACATTTAAAATCAAGATTACCAAAAGTATTTGTTTCTAATTGCAGTGGCGATGGCGTTATGTTTATTTATGGCCGGTGTCAATAACCGTGGCAGTGTAAAATGTACCGCTAGACAGTGCTAATAAGGAATGACAATTGTTTCAGTAGCGACTCTCTAAATTCACAGTGCGCCTGCGGCGACTTGTGTTGCCAATATACACCGTACCTTTGAAAAGGTGAGTACATAAGTAGTAGACGAATTCCAATTTGAATGATAAACAAACTAATGTATCTACCCTGTATCACGAAAATACACATGAAACACATTATTAACACATCAAACGTTTTATAAGACAATAAAAAAGAGGACTTAAGTCAAATAACCAGATTGCACTCCACGTAAAAAGAGAACAAAATAGAGAACATTACTTTGTTCCCGTTTTATAGACCAGCTAATATCAGTTAAAAGAGGGAAACTTAATCCTCGAGCATGGCAACACTGTCGCCCGCTTACCGGCGAGAGGAATGCAAACTAATCGTAGCCGTAGCGTTCATGACGCGCTCACGACGACGCCTTTCACGCGCGAATGTTGTGCGTTTCATATCCATCTTCATTTGACGATTATTCCCAATAACAACATGTTATATCTAACTTTCAATACACTTATGAAAATAAATTGAATTCGGAGAAAAGGCTATATAGTACACAGGTACAGCAGAGAACCCATCATGTTAAATAAATAAATAAAATGTTTTCTGTGGTAAAACTAATATCAGTCAGCAGAAAGATAGTTAGGTACGAGTATTTTATTCCTTTTAACCAGCTTCGTCCCCGTGATCTACATTATATAATTTACAGCCTATCAGTGAAAGAATTTTCAGATTCGGATCATTATTATCGGAGATTACCCATCCTACATACAAAAAAATTTTACCTCATTATAATAGTAGTATAGATTAATATGTAAGAATGAAAAGAAGGAAATATTATACTGACTCAGTTGTTATAATGTCGGCAGTATGTGGGTAGGTGTGAATATGCAGTACAATTAAAACTTAACCTAACTCCTTAATCTAACTAAACAAGTGTTAATCACTTATTCAACGATCATACTATGAACAGAAATGAAAAAAAAAAAAAACACTTGCACAACGTGAATCAGCAATCAACCGCAAACATTATGAAGAAAATATTTCTCAACTTATTAAATAACAAGTTTCTTTACACGAACCAAGAAAGGGGCCATCCATAAATTACGTCACACGAATTTCATGTTTTTTTTGACCCCTCCCCCGTCCTTGTCACAGCTGGTCACATTTGTGAGACTCCCCCCTCCCTAGTGTGACGTCACATATTTTGCAATTTTATATCCAAAAATTATTAAATTAAAACAGCAGTTCCGAAATTAGTTTTATTTCCATTTATTTGAAACCACGGCGAGGCTCTCGAGGAACTCGCCAACATAACAATTTAAATCTTATATTCACACAGATAGAGTTGGAAATATTTTTAAGTTTTTCGTTAATAGTTCAAATTTCACGTTTTAATACTTAGATATATTAGATTTTGAAATGTGATGTCACGAAACTTAGGACCCCTCGCACCCCTTGTCACACAATGTCACACTTCGTCGACCCCCTCCCCCCCTCTTAACGTGTGATGTAATTTATGGATGGCCCCAAAACAACTAGAGGATAACAAGAATCCGTGTTATTGGACTTGAACTATACATAAGTAAGACACAGAGTAGTGAAACAATGTCACAGTTATACACTTGTGTCAATACCTTGTTTTTGAAATGATACCATTCGATACAAACCGATCGTGAGTGACGCAACGCCTGCCACGTATTTACGCAATGTTCCTATTGTTTCAGCCACAAACAAGTTTGTGTTAACACTAATATTATCGTTTTAATCTGCGAATTACTGTGGGATCATTTAGAAATCGCTATATCGAAGATAGAATATGCGAGGAACGGACGTTTAAACTACGATTGGGCTTTCCATTTTTGAATATTCAAATCTATTAAGGGCTGTCGTTCATTCCTCAATTTTTTAGAATATGAAATATCAATTGTTTTCACTGTTCAACTAATTCGAGCTGTTCCAGCAAATATACTCCTCTATGTCGAAATTTACAACCAAAACAATATAGAAATCGACTTCCAGGTTATAATAGGCGTGGCCTTTATAATGAAAAGACAAAAGATTGACAAAAATAGCACTGTTCTCAAGAAGGATGATATTAAAACGCAAATGAATTCTATTTTGGTACTAAGAATAGCGCTAGTTTTACATTCGTACGACCTACGCTTAACCCGCCCTTGTACAAGTACATTTCAATACCTACTGCCAAGGTAACTTTACAACGACAAAGTTGAACTACCGTACGCTTTGTTTTTCCCTCGTAATATGTTGTGTACAGCCCCTTTGAAATTATTACTCCGAGGCCGCTCGGAAAACTGCATTGAGTATGACTTGTTAGCCTAGAATCGAGATAGACTAACGCATTCAGGACACGTGGTCGTGTAAATCGATTATTCATAATTATCATTAAGTACATTGGTTCACTTAACATTTTCTTATTGGCAACACTGGGCATGTTTAGAGCTGTCGCATGCTTTTTAGGAATTCGATTCAGTGTTGCATCGTATGTGAATTATTTGAATAATATTTAATGTCGATCTATTAATATATCGATTAACGATTTCACATAACGAATTTACAATCATTTTTTAAGATCATGTAGGCACAGCAACCTTGTAAGTAAGACCTAAATGAGTCCATTAATTGGACTCACTAAGGAGTTGCAGTCTGCATTAAGGTAAGAGGATGCAATATATAAAACAGATCAATGTTCATATGTGTAATAATGAAACCAAGGTAGTAAGTACACTATATTAAAATTACTAAGTAGTTAAAGAAACTTCTCGCCTACATTACATTACCTAATTCCTAGAACGGTTTCAAAACAAGGGCATTTAAAGTTTCACTGAGCAATTTTTCTGTTTGGAAACCCTAGATTAGAAAACCTGTGAAAGGTTGGCTACATTCCGTTGATAATTGATAGACTTTGTGTTTATAAAAACTTATTGATTTTTAGAAACCATTTATAAGTACGTCCCGGTGTTACTTGCGATTATGGTTTCTCTAAAGCTACACTTAGCATTTAGAATGCTATTGCTTTTTTTTTAATCAGCTGTGTTTTTTAATTTAACATTTGGTACAGGGTTTTTAGGCACTGAATCAAGCTTTTTTATTCACAATGTTTTTTTACTACTACACATAAATAGAAAAAGGAAATTTCACATGTTATCAAAGCCTTACGGCGGCGGCGCCCAGCCCACGCTATGAACATGAAAGTTGGACAGCCCCACAAAAACGTTTTATAAAACGACCTAAAAACATAGCGTCTGTCTTTTTTTTCAGTTTTTTCCCTATTGCTTGGAATTTTATAGCAGCAATAATTATAATGAAAAGTATTTAATAGTTTAGGTTTAAAATAAAATGGTACAATTATATAATAAAAAAAAAAAAAATTTCTTCAAAAAATTCAAATGACAAGAAATTTGAGCTAGTATTTTTTAACATCCATTAATAGACGAACGCAAAACCGGAGCCAAAGGCAAGTTTTTATTGCGAGTTTCTAGTTTGATATATAACACGATGCTCATACAAGACTAGTTTTAGCAACGTCTAATAAATCACATTAATTACTTAATCCAAATCAATTTTCTATTCGATACAAATTACAAGTATCAACTTTTTTTACTAAAGTAACTAATGCTTACAGTTAGAAATAAACCCTGACATAAAACTTTGAAACGGCTAGCGAAGAGAATAATACAACTATTTCGCTTCATAAGACTAGTGCAGCCCGTTATCCATTATGTGCTATTTTTAATTAGCACTTATTCTGCCGACTCACTGGTAGTAAGAGACTATGAGCAATGAGGACTTACAACCGGAAAGGAAATTCAATTACCATTATAACGCGGCCGCGTGCCCGAGCCACTCACTGACAATACCGAGTTATAGTTAATAGTGTAGGGTTACCCTGCTTTAAACCATATTTTACCTACGACACAAATTGCGATACTGCGTATATCCAGAAAATTGTTTGCGCGCTGTTTCAAGTACAAATTAATAGCCCGGTTCGATTCCAACACGATATTTGTGTCCTACAGATATAGCTTGGTTGAGTGCAGTGTACGAGTTTAAATATCTTGTGCCTTTGTTATCATCATCCACAGCCCAACCTCGCCCACTGTTGGGTATTGGCCTCTCTTTGAAAGTCCTAGTTTCTACGCTCCTATGCCAGTCTCATCACTGTCGACCCCCGATGGCAACAATATCGTCTGCCCATCTTGCCGCGGGGCTATTTTAACTTTGTTATAGTAAAAAATTAAACAAAAACAATATATTTCTGTTAACTGCCGAAGAAATTGTAGTGTCTCGTGAGGTAAAGTGAATAAAATAAAAGACAATTTTACGCAATAAGTGATAGATATTAAATTGTCATGTATATTTATTTTAATAAAGATATGAAATATATGATTATTAAGGTAATATTCATTTTTTTATAACTGATGGTGACCCTATTCGAATAATAGTCGGCTAAGTGTTGCCAGTAAAATAAAAATAAGCGGAGGGTAAAGGTTGGGCCGTTAATACGAATATAGCTCTGATAGTTTCGGTCGTTTCATACCATAATGGGAATATAGCCATTTTATTTGAGTAGATTATAATATTACTTGGTTTAATCATATTATAAGTGAGTTTTATATAGAATTTAAAACTCAATTCTAAATTATGTAATACTTACTCAGGATAGAAGGTAGTAGATATCTTTTAAGTACCACCACTGAATCTACCGATAGATACATTTTACCTCTAGTTAAGTATTACCTACAATTGTTTTTATTGCACATGCGTCAATTTAACGAGTCCATAAAGAATGTATTTCCTCTTCGTGAGTAGCGAAGTCACTATAAAGTGACCGTCTACGTTGACTAACAAATATTGTTATATGTATAAAATCCTGCATACTTCACAAAATTTACTTATACAGATTAGTGAAACTGATTAATTCTACAAAATAAAGAGAATGCCTCACTTTAAATAGCAATTGACAACCCTATTGCGCATGAGTAAAACAAATGACGCACTGCCGGACACCGGATATATGTCAACATTTTTGGAAAAAGGATATAGGTACCTACTATCGACTTAGGTACGAACGGTCTTCAATGAAAAAAGCGGGCCCAAACAGAAGTAACTGTACAATGCATAATTACATATATTATATTATTGTATAGGTATAATTTGTTGCTAAGCTGTGTAAAAATACCTTATAGCTGTGCCATAGACATTGCACTATTTGTATTCCCGTTTTAACCTTTAAAACTTTACTGGGATTACTTATTCATGCCAAAAATAAAATCCTTTGAATATTTATAATAAAATTTCATTCATGTAGGGTAAAAATAATTAAAAATTAATATTTAAATTAGTTATAAACTTACAGAAGGCGCTACAACCAAAAAAATAATCCTGAAATAGATTACGCAGCTGAGAACTTACTCAATTTGCATTTGATTTGAATTTTTCGATGTAAATAGGTATTTGCATGTCCATGTCAATTGGTATTTAGGGTATGATGGGACTGCCATAAACACTGTGCACAGAGACACAACAAATAAAAAAAATGACAAGTGTTATTTTCTAGGCAATAATAATCAGTTAGGTGCTTAATAGGCGTAAAAGACAGTCGGCTACTTATACGAGTTATCAAGTGTTAAATGTAATGTCCAAACGAAAACTTATTAATAGTCTTACAAGACATAAAATCAAGTCACTAAATAATTTTAACTAGCCTCCACTGTCCATCATAATGAACGGACAAGTTAATATTAATAAAAAAAGCACCTGCGGCGCCGGGCCCCTTAGTTCAACGCACCAGGTCGACGCACCATACTATACCGTACGCCGAGAGCCATAAGAAATGTACGCCCAGCCAACCTGACCAAATCTGGAAGCGTTCACGCACGCAACAAATGAACGCATGCAAATCATCTCCGCAACACAGCCGAACTATCTGCCATTAACAGCCAACCATGACGTCACCGCATAGCACAAAACAAGTTACAGGTGCTTCTACTTCTAGTCGAGGTCTTAATGATCTTTCCCGAAAAGAATCCACGAATTTGAAGTCATCATTGTAGAAACAATGACAAAATTGTTGGTTTACCAAGGTAAGGCTCGTTTCTTTTTAATGGTTGGTAATTTTTATGGCATGGCTTGCGGTTCTTAAATTGGAATGACGGTTTTATGGTTTCGTCATTTACCATTAATGTTGCCACTTTAGGTACTATTATTTTAACAAAAACGAAACATTAAAAACAATTACATTGAATACATGCCTTACTGAACTTGATAAATCAAGTGTGGGTTATTCAGTAAACAATACAAATGTCTATATTTCATCAGTATCTCATAGAATCTCTAAAACATTTATATTATTAAACGATAGTTCAATATTAATGCGATACTAGATTTATATTTTATTTCTAACAGGTGCTAATATTCGATGAAAGGACGAAACCGTAGCCACTTTGATTTACATCTAAAAACGAAACTAATTTTAGTAATCACTTTGGACACTGAATTTATTAACCAGCTCTTTTATATAATAGTCATCCAATATTTTGTAGTAAGTAAGAGTTTTCGGGTTAACTTCTTGACCTGCCATATTTGTTTAATGAGCTAAGTACTAGCATCCGGCTTAGTCAGTATTTGCGAGAAACAACAAATTCACTAGCGGTATAAAAACCGCATAGTAACTATATTTCTATGAACTTCTAAGTTTTTTTTTATATTTTGCAATTCTTAGCATAGTTACCGCCGCGCCACAGCTACACTCCGCTACAGATAAAAATTCTTCGCACCATCCAAAGTGTCGAGATTTAAGTCAAATTTAATAATCAAAGTAAAAATTATTACCAAACCCATATTTGCAAATATAAAAATGAAGATGAAGGTACCGTTAATGAAAACTTTAGACGAAACAAAAGCAAGACACGTGGAGGAAACGGCACGACGGTACAAGCCAATAGTAGCCATTGTATAAAGCATCGTACAACGTACGAATGGCTCACAAAAAATTGTTTTGCCTCAGTTGCAGGCCGAGCCTTTTTTTATACCCTAGGGGTCAATAAACGCTCGCTGCCTACAGATTTCTTTCATTGATTGAACGATGAACGATTACCCTTTGTTGATTACGGAAGGTAAATTGGTGTATTAATAATTCTCGGTTCGTAAGAGACAGGACTTGGGGTGTATGCGTAGAATTTAAATCAGGTGTATGTAGATTGGGTAACAGTGGCAGTGGTGTTACTGAACTATGAAACGATTCAAATTTTGGTCAAAGATACAGCATATTAGTACGTACTGTTTGGTGTTGTTGCCACTAGAAAATATGGTCGTGCTATCGTAACAGCAAGGAGAAATAATCCTTATGCCGTTGTTTAAAGTTCCGTTTTAGCGCTGCCACATATTTTATTTTATATTGAGATCGTTTTTGTATGAAGTTCAATTTTCGTAACTTACAATATTATGATCACTACAAGTCGATAATGAAGGCGACAATTTACTATATTTAAATGCTTTTCTCGAGTTAAAGATAATGAGTACCGAGAGAAAGAAATGTTTCGTTAAATTTGGACACCTTAATTACTCCCGTGTATGCGTCGCCGATTGTACCCAATCGAATGCGAAATCAAATGTTCATTGGTCCTTCATACTCTCTCTCAGATTAATTGCAAATAATAGAGTTCAAATATATACATTTACAAACAGTTTCAATTAATGCCCTCGAATTTGTTGTTAACTGAACTTCTGTATTATAAATGGCACATCCGATTTAATTTGATTTGAATGAATTCATTGAACAATTCAATGATAAAATCTGAACCCTTATATTGATATTGTGAGGGTTAGATTTGGGTAGGAAGTCACATCGAAACCAATTGCTTTTCACTCCCTTTATTGACTATAATAATATTCTTTTCAACTCTTATTTGTCCTGTAGATAGAAGTATAATTGCTGAGCTAGCTGAACCGAAAGAATTACCTTTTCGTTTTTGTTTTTCACTATATCTAAATCCAGTGGCCGTTTGTCTGCTAAGCGGAGTCATCATTGTAGAAATAATAGTACCGTGTTCGATCCGATCCCGGGGTCGGGCACTGTTATTGGGTTTACTGGTATTTTTTTTTTATATCTGCTCCCAATTGGGAGTTTTGCAGGTAGATATCAATAGGCTCGCCTCCTATTACACGGGACTTATTAAATTGGCGTACAATATGGGTGCACAACACTACAACTCTGCTTAACCTTAAGAGAATATAGTCGTGATGCTATGTTATGTTTTGTTTGAATAATATTTTCACTGCAATTTTATGAACATTTACTAGGTTCTAAAAAATAGAAATACTAAATGAAGTTTTATTAAATAATTGTACACATCCACAGCCGAATATGCGAGAGAATCTGTCCGAAACCATGTGCACTACTCGTATCTAGGCTATTTATAAACATCTGAAGATCAGTTGAAATGCATCCAACTGATAAGGAAAAATATGAACACTCCTTTAAGATAATTTTGAACGTCAATTTCATCTAACGTTCTTGACACGCCAAGGTGATCCAAAAACAGATAAATAATATATAAGAAAAAAAAAAAAACTTTGAGGAAACTCCAAAACAATCACTTCTACATTTTTTATCATAATGTAGATTGGTTACAGTCGATTATTAATCAATTTCGATACCGAAACGCTGGTGTTGTCCTTTCTAAATATGACAATGTTATTCCAATGACGTAACCAAAATGCATTGTAAACTATTTGTGTACAAAAACTAGTGGGTAGGTCAGATAACGCCCGGAACAATTACAGGCGAATTCCTTGTTATTCTTATTACAGCAAAAATGTTAATTAGTCACTCAAACAAGTTTGTTACGAAGTGTGAATACTTAAATACTAAATTAGGCATCCTGCTTGCATTATTCAGAACATAAGCAAGCACTAATTAAATCCGTATTAAGCATGACTGCACTATCGATTATCGATCTAATCGGAGCTTTTCCAAAGACTTGTATACTATTAATGAAGAATTCGTTAACATTCTAGATTACGTAACGAAAATACCCTAACTAAATTAGCGTTACGTGCGATTAATTAATCATGGGCTTGTGGGAATTACGTTACTGCAGGGTTAAGTATTGTTGAATTGTTGATTTAATAACCATCGTTTGAACGTGCACCGATTGATATGTGAATCAGGCCGAGTTTATCAACAGTATAAACGAAAGTTGCGCACATACTTAGGCATGTCGCTCTGAATTCTCTCACCAATTTCTAGAATCTATATCAGGGTTGTCGCTTTTAGAAAGTATCAAAATTTTGTGCATTATTTTGTCAATTTTTGACGTGCGAGTGTTAGGTAAATGAGTTAATATTAAAGGAAATATACCTACCTACGAATGATTAGTCCAATAAGCAAGGCTAAAGGTATCAATAAAGTTTGTTATCGGCGCTATCGATGTAAACTTTCATTCCAGTCTCGCACTTTTATGATGGTATAAACGTATTCGTGCGAACGTAACGAGGTATGCGAGTGTATGCAAGTAGCTAACTTTTTCTTTACACGCGTATTGTTCAGCAATTGTTTCAACATGAATGGAAGTTGTTCGACTAAAACATTCAAACTTGTGTCGCAATCAATTTTGACTGTTACTAATAACAACGCACTTTTAATTCGCGTTGTTTGGCCAATCGCTAATTAAATCAAATCATCAACTTAGAGCGATAACAGATATCATGCAAGGTCAACTCACCGGGTCAATGTCCGCCTCCCAGACGTCCTTCAGATCATTGGAGATGTCGAAGTAACCCTCCATGTCGGGGCCGGTGTTCACGACGGCCTCCGACTAAAAGCACAGTGAACTCCTCCAATGGAAACTCGCACAAATCACAGCAAACTGTCACTCCCTTACTGTCCTCCTCTGAGCGGGCGGAACTCGAAAAGAATGTAAACTGCACCACGATTAACTGTCATACAACGTAAATTTCACAGAACACTGTGCATCATCACAAGTTTACGTTTCACTATCGACGCTCATTTGTTTTTGCAACAAAAATATTTTTTATGAAGTTTCACTGCACGCGAGGAATGTTGTGAAAACGCTGAACGCGGACAATACACACACTCGCGGCGAGGTACGGCCGGCGAATGCGAGAGCGGCGTCCACCG
The DNA here is from genome assembly GCA_947562105.1 of Shargacucullia verbasci. Taxonomy (NCBI): domain Eukaryota; kingdom Metazoa; phylum Arthropoda; class Insecta; order Lepidoptera; family Noctuidae; genus Shargacucullia; species Shargacucullia verbasci. The sequence goes on from OX387286.1 coordinate 10,499,275, forward strand.
ACCCCCCACTCCTCGCGCCTCCCCCTCCCTGATACGAACTTCTCATTCATAACATGATAGGGGGTAAAAACGTCACGAGCCGTTAGGGGGCTGCCCACACGACAATACCACGGTAATTATGTGGGTACTTATCAGTCAATGAAGTGCAAGTCGGTCGAGAGATGAAGCCGTGGGAATTCACAGCGTAACACCGGAGCAATAACAAACAATAAACGTTCATATGTTTATTAAATAAATTCGTAGCTGTACTGTACATGCGTGTCGTGTATAAATAGTTTATTACATTAAAATATAATATGGGTAACATTCGATTCTGTTATCAATTGATTTTTCGGCGTTATTACATAAGTGTATTTCGAATACCTACAAAATAAACAGTATGTACATAGGTAAATATAAACTGTTTAATGTTTCACTTCTATTTTGAAAACAGAACAAAAATCTAATACTATCCCAGTCTTATATCACTGAATAAAAACACAAACAATTGATAAACGGAATGCAATATACAAAAATAATGAACCAAATACAAAACTACAATTACTAAACAACTTATGATAATAAATATACATAAATATCTACTTAAAACTACATTCAGATCGTACTATAAACTCTCTATATCCACGCTACAATACATTTACATCTGCAATATAACAATCAGACTCATAAAAACTTTTAAAAGATATCAAGTATCAACCCAAGCGGTCGCGTTATTACTGTAAACGGTTTCACCTTGCGTTTTCATGTTTTCAATTCGCGTGGAAAAACGCAATGTGGCACAACTGTAACTACAGTAAATTATCATGTGTCGCATTTGCGAAAAAACGCAATCAAAAATCGCTATCTAAAAAGACAAATGGATGAAGTGATATTGCAGACTGCATTTGGAACAACATATCGTCAAATGCTTCCATCTTTACATACTTTCTTTCATATTTATGCATGTTTCAGAAACATGCACCCGGCTTCCCATTTTCGCTACTTCAAATCTAGAATTATCACTCCATTTGGCATCCATTCTGTGGTTGATCTTCACTGTCTACTTGTGACCGTTCCTCTTCGGTGGTACCGTAAAGAGTGAAGGCACGTGTGTCAATAACGCCGATATTCCTCCGTGGAGTATGCACACTCGCGGGACATTACATTTCACTAGGTAGTCACTGAACTGCAAAGAAAGATATGGAACTTTAAAAGAATTGTTTGTAGAAGAAAAGGAATGGAAATAAGGAAAATGAAATATAAAATAATACAAGGTGGCGACGAGTACGATCAAACCCCGTATATCCCGTAGTATCACGTTTTGAAGCCGTGTACAATAAATATCTTTATTCAGAAAAGTTCGGTGTGCGTGTATTCGTAATTCGTAATTCTCCTAAACGGCTTGATCGATTTTGATTAATATTTTTTGGGTAATTTTGGCGTCACCTGGATGGTTCTTAGCTATAGTTAGACCCGGTAGGTGGCGCTGTTGTCGAGATCCAGAAAACAAAATACACGCAGACGAAGTTGTGGGCAACGGCTAGTACCTAAGTATATAAAATATCTCTTCAAGAAAAGGTAAGGTCTACACGAAATAGGATGCATTGCAATACCAAACTCAAATATAGTACCACTTCACGCTCCTCGGCAAGTCAATAACCTGTAACCCGCAGACGAGTTTCACAAATTGCGCACAATGACTCGCCATTTTTTCAGTCGTACGTGTTTTTTTATTCTTCCTGGAGTAAGACGAAGAGTTTTTTCTGGATATTTAATAGTAGTAGTTTGTTTATGTAACATTCGGATACATCTAGACCCCCCATAATCAGTGCCCACACATTTCAGAGGTAAGGCCTCATAATCGTTGCAACAGAAAAAGAACATCTTCTTATGAAGTCTCAAACCAAAATGGACCCAACATACAGCAAAAGTGTTCACGTTAAATCCGAAAATGTTCTTAAAAAAAAGCAATTTTTCGCCTACAATAACCCTATTCCAACATTGATTGTTTTAATAGGCTGTGTGCGGATAAAATATGAGTCACTGCATAAGTTAGGCTTTCACTATGGACCAGACTAGTAGTACGGACTAGACCAGACACTATTCAAGAGCCATAAATAGTACAAGAAATACCATGGTAAATGTTAAAACATGTGAGGAAATATAAAGCAGAAAATGATAAAACAATTCGTTCGTATTTCTGCCATGAAATGCCATTGAAAAACATAACGTTTCAGATGTTCGTGCTTAACATTGACTTAGGGAAATAGGTTAACACAATGCTAACAACACGGTCTAGCGATAAATTTAAATATGTAATTCATTTTCATTTTTATGGCCTGTTTTGATATGTCACTTGTATGTGTATAGTTTATTTCAACTGATACACAATTATAATTTTACGACGCCCACATACAGAAAAGCCTTTTTCTCTCCCGGAAAAAAGCGTGGAGTTTTATCATTAAGAAAATGAGCAGCATCTAAATAATAAAAATTAAACAGGTTATTAAGAATAGCCATACTTTACATACCACAATTTAAAATGTCTGTTTGTATGTCTTTTTATGCAGAAGAATGTAAAAGCAAGTCCCCGGGTACCTTCTCTTTTAAATTCAGAATTTATTCAAATATTTCAAAGTCAAGCATGATTATGGCAAAACAGAGGCTGTTCATTGTATCTGTCTCTTGAGGGCCCTATGTTTAGCAGTGAGCGGTTATAGGGTATCAGAATTTATGTATGATATTCCGCTATTGAAATTCTCCTCTTGACCAATATTATGAATGCAAAAGGGAATCTTATTGCTCTAGTTTCACGGCGACGCGCCTCACTGGATCTCCTGGATAATTTTTAATGTCGATGGATATAGAAAATTCAATAGAATCGGGCCAAAGACGCATGGAATTGCTGATAAAATAGTTATTTTATTTTTATACTTTTAAATGATACTATCTGTTGGAAGTGGGCGTTCTAAATAAATTAAAACGTAAGACGCGCCTAGATTTTAATGGGGTTATTGACCATTAGATTCGACCAGTTGGAGATCTGCAAAACTAGTATTTGTGGTGCTGATAACATCAATGATCACTACACAAACTTTGAACAGTGATTAAACAACATCGTACTAAATAAGTATTGAATAAGGTGAGCGTATAAATTAATTTGATCTCAGCAGACACAACGACGACATTCTATTGCAGGTGGGAAGTAACGGTTATCCGAGCTACACTGCTGCCTTCTAGCAAAGTTTTTAACCACATACTTTTTTAAGTTCTTTTTCTTTAGCCGAGGAGACGACGATGATCTTTTTTTTTTGTTCTATAGAGTCGAGTATCAGTTGTTGGTCCTGACTGCATACTAACGCCATCTATGAACTCTTATCTTAACTATCATCAAAATCACCAAATATAGCTTCAGTTCCCGCGCTTTCGTCTTCAGCTTGCGACGATGAGCATCTTAAGTTTTATTCGACTATTTAGCAATTTATGGGTACCCGTATATTAACGCCATATATGAACCATTTTCCTAGGAAATATTTAGAAGTTTAACTTACTAATTGTGCGGTCTCATCTTCAGCAGAAGCGACAACGACAATCTTCTTTATTTTGATGGCTTCTTGTATCACTCTCTGTGGGTGAAGACCTAACGCCCTGAGTTCATGTTGACCAAGGTGGACACCGCTGTAGGGCACGTTTATACTGCCATCTATGCAGCTCTTCTCGTAACTTGAGTAAATTAAAGAAAAATTGGGTTATTACATTATTCATATTTTTATGCTACCCGCCTAAAACGTAGCAAATGTTTATTCTTAAAAGCGTATAAAAATATATAAAACAAAGCAGGTTAAAGAAAATAATAAGATTAACATTTTATACTTACAGTAAATTGGACCTTATGTCAATGACACAGCATTTATCTTGGCATATCAGCGAGAAGAAATCAGAAAGATTGATTCTAGGACTTATTTCCGTGAACAACGTTTCCATGGGTATTTCCACAATATCCTAAAACACACATTTTTTTATTAATTTTTAGAAGTTTTGTTTGTATCACACGACCACAAACCGCCATTGTGGTAGAAATTCGGCGCACACACACCCAGAGCAACTATACTGTAAATCATAGGAATAAATTCTTCCGTGCGGGAATCGAACCAGCTTGTCCTTAACAACTACGCCAATCATGCCATTAAACCCTTTTTTTCGCGAGATTTAAATAAACCTTGCCCCACACTTGTATTTCTCCTGTATCGTGGGTACCGTTTACAAACATACATGTCACAAGCACATACAACCAGACCCGAAATAAGTATCTGTAGATCATACAAATATTTGTTCCGTGCGGGGATCGAACCCCCGACACAACACGTAACGTAGAAAGCTAATGCTTTGTACGTTACGTGTTGCGTAGAACATTTGCCGAACGTTTAACGTGTCTTCATTTTTTTATTAATATGCTTACCATGGGGTCCTTTATTTGAGCTTCATTCGTAAACCGCCTGTAGCTTATACTTCTGGGGGAACTGCGACACATTTCTATAGATTCCTGTGAAAAATTATCCTGTTAGACATTCACATCAAATCACACCTTTAGCTTCTATTGTTCTAGGAAAATCTAACTTTAAAATTATGGTCATTGACCTTTTATTTACTTTAGTAATGAGCCTTTTTGACAGTACTTGTATTCATCGGGTTTTCCCTACAATATAATAATAACAATTCGTCAACTCTATAAGTACAGAGACCAGTGCATATTTGTTATCTAAGTCACAGTTTTGGCGTTAAACTAGAATGCTGCTGATATGCTTTTCTCAAGTATCGTGAGTAAGTATACTTGAAAAAACTATGTAGATGATACTAATGAAAATGATAAAACTAACATATTTGCATGTCGATTTATCGTTGTTTGAAAATTTATGTATACCGTATCAGATTTATTCAGAAAGCAAATCGCTGAAACTATAATCTAAGCTATCAAAAATGAGGAAAGTAACAAAAGCAAAGAAAGGCATACACAACAATGTGTAAATTCAGGCAATGAATAAATCAATGTAGACCAGTCATACTCAACCTGCGGCCTGCCCGCCTCTTGTGAGTGGCCCACCTTAGCATAGTAGTCAAGTTGTCAACCACTTTAAATTTCGCGCAGATCCAGAGGAAGTGCGGGTGTGCCGAGTACAATAGGTGCCTAGATAACCCTACCGCGCATTACGTTGCAATTAGTGATAGAGGGATTTAAAGATCTCATAAAAAGTAAAGTTTTGGATTGTGAGAGCTCTTTCAAAATTTTGTCAAAATCGCATAATAACGTCACATTAACATATAAGACTTATAAGATCATCCAGTCATATGAATTGTAAACAAAATTACTTTTTTTTTTCTTTACTTTGTTTTACGGTCTTTAAATATAACGTTTTTATGAACACCTATATTTTGTGTTGTAGCCCGCGGCACCTTAACAAATACGTTTTTGTGCCTCTTATGGAAAATAGGTTGAGTATGGCTGATCTAGACGTATGATATTCACAATAAAACCAGCTACAAATTCTTGCCAAGGTATTAAAACTCTTTACGTTAATAGCACTGAGATTACACGTAGATTGTCTATTGTTAATGCCCTTGACACACTCTCCAATGTCAATGTCAGGTCAGGTCAATGTCGAGCTGCATTCATTGAAGGCGCGTCACTAGGTAATAGGTGGTAATAAGAAGCATCTTGGTTCTTTGTGCACCAATGAATAAATTACTTCTATTAACGCGCGGAGATGCAGTATCTTGTATCTATCAATCTGTAATACCTACTTGGTTGCGACATATAGACAGCCGGTTTATTTGAAACAAAAGATTTCACGAATTCTTAAATATAAACATTCAAAGTCAAAGAGGAAACTATGGGTTGACTAAAAAAAAAACAGATTTTTTCGAGTAATATTGTTTATAATATTTATAAAATAATTAAAGTATGCCTCATTTTTAAGATGTTTATTTTTTCTCTTTATTGTAATTTCGAGTTTTTTAGTCGTACAAGACTATGAAACTCGAGCCTCAGCCTCCTCAATACTTAGGATACGATGAGGCTATCTGATGACTGACTGACTGACTGTGAACTGGCAACTGGTACTATCTTATTTTTGACAACATTACAGTATTAAGAAGAAACTATCGACCGCGTTGTGCATGCAACGCGGTCGATGTTAGTACAAATTGAATGAATTCGATGTTGGCGTCTAATTTTGATTGAAAAATATGCTTGTTGCAGGGCTGCCGGGTATGAAATAGTTTAGAATAGTATAACCAAGTAAAATCCTCATAAAATCGAGATAGGACATGTTGCCAGTTCACAGTCGAAATACTAAGTTCTATTTAAATTACCCATTTTTAAGATTTACAAAATGATAAATAGTGTACTAATCTGCTGTATTATCTACGCATTTCGATTAATTTCGATACGGTTAATGGTAAAAGTGTACACAAGTGTCAATACATAAGTACAGTCAACATAAAAAGTAAGTAATGATCGGTTGAACTTGTACTTATTTTGACATATGTCTGTTCGTTCACTTTTGTTGTTGAGTGTACCAAACTTTGGATAATAATATTATAATTTAAACTTAGTACTGTTCGTTGCAGATTTATGCAGATAATATGCTGTCATAGTCATGGCTGCCAATTATGATGATTCAACAACCTTGACATACTCCGCAATGTTTATCTCACTTAGATTAGGAAACTCGATTTTACAATGCAGTAGTATTAATGGCATGTTTACGACTATAACTTAAAGGGTAACACTACACGACCGATGGACCTATCAAAAATGTTAATAGTTGCTGTGGCTAATCCTCATACTATTATTATATAGTTAGGAAGTCCTTCTCCCCACTCCTAAAAATTTTCTATATAAGGCGTCACACAGACTGATAACGCTCTTTTTGCTCATCGGCTGTTGGAAGGCGCGGTTGTGAGTGACGTGACTTGTTTTTCTTTTATAATTTTGGTTTTGCATATTGTTGTGTAATCTTATTTATTAGCGCTAACTTTGATGTATAAATTGGTGTTTTAGTTTTGTTATTTTTGCCTATATTCTGTGTAATGTTAAATTTATTAAAATGGTAAGGTAGATACATATTTAGTTACTTAATAAAATCTTTTTGTGTGTAACCTACTACTGTTTTTTTTAATGCATTACACTTCAGGATCCTAAATATATATCCATTTATAAAAAGATATAAGCTGGTCATACTACGGTTCAAATTTTTCTTACGTAAACAGAGATCGAATCCGATAAATCTTGTAGTGTAATAACCCCTTTAGACCGTTTCTCGCAAAATATGAGTATTTGTATTCCCTGAAGAGTTAGGTAGAGGTGTACTATAGTACATATTTAGTTGATACCTGTCGATGTAACAGCGGGCGAGCATATTACCATCTACCGGTCACAGTTTACAACTCAATAACACTTTGCCTGACCCGGAAATCGAACCCAAGACCGCACGTTCGGCAGTCGCGCTTGTGTTTACTAGATCAAGGCACTCATTTGCAATATTTGTAAAATAATCATACGATGAAGATATTTTATTTTTGTGGAACAATGCCGATGCTGGCCGATAATTATTGTTGCTATATCTCACCTTGACACACTCCCCAATATCAATCTCGGGCAGGTCAGAGAACAGGAGAATACACTCGTTGAATCCAGACGCTAGTAAAGTGTCCCGCAGTTGTCTTAGTATGCCCACGCCCATGAATAGAGGCAACGCTGGACCTTCCACCAACAACGCGTCCCAAAGATGCACGATTTTGTGTAGGGGGAACACATCTGAAAGCAATTTATGCTGTTAGAAGGCAGGCCGTAATGTTTTTTTTTTTTTTCAAAATTGCCTCCTCAAAATCAATAACTGTCATCGAAACAAATAAAAAATAATCTTTGACAAAACGTCGTAGTCTTACATTTCAAAGATATATGCAACCAGAGTTGTACTGAGTTTCTTCTTAACAATAAAGTTAGAGATATTACGGATATCCGGCTATCTGGCATATATTTTTTTGTAATAAAATCGTTTTTTTATTCCATTGACCGCAACTTATTGACTGACCAAAATTTGCATATAATCTTGATCTTGATCTTTCACCGTATATCCGGTGTTCCGCCTAAGAACCGTGCCGGATAACTGGTATCCAGTATCCGGTCAATCGTTTATCCTTTGCAACTTTCAATAAAACGGTTTTCAGTCGAAAAATCAAACAGATAATTAACTCCAGATAAACTTACGTGAAAACATGGTGAGGAACCATGGTATTGCGAACAGCTCTGGTACAAAGTTGATTTCGTGTAGGTGCGTAGCTAACTCAGGCTCGTGGAAGGCGGCCATCTGCCAGAACTTCGCCAGATACTCCTTGATCACTGCACTGTTGTCCTTTAGGAAGAACTTGTGAAGGAATTTCGGTACGAATGCTGAGAGGCAGGCGAAGGCGCGGGCTAGTACAGAAAAGTTACTTTCTAATAAAATTCACCCGTCAAGTACCGCAAAATAAACCCACCAGACAATCTATTATATATTTATGATTTTCTTTTTTTAAACGATAGCTGGGTAAAATTGTTACAACGGGGTGCTTTTACAAATTCAAATATTCACATTCATAAACACCCAGACCCGGAACAACTATCTGTAGGTCATAACAAAAAACATACAATAAAAATGCAATGGAATTGAAAACCTCCTCCTTTTTTGTAGTCGGTTAAAAATATTTGGTCCATCCGGGAATCGAACCCAGTCGAGACACAGCAGTCGATCGTTCCACCATTGCTTCTACCATGCAGTCAAATTTTTTTTAACGAATAAGTCTTTTTAATTTCAATCACTTTTACGATTTGAAACATAATTATGTTGGTAGTGTCGACCCTGAATAATATAATCTTAATTTAATCCAGGAATCCTGATTCATCAAGTTTATAGCAACATATTTGTTCTATTCTTTATCAATAATATTAATAAACAATATTATTTTTATGTATAAAAATACAAACCTTCATTGCAAAAGTTCAAGTATAAGAATGGTGCAGTCAACGAGTCCAATCCTTGCCAGTAGACATATTGTGGATTGGTCAATAGCCATGCCTTAAGCAACCGCTTCAATGTACGATGACCCGCTGAGCCGCAGAGAAGCCAACAGTATTGATGACAGCGAGGTATATCCACGTCTATCTGTCAGGGAGAAATGGACTTTAATGCTTTGTGATATGCTTGAGTTTCTATCGACACTGCATAGAGATTTAAAAGGTCGTCAGTCATTCTGATATTCTACCGAATTGCCGACAGCAGTCTGTCCACTATGTGTCAGGGAGAAATGGACTTTAATACATTGTAATATGTTTGAGTTTCTATTGACACAGGATACAGATATAAGAGTTGGGTGACTCGTATGCTACTCTACGGACTAGCCAACAGTATTAAAATAATGATAGCAAGGTATATTCTTGTCAAGGAAAAATGGACTTTAATACTTTGAAATATGGATTAATACCGCCGTGACGTCACTCACTGAATTGTGGTAAATCTGTACAGAGGTCCTAGTGTAAGTTTTTTTTTTGACAAACACGATTTAACGCATCGAACGTATTCGACGCTCCGATTGGTCCATTTCGTGCTCTCCACCAATCGGAGCGCCGAACCCGCTCGATGCGTTAAATCGAGTTTGTCAAAAGAAACGTACACTAGGACCTCAGTACCGTAGTACACCTATACCCTTTCATGATGCTTATGATTAAGTAATTAATACTGAATTCTACCTGTCTATCAGTAGGCGTGGGGGTTTCCTTATCAATCCTCTCATACTGTTCTTCAATATCACCCACAACTCCGAGTAACGCTGCCCAAACATCGCCACGGACTAGTGGTGGAATGTCTATCTCTGCTTCTGCCCTAATGTATGGCGCTGTGTAGGGGTAGCCCTGCGGAAAAACAGTGTATAGTGTATATACTAAATTTGATCTATGTCAAACTTGAATAAGTCTGTGTAAACAGAGAAGCAATAAAATGGAAGTCATAATTATGTTTACTGTAGAAAGTATTCTTCAGGCTGAGGCTATCTAAATACACTGTCACAGATAGAACTGACCCACAGACTCATTTGTATCCTACTAATATTATAAATGTGAAAGTTTGTGAGGATGGATGGATGGATGGATCTTTGTTACTCTTTCACGTCAGAACGGATCTGGATGAAATTTGGCACAGAGATAGATTATAGTCTGCAATAGCACATAGGCTAGGCATACTTTGCATCCCGGGAAAATGTACGGGTTCGTTAACCACGGGGAAGCCGCGCGCGGAAGCTAGTATTATATATATATATAAAAAAGGATCTCATTGGTCGTGATAGTAGTCGAAAGCGCGGCTGCTAAGCGTGTGGCCCTGGGTTTGATGTCCATAAAGGGCAGTGTTATACGCTTTTTAATTTAGTACCAATAATGAGACATTAATAGCATCGGCGAAATGTGCGTGTACAAATGAACACCTCTAAGAACTTTCAAGGACTACACTTGTGATACATTACAATAAAAAATACTTACATGTAGCAGCCTCTGAAACCAAAGCAACCTATAGAACTGGTATTCCGTATCTCTTTCCCGTATAATCTTAGGCAAAGCCACAGCATCATAATCCTTCTTCCGTTCATGCATCAAGGGGTAGTAATCTTGAGGTGGAACATGGCTTAGGCGGAATTTCAGCAAGTCTAGACTGTACTTAGCGAGGCGTCGGTCGAATAAAGCTCCACATTTGCCACCGATTGTACAACCGTCTAGTAGTATCGCTCTGAAATTAAAAGTACAAAAATAATCACTGAAAGTCCATATATTAATCTATATATTGACGACACGGTTGGCGCAGTGGTTGAGAGATCGACTGCTGAGCTACGTGTCGCGGGTTCGATCCCCGCATGGACAAATATTTGTATGATCTACAGATATTTGTTTCGGGTCTGGGTCTTCGTGTATGTGAATACACACCGTGCCTGGGAAAGCACGTAAAGCCGTTGGTCCTGCGCTTGATCTCTCTCCGGTCGTGTCGGATTGCCGTCCCATCGGACTATGAGAGTGAAGGAATAGAGAGAGCACCTGTGTTTGCGCACACACTTGTGCTTTATAATATCTCCTGCGTAGTTGGCTAATCTCCGGTGAGATTGGCCGCCGTGACCGAAATCGGTCAGGAGGACTTTATTTTTATTATTAATCTACATATACATATATAGATTGTATAAGATACTTACATAGGCATAGATAAAATGGGCGGACTATTTTTGATGAGGTAATTCTTCTTCAACTCTGCCTGAATATCGCCACCAGCCAACTGCCACCAATGGTAAAGATACTGCAGCTTACATCCCATCAAGCCACGAGGGCTCTTTACATGAACCAGTTGTTTAGAATCTATCTGTGACAGAGCTTCAACTAATTCAGTGAATGTTGCTCTCTCACTGGGATAGATTTGGAGACATTTTTCTATAACAGTTCTCAAATATTCTGGAACTTGCTGAAAGATAATAATCACACCTTCTTTAAAAATAAATATAATTGAAGTGTCCGTTTGTAATGTGAAAATAACAGCTTTTTTTTATTAAATGCATATGGAAGTATATATGGTATTTATAATAAAAAAACATTATTTTTAATTTTTGTCTGTCTGTCAGTTTGTTCCAGCTAATTTCCGAAACGGCTGGACCAATTTTGACGGGACTTTCACTGGCAGATAGCTGATGTTTGAAGGAGTATCTTAGGGTACTTTTATTTTAGATAAATAATTATGGGCAATTCCAAACTACAGACTGTTATCGAGTATTTGAGAAAATTCTTGTCTGACATGGGAGTGGAACCCAGGCCCTCATGCTCAGCCACTGCGCATGCGTCCACTGGACTAACTGGACAGTTCATTTTAATAAAACACTGATAAAAATAGGTGTGTCTTTCTGATAATGTAATTGATTAGCAATGCATTGTTAAATAAAGGTCAATGACACTGAAGAATCAATGACTTTCAGACTTAATTATTTGCAGAGTTTATTTGTTCAACTATGATGTAAATAGATAACAAAGGATTTATCCTCATGTCTACTTCAGGTGTAAACACCAAAAATAAACTTTAACATATTATAGCTTCATGATCACCGCGATGGCGTCAGCCATGCACGCTAACGCGTGGCTAGAATGGTGTTCCTCGACATGCGCTGTCGCCGCTCATGCTGCATAAGAACTTATCCGCAAAGTGAATGTATTTCAAGCACAGAGGTTTAACCAATATACTCATCAATTTCTTAAATAACAGAATTTTCTTCATTCTATACTACTTCTTAGTGAACTTTGGCAATCATTATAATATTATACATAGCTTTTGTAACATACATATAACATGAGAGACTTATGTATAATGTATGTATATGTAAATTTAAATCTGAATGACAATCTTCACTCTAAGTGCCTAATGTAGCTAAATTATAACTAAATTAACAATCAGTCACAATTTTCTGTTGACATTACATGAAAAACTATACATATAACAAATTACCTACTTTATACTGTTCAAAGCAGTCATGTTCTCTGGCTATCCTCTCTGCAGGGTTGTTGGCATGCACCAATGTCAATATCCTTCTCAGAATGGGCCCAGGTTTGAGGTTGTTCCATAGTTTACCAATACACAATTCAAGTAGGATAATGCCAAAGCTCCATACATCTGCTGCTGGGCCCCCTCCATTTAGTATTGTTTCTGGACTAAGGTATCTTGGAAGACTGAAAGATAAGGGTAATGTTAGAAACACATTTTGAAGTAACAAAAAATAAGATGAACAGAGAAAAATAGAAAGATATACAATGCCCATATCAATTGAATTGGGAATATTACAAAACATAATTTGCTGTGAGATGACAAAAAAAATTCCTTTTTTACTATTTTTGACCAAAATTTTACCACATCAATGTTTTCAGTGACCTTACACAAGTCTTAACAGCTAAAACAGTTCATTAAAATTTAATAAGCTACTGCAAGAACTAATCCATGCTACTGATAGTGTATGTAAAGTACCAAAATTATTATTTTTTTAAACTGCCCCAATCTTATTTTATTACTGCTTTGTCATGGGTACCATTTACAAACATATATACACAAACAGACCAATAACATCTATCTGTAGATCATACAAATATTTTTTCAGTATGGGAATCAAACCCACAACACCTAATGCAGAAAGCTAATCACTTAGCCACTGCGCCAACTGTGTCGTCTAGTAGAATATATATACTTACCCCAATGGAAAAGACACTTCATTGCCTCTATCAGTCATATAATACAATCCATAGTTAAACAGCTTGACTCTGCCATTGTTATCAATCAAAACATTATCATCAGACAATGTTCTGTGAATGATGTCCTGGTCGTGCAAGAACTTTAAGGCGGTTGCAAGTTGTTTAGCAATATGAGCTGCCTCTTCATGTGAGAACTTTGATTTACATTCTTTTAACGATTTCCCTATTACCTCTGCTACTACTATTATTCTTTCTATAAAAAAAAAGAAATGGTTCAATTCTATTTTCAAATTAATTGAAAACTGAAAGACTGGATAGGGATGTGATGGAAGAATATTATAAAGATTTTTGCATTAAAGTTTCTAGGTTTAACGTATTTTCGTTATTTATTATAGGACTTGCAACATAAAAAGACAAGGAAATACTTGAACTTACCATGTTTGCCTCTGATGACATCGAGGTATGTGCATAAATTGGGGTGTTCTATCGTCAGGAGACGTTGGGCACGACCCAATATCGTGATGGAACTTGGTGTGAGAGGCAAGCCATTACTTCCACACGTTTCACCAGGATGATTCTTAGCGAAATACGTACAAGCGGCGAATTTGTAATCATCTTCGTTTTCTTGAAACATACTTACACTTTCAAGGTAATTGATAACTTGATTATTGATACGTTAACCTATAAGTTAAGCTTTACCTGATAGAGGATTTCGTTTTATTGATATAAAAAGTTAATTTATTGGCATTTTCTATTTGTTTTGAAAATTTGCTTTAAGAGGGGGCGGAGCAAAAGACAATAGACTGTGACACTTGAAAGTAGAGGTGGGCGTTGCGACGAAGAACCGTTTCCAAAGACCGTTTTCTGTTCTGCGACAATAGAACTGTTTTACGTCCTCGGTCAAAACAGTCTTCGTTGCACAAACCAGTCTTCGAAGTACTTGACGCGATTTTATACTTTACGACTAAAAAACACAGTCGAGAACTCAATGATTCAACTATCACACTCGTCTCGTCGTCGTCGTCCTTCGACGGCGAACGGTTTACAAAGACCAATTTATGTTCTGCGACGATAGAACCGTTTTACGTCCAAACAGTCTTCGTTGCGCAAACCAGTCTTCGAACTACTTGATGCCATTATTCACTGTACGACTAAGAAAATACAGTCGAGAACGACTCAAGTATCATACTTGTCTCGTCGCAAAACCGTTATCTAATAGTACAATGAAAAGTGACATTTTTGTTAACGAAATAAGGTCGATAATACATATATTACCAGATAAACCAGTTGCAACGACGACCGTGATCTGCTACCGTTTTCGTCATTGGGAAAACGGTTGCGTTTAGTTCGTCAAAAATTCGACAACGACCCACTACTACTTGAAAGTGAGAATTGGTGTCAGTCAGTAGTTAGAGTTACTAGAGATGGGCGTTTTTGTTATTTTTCATCATCGATGCCCATCGTTGTTTCGTTAACGTCACCCGTTGTTAACATCGTTGTTTGCGTCAATGGTTTCGGTAGTTAGCGTAGAGGAGAACATTTGGTTACGTTGGCGTTTTCTTAAATGTTATGTTGATGTCGATACTATCGTATTTCAACGTAACGATATTTATGAAAATAATAATAAATAAAAGTGTCAGTACAAATAAATAGTCGTTGTCGGCTCTAGTCAGAATTATTCGGTATTGATAGCGATGAATTCGTGTTTAACATTTCGGCAACGGATACCATCATTATAGGCTAACATAGTTGGTCAACAAAGTTTTTTTTAAAAACGGCCATCTCTAGTAGTCACAATATTCCTTAACTCTCTTCTTTATCTGAGCCTTAACTAGTCACTAGGTAGTCAGTCTGACATTGACAAGTATTTGTTTTATGGCGAAGCGAAGGCATTCGCTTAGCCCGCCAAATTCTAAATATTGGTTTCGCAAATTGTAGATCAATAACATACTGA
Organism: Shargacucullia verbasci; assembly: GCA_947562105.1. Lineage (NCBI taxonomy): Eukaryota > Metazoa > Arthropoda > Insecta > Lepidoptera > Noctuidae > Shargacucullia > Shargacucullia verbasci. The sequence continues at coordinate 10,514,502 of OX387286.1, forward strand.
CTACTGTAGGTTCAGGGCAATAGTAATTGAGACATTAACTATATCAACAATTTCATGCTAGAATGATAACATATAAATCGTCATCAGGGATTGACTACTTTGAAAGTTACACAGACTGTAGACCTTTATACCTATGACGACGATTTTTAAATAAACGTTTAAAGACAACGTTGTGAATATACCTAATAAATATAGTAGTATTGTCAAAAAGCTACAATGACAACACAACAATACAACGCTACAATTGACAAAAAACCAAATAAAATAAGGTATACGCTCACTTATTGTTTATATGCATCTATAATAACGTACGATAAGAACAATCCCAATTTTATAATTCTATTTTTAATTCATCATACGAGGACCTGAAAGAAAGTTCTCCAATACAGCTATTATGAATTTATGGCTCGATTTGGATTTGTATCGCTTAACCAATACAAACCTGTGTTTCTTTCCATCAGCCCCGTTTTGATAAATCTCCTCGTTCATATTGAGTTATCTAAAACAGATAGTTAAACGATGTACTAATAAAGGAAGGTATTGAATATTCGATTCTTATTCCAAAATAATATAAAATTACACGAACGTTTTACTTATATAACAAATACCTAATAGGTATATATATTTTGCCGATCTAGGCTAATTTGAATAATTATTCCAATCACCTGCCCAAAATCTTTTCCACATTTTGCTAATGATATTTCAAAATTTTTATTAAAATAAATTGTGAATTATTTTTGTTTACATTTATTTATTTAGTTATATTTTGTGAGCTTGAATTATAATAAGCGTTGGGCAACTGAAAATACATTATGCAGTTGTTATTTATTAGATAAATAAAATTATCCTTGATTATGGCTGTAGTTAAAACAGCCACTCTGTGTAAAAATAACAATCTCTAAATAAGCTGGATGATTACAAAGATTTTAGCCATTTTTAATGATTAAAGAAATGACCATCATCCTAGGATTTTGGCAACAAGTGGGAATATATTTTCAACTAATTTCAACAACTCACTATTCACAACATAGGATAATAAAAAGACCATGTTCCATCTTCTTTAAATATGTTATAATTTTATAAAAAAATAGTGGGCATAGATAAAGAAGGACTGCTGCTGGCTGCAGAAATCGAGCAAAAAGTCTGAAAAATATTTTTTATTTTTATATCAGAAAAGAAAGTGCCATAATGAAATATTAAAAACGGTAAGTATACGTACGTGCTATAAGTATTCAGTTATTATTATACGTTTTATTCATTAAATTCAAAGTTCAAATTCGAAGTACTTAGGAACTTTCTTTTCTCTCCAAGAAGACTGTCAAATGAAAATGGCTTGTGTTGAGAATATACCACCGCAAACCGCGGATTCGGAGATGGAAGAAGGTGAAATAGTGGATGACCTATCTGATATATCGTCGGAAGAGGAGTTCCTGTTGCGTCAGAGACTGCAAGTGCTAGAAAATTACAATAATGTCCTTGAGCGTAAGAAAGCCAAACGTTCCTCTATCGGGCCAGGTATGATGTTCCTATCAATTAGTCTGAAACTGCTAATCCATGTATATACACTGTACAATTAATTACTAGGTATTCTATTCCAATGACCTTGAGTGTGTAACCTTTGACCTAATTATAGGTCAGTCATATTGTTGATGCATAGTAGGCACTTTATATAGACCTAAATATCAGCCATAGCAGGAAATTACCTACTTATACATTGTAATAATTCTGATCGTTTAGGTAAGGTTAGGTTAGATTCAGTTTTAAAATTGAATTATCCTTATGATGAAACTGACTGAAATAATCAAGCATGAAATTTTATACAAACATAAGACAACTCTCTGACTAATTGTTTTCACAATTAAGACTAATTTTAATTCTGCAACTGTAGATTTAACAAAATTTGACTATGTCTTGTAACTACATTCTGATATAAACAATTTATTAAATTCATATAGGCACAGATTTGCCCACATACAATACATTTTGTATTACATCTACTTTGCACTGCTTGACAGATTAAACTTCTATCGAAGACTTTTCAAGTACATTATTTACATTTTTATTGTTAACTAGCGACCTGCCCAGGATTCGCATGGGTGCAATTTATGATTTTCACACAAAAATACTATTCAAATTTCTGACTTTTCTGGTGGATTTTCCAAAAAATATCTTTCATATAAACCTTGTCCTGAAAAATACAAACACAACAAAAAAAAAAGAAACTGAAAAATTGGCAATTGATTTTTTTATTGATGTAGATTGTCCTACACAATGTTCTCACTTTTGAGTTCCATATTCTTTGAAATATATATTGAAAGCAATCTTATCCGTTACATACAGACATTTAACCGCAACATTTATTCCATGACAATGAACAATCTGTTTAAACAAACATTACTGTCTAGAATACTAAGTTTGGACTGTATATTTGTGAACTATAATTTTCCATAAATTTACACCAAAACATTTTGAACTTCAATTTGTATGGTAAATCCATACCATTGAAGTTCGAAATGTTTTGGACTTTCTTCCTTTATGCAATGGTAATTTACAAAATGTATAAAGTATTTTTTTGTTCCTAACCATATTTTGGCTCTAGTAGCACTGATGCTATACAGTTTTATTATCTTGTACAGCCTACAGGGTATATTTGTTTATATTTCAATTAATTCTTATTTTATTTATTAAACAACTCCAACCCAAAGGAAAAACATATGGTAAGAACTGTTTAAATGTTTGTATAGTTTAAGTAAATCATTTATTTTTGTAGGCACATAGTGTGCATTCTATAAAATTTTAGGTACAAAACATAAAAAGGAAGATCCATTACTGTATGACCTTTCGGAAATTTCGGCGACTGAATTAGAAGACTATTCACACCCACCACACAAAACAATTAAAGTTCAAAAACGTCAGAAAACACATCATAGACAAAAAAGAAAAAGAGAGGAGCCATTAATCCATTTATTGAAAACTAGAGACCACAAAAAGAAAAATCACTACCCCAAAAAGAAATTAGGAGTAAAGGTTATAAGTGAATCCAGTGAAGAATCAGAAGACGAGTATAGAAACAGGCGAAGAAAATTGGCTGATGCTGTTGTAGTAAACAAAGATACAAAAAATAATGATAAAACATCTCTAAGTGAAAGACTTCAGAAAATGCTTTGTGGTGTAAATCCAGAGCCAATGAAACTCTTGTATGCTGAAAATAAAATAAATACTAAAATTAGCAGTAACATATCCAATCTTTCTCCTATATCTTCACTGAATACAGAGGATAATAGTTTACTTAATTGTGAACCAAAAGAAAGTGTTCCAGAGAAAAATAACTTATGTGAATTAATAGACTTATGTACCGATGACGACAGCAAAACTGTTATAATAGAACAGCTACAGGATACGGTTGATTCAGTTATTAAAGAAATCGAAAATGAAAAAGAGACAAAGAAAGTCTCAGACAGAGAAAATATCTTTGAAAAAGATTCTGATGAAGATCTAGAACTACTAAGACAACATGCCCTCAAAACTAAAACTATTAAAGCAAAATTGGTTACAGATAATGTATCTGTTCAATCTGAAAATAAAATACTGTCCGAAGATGAAGATAGTGATACTGCTGAGTTAAGATTGATATGTCTTAAATCTGCTTTACTTAAGAAAGCTATCGAAAGGAAACAAAAGCAGAAATTAAAGAAAAGGATATCCCAATCGTCAAACTTAATAGATGATCTTCTAAATTCGGATAATAATACCGATATAGAATCCGTTGATATGGATATTGGTTCAGATGCTGATGAGAAGATTAAAGAAAACCCAGATATTTGCTCTAATATTAATGGTATTGAAAAAGATATACCCGAAAGTACCAAAGAAAATGATATTCCTGTGATAAATCTTGCAGATGAAGATGAATTAGAGGAAGACGAAGACTTGTTGCGTGCAAAATTGCTTACTTCTCTAAGTAAAAATTTACCTAATTTGGTTGATCCTAACGTAATTGATAGTATTGAGACTTTAAAAGACACAAGACCAATTTCACCTACACTGCCTAAACCACCTCAAGTTAAACCTATAGTACCTGCTGTTGTCGTACCTGAAGAAAAGAGGTTTATAATTAACCTTGCTGAATCGGATTCTGAAGGGGAACACGAGGCGACTAAGAACTTAACTAAAATGCATTTAAAATTATCAGAACAGGTAGATTTTCAGCAGAGACTAGATATGTTTTTGAAGAGTACAAGATTGGAAGTGGAAAAAACAAAACTTCCAGATGTTGTACAACAGCAACCAGTTCCACCAAAGAAAAATGAAAAGTTTGTTGCCAAGGTCTGCAGATTTCACAATTTATTTTCTCATATTGTACTTATTTTTTCAGATATTTTAAGGTTCATGTTTCTTTTAGGCCGTAAAACACTTGCCGAAATCGGAGCAAATTGAATACAAAAATCTTGTGAAAAGAATGGCAGAATTAGAAAAGATAAAACAAGCAAGACAATCTACAATTAACTTGAATAACAAAGTATCTGTGCCTATAAAAGACACATTGAAACCAAGAAATGCAACTATTGATGCTTCAAAATTGTCAGCTATCAACAGTTTGGAAGAAAAAATAAAAGCTTCAAGGTATTTTTTTCAGCTCTAGCACTGCTTTATTTTTGTTTTTTTTTTCAAGCACTTCGACGGGGTATTTTCTTTACAGAAAAAATATTGCTGAGGAATCAGCAAAGATGCTCAAGTTGAAGGAAGAAGGGACCAAATTATCCCAAAAATATAAAATTGTTGCCACTGAACTTCGCAATATCAAAACTGCCATTGCATTGAACAAGAAGCAAACAAGATCTGTACAAAATTGTCTTACAAAGATAAGATTGCACCATCAAATGCTGTTGAAAAGGTATTTTTGTTTTGTACGAGCTACGCCGTACATTGACCCCTACTAACACGTCATATTAACGCTGAAACGTTGCGATTATGTATGTCACCATTAATTGAACATTATTACATTATAACATATTATTTTTAGTAGCAATAAAACCTTTACCTTAATCGGTTGTTTACTCATTTCAACATAAACATAACAATAACAAAACAATCAACACTGTTGGGCATCATACCCCAACATATGGTCCTTCGAGCAATTTAGTGTTGTGTGATAAATATCTTTTACGGTCGCAAATCTATTGGACTGGTCTCTCACAAGCGAGTCACCCCAGTAACCAATTGAGAAGGCGCAGATCGTAGGGAAAAAAGAGTTGCACAATACCAAGAACCAGGAGTGTGGAACAACAGTTTACGTTGGGACCACAAAATAACAATAACAAGATGTCGTCAGCTGATATTTACCAGAACCAGAGTGAACTCTACGAAAACATAAAGAAGATCGGCATAAACATCAAGAAAGATGGTTGGGACAGAAAAAACCCCGACTATTTCAAGCGACGTATGCAGATGCTGGAAAACCTGTGGTCAGAATTTCAGTTCAATCATGATCGTCTGTCTACGGAAGAAAGTGTAAGTCATCCTTACTTCACAGGTGATTGCTTTAACAAAACGCGGCAGTGCTACAATGACGTAAAGGAGCTTATTCTTCAACAACATCAACAACTTTCGACGGTCGTTCGATCCTCGAGGGAACAGTCGGGACAACCAGCAACTTCTGGAGGTGCCAATCAACAATATGGAGAGGCTACTTCAAAGCAAACAGGACAGAAACAAGAGTCACAGACGAGTGAGGAGGAAGAACCATCTAGGAACGCTAATCAAAGTAACGAGAACAAAGAACAATCACCTCCTCGTCAAGATCAAATCGCGAAAAAGGATACGGGATCCAATAGCAAGCTAGACGACATGATGCGCAGACAATCGGCAAACTTCAAAGCCTTTATGAGAGCTGTTGCTAACATTCAAGTGGAGTTTCTCTCTGAAAAGTGGGAATTTCAAGACGCTCTGCAAACACTACAAACGCGTTGGTCAGCTATTGACACCCTTCACTGGGAAATAGAGTGTGAAGTGAACGGAGAGAAGAACATAGTGTATGAAGAACGCTACACAAGGTTTGAAAACCAGTTCAATGAACTTAAGAAGGCTTTGAATACCAAGATGTGGTCCGGCGCTCATCGAGAAAAAACAACACCTAAATTGGAGTTACCAGTTTTCTACGGTAATTACAATCAGTGGATCCCATTTAAAGATCTTTTCACGGAAGCAATACACAACAATACTTCCCTTTCGTGTGCTCAGAAGATGCAATTTTTGAAGAGTAAGGTGCAAGGAGAAGCGGAACGATTGATTCAACACTTACAGATAAGTTCGGACAACTACCTGGTGTGTTGGGATATCCTAAATCACCGCTATAACAACAAAAAGCTTATATTCACAGCGCACATCAACTTGCTCTTCAATTTACCGAACATGCAACAACAGACATTGGCACAAATAAAGAAAATCCATGACGTCAGTATGGAATGCTTACATGCGATAAAAAATTTAGGAGTGGATGTCAACACTTGGGATCCGATTCTTGTACATATTTTATCGCAGAAATTGGACGCAGACACATATTCAGATTATATCAAGTCATTGAAGAACTCCCGAGAATTGCCGATACTGAAGGATTTTCTGGATTACCTAGAAGCAACGTTTACATCACTGGAGGCGTCACGCCGCAAACAAGAAAACAATCAGAAGTCGAATACGTCACCAAATCAAAATCAAGATTCTTCGTATTCTAAAAAACAATACATCAGTAATCAAGCAGCTAGCAAAAAGAAAGTTACGAAATCTTTCCATGTGTCAACATTTCGATGCCCTCTTTGCGATGACGAACATGGCATGTACAATTGCGCAAAATTTTTAGAAATGCCGAATCACACAAAACTTGGGACTGTGAACAAACTGAATCTTTGCGTAAATTGCCTGTTCAGCCATAACGGAAAAAATTGTACGTCAACTTACCGATGTCGCAAGTGCTCGGCTCAACATAATACACTACTACATGATGCATGTACTAAGAACAAAATAGAAAAACAAACAAATTCTTCTCATGTGTCTAAGGATGATGATACTTCAGAGATACTACTAGCGACCGCTGTACTTAAAATAGAAACAGCTGATGGGACCCAACTCAATATGCGAGCCCTTATCGATCAAGGGTCTCAAATATCTTTGATCACGGAACATGCAGCTCAACTTCTCGGGATCAAGCGTGAGAGATGTAAAGGAGTCATTTTTGGGGTTGGACAGAAAGAAAACAACTGCAAAGGAATGATAACAATATCGTGCAGTTCTGTTTACAATGACTTCAAGTTCAAAACACCTGTCCTCATCATGAACAACTTGATTAAGAACCTACCAAATAAGACCTTTACTAAGCCGTCTTGGTCCCACATACAAAACATCAATCTGGCGGATCCGGACTTTCATAACAGTCGTCCTGTGGATCTACTGTTTGGAGCGGACATTTACTCGCAAATCATGCTAGGAGGAATGATAAGAGGCGATGACGTCACTCAACCTATCGCTCAACAAACCTACCTAGGATGGCTTTTATGCGGTAACGTTAAAACATTTCACTGTAATGTGATCATAAACAATCTAGAGGATATTAAACAGTTCTGGGAAGCCGAAGATATCAGTGATCAAGCTAATTTATCTGTGGAAAATGAAGCATGCATTGAATACTACACCAACACTACACAACGCTTGGAGAATGGGAGATATGAAGTCAGATTGCCGATGAAAAACGACTTGGAGAGCAAACTGGGTTCATCCAAACCAATGGCTATCGCCCAATTTAAGAATTTAGAAAGAAAGTTGGAAAAGCAAAAACATTTAGCAAAAGCCTATAAAGATTTTATGGCTGAATATATTGATCTAGGTCATATGAAGCAATCAACATGCTGTAACAAACCATTCGAGTGTTATTTACCTCACCACGGCGTGCAACGCGCTGAGTCAACAACAACGAAGTACAGAGTGGTGTTTAATGCGTCCGCAAAAACGTCTACAGGATACAGCTTGAACGATCTTATGTACAAAGGCCCCAACCTTCAACAGGACTTACAAACCTTATTGATTAAATGGAGGCAATACAAATATGCGTTTACTGCGGATATTGAAAAAATGTTTCGTGAGATTTTGATAGCCCCCACGGATCAAAATCTGCAACAAATTGTATGGCGGGAATCTACAGAAAAACCTATCCGTTCATATCAATTAACAACCGTAACATACGGCACTAAGGCAGCGCCGTTCCTAGCCATGATGACATTAAGGAGATTGGCGGCGGACGAGCGTCAACAGTTTCCGGTGGCTTCAAAAGTAGTGGAAGAATCATTCTACATGGATGACCTTGTTTACGGGTCACATACTATCGAACAAGGAAAGAAGTTAATCGCGGATCTGAAACAACTACTCAAAAATGGAGGGTTTAACCTCAGAAAATGGTCATCGAACAACCAAGCCCTTTTGGACAACATCTCCGAACAACACAATAACGAAAAGATTGTTTTCAACTTTAAAACGGAGAATACATCAAAAACATTAGGCCTGTGCTGGAATTCAAGACAGGACAAATTCACCTTTCAATGCACTATTTCGGACGTGAACAAGAAACAAACAAAACGCAGCCTACTAGCCGAAATTTCCAAACTATTTGACCCACTCGGCTGGCTGGCTCCCTTATCAACAAAATTGAAATTATTATTTCAAAAACTATGGGAAGGAAACTTAAACTGGGATGACAAAGTACCCGACAACATACATACGGAGTGGTGCAAAATACAAGCGGACATAAAGGCAATAAACTCGTGTGAAATACCTAGATGGCTCAAGTGTAGCGAAAACCAAACAATGGAGTTACACGGATTCAGCGACGCCTCCCAGGATGCATATGCTTGTGTTATTTATGCACGGGTTCACTCGTCAACAATACTTGTTGCCGCGAAATCAAAAATTGTACCACACCGAAAAACAACAACATTGCCTAGACTGGAATTGAATGGAGCATATCTTTTATCGCAATTGATGCGCAAAGTAAAAGAGTCATTGAGTCAACATGATGTTCGTGTATACGGCTGGACTGATTCCATGGTAGTCCTGGGGTGGCTACAAGGCGAGCCATCACGCTGGAAAGCATATGTGGAAAACAGAGTGCAAGGTATTACTGACATCATACCGCGTTCGTATTGGAATTACGTCAATACAAAAGAAAATCCCGCTGACGCCGCAAGCAGAGGCCAGTACGCTAATCAGTTGAAAGAAAATCAGCTGTGGTGGCAAGGGCCTACATGGCTATCATCGTTTGAAACAAAGAACACGGTAAAACATAATTATAAGACAGATCAAGAAGAAAAAGCAACAGTCCGGAAACAAGTCAATGTATCCCAACACAATATAGAAACTCCGAGCATTGTGGAGAAAATATTGCAAAATCACAGCTCTATGGAACATATTATTCGCATTGTCGCATGGATACTTAGAGCATTGAACCCAAAACAGCGACAGCTACCGAGGTACCTTACGTTGCACGAATTGAATAACGCAACTAAGGTGCTTGTAAAACACACTCAACAAAAAGTATTTGAGTCAGATATTAGTCATATACGAAAACATGACAGAGTGTTATGTAATAGCAAAATAAAAGCGCTCAGCCCGTTCATTGATCATCAAGATATCCTACGAGTAGGAGGAAGATTGAAAAACGCCATGTTAAGCGAAGACATGAAACATCCGATGATCATTCCATACGACAGTCGATTGACACATCTGCTCATCGATCAAGCTCATCGAATGACGTTCCACGGCGGCCCGAGACTCACTCTATCACACCTTCGCGAGAAATATTGGATCGTTGGTGGTAACCGAGCAACGAAGATGCAAATCAGAAAATGTGTGACATGCCGTAAGAACAACCCGACAAAACAACACCAACTGATGGGTGAGCTGCCGGGAGCTAGAATAAATCAAGCTCCGCCATTTTACCATACAGGGGTGGATTACACTGGATTTGTGGACGTCAAGATGAACAAAGGAAGAGGAGCCAGAACAACAAAGGGCTACATAGCAGTTTTTATATGCATGGTGACAAAAGCGGTGCATATTGAACTGGTATCAGACCTCACCAGCTCTGCATTCTTGGCAGCCCTGAACAGGATGGCAGCAAGGAGAGGCGCACCTCGTCATTTATACAGTGACAATGGGACAAACTTTGTCGGCGCTAATCGACAACTCGCGGAGCAATACGAGGAAATTGAACATAGCTACAAAAACGCACAATTACAAAAGGAAATTGCGGAGATGAATATTGAGTGGCATTTTAATGCTCCCGCTTGGCCATCGGCGGGAGGACTGTGGGAACGAGCAGTGAGAAGTTTAAAACACCACTTAAAACGAGTAGTGGGAGAACAAAAGCTAACATTTGAGGAGTTCACCACAGTCCTAACAAAACTGGAAGCCTGTTTGAACTCCAGACCCCTGTGCCCACTGAGTGAAAATATAGACGACCTAGACTGTCTGACGCCAGCACATTTTTTATCGGGTAGGTCGGGGTTGACAGTCATAGAAACAAAGGAAGACGCCAGAACAAGGTGGGAGCTAACAAGAAAAATCTTTGTAGAAATTTGGAAGCGATGGAGAAACGAATACTTGTGCCAGCTGTTAGCCAGATCAAAGTGGCAGGAACCTCAGAAAAACCTGAAGATAGGTGATTTGGTGATTATTCATGACGACCATATACCAGCGGGAAAATGGTTAATGGGGAGAATAACAGACCTTCACCCTGGAGAAGACGGATATGTTCGTGTCGTTAGCCTTAAAACAAAAAATGGCTATATAAAGAGACCTGTAACAAAACTATCCGTTTTACCTATTAACAGCGAGGAAACTGCCGGACAGCAAACCACGACAAAAACTAACGAAAATGAGTCATACCAACAAACAAACAGAGAGTTGCAGAGTCCGCGACGATTCACAACAACAAACAGAAAAATCAACTTTATTGGACTGGTTATGACACTACTATACTTGCTAAATCCTGTCGCAGCCGCTAACCCAACAAACATTATCGAGCTTCAACAAGGCTTATATTTTGATAAAGTAACCAATATGCACCTGATACGCGGAGAGTGGAAGATTATTATGTACTACGACGTCAAGCCTTACTGGCATGGCATAGCAGTATTTAGCAAATTCACTGATCACCTAGAAAACATCTGCGAGAAAATTAATCAAAAATCACAATGTAAAGTAATTTTGTTACAACTACAACAATCATTCGATGAAATAGGACACTACAACCGTATATTGCTGAATCCGCAAGGCCGAGTGAATACGAGAAACAAACGTGGACTTATCAACGGTGTCGGATTCATCGCTCGATCCCTGTTCGGAGTATTAGATGACGAATTCGCAGAACAGTATCAACAAGACATTGACCTGGTCAGGGAAAACGAGAAACATCTGGCACTGCTGTTGAGAAATCAGACGTCCGTAATAGAAGCAGAGTACAATTTACTGAAAAGATCGGAAGATGCAGTCGAAAAACAGTACAAACTATTTAACCAACATCTGCTGAACCTAGAAAGGTTCACGAACAATCTTCAAAAGGAACTTAATTCTCAGGAACTGTCAATTGAATTTGTGATGTCCGCTATCACTGCAAATAGCCTGATAGAACATCTCAGAAACGTCCAGGAGACCCTTATTGACACCGTAACAAACATCTACAATGGCAAGATAAATTTACACCTCATTACACCAGAACAGCTGCGGGATGAATTAAACATAATCTCGGGTCAACTGTCAAAGGATTTGGTTCTTCCCATAACCAATATTCAATCAGAGTTGTTCCGCCTCTACCATCTTTTACAAGTAAAGGCGAAAATGACTGAAAGATACCTCATAATCGAGGTCAAAGTGCCCTTAATCAGCAGAGATAACTATGAGATCTACCGAGCAATACCAGTACCGAAAAACAACGATGTGGATATGGTCACCCTAATACCTATTGCCGAAATATTAGCAATAAACATCCAAAAGAATTCGTACCTACCCATGACGGAACCTGAAATACACCAATGCGTGCAACATGACACGATGACTCTATTGTGCCCACTACAAAAACCAGTATACCGCATGAAATCTGATGAGAGCCTCTGCATGAAGAACAAGGAATTTAATCACTGCGAAACAAAACATGAAACCTGTCGAAACATGTGGATGCAATTAAACAATATAAACAGTTATCTATATTTTTGTTGTCAACAATGCAAAATACGCATCATATGTGGGCATCAAGTTTCAACGCAGTTACTACACAAGGCTGGGGTTTTAACTCTCGATGTAAATTGCATAATAAACAGTGAAACTTTTGCTGTTTATCCTCTAAGGCAACAGACGAACAAAATTCAAGTCCAGATCGATGCAGGTCCCGCAGAAATTCCTTCAATTAACCATATCATCAACCTACCTGTCCCGGTTTTGAAACATAAACACGAGAATGAGATGATAATGGAGCAGAAGACATTATTGAGAGATCTTGGGAAACAAGTAGACCAAATGAAAGCTGCTACAACAGGAAATATCCTATCAGAACATGCAACATACCACGATATACACCAATACGTTATCATCTATCTATTGGCCGCAGTAGCAGCGATAGCAGGCGCAATATATACTTACCACCGACTTCGCAAACATTGCACGAGACAACAGAGACCTATGGGACTAACTATTCCTGATCCAGCGCCCCGAAGGAGGTCGACTGCAAGCATCATAGACAACGCTACATTTGACGTCACAAACGGCAGCAGTGCATTGCACTTATCGAGTGCACGCACACTCAACAAAGCTACGTTACCTATTGCGCGTAGTGATTTATCATTATAAGAATTTTTCGAATTTTCTGTCTACATTTTTATATTTTAATTATATTTTTTTACCTTTTGTGAGAGGGCAATATGTACGAGCTACGCCGTACATTGACCCCTACTAACACGTCATATTAACGCTGAAACGTTGCGATTATGTATGTCACCATTAATTGAACATTATTACATTATAACATATTATTTTTAGTAGCAATAAAACCTTTACCTTAATCGGTTGTTTACTCATTTCAACATAAACATAACAATAACAAAACAATCAACACTGTTGGGCATCATACCCCAACATGTTTCATTTCGGAATATGTGGGTTGCATTAGTATATTTTCTTCGGTATTCTATTTAAGTGTTATATTTTAGTATTATTTGTTCATCGGGAGCTAACTTTTCTTAGTTATGTACTCTCATTTCCAAACAACTATTTCTTAGTGTAATTTAACAATTGTTTGCTTCTTCTTTTAACATTTAATTTTTCAGCTCAATAACTTCTTCACATTCCAAAATTAATAGTAATATGCCGCCTATAAATCAAATAATGACGAGATTACAAAAAGAAAATAATCCGGCAAAGGAAGAACATAAAAACCCCATAACAAACAAACTTGCAAAGGATGAACACAAAAATCCTATAGTTCATAAACCTGCAAAGGTAGAACACAAAAATCCTGTAGAACCTACAAAAGTAGTTGTAAAAGAAGCACCGCTTGTCATACACCATCCAAGATTATCGATTGAAATTGACGTCACTAGTAATAAAAAAATTGTAAAAATGCCAGCCGATAAAATAGATACAAATGATAAAAGTAAATTAAATGTGGAAAATAATGATACAAATGAGGATTTACTTGGAAATAATCGACTATCAAGTCATCCAGTAGTTGAAAAAGGCGGAGGGACCAAAGAGACAGAGAGAGCTCTTGAACATAGAAGACTTCAAGACGATGATTACAGATCGCCTCTAGACGCTTTTGGAAGTACAACGTAAGTCATAAAACTTTAGGTGTATATGTAGTTTGGGCTTTTGCGGTACTAACACGGACTGCTTTTTTATTATCATCGTAACTAACTCTCGACTGATAGTGCATTTAAACTGGACGGATTTTACCTTTGCAAGGTGACCTCTCCAACATTATTGAATGAAACTTGATTTCCGTATTTTGTTAATATTAATTACTTGCCGATTTGCCATTTGGTTGTGCCATGTCTAACCGTTAGGCCAAGTCTAGCTTGGTGACTTGCCCACGTTACTTGGTAACATGAGATTCCAAATATACCATTACACTGAAAGATCGTTAGAGAATATTGAGTTATACCATTCTTAGCAATAAGGTTCATGATCAGAATCGGTATTTGCATGCAGCCCATTTTGACGATATTCCTGAGTTACATTTTACAACACCTGTGACCATATTACGCCTTTAGTATGCTTATAATAAAGGGCGAATCCGACAATAACTTACTTTAATTAATTAATTATGCCGTGTCGTGTTCCAAGGTTATTTTGATAAAGTGTACACATGTTATAACTTAAAATAGATGCAGATAATACTATAAGTACATGCACATATTAAATCATGTTGATTTGTGGTTACGTGAATTATGGTAGCATTCGTGTTCTGTTAGGTCATTAGGCGGGTACCGGTGTTTTGATGTAATAATAATCAATGTTGAATAGTTGAGATGTGGTGTGATGATATTTTGTCGGAATAGGAAGTAGTAGAACTGATGATAGTATTGGAACATTTGATAATTGTCAATGTTTGCCCGCAGTCTGCGAGACCTAGAGTTACAGTTTTCTTTCACATTTGAACCCATCACGTCTAATGAATTAAGCAAAATCACGATTTAGTAAGCGAACGTACACCTGTGACTAAGAACAATACTGATTTCGATGCGTAATAAAACAAGTCTGAATCATCCTTAACAAATGTGAGTGCCCTAAACTGGTATAACTATTATTATTTACTAGTTGATTGTTAAATAATCTTATACTTTTCAGTTGGGAGGGAGACCCGAACGCGATCCTATGCCCCTTTGAAGTAGGCGGAGACTGCAAGGATGCTGACTGCAAATACCTCCACACTAAATCCCGCTCAAAATGACATTACACATATACACGCACACACTACCCGCCTAGACACACACTAAGAACTGATCCCTTCCCGCCCCTCACATCCCCAAGACGGCAAAGGATTCTTCAACGATGTGTAAAGTATACATCTCTTTTTAGAAAACCTATTTATTTATGTATTAACTTAGTTTTTTTTTTCTTTAATAGTACAATTTAGCCAATGATGTGGCTCATTTATTAGTCTGTAATTATTATTAACAATTTTTCTTTTAAAAGGCCAAATATAGTAAGTCTAGTCATAATTTGAATACCTACTGTTTTGTTCCTATTGACTGGTATTAGTAAAGATATAAAAGAATATTTTCATTTCACCCGACTTATAGACTAATCAAGCCGTAGCTTTTTTCATTATTCGCAGTTTATTTCTGTTTCGGCAGTTAGTTAGGCACAAAAATAAATTCCATTTAAATCCATATCTCCTAAAACTAAAGGCTATAAATTCAATTATAGTCGAAGCTGGAAGAGTTTTTGTTTGGCATATGTAGGAGCTATTGGTTTTAATGGAAATAAATTAATGCACAGTGCTTTTTAGAATTGGGTAGTATGACTTGTAAGGGTACTTTACCCGTGATATAAGCTTTATTCTACGGCTTTTGGAAATAAGAAAAATAGTATCTTCACATAGCTTTAGTCAACTTGCAAGGTATGGGCAGATAAAAAAGAATTGCCATATTTCCAAAAGTATTACCATTTCTTTAATTTATTTTTAACACTAAAAAGAAGTGTGCATTTTTAAAAATTATAAAGAAAAAACACTAACGATTATTATGGTCACTGAAACGGTTTTAGTAGAATTAGTATGATGACTTTCTTTATTATTTTAATATCAGCTACTTTCATTTCTACGTATTACTTCGCATGTCTACCCTGCAGTATTCTCAGGTGATGGCACTCTTAGAATACGTTGTGTTCTCTGGCTCACATTAACATGGTGTAATGCAATTTTAGTTGGCGCTTGGACGTGTTTCTCCGTCGCATCGGCAAAGGCGGTAAGTTTCGAGTAACTTTATAATAGTGCATTTGTAGTGCTCTGGACTCAAATTCAACACGAGACGACGAAGCTCTGGTAAAGTGTTCTGTGTTACGTTAAATATATCAACTTTATATTATTTTTTACTATTATTGAACTTTAAAATATTGTACACATGTAAAAAGTTATTAATAAATGATAATTTTAAAATATTGTACACTTGATTTTTATTTCTACAAATGAAACCACCTTTAATCTTACAAATAGACATTTTATTCAGACATTGTAAAGAAAATAAAAAGTAAAATACCTCTCCACACAGATACATACACTTAGATAAAAATATGTACGTATATTTTTGGAATAAAATTCGATATACTTCATAAACCCTTGAACAGACGGAGGTCATTCTATTGAATGCCTACTAATAAGTATTTATATAACTAGTTATGTGACAGAATAACTGTGGGCACACGTGTAGGATAGTACAGGAGATAAGAATATACACATCATCTATTGGACAATGATATAGGTATTAAAATTTATTTTCAAAAATTAACATCTTATATATAAAATTCTATAAATTCATAAGATTTTGTTTGGTGTTTTAAAAGCTCAATATTTTTCCACCTCAAGAACAGTACGGACTGTTATAATTTATAAAGTTTAACAAGATAAATATCTACTATATTTTGTTGATATAATTTTACAATATGGTGGAAGTAAAGAGCCCACAGTTGAGACTGGACAGTATAGAAAGGCAGGGAGTGTAATACAAGTTAAGTCTTCATAAAGGGATTTACACTTATTTTATCCTGTCTGGGACAGATATTGGAACGTTCGCTCACATGACTTCTCGCCAGTTTATCATAGAGCGATAACAGCTAACAGATAAAAGTATCTACATAACTATTATATCCAGTGCTCCGTGTTGCGAAAATTCTCATATCATGTAAGTAGGTACAAATAGATTTCTAGTGACATTCAAGTAGGTAGGTAAAGGTAACTATTGCAAGAATCGAGACAGATAACTATGACGAATACATGAATATGAAGCTACAATCTTATCGAACATTAGACACATTTTGCATCTTTACGTAATAAAGTAGGTATGCAATTTTTTTGCTTTTCCCTTTTTCTATCTTTGGCTCAGTCACAGTATAAGTAGATAAGAAAGGGTTGCATGCTGTTAGTGAAATAACTACCTACAATAGTTGATACAGACAAGTAACACAGAAACGGTATTGCAGTGACGCCATAAAGGCTTGTACCAACACAAACGTGTCAATTGAAAAGGTGGTGAGTAAGTTATCAAGGTAGTAAAAAAATTATGCTGAATAGATTTATTTTTATAAAAACAACCAGCTCTCGCATCCTGCTGATCCCAGCTCCCAGATGGTGGGCGCGTTGGAGGTACTTTTCATTTAATGCGTGTAAACAAATACCACAGTTTATGCGACGTTATAAACTGGTCGTTCTTCGTACAGCTGCACTCCATCTAAATATAAAAACTTGCCTGACCTTGTGTAAACTGAGCAGAAGTCTGAACCGGGGGAAACTCAGATTTGAGCCGTTGTTTCCTAAATGGCTTCATGCTCTTCTTCATTCTCCTACCGTAAGAAGATATATTTTAACACATGTAAGCAAAAGGTCTGTATGACGTCACTGTCAACTAAGACAACAGTCAATATCTACAGAAGTAACTTTATTATTGTGTATGGTGTCGGATAAACTAGACGAGATGTGTCGGTGGTGTGGAGCGCGGGGTCTATCTGAGCGTGTGCCACATGGCGACGGCCTTGCGCGTCTCGTGCGCCATCTGCGCCCAGTGCCGGCCCTCGGCGCCCGCCTCCGCCGCGCCCACGCAGCACCACCCCACCACCAGCGCGCTGCCGCCGCCGCTCACCACGCACACCTGCGCATCTTCATATTAGCTCATATGGATTTTTAGCTAAATAGTTCAATTCACGGAGACTAGAATCATTGTGGCCTATCCTCCACCTGGAGTAGACAGACGGAGCATGCCAGATTTACCGGCTGAACTCACCATGGTAGGCCACATCGGTACCTGATAGTGGGATTCAGGAGCTCTTAGGAGGCCACGCCAAAGCCCACCATAGTCCACAGTGCTACGACTAATATGCTAAATGCATATCACGGGAAAGATTGCAGAGAGGTTCCCCCGCGTTACCCTCCTAAGCTTTAAGTACCTACCTCAATGGAAGCCTCTTGGAGGTTCGCAGACGGCAGACTGAATGATAGAGCCTCGTTCCACACAGGGCTGTTGATCTCTTTTCTGTTAGTCTTCTTCTTTTTCACACGTTTACCGTTCACCAGCAGATATACTTTTACATACACATCTGGAAAAGATAGTGAACAAAAAACTTACATCTAGAGTAAAATTCCTCTGTCAATACCTATACAGATTTTTGTAGTTTACTTAGGAAAGGTAGGTACAGGGTATAGAGTAGCCAACCGAATTCGTCCAAATTGAGGTACTATAAAGTCTTACATAGTTTCTTCAAAGAACTTGTGTGCATACCTACAAGGACACTTTTCGTGCTACGCAGAAACTTCGTAGCCACGTAAAGCGACACGTAGATTTAGCTACAACTACATTACCTAATGCGTAGCAAGAAGTCGACTTTCGTAGCTATAGCAGTTAGTGTAAGTTGCTCTACGTAGATACGCTACAAAGTCACCTTTCATAGCTGTTCTCCTTGTATTCACACTGCATTAAGTTACTAAGGAAATGCAGTGATAAGTCTATACCTAAAGCATCCTTCCCTTCCTGTGGTGGTAACAGATTCCTGGCCTTCAGCACGACGACGGTGAGTCGTTCAGCTGACGGCAGGTAAGACAGAGACAGCAATAGTTCTTGTAGCTCCTCCGGCGGGCGTCGTTCTCGGGACAGTTCGGCCCATACTTCGGCCCCACCAGCCACTTCCACACGGGATAGAGGCACCTTGGCGGACCCCATCACTTCGTTGCGAGAGAATCTGAAAGAATAATTTTAGAGATTTAGGTACTTAGATAGATAAAGTATTCTTTATTGTAAGTACACCAATTGCAAAGTACAAAGTGAAATACCCTAAAAACCTTAAAAGAGTAAGAGGTCGAACAGTAGTCATCTATGATAAGAAGCTTTTGAACTGGTTTCTGTGCTTTATTTATGCTTAGCACATGACCAGGTCTATTTTTAACTACGTATCTATGTATGTAAATCCAATCACAATGCCTTTTCGGAACTCTTTATCCAGCTGTGGCTAACGGTTCCTTAACTAAATCTGAGCTCGAAACCAGGTTACTATTGATCATTCAGGATATTTTCCCTCAGGGTCTCAAAGAACTTTCTTAATTTTAGCGACCAACAGTACCTTTTACTGGACGTGAAACAAAACATTACCTGTCATAATCAAACACTTGTAGCAGCAGCGTTTTGTCAGACAGCTCGTCATGTGACACGGGGAACTTGAAGTGCTGGTCGAAGAATGGATTAGCTTCGTTTCGATGCACCGGGGTCTGACGGACCCGTGTGTCTACTTCAGGCAGTAAGGTGACGCGCACGTAAGGGTCGTTGAAACCCCCCGCTTCGTAGCCTGCGAGGTCGTGGGCTGGAATTGTGAGGGTTAACTTTAATAGGGGTCCATGAAGATGCAAAATTTTGAGGGCACGGTTGGCGCAATGGCTAGGCGATTAGCTTTCTGTGCTTCGTGTCACGGGTTCCATATCTGCACGGAGAAAATATTTACATATATGGTCTACTGATAGTTGTTTCGGTTCTGGTTATGTGTGCATGTGACATGTATGTTTGTAAACTATAATCACGATACAGGAGAAAAATATGTGAGGGTCAAAGATAAAAAAAAAAAAACAAGTGATGTGGAGACCCGATACGCTATCTAAGTATTTATACATAGCCTATGTTAAGGTCTTTAAAAAAAAGTTTACTCTACTCTACAAAACATCTCAGTTTCTTCAAACAACTAGATGGAACTAACTGTATCTGGCTTCCTCGCGATTCCGTTACAGATACTTTAAACTAAACAAGCAGTTTCAGTTTACATAAGAGCTTTTCATACAAGTTATCTACAATAAGTATAGGCTTCACATAACTGTATATCTATACCTAATACCTGATACTCATCGAATCAAAGAAAGTCTTATGTAAAAATAAACACTTTATTTACATACTAGGGTTAGACCGAATACTCAGACATTGGTATGTCTGACTATTTCGATCCAAAGTGGAAAATATTGTTGAAACGATGTTGTAAATGCGATAATGATATTTCTATTTGTTTGTTTTCGTAGCATATACCTATTGTTTGTTACACTATTTTGGGAAAGACTTTATTTCGTGAGGTGGTTAAAAGCGGATCGTAGGTAAACAGATTTTTTACTCGCTTTGACGAGAAAAGCTTTGAGGAATTCTATGAAGCTCTCGGCATTTAAAAAAATACTTTTTATGTGTATTAGGATTCCGAGTATTCTGTTTTGTAGGTAAATATATGATGCCTCATATTCGCCCCTTTTCAACGTGCCGTTGAGTTTGAAACTTTTATATAATTCAACGAAACGAAACTGGTTACGGTACCTACGAATAATTTTTCAGCTTCTACTGCATTTTTTACGACTCGACCTTTACCAGGGCTCATGGCCTTACGTCAAATTAGAGGTGATCTTTTAAACAAATGCATTGGCATTCATTTATTTTAATTATACCGTAGTCGACCAAGGTCTTGAGAAAATATTGTTATAATCTAAATATTGACGACACGGTTGGCGCAGTGGCTAAGCGATTAGCTTTCTGCGCTACATGTCGCGGGTTCGATCCCCGCACGGAACAAATATTTGTATGATCTATAGATAGTTGTTTCGGGTCTGGTTGTTTGTGCATGTGACATGTATGTTTGTAAACTGTACCCACGATACAGGAGAAATCCTAGTGTGGGGCAATGTTTTTTAAAAATCAAATCACAATTCGTGATCGCAATTTTTAGTTCACAGTTTAACTATTAATTCAGGCGTTCCCTAGTCACATTTTTTATTGACACTCGCGTTATATAGTCAAGCAGGATCAATTAACAATAAAATTAGATAAGTATCAAAATATCCTCACCTTCAATAAGATGCACTTCTAAATCTGACCGATCAAAGTCATACTTCAAGCGCAGGTGGATCCTGCCGAGCGATGGGCCGGCCCCCTCCAGTTCTATGACTAGAGGAGCTTCTCTCTTCGTATACAGGTCTGGTTGGAGCGCCCCCAATGAGCTGATGGTAGCACTGGCACCAGGACTGAGAGGCCCGACCCCACTGCTGCTTTCTACTAGGGAGTTGCTGCGGTCTATCCGTCTGAAAGAAAAATAATACATTTTTTACGCTAGGGTTTTGTTGGTTGAATATATCTTTACGACGCGGTTTGTATTGGGAAAAGATAACGTACTGCTGTTTTAAGAAGTGCAACACAGGGGAATCGTTCCTTTCAAATGATTATATGCTTATATATTAAAACCATTATCAGAGAACGGAGAACTTCCATAGGTATCGTTATGCATGTTTAATGTTGGTATTGTTTTGTTATTAGAACATTAATGCTACTCTGATCGTTAAGCTTCGGAATCTCCATACGCAGAGTAGATAGCCAACTTATGTTGTAGGTATTCAGATTCATCTCAATGGAGAAATCTGCCATCGATAAATGTACTTGAGTGGCAATTGACACAGTTGGCGCAGTGGCTAAGTGATTAGCTTTCTGCGCTAGGTATCGCGTGTTCGATTCACGCACGGAACAAATATTTGTATGATCTACAGATAGTTCTTTCGGGTCTGGTGTGTGTATGTGACATGTATGTTTGTAAAGTGTACTCACTACACAAAAATACAAAGTGCAGAAACCATGTTTTAAAATGTTGCCCACTATTACCGATACGTAGAGATACTGGTTTCCAAAGTTCCAATGTTACTATGTTAGTGTGTATGTTATGGCCCCAGTCCAATACCAATATACCTATAGTAATTATCGTACTGAGGTAAAACATATATACAGGGAAAAACTAAGGTATTCCAATAGAAGCAACATCTCATAGATTAAAATCCAGGTAATATTAGATAATTAATTACTTAGTGTTCTGCTAAAATTGTAGCAGCGAAAGTCCTATTCAAATAAGTTTGGGCGAGATGCGATTACCAACAAACATATATAATACTAGCTGTGCCTGCGACTTCGTTCGTGTGGATGTCGGAACTTAACAATGTATTTTTTAGTGAGACCAAATGCATGCATGAATTTTTCTTAAATAAAAGAATTTTTCTAAAATAAAAGTAGCCTAAGTTACTCCTTATTACATCAGCTACCTGCCAATAAAAGTCCCGTCAAAATCGGTCCAGCCATTTCAGAGATTAGCCTATACAAACAGACAGACAGACAGACAAAAATTGTAAAAAATGTTATTTTGGTGTATGTACCGTATATATATTCATATGCATGTAGTAAAAAACGGTTATTTCAATATTACAAACAGACACTCTAATTTTATTTATATGTATAGATATAGACAGACTACCATTTTAAACTTAAAGTATCTCTATATTATTTTCATGTTCGTACTTTCATTACTCTATGCAATAAAGATGGCAGAAATCGAACATATTAAGTAACAATAAAATAGGTAAAATCTCTACAGTATAGGTAAACATTTCTTTGCTTCTGTTTGCATTGTTTTTGCTATTGCTCGCTAAACAAAGAAAAATATTGAGAATATGTATTGAGCGTGAAGTTTTGAGTCGGCCAAAGCGTTTTTGGGTTTTTCTTTATCAAACTTTTCAGTAGCAGCAAGGAGTCTGGAACTGTATCCGGTAGATGGCAATAGGCTCGTCCCCTATTACATGGAACTCAATAATCAATCGGCGAAATATGGGTGTACAATAGTACACGTTTGGAGCCTTTAGAGAATACAGTTTTGGTACTATGTTATGTAGAAAATGTACTCGTTGATATAAAATCCAATGAGTACAGATAACGCCATCCACGAAGAGGCGCCCCACTCTTCTTCCTAATCGCTTACAGTACTAGTGCAACCTTCCGCTAGTGTTTTAAGTTCTGTTGATACACACTAATAATCTACGAGTGCACAAGCACATTACGATGATCGCGTTACGGTCAGCTGGAAAGCCTCGGCCAAAAAATAGTGGGGCGCGTCTTCTTGGAGAGCACTATCTGTATAATTGAAGCAACGTTAATGGCAAACGGGTATTTCAATGCTAAGAGTTCTTAATTGCAATGTGTGCTTATTGCGAGAGACTGTATTAAGTAAAGGTAAGTATATCCTGGGGTACCCGTACTTATATAAAAATACACCCTCCTTCACTTAGATTAATTAATTCATAATTAGTGTGCGTAAGTATTTTACTGACAATTATTTATTTTTTGATTTGAACCCCTTTGTGTCGTGCGTCCTTTTCAATTATCCCTAATAACATAAACACAGTCTCACGCCTGAATTTCCCGAAGGGACGGCAGAGGTGATATATTATTCACCCACATTTCAACGATGCCGCTATTGACTTTGAGTCCCATGGAAGCGACCTAACTGCCATATATTGGCCACAATTCCAAACTCAGAGCTGCTAATGAGAATTTCGAGATAGAAAAACCATATTGCTCAATGCATTTGCATATAGAAAATCGCTTTGGTCGACACGAGAATCGAACCCAGGAACTCACGCTCAGCATTTGCAAACCACTAGACCAACGAGGCTGCTTAACTTCTCTATAGAGGTTCTTTAAAAAATATTGCTTTAACAAAACGCGACAGCCCTATGAATATTAGCGATAGCGGTACCCCTTGATTATTACACCGTATTCAATTACGAGCTTTATGAAGGAGCAATATAAAATAATATCTCCGTGCACGTTCACGTTATTGTAATCCAAATGTATAACTACGCATGTACATATCTACTGAAACATAGGTAACTAGGTCATTTCGTTCATACAGTTATATAGCGACGAGTGAACGGGAAAGTATATGGGCCTATCAATAATTCGTTGGTTAGCCCAGTAAGTGATAGACTATGGGGAGATATAGATGGGGTTTGAACCGTAAAGGTAAAAGTAGTAGCATAAAAAATGACCATTGAATACGGGTATCTCGTAAGTAACAAATACGCCTGCGCGAAGGATACTTCGGGAAACAAAAGCGTGATGCTTTGTGGACGCTGAGGTGTCTATTGCTATATAGGTACTACCTGGGCACAACTCCAAACGAAATGTTACTGAAAATTACCAACATAACAGAACATAGTATCACGCCTTGTATTCCTCGAAGGGTTAGGCAGAGGTGTACTATTGTATACCCACATTTCGCTGATGCCGTTATTGTGTCCCCTTTTAATAGGGGGTGTGTCTATTGCATTACCCGGGAATCGATCCTAGGCCGCTCAGCAGTCGCACTTGCGAACACTAGACTAGAATAACCCTATAAGTTTTCCCTATTCGGTAATCGAACCTCAGAGCGCTCCAACCAATTAGACCGTGTTAATGCCTGTATAGTTGGATTGTATCTATCTACAAATTATCTCAATCAAAATCCTTTAGTTTTAGAGGCCCGCCAACTATAGACCACCTGCGGTGAGTTTAACTGGTAAGATTCAGGTACACCTTTCCTACCTACGTTTGCCTCTGGCTACGGATAATCTATGGTGATACTGATCACGTAAAAAAAGGTGCGAGTAGTGTTCAAATTCTATATAAAAGCTTATACGAAATTAATATTATGTACCTATGCACGTGACAGAACAAACATAACAGTTCACTTAAAATGAGATACAGAGTGCTTACATCTAAATAGTATAATATTTGCCTCTAGTGCGTTGGCGACGTTATAGGGTACATATGTTACATGTTTCTTGAGCTTTGCTTTAAATATATATTTGCTTTATACTATCACACTTCTTTAATTCTTCTGGTAAATTTTTGAATAGTTGCTCTCCCTCAGCCAATATTGTTTTTTTTTCCGTAAAATTATGGTACAGTTATGTTCAAAGTAACATAAAAAAAGAATTATCTAAGAGATTGTAACAGTGTCGAAGGGGTAAACATTTTGCCAAAGTATGCAAAATAATAATCACAGTGCCAGCCATTACCGTTCAGCGAACGAACTTTCTCTCACACCCTCAACGCGAACGAAAAGCGATTAACAAATTCAATGTTTTTTTATTTACAGATTAGAGCGAAAAGGTTTTACGTATTCCCGGATCAACGGTGGTAACTAGGTCACATGGTGGTTATTCAAACATTTCTGAATCAAAATTCTCGTAGTTGAATCCGACAGGTATTTTAGCTGTTAGTTAGAGCTCTGCATATGACGCCTTTGTGTAGGTACCATCAACGTTACATAATTATAAAGTAAATTAGTATTGTTTATCCGGATTTGGTACTGAGACTGCCTCGTCGGTCTTGTGGTCCCAAACGCGAACATTGATCGTGGGATCTATTGAATTTCGGGTCGTACAAAGTGTTATTGAGGTTTTTTGTAAAGAAATCCTTGTAATGTGTATAATATCACTTTTGCAAGTAATTTTATGTTATTATAATAAATATAAAAATATCATAACACAGTCTATAAATACTTCGCTTAATGTACATCCTACCCTCTTATCTCATAAATTGGGTCAATCAATTTGAATCTAGTGATATTTACGTTTCTAGAATACAAGTATAATATTTTTTAACACAAGTATTATATGCAAATATTTATTTATTACTTGTAAGGTTTGCAGTATGTACAGATATACTTAGAAGCAAAATTGACGTACTTACATAAATAATTTATAACTATAACCTGTTCAAAAGGATAATTAAACGGCTTCATCTAAATGCCAATCAATTAATTGAGTTTGTTTGGGCATAATTAAAAAACTAAGTTATCAAAATTCCATATTTTAATTAACAGGCAAATCATTCAAAACTTTCAACGGCAAACATTTTTATTCAACTTTTGACGAGGTCGAGTGCCGGAATTTTCACTAATTAACTTTTACAGAATTCCTATTATGATTGTGCCACAATATCGATAAGGGTTAATGTTGTAGGCGTCCAATCAGGGCGGTCTGAGTGAATGGAGTGCTGCGTTCGGAGGGAAACTCAAATTGAATTTATCACAATTTATGTCAGACGGGACGAATCATGTTTATTCACAATGTTACGTAACATTTTTTGAACGAAATAGTATGAATTATATTTACTCAGTGAATAGCTTATGCTAATTTATTTTATTTCTGATTAGAATCCGGAAATTCATTATCATAATAGGAAATCTAACTAGCGTCTACTTTCTGGTTTACATAAGTAGTATATTTCTTGCGAATGGTCCTTAGATCCGGATTTTTTTAGGCCTTCATTCTTCCATGAAGGAGGCTTTATCTATAAATATTTATTACTTAATACAAAGAAACTGTTAGTTTAATACTAATAAACATTTTTTTTTGTGAAAGCCATTTTTTCAGGAGTAAATAAACTTCAAATACATAGTTCAATATTAAGATAACGTCAAAAGGTACAACCATCCAACTCGATGTTGGTGTCACTAGCAATCTTTTAAGAACAAAAATTGTTATCGTACCCCTGGTCACTTACTCGTAGTTATCCATTAATGTATTCATTAGCTCCGCCCATCTTTAGCTAGTAATAAGTTGATTTTCTCAGGCGATAAAAAGCAACTTTAATACACTTTGCAATTTCCTTTTATCTGGTGCAACGAAACTCTTTCACACTTCAGCGCAATGTAATCTACCTATTAAACTTGCGAAGTACTAAAGTTACTTAGATAGACTTTGTGAAGCTCGTAGCCATGTTTCGTAGACTTTGAGTGTTACGTAGCTATCTCGTAGCAAAATGCTACGAGATGGATAGATTCTCTTTGAACTCAAATCCGATGGATTCAACCGTTCAAGTTTAGAGTGACCGCTTTTGGCATGAGCATCGTGTATTCCTTTACACAGTCCTTATCCCTTAAATGCATGTTTTTTTATCCTACTATTTGTTACAGACAACCTTATTTTGTCTAAGTTTTTCGAACATCTGACTGAACAACCTAAAAAAATAGGCATTTGGGGCTATCATTACACTGAGAAAAACGTATTGGAAAACTGATATCTTTAAAAAAATTTACAGTTTACATAAATATCAGACACGCACACTCAGAATCATGTTTGCGCTGTTCGGGAATCGAACTCGCGATCTGTAGCGCAGAAAAACAATCACTTAATCTACCACCAACCGTGCTGTTAACACTTAGAAACTTGAGAAAAGGCTAGAAGGACAAGTTGCCTAGGTATTACCACAGATTAAATACTAGTTAGTCCGTAAGTATAAACACAACTGTAAACAAAGTATCGGCGAACATCTGCGGCGTTTGCCGTTAATCATGAGGGACGCAACGCCCGGCGACAGATGTGCCCGCACTTTATGAAATTGGTCTTAGAACAGATACGTTCGCATAATTATAGCCAGTATACTTTAAGGCTGAGTTCAGGCGATACGACTGTAAGCAGCTAATTGTAAACAAATTGAGATGGAACTTTGTTAGAGTAAATCTGATTGACAGCACGGTTGGCGTAGTGGTTGAGAGATCAACTGGTGCGTTACGTGTCGCGAGTTCGATTCCCGCACGGAACAAATATTTGTATGATCTACAGATAGTTGTTCCGGGTTTGGGTGTATGTCCATGTGAATATGTGTGTTTGTAAACGCACCCACGACACAGGAATTATTCTTAGAGAGGGGCAACGTTTCTTTAAAAAAAAAAAAACTAAAAAGATTTTGAGGTTGCTACTACATAACACAAACATTTAAATCCATTTGAATGCAGTAAGTTTTCATACTCAGAGTAAACTATTTGGACAGCTAAAAAAACTTAATTATATTCGGGTTATTTCAAAACCATAGACAGTGGGTATTTGGGTTTGGGAAAATCAGAAACTTAAGTTTATATCCGTAACCGCGTCATTGGTCTAGTGTTCGCAAAATAAAAAGTTCGATTCCCGGTTTGGACAAAGTCACATTCAGTTTTTTGTAACAAAAGGACAAGTCTGTCAAAAGGACAGAAGTTATTTAGAACTGTAAAATTAGTCTACGCAATTGTTTACAAAAAAATTGATGCGACTATGGCGACAAAATTCACGTTGATAACAAGTGGACTAATCTTCCATCTTTTTCTTTTGTTGTTTGTTAAAAAGAGACTTAGATACGTTTATTTTGGAAACAACAGATTCAACACCAATGTGTTACAATCAATTTTGAGCTTAGCTAACAACAACTAACGAACGTTGTTACATACTGAGTGATAATTCGATCAGAGTGCGCCTTCTGTTGATACGTGGTTTGTATAGCTGCTGAAAGCGTAATATTGGTGGTCGGTTTTCCATTATACGCTTAATTTAATTCTGGTCATTTGCTTATGCAAAGCTTGTATGTCACCCGAATAGATCACAGCCCTCTTATTGATGAACAACATTTGGACCGATATAATATGCTACCAGTCCTCGGTTTCTAAACGCCTAGTTAAATCTGATAATTCATAACATAACATAGAATCCCCTAAGGATTAGGCAGAGGTGTACTATTGTGCACCCATACTTCGCCGATGCCGTCATTGAGTCCCATAAAATAAGTAGCGAGCCTATTGCCATCTACCGGGCACAGTTCCGAACTCCGTGCTGCTGCTAAGAATTTTCATATAAAAAAACCCGATGACACTTTGCTCGAGCCGGAAATCGAAACCAGAACTGAACGCTCAGCATCCGCGTTTGCTACCTCTACACCAATGAGGCAGTCATCCGATAATTCAGTGATGTTTTGCCCAACATCAATTCAGCGATCAATCCCGTAAATAATTCAAGGTGCCCCACTTAAACTTAAAAATAATAGTCATTAAAATAAAAATTATAAAAAAATACCTAATAAAACAATTGGGTTTTGTTAGCTTCACAATCGTACTCTATGTAATAAAGTAAAATCTTAGGCACAGTATTAGTACCTACCTAATTTGGTTTGTCTCGCAAACGACTTGTCTCTAGCATTGAGCGATGATAGGAATGGGAAATAATTTCTTCACGAATCTACATTGTGAGTGGATTTGCGTTTGAAGGCGGGATATTTTACATATATTAGGGCAGGGCTCTGTGGAATTGATGGAGTAGATTTAAGTTCCCCCTTGTTTCACTATAATGGTAATTTTAGTAGTAGGTTCAGGCAGGTTGTATACGAGTGTATTTTTAGAGAATTCATCTCAGTATATTTCTCTGTTATTCTCTTTTTTATTTAGTGTTATCTGTGCGCATCCAGCATAAATCTTCTCTCCTCTTTCTCTCCTTCTTATTTTATATTGTCTTTATTCTCTTTCGGCTATCTTCAAAATAAGTCTTGTCTTGTATCTTGAAGCCTGACTTTTTCAACCTTACATTTTCGTTGCAAAATTACCAATGTCTTAAAGGGTTCAGCCTAGTTATCTCTTTGAGTTATTTGATTTGATTCCTATTATATAAGACAATGACAGCAAAATCAGTATTCTATTTTAAAACCTCACTTTATGATTAAAGCACTCCTAAGGTAATAAAAAATGTTAAACAAAATAGAGACAAAACAACTAAAAATTATTACTACTAAGAAATCTGTAAACTATAATAAAAGGTCTTTCTAAACTTGTAACTGCCGAACCCAAGTGCTGAACCTTTCTGTCTCAGGGGCAAAGGTTAAAGGTGAAGGTTTTACGTAGCACACATGCTTGAGTGATATTTTGCTAAATAATTGATGAACGAAGCGCTAACTCTGAATAACTGAGTCAATTTGAGATTACGTTCAGCATTCAGGACTCCCGCTCTGATTCAACTCCGTAAATAATTTAGGAAAATACTAATTATGGGCTTATTTATTCATTCCTTTGAGTTCAAACTCAAAGTTGTAGGTTGAATAAGTAATATTTTGTTACTATAGCAGCTATGCTTCATAACGGTGGCAATGAATCATTAATTCAGCTTGGCTTCTCGTAATCTACTGCAGAACATAAGCTTTTTCCAGGTTTGTACATAACACATGGTTATTGTGTGATCCATCTGCAATACTCGTACATTGCCAAACACAGTGAAAGAAACACATTTGCCAATTCGCGATCTCCACGCCTCAGCCCGAAAGGACTTGTCTACTCAACGCTCAATAAACTAAATCTAAATTATGCCTTAAAATATTTTGAAGACAAATGCTAGTTTACGTAAAAGTTAACCCCAAGGAGTATCCTATCTTATCTTACTAATCCTACTATCCTACTAATATTATACATGCGAAAGTTTGTGAGGATGGATGGATGGATGGATCTTTGTTACCCTTTCACGCCAGAACGGCTGAACGGATCTGGATGAAATTTGGCGAGGAGATAGATTATAGTCTGGAATAGCACATAGGCTACTTTTTATCCCGGAAAATGTACGAGTTCGTAAACCAAGCGGGCGAAGCCGCGGGCGGAAGCTAGTACAATCATATATTATATTGTATACGTTCTAAAAGACGGCACTTCTAACATTCTGTAATTACAATGCATATAGCAAAATAATAGCTTGAAGTGGTGGTGTGGTTTTCTCAAGACATTGGTGAAACCAAAGAAAGTGCTCGATTTGTATCCCACTCGATTCGAGACTTAAATTCTACAACGTAGGTATTAGACCCATGTCCTCACATAAGCCCTCTTAAGACCGGCTCTCTTTGAGGTTGCTGATAAATCCATGAAATACGACTCAAGTATACATTCATTTCATTAAGTAGTGATTTAATATTTTGAGTCTGTTCTTTAATACCTCTTTATGTTTATGGTGGCTTTTCCTTTTAGTGGTTTGCCTTTGATATTATTTCGTAATGCTTCAAAATAAGGGATATGCAGCTTTGGGCTCTTCAATAATTGCTCAGTTTCCGAGGAGCGATGAACGAGAGGCAATAGGTAGGTACTGTGCTCGTATTACGGCCACCATGACTGTCCTAGTTGCGGTCATCGTCTAAATTAATAATCTCTGTTGATGTGTTCGGTACGGATGCTAACAAAAGGAGACATTTTAATTGTTGAACTGTCGTTACAGTCAAGCTTTCGCTTCAACTTTTCAAGCGTGCTCAAAGAATTTAAAATATTGATAAAGCTAAGTATGGTTTAGATTTGTAGCTTTCTAACTTAATCAATACTTTACAATCTATTTAAAACTCTCTTCCCAATTCGTTAGCTGTCTTATTATGTTTTGATTTAGTTAAGTTTTTAAAGTTAGGTTCTTAAATTGACGTCAAGTTAAAACATTTAATAAGATTGTTACTTTAAACTTGGTAACTTTTTAGTAAAGCGACTTCATTGACCTAGTTAAAAGTTGCACCTGAAATTCATCGATATTCGATTATTTGATTTTGTTAACAAGTAAAAGCTAAAGTTACATTAAGTCATGAAATGGAAGGTCGAAATAAAACTGTTGTAAATTTTTTATGTTTGCCGGAGACATCTGGGAGTCGTTGGAGTGTGAAAAGGGCTGCTTTATCCAAATATAGAGCAACGATACCAAATTAAGAACTTAATAGATTCTTCTAAAGAAGAAAACTTACCTTGGCGGCATCAAAAGCGGTGAAAGACATCTTGGTGGTGGGTGCCTCGGGCTAGAAGGTGTTGGGGTGTCTGCCAGAGAAGCCAGGGAGCCATGCGCGAGCGGTGCTGCACGTACGTCGAGAGAGGCGGCGCGGAGGGGCGATGGGGAACGGGGGACTCCGGTTGCCGCTGCTTCGAGTGTTCGCCCATCGGGAGCGAATGTACGTATTGCTGGGGATGATCCGCGATGGCTCTGTAAAAGACATCTCTTTTAGTATCACACAATTAGTAATTTTCTAGTTCTAGCTCGAATAAGTACCTATATCGAAAATCAATATTTTAAACCATAAAAAGTTTCCTTAAAGTTTCCTTACACCGAATAAGTTTGACACGCCCCCTCCGTCTACTTGCTTATTCCTCTTATGTTTTATGTTTCGTAACTAATATTTCTTAACGTCATATTTTCTATTAAAACTCAACACAGCGTTGTCAACAAATGTGAGAATAAAAACTAAGATTAATATGATACGGGAATTGATGTTAATTTATCTTTGAATTGACTGGCGTAACGTTTTGAATCACTTGAGGTAAGGTTGCACTGGTCGTCGTCACAAACAAACTGTAGTATGATCACTTCGTTTTAAGGTAGTTTTGTATTCAATTACCCTCTTGTTTTATATATTCTCATTAAGCCCGTAACAGACTACGCTGACTGTGTCCGTATTGATAACTGACTTTACATATCTGATATGTTATTCTGCAACTAGTGTCTAAAAATGTATAAAAACTACGTGCGCAAACATTGAGTGAACTTGTCTTGTAAACGAGCACACACGTGCGTTTACATTACAAACACATATATTCACATACACAAACACCCAGACTAGAAACAACTACTTGAATTTCGTTTTGTTAGATATTATAGAGTCTGGATGTTTACATTTCGTTTTCCTTCCTTGAATTTATAAAAAGGAGATGCCTGCGAAGTAGTTAGAAATCTAACACACAGTAGTACCTAGGTACTGCGCTTATACCGATGAACACTATTGAAAGTACTGAAACAGAAAATGCCCGTGTGAGTTCTATCGGTAAGTTTTAAGAGTGGCGTTAAAAATACTTCACTCGGGCACCTCTAGAGTGCGCTCATGCGTACCGCGAGTGACTCCGTGACAAACGTCGCCTATATTATTCATGCGTTTCTCTTCACGTAAAAAGTTTAACACTTGTAGGTTGCCTTAGTCGTCTTTCTTTTCCTTCTGTCAGTAAAATTATAAAATACGAATATAGGGAACGAAGTCGGAACTAACAAGTTAGTTTTGTTTTAAAAATTTATTACGTGTATCTAAGTTTTAACTTGCTAACTGCGTAAGTGATCTAGTGGTCTTAAGTGTGACTGCTGAGTGAAGACTTAGGTTCGATTCACGAGTTTAGTATAGTGGGGTTTTCTTTATGGAAATCCTCAATAACAATTCGGGGTTGGTACTGTGTTCGGTATATGGAATTGTCTCGCTATTACTTGAGCCTCAATGACAGCATCGGCGAATTGTGGGTGTACAATAGTACACCACCCTACGGGGAATACGGGCGTGATGCTATGTTATGTATACGTTCTGTAGCAGAAAGTATTCCTTTGCATTAGCATTTCGAATAATGAAGCACTTAGACGCTAAGTACTTAAGTTAAGGAAATATTCTTCCGAAACCCGCTAATTGAATGTTGCCAAGCACGCTTTCTTCTCCCTCTTTCTCTTTCAGATCGTTTGGTGATACGGTATACCATATTTAGGTATAGTAAAAAAATAACATAGCACCCTGCCTGTATTTCCTTAAGCGTTAGGAAGAGCAGTACAGTACCTACTCGTACAATCAAAGTTCATGGATGCTATTATTAAGTTCCATGGAATCTTGGATGGATTAGAATTATGGAATATTATTAAGTTCAATGGAGCGAATCTATTGCTACTTATCGGGAACAATTTTAAACATCGACCTTCAAAAAAATAAAATCAGTAAACCCTAATAACAGCAAGCCCGACCTTAGAATCGAACTTTGGAACTCCCGCTCACAGTCACTCTTGCGACCATTCCAAAGAGGCAGTAAGGAAAATAATTATTATCACTGTGCATATTTTTTATACATGAATAATCGGCTTAAAGCTTATTTCAGCAGATGAGTCAAAAATATTGGTCTCTAATCTAAAATGCGTCCGCAATGATCCGGCAAGTCCCAAAACACTTGATTATTCATACATTTTTACGCTCAACTGCCGCCATTATATCGTACTTGGCTACGGTTTGTACCTTTGAGACCTATTCATACACGTATTTTCTACACTTTCTTACAGAATTTTACAGAACGTTGACATATTTCTTGTTTTGTGTTTAATATAGGCAGTTTAATGTGCCAGACGCCTTCATGATTTGTCACCCATGGAAGGTCTTTCTTTTTTAATTATTATGCCCTGTAACTGGCAATAGATTCACCCTATTACATGGGATTTAATGGCCATCAACTGACATGGTTCATCATCATCAGCCCACATTCGTCCACAACTGGACATAGGCCTCTCCCAGTAAGCGCCACTGAGCCCGGTCTTTGGCTTTCCGCATCTACTAACGTGGTTGTAGGTACAAAAATACACCTCTGCCTTACCTCTCATGGTATTCAGGCGTGATATTATGTGTATGTTTTTCATATCTGTAATTGTGAAATTTCGAATTGCAAATGTATCTGTGTTACATAGAAACATTGTACGCATTTGTTATCCTTGGTTTGTGCTTATTATTATTTTTAGTTAAAAAACTTAATGACATAACATATAATACAGTTCCAACAAAACATACGTAAGTGTCTACGCCCTTCACACTTGGGTATATGACCTCTTTAGCATAATGGAGGCTATACTATTTTATCCCTTTTGGTGAAATGGTGTGTAGTAGCTCGTATGTAGCAACGTCTCTGCCAAACTTTAATTATTGTAATAGCATTATTTTAATTTATTTTATTTTATTGTATAATGACAGATATGGGAGTTTTGTCCCCAAGCGAAAACACATAGGAAGCGGTCAAGGGCGGGCGAATTAGTTCTGTCCATAATATTATTATGTTTGACGTTAAAAAAGCACTAGTAGTGTTATAAATGAATCTTCAAAGTCAAAGTCAAATGGTTTTATGTCAACTGGGCCTTTGACAGGCGCATTTAAAACGTTATGATTCTAGTTGCGCGGTTCCAAAAGTGGGTTGGTCCTATGGAAAAGAGACCGGCAAGAAACTCCATGTATACTCTTTTCAGAAAACTGTTTTACAATCTTCTTCAATACACAATTATACAATTATACAATGTAAAAAACAATAAAAGTATCTAAAATACAGACAAATACAAAAAAATGCGTAATCACGGTAACTGTGTCGTAGGGTTTTGAATTTGAACTCTCTCATGCCTTAGATTAATTAGTCACCAATGTTGTAATCGACGCTGACTGCCCAGAGAGCCTAGCTATACTATGCTCTATAATAATATATACGTATTTCACTGCCCCAAAGTGGCATATATTGATCGGTTTCAATGAAAATTTATAGCAACCTTACTGTTACCATTACGTGACGGTACAAAAGTATTGCCGTCACTTAGATTTTATTATTACGCCTCGAGGTATTCCGAAGTGGTATAAAATACGGCTTTGAGACCGCAGATTGTGCTATAGGAAAGTGTTACTTAAGTACAAACGAAATAAGATATAAAACTGTTTGAAGATAAAATTTGGTACGGAAGATGCGGGTGTTATGGATTTAAATTGGGTGAACTGTATTTCCAGGAGACTTCAATAGACTGAGTCGATAATTTGTAAGTTTCACTCGTTTAAGTTAAAGTCAAATGGTTTATTATTCAACTTTTGGTCGACTAAGGAAATATTTCAGGAAGGGTTATGATCACGGGAAGCATAGGACGATTTCTTATATTACACTAGGATTTCGTCTGTATCGTTGATATATATATAGTTCAAACATACATTTCATATGCACACACAGCACACACAAACCCTGAACCACTATGTGTAGGTTATACATGTTTCGAAAGGGAATTGAAACCGCGACACGTAGCGCAGAAAACCAACCGCTCATTAGCTATATTATTTAAAACAAAATGAAAAAAGAACGTCACAATAGTAATTAGTTATATTTATAGACGATCGGCTTGTCAATCTGGCCACGACAACTACTATATTGATATAGAGTGATGATATGATATTAGAGTGAGAAAATCATCCACTTAGGCACTAATACTATCACTCTGTGATAGCTAATCGGATTGCCAGGCGTCGTGTTTATGCTATTATTCCCTCCGGCGTTATTCTGTGTAGCATTGCACACTAGATCGATGTTCGGCAATATCTGTTTACTGATTTGTCGTATTTAAGGATATTTCAAAGACACAGAGTGTTTATTTTTTTTGTTTATAGCGATATATCACGTAAAAATCTTAACCATTTGCAAATAAATTGTAAATATTGTTTATGTTTTTAGGTTAACTACTTTTTCTAAATAAAAATTGAATTTGATTTCTAGGGGATCATTACAGTGGAAATGAAGCGACAACTAACATAGCATTATGGCTGTATTTCCGAAAGGATTAGGCAGAGGTGTCCTATTGTAGACCCACATTTCGTTGATGCCGTTATCGAGTTGCATGTAAAACGAGGCAAACCGAAAGCCATCTAACGGGCACAATTCAAAACTCCAGTGCTACTATTGAGAAATTTCTAACAGAAAAAACCTAATAAACATTTTCCCGATCCGGGGATCGAACCTAGGACCTCACGGTCAGCAGTCGCGCTTACGAGCGCTAGACCAACGAGGCAGTCAAATGAAGAAAAATTAAATGAAGTAATATAACTTACTATATAATTTTTTAAGATATTTCTTGGAATTTTAACCGAGTTCGGCTTGTAATACGACTTTTCAATAGCCAAAGGTTTGGTGCCTTTACGAAAAACCCCAAAAACAAGTTAGCATCAATAGTTTTTGTATCGCGTGCAAACCATGATTGCTTTTCTTTTAATACTAGGTTAGACTTTATCTGTTATTACAATCGCGATAACTTGCCGTGAAGTCGTTGGTAAATTAGGCAGTCGTAAAAGAAATTGAACACTCTATTTTGGAACAAAATTACGTAGAATGGTAAAGGTGCAGACTAGATGGCGTGAATAGGGATTTCTTGCTGTTTGAATTCTACGTTTCAACCTTGATTTGCGTTGGGACGAATGTTTGTTTTGTGAATAAGTTGGACCCGTCCATTTTATTATATTGTAAATTAAGAAAGCGGTTTTTTTTTATCCAGTATTCCGGTAAATACCCATATTTCGCAGATGCTATTATTGAGCCACATGTAATAGGAGCCAGCCTATTGTCATCTACTGGGTATCATTTTGAACTTCTAGCAGCTATTTAGAACTTTCCTAAAAGACCAAGTTAATAACTCATAAAAAAAACACGATCACTAGAAAAAAAACCTAAAAATTTCTTGATCCGACTCAGTATTTAAGGTGCATTAAACTGATAACAAGGATTATTTTTTAACACAAAATCTATTTGTAAATCCGAGCTTCTTTGTGTAATGTGCGAGTGGCTCCACGATACTCAAGGGGTTTGTTTACACGCTAAGGGTTTACGAGGGACCGAGAATTGGAAGCCTCAAGCCAGTACGAGTGTGTTTACAGCTTTAGATAATTTCATTGATTCATTGTGAAGTAGAAGAACAATTCTATGGTATTTTATTTAAATAGTATGGAGTCTTGGAAATAAATTAGGAATTTAATACATTTTTTAAAGCTTGTGATGTTGCTTGTGGTGCCAGAGGGATAACTTGCAATCCGAAAGAGAGTAATAATAAATAACGCGGAACCACGACAATGATAAAAAGTAGATTTTAATAACTTTTAAGCTCACTGTTCCAGAGTGGTTAACAAATAGTTCTATGATTTCTATGATTTTACATATATCTACGCCTCTTAAGCATTAACGCGTAAACTATTGAATATTTTATAGGTACTTACGTATAACGTACATGATATTAGAGCGTAAATTATTATTTAATTCCAGAATTACTTCTATATAGGTGTACACCTGTGTATACCTGTGGTATAGATATATAATGTGACGTCTTATGGCCAGACAGAACACCTAGGTTATCATCAGAATTATAGGCAGATATGTATGTCATCTGAAACAGTCTTACGCTCGAGAGAATTTGTTACTTATTATCAGAGACAGAAAGAATAATATTCATTAGCACTACAATATATCTACTTCATAAACACTGCAGGGGTTGCCAACTGAAAATTAGCGCTGGGCGTCAAGCCTAGCATATATTATGCTGAGTTTTTACCTATATTTTATTTCATTGTGTGTAGGTATTTATTATTCTTTGTTTATTTTTTATAATGTTTATGCTGTCGATTACGCTTGTACGGAATAAATGCTTTTTCTTTCTTTAAAAAGTTATAGGGATGTGGATGATGGATATTTAACTATATAATAAACATATTGAAAGTAATGTTCTAGATTCGAAAGTAGAAGTTACTTTGGAAAATTAATGCATTAGGAAATTAGCATCACTTCGTAACAAGTAAAATAAAATATGACAATCATGTAGGTAAATAGGTAAAGACAAAAACTGTAGGTACATAGCCGCTCAATACATACCACACTGTTAAGTCTCTCGCCAAGACTAACTATGGTATGTCGTCACCGTGCTTAAAGCGTCACGTTAGTGACACGCTTGTTGACAAGACGTGTCGGTTTTCATAGAAATGCATGGACACACAAATGCATAGTTGGGCTATGATAATTAGTTTATATGTATGTACAGAGAGACTTATAGAGTTCGCCATGATTGTGTGTTTTTGACAAAATGACGAGAGAAGTTAGCTTTGGGTGGACTTTAAAGCTTAAACAGTTTTTAGGACAAAAATATTGATGGCTGTGACGTGTTCAGTATTTATTCATGTAAAGAATGTACATAGTAACATGCTGGTTGCTGATTTTTCAGTTCAATTCAATTCCTCTCATTAAATAATAACAGCCCTTTAAATTGCAACAAATAGTGGCCTATTTGTTGCAATTTAAAGAGCTGTTTATAAGGCTGTTAGTGGTACTGTCTAGTGTACCTAATTAATGTTAATTATTGTACTATTTCGTATCATAAATCATTGTATTGTATGTTACAATGTATACTAACTTTTTATGATTTATTCCCTGAAATCTCTTGTTCTGCTTTTAAACCGAGCACGTAAAATTGCTCTTCAAATGATTTAATGCAAAAATTCTTGGAACTACCTGGTTTTACAGTAGAATTTAATTATCCTAGATACAAAAAGGTAAAGTTTTTTCAACGAATTGAACTTTCTCCCGGTTAATATAAAATTAACGGTAAAAGGGGGCGAAATAATGAATGGAAGAGCTTTTTTGCAATCGGGATTTCTGCTGGCTGAGAATAACTCGTGAATTCGGAACTATCTACTGTTCGGAATACCAAATATCGAATCGATATATTTCCGATTCATTGCATTTTCATGAAATATGACTGTTTACTCTGACGTCGCTTTTGCTTATTTTTTTTTAAATTGAAACAATGTTTTTGATGCTAGTTATTTAACAAAGGAAACATTTTCTTTGACGCGGCTTTTTTCAGATACACATAAGACACTTTTTTTTCAAACATAAGCAAACTCAAGAACATGAGGAACGTATATATTTAAACGTAAATGTACCTATGTAGGAAAAAAACAAATGAAAAACGACGAAACCGGACCAAATCTATACATATAAATAAAATTGGAGTGTCTGTTTGTAATATTGAAATAACCGTTTTTTACTACATGCATATGAATATATATACGGGACATACACCAAAATAATATTTTTGTCTGTCTGTTTGTATAGGCTAAAATCTCTCTGGGCTCTCTGAAATGGCTGGACCGATTTCGACGGGACTTTTATTGGCAGGTAGCTGATGTAATAAGGAGTAACTTAGGCTACTTTTATTTTAGAAAAATTCTTTTATTTTAGAAAAAATAAGGTTAAGTGCATTTGGTCTCACTAAAAATACATTGTTAAGTTCCGACATCCACGCGAATGAAGTCGCGGGCACAGCTAGTATAACATAACGTGACTGAACATTTTATATTTAATTTATCAAAGTGCTATTTTGTTTAGAAAACACTGTAAATCAGTCGTCTGAAGTTCTGACAGACTGTACAATACACTAACAGAACTAAAACAGAACAATGTTTAGTATAGTTTTCACGGCGCCCCAGGGCCTCATCACTAATTCCAAATGTACCTGGCTTATTGAAATATGTACTGAATGTACTTGTATTAGCATAGGATATTGCATATTAATTATTTACAGGAATTAATAATGGTTTGTTTTTCAGACCGGGCAAAGAGTCATTGTGTTTCGTGTAAGTATTGAAGGGAGTTTTATATAGTTTTAGTAGCCAGAAAGGAAAAGGACTTCTAATAAATAATCCTATAATAAATAAATGCATTGTTTGATTTAGGCAATGGAAAAATATTGTACATGGAAGTTTCATCTGTAACATGTAGGTAGATTGAGATGTAGCAGATTTTTCTAGTAATCAGATTTGAAGAATACCTAGAATATAAAATATTAGTACAAAAACTGCGATAGGGGTGAACTTAAACTCAAGAAAAACATTTCTGTAATAATCATGTCACTAATAATAATTAATCATGAGGAGGCGAATTGGTCTGGGGGTGGGGGGGGGGGGGGATTATAAATTGAAATCATAATTTATATCAGTTAGAGGGTAGCTGCATCCATTCTTTTCACATCGCATTGCTACGTCAATGTAATGAATAATTAATGTAGTATCTTTTCTATTAATAGTTAGTTGCCTTGTTGAAACGATGGCGTTTTCCTGTATCGATATATTATGCTATTAATTACCTGTAGTACAAAAATATACCTTTATGTTTTATTTCGTAAGTACCTTTTAGTTTACCTACAGCTCAGACCATAATACTATGGTCAGAGGTAAATAGTGGCTATGGAATAAGCTCAGTGTATCAACCACTGAGTAAATTGAATTGGGAAACAGTATTTTAGAGCTGATTATAATTTGTGCGGCAGGCTGGTAGGTCACAGCCTCATATGTAATGTATTAGTATTATTAGATAATGAATAATGAGAATGATTTTGGCATAGTAGTATAAATGGCGGCTTAATTTAAAATATCCCACTCAGTTTTTGTTCCAAGCAGGAAAATTTGAGACAGAATAGAATAGAATCGAATTATTTCATCGTGTTCAAGTTTAAAACGTTAACAGGAATCTTGCACTATTCCTAAAAGTTTGTCCTATGAAGAAGAACCGGCAATAAAATCTCAAATCTCTTTTAACAATCTTGCTATACATATAGCCAGTGAATGCCAAAAGTGCTACTTGAAGGTGGTTTAAATATAAGGTGCCTCCGAAAAATCTAAGCTGCACTGTGGTATTAAACCTGTTCTCATATCTTCTAGGTTTTCGTACAAAAACGTAGGCCACATCTTCGCATCACGTGGCATAGTCGTCAAACGCAGTACCTACCTAAATAAATAAAAAAAAAATACCATAACACTGGTTTGCTTTAAGTGATGACTGATATCACTTATATGTCGAAGATGATCATAATATTTAAGTACTCACAGTAGCTCTCGAGGTGCCGCTATCCAGGCTGCTCTGCGAAGATATAGAAGGTGTTCTGGCTAGTCTTGCGTGGGGCAGGGAGCTGGCTGCCCGGCCTTCAGCTGGTAGCGGCTGCACGCGACATTGCTCTTTGGGTATCAGCATCTCCTGTCGAAAATATCAATACCTATAGTACGCTGAATGATTAGAAGAAATGCTGTGAATAACGGATGAGAGGTATAGATATATAGGGGAGATAGATAAAGCTTTGTTGTAATATTAAATAATAATTCAGTTCATTTCTGTCTCACTACTGCGCACAGGTCCCTTTTCAGAATGAGAAGAGAGGCTTTAGTCCACCACGCTAGACTAGTGCGGGTTGGCGGACTACACATATCATTAAGAACTTTATATAGCCTTGTAAAGTGGGTGAAGTATGAAAATTTCCTCAATATATTTTTCTTTCACTATTAACGCAACTGATTATTATATTCTGGTCCTAATGTACCCAATTTTAGGCTGTAATCCACTACGCAGACTCAATGCGTATTTAATGTCTTAAACAACTTTAATCTAATCATTTTAAGATTGAGAATTTACAATTACACTCTAAGGTATTATTGGTACATACATATATTGGATTGTCAATGTTACTGCTGTACAGTAACAAGAAATAATTGATATTTTACGAATTTTCAGTATATTACGAGTATACCTATGAAACATCTGAATAACAATATTATGTGAGGGATTTTTTAAAGTAATTTCTATCAATAGTTCTGCTTACGAATTCTTTAGTATAAGACTCAATTTATCGTCCATTTTATTTAATGTTTCGTCACAAAGTGTGTAACTGTAATTTAATATTTTCCTTTTAATAAAATATAGCAGAATGTTTCATTCATGTTTGTTTCTCAAAGGCAGA
Organism: Shargacucullia verbasci; assembly: GCA_947562105.1. NCBI lineage: Eukaryota > Metazoa > Arthropoda > Insecta > Lepidoptera > Noctuidae > Shargacucullia > Shargacucullia verbasci. The sequence goes on from OX387286.1 coordinate 10,556,713, forward strand.
ATAGAAATCTCCTTTGTCTGGATAAATAAAAATATAAGAGGCTTATGCAATATAATATTCTACTTGCAACATAATGTAAAGTCTATGAAATCCTCGACCTCCGGTGGAAAATCCTGGGGTTTCTTTCAACATTTTCTTATACCTACGCAATATCCTCACTTTATAACTTCGAAACGACCATTTTATGCTTTATTCCACATCATATTTATATTGAAGCTCGTTTTATCTTATGAGGTAAAATAAACTGCTTTATAAGATAGATTGCTCGACATTTTGAGCGTCTCTCAGTCCTAGATGCCTCATAATGGAATTTTAGAACAAAATGCTTCTGCCGAAGAAGCGGGTGCAAGTTCGTTGCCAAAAATATTATCGTCTTTTGCCATGAACTCGGTATGATTATCATCTGCCTAGCATTTTGTCAACTGCATTAGGGTCAGCTTCCAATCTAACCGCTTGCGACTGATGTATATTATACGAAGCGACTGTTTTTTGAACTCCGCCACCAAATTACTGGGAGACACTGACACTCTAAGGTTAGACTGGTTGTCAGACTTTCTGGGCTACTGACACCCGTAGCGACTGTCATAAGTCTTCATATCACAACTGAGACCAACTGCTTAACGTACATTCCGAGGCACGGAGGGTCTCGATATGTGAAAAATGGTCATCCGTCCAAGGACTGACCGCGTCAAGCGCTGCTTAACCTCGCAGATCGACCTATGACGGGGTAGCTCTGTAACTACGAGCCCCAATTCATGTATGATGTTTAATAGTACGGTCAACAATATCGGTTATTTCTAGTAAAGTAAAATATGTGTTAAAACACATTTGCCCCGGTTAACTATCAATTTAGCTGGGATGGCAGGCTGCTGATTGATTCGATGTATTCCTTCGTGACCGTTCTATCTAATTGAAAAATTCAGCAGCCTGGTGGAGTATGGCTATCCTTGTTGCGTTTACTACTTGGATGTCTGTTTTGAACATTGCGTCGAGATAGAGTCATCATTGTTATATTCTATGAAGTTGAAAAGCCGGAAACCTCAAAAGGATACCGAAATATCTAGAGTAGCAAATGCACTGTTAGCCAATCTAGCGATTTCTATTTGTAAGTATTCTTTCTTCCAAAGCTTTTAAAGGAGAAGACCGTATTATAAAAGAGTTAATTCTATTAATATTCTAACTTATGTATATTATAAAATTAATATTCTATTGATATACTAGCTTCCGCCCGCGGCTTTGTCCGCGTGGACTACAAACCCGGGCATTCAATAAAAATATATAAATATATTGAAGGTGACTTATCGGGATAAAAACTATCCTATCTCTTACGTCAGGCCAAACAATACACATTTATAAAATTTCATTAAAATCGGTTTAGCGGTTTCGGAGATTGGCGTAAACGAATATCGTGACACGAGATTTTTATTTATACAAAGATACTAGCTTCGCCCGCGTGGTTTACGAACCTGTACATTTTTCCGGCATAAAAAATTATCTCTATAATCTATCTCTGTGCCAAATTTCATCCAGATTCGTTCAATCGTTCTGGCGTGAAACAGTAACAAAGATCCATCCATCCATCCTCACAAACTTTCACATTTATAATATTAGTAGGAAGGATATTAATTAAAAAATAATTCTCTTAACCTTATCAATTATCATATTCAACCAATTCTATAATTACGATGCGATGTCATATTAAAGCCTTAATTTTATGCGTGGCTATGCATATATATCGTATATGTGTACGTTATTTGTATGTGTTTCAATTAAATAACACCCTTTGAATAATAAATAGGGATGAAATGACGACACGGTTGGCGCTGTGTGACGTCACAAATATTTGTGATAGTTGTTTCGGATTTGGTTGTGTTTCTAAGAAAGAAGAAAATAGGAACTTAAAATGTTAGGTCGGTGATATTTCGTTTACATCTGTTACGCTTCTATTTTGTATGGAGTCACAATATAACTGGGATTTAGTTTCGAAGAGTTCAAAGAACGTTACAAAGGGATTTTGATTAGCGTCAGTTTTGACTTACAGATCAATAAATTCTTCTGCAAATTGATTTTTGGAATTTTGGAAGGTATTTATTAATTTTGCTGGGCTTTGAACCTCTAAACTATACCTTGTTATATTGAATCACAATATCGCGGGTAAAACCAAAGTATCTGTCGATTTTAATGAACTTAAATAAAAGGAAGATAATAAGTAATCACAATTTCATTAATTATGCGTCATTATTGATCTTTAAACTATGTTAAAATACAACATTTCTTGTTATATCTATTGTTTAGACCCAATCATTGCCTTCCTAATTATCATTAGAACCTCAAAATTATGTAAATATAAATTAATATTCAAGTCATTATCAATGCATATATTAATATTGTATGTATAATTCCGAGTTAAAAAGAGTAACCGTGGAGTTTCTTGCCCGTTCTTCGTCTTTAGAAATCAACACTTTGGAACGTGGCAAATAGAGCCTGACTATTCATAAGTGCTTGAAAATGGTTTACATGAATAAAAATATATTTAAATTTGAATATAATGTTCCGTATCATAAGTACACATACAATATTTCAGCTTAATAAGTCAATGAGAAATTATATATAAACAGCAAGAAAAATAAAAGTAAAAAAACACTCTGGGTAGATATTGCCAACTACTTGTGAAAGCTTATGGCAAGGATTTTGAAGTAATTTTACGCAAACGAACCAACTGGCGGATCTCATGTAAATAATAAATGAAAGAAAGCAATTTCCCTACCCTTCAAAACTATGTCCATGGAATTTTATAATATTATTTCCTTAATATTATGTGACGACTGAACGGTACGAAGGGAGCAAGACAGAGACAAGTTATCAAACTCACTACTCACACATGCAGAAACAAAAGAATGTGCATCCATGTGAAATTCTTTTTTATGCCTGTTGCTTCATTTTGTTTTTGTTTCCCATCATTTATTGTCAGTGACGTAGGTATGAGATAGTGTTTATATTTCCTCTCCTACGGTGGATTACAAATGCAGTTTTAGCTGTCGATGATGGATGATAGCAAAATGGCTTATGCATCATAATTCTATCCTTTATTCTTTACCAAAGACATCGATAATTAACTAAATTCCTGATCCAAATGCAGCTGATTAATCGGAGTTTTATAGTGAAATAGCTTCCGCCCCTGGCTTCGCCTGCATTGATTACAAACCAGTGCATATTTTCGGGTTACACGTAGCGCCATCTAGCGTCCTAAAGCAATTGTGACTCTTTCCCACGGGAATTGTACTTTTTTTCTGAATGAAAGGTACCCTATGTCCTTTTCTGTACCCCTGCTAACGTATATGAAAAATTTCATGATGATCGGTTCAGTGGTTTAGGCGTGAAAAGGTAACAAATAAACAAACAGACTTACTTTTGCATTTATAATATTAGTTAGGAAGTTAGGATGATAGACAATTTCTCAAACGAACACAGAAAACTATTTGCATAATACCAGCTCGATATAGTACACCTTTTATTTACACTAACACCTATACGTGTGGATATAAACACAAAGTAAACAACTGTGAGCCGTATTCACGAACAGTATTCAATTATAAGGACCACAAAATAATGAAATAAACAGAAGGCCCAGAAAACAAGAACAAGTCGCTGCGTACCCACAAGTAAGTCCTGAGTTGGAAATATCATCATAGACAACAGACCTAAGAGAGTCTTTGCAAAGATACCCTCTACAAGTTGGGATTTACTGGGACTACTCGCACACAATGACCCACCTTTTATTATCCTTCACTCCGAGCCCTGTTACCTGCAAGCTGGAGAAGCTTATGGCTTGCTACTGAAAGTGCAGTTCATGTGTTTAAAGTTATGTAAAATTATAAAAAGTTGAAAATATCATCATGTAATTTCAGCGAATAACACGTAGTTAACAGAATAAAAACAAAATCTCGCGAATATTGAAACACGCGGTCTCAATATTCGCGTCGTAGTCGCAGAGATATTTCGGAAACGCATGTCATAACCGGTGTCCACTAAAATCACAATATATAGTAAATGACGAGAATAATACAAAAGGCGCCTTTCATTTTTAATTAATTTTTCACGTTGTTATTCGTTATCGTTGTTCGTTATCCCTGTTATTCGCATTGTATGGAAGTTGTACTTCTGTAGTTATCTGTGCGTAAGGACAGCCTGCTGCGAGCATCGTTGTGGCAGCCATATTGAAATTTTAGTGCCAACTCGAAATAGTGATTAAACCGAAGCACTTGTGCGTTATGGCTACTGTTACCCTTGTATGCTTTTGACCCTACGTATATAATTTCTGTTTGGCATTGTAGAATACATTTATGTTTTTACCAATAAATAAAGTGAATAAAAATGATATTTATTTTATACACAACTCGAGCGTCTGATCGGAATATAATTTTACATACATGCCTTCCATTTATTTGATTCCTGAAAATGCTTTTAATACGCAGTTATATTTTTTGTTTTGTATATTATTTTTTGTTTGTTTATATTAAGGTTAAATATTTAGTTATATACACTTTTCATACTAAGTAGATAATGTACCCCTTGACAGTATTCGCTGTTACTAAAACGGCATTCTTTATAACGCATATATAACAACACTTTCACTTTATCTAAGTATAGGCTACCTAAATAAATACAAAAATATGATCTACATTACAAAAGGAAAGATTTCATCTTTTGTTTCACTGGTAGAGAGTACCTCGTTATTTCCAACTCTTGAATTGTAAAAATAATAAGCTACGCGGTTCTCGGTTGTTTTTTCAACTATTGGATCGCCCGCGGATGCGCCCGTCAAAATATGTCCTACAAAATCGTTAACAGGCACTCAAGTACTCAGGGATTTCGAAATACGGACTCGAAATTGAAAATCTGGGCAATTGTTATTTCAGTATCGAAATATTCGATCCTTTAACCAATGGGATATGATTGTGTTTTATTAAAACTTTTATTTTGATAAAGAATTATATTGAAAGTGTACATGAAGATTAATAATAAAAAAAAACTATTCCAAATTCAAAGGTAGCTAAAAATATAAGATTTTTTCGTTTTATTATTGCAAACGATACTTTTGTCTTAAGTATGAATTAAATAATTAGGTCTCTAGAGTTGTCATAGCCGAAAGAATCATAAACACTTAAAAAATAAACAGAAGTAATATAGAATATTGTAAAAACAAAACAAAAAAAAGGAGTATGATCTCACATTGATATGTATAATTTTTGATTTCGGGATGAGAGTCAGAGATTATAGACGCTAAGATAATGCAAACTGTTCCGCTGCATGCGTGGCAGGAAGATCATCCAACTAGACACCGTCAACACCCCCACAAGCTAGCAACTAGCGCTACCGATTTTCTGCGCACAACGCACTGTTCTAGGTCACTTAGATTCGTTCTTTAGCTACTCGACGCCGCAACTAAGTCCTCTGTCCATCTGAGGACGTAAAACTACGAATCCCAGTAGGCCCCAAGATAGGAAGGACTTCATTTTGTATAAATATATAACAAAAAATCACGCCTGTGTTTCCCGAAGGGATAGGTAGAAGTGTATTATTGTACACTCACAATTCACCGATGCTGTTATTACGTCCCATATAATAGGGGGCGAGTCTACTGCCGTCTACCGGGCATAGTTCTAAACTTCGTGCTGCTACTGAGAATTTCTATACAGAAAAACGTAATAAAACTTTTTCCGAGAATCTAAACCCTGGACCTCCCGTACAGCAGTTGCGATTGCTGCCAAAGAGGGCTTTATATTTATGTATCAATGAACGCCTGTACACTACTGCGAGCGCATGTATTAATCTCATATCGTTGAAATATCATTGAAGCATGCTCGCTACTCAGGCGTATAAATTTTATTGGATTTTTCATCTATACTGCCTGAATATTTGCTTGGCATCTTTTTTGGCGATACGGTTCGCGCAGAGGCTACCAATTAGCTTTCAGCACTACGTGTTCCGGTTCGATTCCTGCACGGATCAATATTTGTTTGATCTACAAATAGTTGTTTCGGGTTTAGTTGTGTAAAACTGTATCTACAATACAAGAGAAATACTGGAGGGCGCAGCGTTATTTAAACAAACATCGTTCACATTGCGATGAAATTAATCTTTTATATTTTATCAAAATGTTATTTCGTGTTAGTTATAAAAGTGGATGGCTATTAAAATCGAAGCATTTAATCTCATCGTCAGCTTGCAAAATTGATAAATATTTAAATAAATGTCGTAAGCGACTTTCTTCGTTGTTGATTTTGTAACCAACGCTTATTAAGCTGGTTGTGACATTCGTTTTCAAAATAAAGCGGTCGCTGAAATAATGAAACAGAAATTCATTTCAGAACATTTTAATATGAATTTTAGCTTCCAATTTAAATTTTTAAGACGTTGGCTCTATAAAACATTCCTGTATTGTTATACATAGACACTTAACCTGGAATAGTTTTCTGTTGACCATATAAATATTTGTTCTGCGCGGGAATGGAACCCGCGATACGTAGTGCCACAGTCGATCGCTCAACCACTACGCCAACCGAGGCGTCAAAATTTCACATCAAAAAACCATTCAGTCAAAATTTACTTTATTGATATTAGTAGGTACTTGGAGAGTATCTACTTATACTACGAGGAAAAAAATATGCTGGAGAAAAATTGAGGGCAGGTAAATTACACCATATCACTTACATTAAGGCTGCCATGTGACTTGTCATCGCCAAAGCTGTCGGTAGAATTATGGCTCTGTCCGCTACTGGCACTGGAAGTCCTCTCCCTTGCGGCCCGGGCCCAAGACTCCAGCCTCTTCTGTGCGGCCCAGACTCCAGGCGGGCCTAACCCACTCATCGCGACTATTACGACTACACTGGTACCATCACTATTCACTTACGACTACGTAGGCCGTTTTAACACAGACTTTCAGACTTATTCTGGAATAATTACTGGTTATTTCGTTGTTGAGAATAGTTTTATTGTTGTTTTATAATTCTTTCTGGGGAAGTAGAAATGATTTGTGGTCTGAATTAATTTATATCGCAGTTTTTGACTATTTTATTAAATAAAAAATAAATCAAGCAAAAAAAATACATGATGTTAAAGTTAGCAGTCCCTTCATTTAAAAAAAGAATACCCTATTTACGAGCAATGTTTCTAAAAATGTACAGAATGTCCCAAAAACCTGTCTCCGTTGAAAAAGGGTCACCCTCACAAAAATGTGTAAAATACAGGAAAGAAATGTGTGGTACTATAAAACTCGAAAGAGTCTTCTTCCACAAATTATCGCGGTTAAGCCGAGCGAACAAAACGTCATGTTACAAAGATTATTACTTTAATTAAAAGCTATGACGAATAGCGTTTCGCGAAGTAGCCATATACAGTGCCGTATACAGTGTTCAGTCCGCAAACTACCCTCCAGCGCGCCAACCTGCTACTGAAGATAATTAATTGCAGTTATGAAGTAGCCTTTGATAATAAATTGACTTAAAAATGGAATGTTTACTGAACTAGAAAATACGTTCCAAATTAAATTTAAATATACTTGATAGTTCTAAGATATTCTAGAAATTTAAATTGTGAAACATAAACAGTTACGACATTCCTTTATTAAATTATTGGAGTTTACAATTATTTTATGTCTATTCGTTTTTTATTGCAGATATTTTTTTTTAAAGAAAGAAAAGCTTTTTTTATACAAGCTAATATTATGTATAATTGAATGAATAATTCAATATTGAATGAATAATGAATCAAGGTTACAGTTTGTAGCAAATATTTTTAATTTATATCGAGCCAGACAGCTTGCCGCTGGCGGTGGCGGGGTCGTAGACAGCCTTTGACTTGCGTGGGCGCTGGGGCAGTCACACTCGCAACACTACAGTTACATCTACCGAAGGTCAACTTAGTACACCGCCCGGTACGCAAACATACACCTTGAAAGAACGCAAATATCATTACAGCGCGACCTATCTGTGACTGCAGATGTTCTAAAGGATTTGTTGAACCGTAGTGACTTGTGAGAGTTTCTGATCTCGATTTTTTATATAGTGAGGCTTTTTAACTATTTTGTTTTATGGTCGTAGTAAAATTTACTATGTATCGTAGTAATTCAACGTATTTAAAGGTGGGTGTTTGTTTACTTCTGGGACTGTAATCAATGTTCTGCTCCGATTCATCGCGTTAGCAAAAAATCCATATTACATAGCGCCCTATAAATTATGCCAGCGTAAAACAACACCAAACGTTATATCGAAAGTTGATAAATAAATCCAAAGTTTTGATGGATTGGATGAACTGGTAGTAAATTAGAACTGTGAGATGGGTTTTGTAATTTGATTTATCTGTGTAATAAAACACGGTGAAGCTTAAATACGAAAGCTCATGTGACAGGCGCGCCTCGATACAATCCTTGTGAACTATATTGATTTCACATTGACATTTTGTGAACGTAGTACCTCCAACGTCTCGTGTAATTGCTTTTATTTACTTATTTAGTAAACGTTACAACCAAGGACATCAATCTACTCGGCCCCACGTCGGGCGCCAGAAATAGAATGAACGAGTATTCCATTTTCTTATCATTCATAGAACATAATTAAAGGCAATTTTCTAAGTAGAAGCGACTGGAAGATGTTTTCACGGAAACATCATAAATCCAATTACTCTGTGACAGCATTTTAATTACTTTTGCAAATGCGAGGAGTTTTATGTCTACATACGTAACAAGTAATACTAATATATTGCTACGCAGTAGAAATGCTATTTAAAAATAACATTAGAACTTTTAAATTTCGAACAAGCAGCTGGGACAATAAGATGTGTGAAAGAGGTTTGTTCAAACATGGGTAATACTCGTACGAACGACCATGATAAAAGTCGGGCCAAGATTATAGACTAACTGTTGCGCTTTACCATCCCTTGGGATATCGCGGAGATTGCGTATTCATTTAAATATCTGAATTGGTAATGTTGTGATAACGCTTTAAGTATGTATGAGTTCCCAGTTATGGTTTAAAAGATTAATTTGTTGGTAATCGAGTTAATTTTAAATATTATTCTTTTGTTTTCAATTTGGAATTAAGTCGTTTAAAATTTCACAAATTTCTTTGAAATATTGGGATGATAAATATATTACATATTTTTCTCGTTTTAGTTTTCTTCTAATTAACTAGGTACTAGTTATTAAGATAACGCCGTAGTTCACAGAGCAGCATGCATTGACACTCTGAGTGAATATGTTAATTTCTATAAATATGTAAATAGAGCCTGCGCATCGCCACCGAACACTAAGAAATTTTCAAATTACCTCTAGAATTTATATTAACAAACATTTAATTTAGTTATAAAATATTTTCACGATTTTACCGAGTTATTTTTATTTAAAATGTTAAAAAACAACAATTTTTACGACAAAAACACGCATCACACAAAGTTAGAAAAGCGAATTAAAATAAAATATAACTACTTTCGACACCTAAAACAAATTTGAGCACTGTGCAAGTGAGGCGAAGAAAACACAGACTTTTTTTAAACGCGTATAACTAATTAGAGGTGTGCTATACAGTCTGTTGTCACAATACTAGGGTTGTCGGGGAGCGGTCGGCGCGGCTGACGGCTCGCGCACACTGCCTCCGCCCGGGCTGGTGTTGCCAGCCCTCCCCCACATCACAGTAACGCCGCGTAATAGTTTCAAATGTACCCACCCGTGTAATCGGGGTTTCAGGTCAGTGCGGATGTGCAGGATTTAGTTTAATTGTCAGTCATTAGGTGGACGTAAATGAGCGGAATTATTCATTGGCATGTAGGTTAGTATCTGTGTATGTGAGTGTTTTTGCTGCTTTGTAGATGATGGGTGCTTCTTTTTAAGTTGAACAGCTATTTCATCATTATGTTTCCCATCTATAGTCAGAATAGTACTATTAGAAGAGAATTATACGAGATCCACTTTCAATTTAAGGACTAAAGCCAGTCGGCAACGCAGCAGGGTCTGATCTGGTGACATTTTCGGTTTTTTGATAGACTAGTGCCCTTAATGGCAGCTAAAAACTGAATAGATCTCAGTGACGTTAAAATTTGCAGACGCTGGTCGTAAAAACGATATAACCATGTAATGAAATCATATTATGAGTTTGGGTTCATAAACAGAACAAAACCTGAAGACATGACGTACCAATTCTTCAACACACTTACGTGTAAGGGAAGTAAATTGATTCCCCAATTATCGGGTATTTTCTTGAGTGTGGCAACACATGGCAGAACATAAATTTCGGTCGCATCACGTTCCGAATGGCTATGTATAGGTAGATATGGTGACTTAAGTAAGTGAAATTAAGTTGTCGCGTAACTGTCCCATTGCGAATCATGATCAAAAAATGTACTCTGAACACAAAAAACGTGTTCTTTTATGTTCTTCCATCTCTGCCTATCCTCTTCTTTATCTTGATAACAATCCCTGATCGAAACTCCCATCTTTCGGGAAATGATATTTTACTGGCAACACAGGGCGGTGGCGCATTTCAGCCGCGTCACCTTCTCGAGGCGCGAGCAACAGGTAAGAGTCATATCATATGCTGAACGATCACTGCTGGATGCAGGTTGCATGCATGATCACCATACCCATTCCTTATGTCAGCATGATGTCCGAATACAAGGACTGTAACGGGGAACTGTGCAGTTGCACTCAGAGATTCTCATTCCTTGTACCCTAATATAAACTGTTGTCTTAATATCGGGTAAATGATCACAAATCTTTAGAACGAACAACTAATAATTGTTTTATGGAAATCATAGCACTTGAACACCAATCAATAGCCATCATCGATTTTGGACTAGTTTAAATAAGTTATGGAGTTATAACAAGCTTAAAGCGTATAATAGGAATATCTACTTTTAAAATTACAGTAATGTCCTCCTGACCGAATTTCGGTCACGGCGGCCAATCTCACTGGAGATTAGTCAACTACGCAAGCGATATCATAGAGCACAAGTCTGTGCAAACACAGGTGCACTCTCTATGCTTTCACCCTCATAGACCGATGGAATGGTAATCCGACACGACCGGAAAGTGATCAGGCGCAGGACCAACGGCTTAACGCGAATTTCGAGGCAGGGAACAAAATAAAAACAAAAAAATACAATACATATACGAGTATATTGTCTTTGTTAAATATTTGGGAAATAACAAAACTTTTTGCACAGAATTTGCACATAGCTTATTTCGTATGATAGTGTGATATATAAAGCAGGCTTCCGATATTCAAATTAACTACCAAAAAGAAAGAGACAGAACGAAAGGGGAGGTTTTGGGTTCGATTCCCAAGCTGGGCTGGGACCTGGAGGTTAGAATTCTCACCGGCTTTATGTAATTCAATCCAACAAAAAATAAAAACCTTATTAAAACAATTCGTGATACAATGAAACTCTATCAAGTGCTGTGAGAGAATGAAAACCGTAAAGGAGTTTAGTTTAAGTTAAACTGGCCGTAAAAGTAATATTTGTTTAAGAGATGGGGTGGTCCTTTTACCCGCGGAGCATTTCACCTCAGGCTCCTTTTGCTCGACTTGAAATGCGTTTTATTGGTTTTCGTTATTATAGTAGTGTATATTTAACACCTTTATATATGTATACCATTCTTCTGTACATGTGTATGTCACTGAACTCCTCCTAAACGGCTGGACCAATTGTGATGAAATTTTTTGTGTGTTTAAGTTGTGGATGGTTTAGATTCACAATTAGACGCGGTAGGTGGCGCAGCGATCAAGTTTTACGTTCGGGCAGGACAACATCTGTCGGGTCCACTAGTATAATATAACAACTCTGACTGTTTATAGGTTAAACTGGTTTACATGCATAAAAATTGATTGCCTCATTAGTGTAGCGCAGCGGCCGCAAGGGTGACTACTGAGCGTGAGGTCCCGAGTTCAATTCCCAGGTCGGGCAGTGTTATTGGGATTTTACCATCATATTATCACGCTTATTTCCCGATGTGTTAAGTAGAGGTGTAATATTGTGCGCCCATATTCATTTTATTACTAACTTCCATCCGCGTAGTTTACGAACCCGTACATTTTTCCGGGATAAAAAGACTATGTGCTATTACAGACTATAATCTATCTCTGTGCCAAATTTCATCCAGATCTTTCAGCCGTTCTGGCGTGATTGAGAAACAAATATCCATCCATCCATTCATCCTCACAAACTTTCACATTTATAATATTAGTAGGATTCAATAACCGTACAATAAAACGATACATTCTATATATTTAGGCGGAAAATGTAATTTCCAACCACACAATGTATCCGGAAGGCATATTGAATATTCCACAAAATGGCGAACTTATAACAAATACAAGCGGATTGATAAATTGTAAATGATTGTGATTGATTCGTAACAAACTTTCGAACTGGGTGAAGCTGATGTTTTATTCAGTAATATGGGGTAACGACTAATTTCCGGTTCAGATTTGTGTACATAATAGTTTATAACTACTTATACAGGGTGTCCCGTAAATAATGGATCAAACGTAAGGCAATGATTGCTCGCCTGATTATCTACAACTAACTTGGTTTTTTTTTATTTTGAGATTTGTTTTTTTTATATTTTTTATATCACTTCTTTAAGAAGTAAAGCGATTTTAATCAAATTGTTATTTTACTACATGGTCAAAGTAATTAGTGATATTTTACATTATTTATTTAAAAATATTAATATTTGTAGGAACAACATAAAAAATACTGAAGTTAGGTAGAAAAATCAGAAGAATTAATTTCGGCAACCCTACTGTTTAAAAACAAAACAAACCAAATTAGTTGTAGATAATCAGGCGAGCAGTAGTTGCCTTACATTTGATCCATTATTTACGGGACGCCCTGTATAAAGCTATACGCCTGTATTCCCCGAAGGGTTAGACAGAGATGTACTTGCTCACATTTCACCGATGTCATTAAGTCCCATCTACAGAACACAATTCCACTCCATGCTGCTACTGAGAATGTTCTAAAAGAAAACTTCAGTAACACTTCGTCCGATCCGAGATTTGAACTTAATACCTCACGCTCAACAGCCAAGCTAGCGATCACTAAAATAATGAAGCAGTATTCAAAGGCACCTAACTACTACATATATTGGTGCCCCGAAATATTGAATGAGAGTTTTCACGACTGTCTAACATAAACCGCCGTGTTTCTCGGTATAAAATAACAAAGGATCACGCCTCTATCCCCCAAAGGGAGAGGCAGAGGTGTACTATTGTACACCCACATTTCGCCGATTTCGTTATTAAGTCTCATGTGACAGGAGGCGAGCCTATTGCCATCTATCAGGCACAGTTCCAGACTCCGTGCTGCTGAGAATTTTTTGAGAGAAGACCGGCAGCCTAATTACGTAAATAAGCGAAAGCAACACGACAGCCACGCGACAGCAATATCACTGTCAGCCAATACATTATATGACACAAAAATGACGTTTGACAGAAGTCATCGCGCGATCTACGCCTGTCGTTACATCGGTAATTAGGCTGCCGGGAATCCAAGACCTCACGCTTAGCATTCACGCTTGCGACCACTAGATCTATGACGCAGTCTGTATAACATTATTCCTATATAATGAATAAGAAAACCATTGACACCCATGAGTAGAAAGAGAGATAGAGAAAAGAGTGTGAAAAGCTAACACGATCAAATTAAACTAGCATACACAGTTTAACACTCGGTTGCAGTCCATAGAAACGTTGCGACATTGTGGCTTGCGTCTAATTAATGGGATACCTCTAGTAAAAAGATGTCCCATAAATCTTAATAGGTACTAGAACATTACCACTGTCACTGAATAAAGGATGGCACTGAAAACTTAATGACAAAGGTTGTTTTCATAAATTAACCATCATGAGAAACAAGACATTCGTGCTATTAAAGTTTCGAAAGCAGTTATTTATAGAGTCGTAAGTTCAAGGCCAAAAACCGGTATTCTTAAGGATGTTTCAAGAATTAATAAGACTTTTTTGAGACATTGTCCCTTTTTACTATTTATTAATAGTCCGTAATGTCCCACTGCAGGGCAAAGGCCTCTCCTTCGACTTCTCTCTATCAAGCGCTAATTCGGGCTAATCTTTCCTAAAGGACTCAAGTTCATCCCGCAATCTCCGTCTGGGTCTGCTGCGATGTCGCCTGCCATTCAGAAGAACCCACTGGGTCATGAGTTTGCCCCTTACTATGTTATTCCTGTATTGTTGATGCGTTTAACAACACTTTTGTTTTCAAATATCTAGAAGCCAAAAATATTTGCTGCACGCGACAATCGCACCCACGACAGGTAGCGTTAAAGTCGATTGCTCAACCAGTACACCAGGCATTATTAAAGTTTGAAGACTTGTTTAGGTTTTCATCTTTAGACCATAACTCAGAAGCGTAGATTGCCTCATTGGTTTAGTGGTCCCATGTTCGACTGCTGAGCGTGAGGTCCTGGGTTCGGTTCCCGGGTCGGATAATGTAATTGGGTTTATCACGGAGTTTGCAACTGTGCCCGGTAGATGGCAATAGGCTCGCCCCCTATTAAATAGATCTCAATAACGCCGAAGGTCTACTATTGTACCCCACATTTCGCCGATATGAGACTATCTTGGATCCAAAAATTAATGCAGAAGCTTTCTCGAGCTAAATCTTCATCATATTAATAGCTTAGCAACGCTATATCTCAACGAAAGAGATCAAATTCACCTTTCTAATAAGGAATGCTTAATTCAGCTGAGTCGGTAAAGGGAATAGTTAATTAAGAAACGTCCAAGTCCGTCTTCGGAGAATAAGGGGACTTAATGTATTTAAGTCGTATCGAATACTGATACAGCGCAATGCCAGTGGCGGGACTGATTATAGACGGTGAGGCTACGATTTCGATTACTTGAGAAGGCTTAATTAACAAATGATTTTTGGGGGGAGCTTTATTAGTCCGTTTGCCTAAAATGATGAAGACTGAATTCCCCCCTCACGAATGTAAGTAGTCTATTAGACTATTGCGATGAACATTCGTGAGGGAAGCTTAAATTGAGCCGAAGTTTAAAGCGGAAGCTTAAATTAAAAAAAACACATACACCAAAATCAAATCATCATATATGATTGAAATCAGCTATGATTTTTACGACGAGGTGCAATAATCGTTAATTACCTAGTTGCCAACAATACAATCAATATTTTAGTTTTCACATCACTAGTCATCGTCTGGGGAGCACGAAACACGAATTATTTCTAGTGTATTTGTCCACTACGGAGCGAAAGGCATCTTAAATTATTTACTACTGTTTGTACATAAAAAAAGAACAGAAAGATCACTCCACTCTACAATGCGCGATAGAAAGAAAGTCCACACGTAGATAAACGAATTACGTTTCACTAAAAGTAAGTACGGTTCGTTTGAGTTTACGAATTAGTTAGAATTCCTTCGGTTAGGTTTAATTTACGCCACGAGGTACTTTCAACCATATATCTCGAGCGAACTCGCAAGAAATTCGCACGAAGAAAGTTACTTAACTAAGACGGTTGGACGATAAGTTAGACTTGTGCCTTATGCCTTTTCTGTGTTGTTATCGCAAAATGAAACTTCTATACCCATCTGCTAAATGGTTCGTACCAATTGTTCTCGGCGAGTGAACTCCAATGTAGCGTCACGTGGCGTCGATAAGACTGTATAATCGGCTCCTTTCTAAAAGAATACTTGATTTATTGTATAATATTGTCGTACCAGATTAATCAAGAGTTAAAAAGCAGGCGAGGGTTAATTATTACACGTCAGTTAGAACGATAGGGTCACTACTAGGCACGGTCCGAAACAATTTTGGATCGAAATGGAAGGTACAGTCGCTACATAGTTGCATGTTATCCAGCACAAGTTAAGTGGCAATCATCCTCATCCCTCGCTGTAAGTGAAGTGGATATCACCTGGGTGTTGAGCCACCAGTGTACATATATGTACACGGGTAATATAAATTGTAAAAACCTCATTACTTTTCGAGGTTGCAAATTTCTAGTGTCAGTTGTTTTTAAATAAATTTTCTATATTTTGGGCTAAATATATTTAATATTTGACGATGAATCCAGCTATATCTTCTTAAAATCCAATATTTATTAACACGTCACATATTTATTACTACACATAACACAAGAAAGGAGGAGATCTTTGCCCCGGCGTCAGACTGACCAAGTTGATAAAACGAAAGACTTCAATGACGGTGTCCAATGATTACGTACCTAGATAAATTCTACATTTGCATATTATTTAGCTATTAAACATAATTATAGTGGCTTCCCTAGTTGGTGCAGTATGCTGTGAGTGTTTGACTTGACTTTCAAGCGAGTGGGGCTAGTGCAAACTTTCAAAATTACTCGCAGCTCTCAAACTGTGGCCTAACATGTTTATGAAGCCAACACATGTTTGAATACATGCTCACGCTGTCGCAAACATGTTTGGAAAACAGACAGTTTGTTGACAGATCAGATGTTGAGTTGGAAATAACGAAAACCGATTCTGAAACTAAGTGTAGTGGTTAAGAGTATCGTTTAGCTGCTGGTTTCTGACAAAACGGCCTTGAATGAAATATGCGCAAAATAGGTGTTTCGGCGTTAACGTTACTTACATCGAAATCTTAACGAGTTAGTTTGTCTGTATCGTTTTTTCAGATTATAAACAAGGTCGACACGTTTTCTTTTTTTCAAAATGTTGATTAATTTAATAATTATCACGAGATAAGTATAAGGAAGATTTTTAATTAAAAAACGCATTTCCCTGGTTAATTATTTCTCAATTTACAAACAATATCAAAAAAAACAAAAACGTGACAACCTAGTTTTTACTCGTGTCTATAACATATAAACAAATCAGCCAAATCAGTTCATGTTCAGTGGGGTAAAAACGTTAACGCTGAACTATAGTCTTAAGCGATTAGTTTTTTGGGTTAAGCCTTCAATTCTTGCACGGGACAAATATTTTTATAACCTATTAGTTCTGTGGTTGTGTGTGCAGGTGAAATATAAAATCCAAGTATGAAGCAACAGTTTCTTCAAAGAATAGAAAAAGAAGAAAAAAAATGTCTAGCGTAAGGCGCAAGTTCACCGACAGATATACAGATTGAATTAAGGAAAGATTATTATGTGTTCAACGTGATAAGTACCGGGCGTAATGAAGTGTGATTAACGGATTACTGATATCAAGAATATTACAGATGTCTCTAATTAAACCTCTTGGAAATATTTACCTAGATTCAGTACATAAATTGTTCATATTTGCAGTCTTGGTAGAAGTGGGGTAGTTTTCTACTGATTGATCATTAGAGAAGATTTGAATCGCTGTACTTAAGCGATAAGGCTGCCGATGTATTATACTCGTACTAAATAGATAGAAATCACACCTATTTTAAAATTTCTATAGGTATATGATACTAAAGTCTGGTATTTTCGATAAAATACAGATTGGGCTTCCGAAAACCTGGAAGACTCTATTAAAAAAAAAAAAGAAATTTAATACATCGGTTGTACCTGATAGATTGAAAGGTCTTTGTAAGCCTGATAGCCACGAAAAGAGGCATAGCACGGTTGGCAGTTGAGCGACCGACTGCCGTACTACTTGTCGTGGGCTCGATTCCCGCACGGTAGAAATATTTGTATGACTTGTTGTTTCGGGTCTGGCTGTTTGAAAATGGGAATTGTACAAAGCGTGAGAGAACCTTAAAAAAAAACAAAAACAACGTTTGAAATATAAATAATCATGACAGTGGACCGTAGAGGTCACACGTGGCACACGAGTTCAAAAGTTTGTTTCGATTTTTAAAATGTTGAATGACTGGCGTTTCGTCAAAAACCACACGTGTTGGTATAATTGTTTAGAATACATGTATGTACATAAGTTATGTACTGATACGATTGTGTATACTTACAAAATGGCACTTTATTTTTACCAGGATAAAGTCCAAATTCTTGCTATTTTTAAGGGGGTGCTATTTTTAATGTAGGGCTCTCGCTGTGACTCCCTTTTGTGACGTTGGTATATATTACTAGACTTTTCCTTATTATTTTATAAAACAAAGTTGTTTCCTGGTATTAATCATATCTGCCTACAAAAGGTGAAATTCTATCGAACTCGTCTCTTACATTAATAATAATTAGTTGTCAAAATCAATTTGATATTTCAATGTGAGTGAGGAAGGCCGGCAAAAATTTTTTTTACTCTTGTTGGTCAAAACAAATATGGAAATCCGCGAAAAGTTATTACTACTATCTACTATATTCTAAAAACTACTATGGCCCTAAAAACACCAGAGAGGGGCTCGTAGCTACATAGATAGCCGCGCAGATCTGTCGATCTGCGAGGCTAAGCAGCGCTTGGCGCGACCAGGGATGGATGGGTGACCAATTTTCACATATCGAGTCTCGTGTCTCGGAAAGTACGTTAAGCAGTTAGTCCCGGGTGTTATACGAAGACCTATGAAAGTCATTACGGGTGTCAGTAGCCCAAAAAGTCTGACAACCAGTCTAACCTTAGAGTAACAGTGTCTCCCAGTTACTGGGTGGCGGAGGTCAGAAGCCAGTCAATCCGTGTAAAATACTGATATTCAGCCGCAACCGGTGAGATTGGAAGCCGACCCCAATGTAGTTGGCAAAAGGCTAGGCAGATGATGATCGTCCTAGAAAACACCACTGATGGATAATAAGGACTAATTTTCAAAAATCGTTTACATACCTTTTACATTGGGCGAGGATGGCCAAATAATTTATATTTAGTATTTCTAGATTGATGAGCTTAAAAAACAACAACACCGTACGCACTTCGTACTATCTCGAACAACACTAAGGCTCTATAACTCACGAGCGTACGGACAAACACACAAATGAGTGTATATGTATGTTACAATCGAGCCTTTGTTGACTAACCCTCCCCTGCTGTGTGCAAGCACATTACGCAGTACTCACTGTTTGAATTCTCTTCACCCCCGAGACGTTTGGACTTGAATCTTTCGAATTTTGGATAATGTTTGTTGAAACATTTGTTGGTTTGGTGTTTCGAGCTGCTTTTCATCTAGTGGTCGCAAGCGCAAGGTTCTAGGTTTGGTTCCCGGGTCAAGCAAAGTGTTATTAGGTTTTTCTTCAAGAAAATTCTCAGAACAGAGTCTGGAACTGTGCCCGGTAGATGGCAATAGACTCGGCCCCTTTTACATTTGACTAAATAACAGCATCGGCGAAATGTGGGTGACCAATAGTACACTTCAACCTAAAAGTGGAAGAAAGTAGTTTTAGGATTAATTAGTCATTTTATTTGTTACTTAGCCGTCTTATGAAAGAAAATAGGAAGTATTTATTATTACCCTAACGTTTTCACAATTGACTGGAGTCAATTTTAAGATAAATTCGCAAAATAAACCCTTTGAACTTTTAGAAACTAAAAAAGTTTCAAGTCCCATTTGAAACATCAGGAAAAAAAAGCAAGATTTCGACCTAAAACTTTCATTCTTCACGCGTTTAATTTATCACTTTTGATTTTATAGCTTTCATTTTTATTAATAAACTACGTAATGCTAGTAAACTAACAAAATATTAAAGTACCTAACGTTTAGTAGCTAGCCAGACTTGTATACAAGTTTATTTTAGACCATTTTCCATTACAAAAGGACATGTTATTTCAAGTCGGCGGCCATTATAAATGGTTGTACACATGTTTTTGACAGGCAACTGGCGAGGCAGGTTAACTAACCAACGTGTCACAAACTACACGAAAATGTAATTACATCTCGCAGGTTTTGTTGACACTTAACAGTAAGTAATTTTGATAGCCTTTTGAGTTTTAGACTTACAGGTTAAAAAATGATGATGATTGTTGCAGATTAAGCAGTCAGTCCTGAATAGTACAACACCAAGTCTTAGGGTATATTACCAGTACCAGTTATAAGTAGTAGTCATTTCATGTAAATTACTGGTATTTAGATGCATCTAGTTATAATGGAGAAAGGTTAGGAAAAAGGATGGTTAAGTCCTACAATGCTTGAGGACCAAAGTCTACAACCAGTTTGTCCTGGCTGTTATGACATGCGGTGCCGAAACGAGAGCTGACTATTGAGCATAAGCAGCACAAATTTCAAAGTCACTCAATAAGTTATGGAGCTAGTTTGGATTTGCTGGTGGCTTGGAGTTTCTTTAAAGGATAAGATTTCTGATGAGAGCATTTGGAAAAAGCTGAAGTTATAATAGTTGGTAGGAATGCCTCATTTGTCTAGTGGTCGCAAGCGCAACTGCAGAGCGTGAGGTCCTGGGTTCGATTCCCGAGTCGGGGAAAGTGTTATCGAGTTTTTCTGTATGTAAATTCTCAGTAGCAGCATGGAGTCTGGAACTGTGCACAGTACATAGCAATAGGCTCAACACCTACTCCATGAAACTCAATAACGGCGTCAGCGAAAGTGGGTGTACAATAGTACACCTCTGCCTTCTCTCTGGGGAATACAGCCGTGATGCTATATTATGTAAGTAATAATAAAATAGTTGTATTTTCTAATAGATTGGTTCCTTATTTTGACTGAAGACTGTACTGATGAAGATCTGATCTTTCAGAATATCGGTATTCCCTAGTGCTTTAGCATTTAAGTTTCAGATAAACGACGACAGTCGCTGTGTGGCGAGGCCGAGAAACCGTCTGCATCTTAGTTGAGGTTCTCAAGTGAAGATTCACTGAACTGCAAAGTACAATGAATCACTAAGAATGCATGCTACGCCACTAATCAGTACCACATGATTGTGTACTGTGGCTGTAGATAGGTACTAAACAAATGATAGAGCTTCGCACGCTGATTGATTTTTATATGGCATCGGTGATACGACGCCGTAATTGGATCTGCTCAGTATCACGCAACGAGAAGATGCTGAAGCCTATAGAAGGTTCGCATTATAATATCATAATGATTTTATCGATATAATCTTAATAATATTATAAAAAAATTGACTTTTTATGAGGAACTGACTCATCGATCTAATAGTCCGAACGTGGGTGTCAAAAGCCTGATAAATAGTATCTACTTAAACACAGTATCAGCGAAATGTTGGTATACAATAGAAGATATTTCTGCCTAACCCTTCGGGTTATATAGTGCGTGTACGGTTCACGTACATACGTCAGGCAGTAAACGCAGCAACCTAATTTTGTATCGTACTTATAACAACGTTTCATATAATTTTAAGTTTAGTTGCCAATCAGCAGCAATGAGCAGTGATAGCCTAGTGGTTGAACGCTTGCCTTCCATGCAGGAAGATCTGAGTTCAAACCCGGCCCGCACCTCTGACTTTTTGGAATCATATGCGGATCAGAATTTGATTATCTCTTGCGTTTACGGTGAAGAGAAAACATCTTGAGGAAACCTGCACACCTGAGAGGGCTCAATAAAGTTCTTGACGGTGTGTGTAGTCCGCCAACCCGCACCGGGCCAGCGTGGTGGACTAAGGCCTAACCCTTCTCATTCTGAGAGGAGACCCTTGCCCAGCAGTGGGAGAGTAATGGGTTAAATATATTTATTATTGACAAATCACCTACTTACCCGAACACCGCGGATTAGCATCTAAAAAAAAAAAACTTACCCTAACACCGCGGATTAGCATCTAAAAAAAAAAAACAATCTAACTTATTTGTGACAGGTACATCTAATAAACTTTAGTGTTACAAAATCTGTGTGTGTTTACGTCAACTTACCTCACTCAAACCTCTAACTTATATTGCAAGTGTAACGTGCCTACTGCTGACTCTTATAGTGCGATTGTAACCACGTCTGCACTTTAGAGCGCGGGTTCTATACGCAGGTCAGACTAAGTACGTATATATTCAAGTATCTCACTCGGATCTTTCTCTGTCATACAATCGACGATTGTGGGAATAAGGAAACTTATATCTCGAAAACTACACTTACCATCTAGTTTTTTAACCATATTTTGTGTGCACTGACGCACCGTTGACGCAAGTGATAATCGTTGGGCTGAATACGTACGTTTCCCAGACAGAAAACAGTACTTAACGCGAAAAATGCTGTTATGTTTATTACAGATTATTTCCACGTATTTGCAGGGAAGGCTTAATAATTTAGCTTTGCACCTTTTCAATTTCCTGTGACAATACAATCAGCCTGCGGCTCGCCGGGCACTTCCGCGCGGCTCGTAACAAAGCACCTAATTAATACGAGTATTACTTAAGCTACCAAAATGCGAAAAGCGAGCACCTGCGGGTTGGCTGGAGATTTATGTTATTGTTCTCTTGTATAATAAAAAAGTACTCCTAAAACACCGTTGTGTACTTCTATATTAATGCAATTTTTGGTCTTTATGTACGCGATAGTCATAGTAGACGTTATTTTTATGAGAAAGAAAAAATAAACAAATAAATTTTAGATGATTTTTGCACGTCCGGATTTGCTCACCCATCAAAGATGTTTTTATCGCTTTTTTATTCATGCATAAACTGTGTATGTGATGAAGCAAGATACTATAATACCCTTTTACTGATAAAAGATGTGAGCGGTAGGTTCAATAAGTTTTAATATATGATAAAAGAATACAGAATATATCAAAGATTAGACGATTTTCTATAGACCTAAATAAGCATTGTAGTATATTCCAGCTTTCTGTTTTTGTATTTGTATCAATTAATGTAATATGCAATTATATGCAATATTTTATATAAATTAATGTAATATGCAATGCATTTTAAATTTTACATAATACATATTTGATACATCCTTAAACTCAAATACTTTTTTACAAACGTAGTAATTACGACATCACCGTAATTTCTCAATCATTATTCTCAGCGAAACTGAAATTAAGAATCTCAGGTACCAGGAGAATATAAGTGTGAAGAGTTTGGAGACTATTGCGATTGTATTTAGATATTTGGTGCCTGTTGAACGAGGCAACAAGTGCTGCATCGATCAGTGACGTAAGCAGCGCCGCGCCCCCGCGCCTCCGCGACGCTGAGCCCCGCCACCGCTTCGCTCGACGAGCCCCAAAACTGATTTATAGGACTATCTGTTATGCGTGTATTGCGATTATCCCTTACTTAGTAAATACTTTCTTTGAAGGTACCTGACGTAAGGCTCGAAGGTTTGGGTTGTAAAGACAAGTACGATTTCATTTGCCCTCGTGCTACAGTTGAAATAATGTAACTTTTTTACGCAACGAGCTGAGTAAATGTTTCACACGGTATAAAAATGTTTATACAATTTAAGAGTAATCAACAGAACCCCGTCATTTCAAATTTTATTTTATTTTTTCCTTTGAACATTGACGAATATTGAACGGAGAAATTAGCAGAATTGACATCGACCACACTTTCTGTCAATTTTTATGCAACTTGTGTGGTATAAATATTTTTATAGATAGACCTTATCCATGTCTGACAAACTTTGTCCATGAATATTATAAAAGGTGATTAAGGGATTACGTAGGGAGGATGGGCAGCGTGATCCTCTTGTGCATTGCATTGTTCGCATATATAGGAATTATTATAATACTCCCACTGTTTACTATGTTGTACTAAGAGGATCGTACAGCAGAGAATGTTAACGAACTGTTTTGATATTCATAATGACTTCTGATTTCACATAATACAATTTGAAAATCAATCTCAGTTGTTCGTTGGTCTAGGCAGACGCTAGCGCGGCTTCTTAGCGTGTGATTCTGGGTCCGATCCTCGGGTCGGGCACAGAGTTCCTTATTTTATGAGAAAATTGTAATTAGGATCCCGGAGTTTTGAACTGTGCCAGTAGATGGAGATAGATTCGCCCCCTTTTACATGGAACCTAATAATGGCATCGACAAAACGTGGTTGTACAATAGTAGAGTCACGTTTGGTGTTTGGATGGCTATCATATCTGACAATATGTATAATTAAATGATGGTAAGTAAGCCAGATTGGTAGAATAATGCCTTAACTCTCTGAGAATTCATTCAATCATTCTCATAAGACTATTCAAGATTCTTTTGAGAATGAGAATTATTATTATGAAGGAGAACTTATTGTGTGACTGCGGTGGGGTCGAAACGATGACGACCCCATAGACTCACTAAGAAGAAGAATGAGAATTATTCATCATGATTAAATAGTAAAATGTATTATAATATTTTTAATTATAACTACGAGTAGGTTTTAATCATAAAAGCGTAGGAATACCAACTTCTTCAACGCTTTGCATCTGAGATTTACTACGTAAACGATAATTTTAACCACTTTCCACGCATAGAATTAATAAAATCTCTTTAAACGTTGCCCTACACTAGCAGTAATTCCTGTATCGTGGATGCGTTTAAAAACACAAATATTCGCATGGATATACACCCAAACTCGGAACAACTCTGTCTCTGCAGGTCATACAAATATTTGTTCCGTGTGGTATTCGAAGCCACGACTCGTAGCGCAGCAGTCGATCTCTCAACCACTGTGCCAACCATGTTGTCAAATATCTTGTGGGAAATTGAAAGGGAGCAAAGTTTAAAAATTTTCAGTATTATTTTAATAGTCGTTTTGCTTGTACTGCCGCTCTTTTGATCAGAAATTAATGTAATGTAATTATACATATATGTAATGTATAAGTGAAGAAAGAAAAATAGTTTATTTGAATCCCTATGAAACCTACATCCACAAGAAAGAATTTGGGAAGATAAATAAGAGTATTGAATCAAAATCTTAAAATTGGTCCTTTTATACATTTATAATTTTCACTATTTTCCTTATAGGATGAAAATAGGCTAACATATTCCAAGAAAGTGTAAAAACACATTTAGGTACAAAAAAGAGGTATTCGTTTTACATAAAATAAGTACGTTCATAAGAATAAAAGACTTCAAAGTCTTACTTCGAAGGAGATAGCAAAATATTATAAAACTTGAGCTCTATTTTGGGAAAGCTTCTTTAAAATTATATGATTGCTTCTAAAAGCTCAAACGACTGAGTTCGACGCTAATATTTGTTTTAATGCGCAATTCATTATAATATGCAAAGCAAAATAACTACGTTGAATTATATCTTTACATTTATTATAACATAATTAAAGTTATGTAGCCATGATCAAAGGACCATTCGGTCAACTTCTATCATTGGTATATCGTAATTCGTAGGCGATGTAGCTGTCGCGTAGAGGGCTACGGCTACGTCGTAGACCCTCAACCCGTTAATAAACAATACTTAATATTTTATTAAAACATAAGATTCGTTAGATTTTTTTAAAAAATTATGAAAATTAATCATTTTTACATCTTGGATATAATTAAAAACAAGGGCAGATTATGCATCTTTAATATTAATGTAGTTATTTACGGGATTTACACAGAGCGACTTTCGTACCGCGTAACCTTCCCATTAGGAAATAGGAAGATATTTTTACAACAGTAACTTATTTTTTCAAAGTAACTTTATAACGACGTGATCGTGACGTTTTCGACTATAAGGACCATAACGGATTTATTAAAATGCAATATTCTGCACATATTGAAATATGCAAAACGCGAGCAACGAATCTCACCCATATTGGCGAAGTTAATTAAAAATCGCTTGGATAACGTTTTGTAGGTCAAGTGCAACAGCGGCATACATAGGTACCTTGTTCTATGTATGGACGAACCAATAGGTAAAACATAAAACGCTCTAATCTCTACTCAACAAATGTGATTATGAATTTCATGTTCTAGATCTTAAGGTTGAATTTCTGTTGAGGATATGTTGTATAGGTAAAATTTCAGATGTATAGCTCCTAAGTTATCATCGTTTCGTAGTAGATCCCCATTAAAAGGGCCCTAACATAATTGAGAGTGCTTTTAACGAAAATTGAGTCGTAATAGAATTATTACGATAATTTATTTTTAGCTCCAAGAGTATTTAGATGAGTACCGATCATATTTATCACAAAAAGGATGTATGTTTTGGGGGAAATGGGTATTTGTTGAACATTTATATGATATGCTTACGAATTATACGCAGCGTAATATTATGATTATTATATTTAATTATATTTAAACTACCTCGGTGGTCTAGTGGTCGCAAGCACGATTGCTGAGCGCGAGATCCTGGATTCGACTCCCGGGGCGTGTTTTTCTGTATATAAATTCCCAGTAAAAACCCGGAATTAGGATTTGTGCCCGGTTGGAGGCAACAGCCAGCATATTATATGGGACTTAATAATAGCATCGGTGAGTTGTGGGTGTACAATAGTACACATCTGCCGATTCCTCCGGGGATACAGTTATCAGATTGATCGACACTTTTCAGATGAAAACACACTAGAAACCAATTCTAATTTATTGTAAACCATTTAAAATTCACTTCGGTACGTATACTGCCACCTATCGGGACTTTCCAGCAACGCTTTGGACTTTACGGTTCAAGGTGAAACTGGTTTTCAGCGAAGGGATGACGAAAGCTTTGTACCTATTTAGTTTACAGGGAACACCGTAAGATGGAGCTTTTTGAGACTAAAACAGCTTTTAAAATAAGTTCAGTTAGAAGTGCAAGAGGTCGGTATAGTATAATTTTAATACGATATCGAATACCTACTTTGGAAAATTTTTATCAAATAAGACAAGACAATATTTTGTAATTTGTTCACACCAACATAGCAAAATCTATTATAGTATAAATGGTACAGTACTTTCAAAGTCTCAACCTTGACTTTTTCATGAATTTTATTTCCACTGACTATATGACTCTTGTTCAAGTTCAATATCAGTTTAATGTTTTTTACCAGCCCGATATATAAATACTAAGTAGTTCTGAATCATGTGCCAGTGAAGAATCAACTGTCCAATTTGTCACTGTTTCCTATTAATGTATACATGTTGTCATAATATTTTCCATCACAGTGGAAGGCTTTGGATTATCATAATGGTTAACGGTAGATTATATAGGTACAAAAACGTAGTTTTGGCTGATTTCTCACACACGCGTAACTCGTAGTACAGCAAGGTGTACTATAAAATTAGACAAACGTTTTCTTGGCCTCCACTCTGCAAAGCACTTCAGAATCACAGTCATCATTGGAAAGAAAAAGGGTCTTCAACCTTCTTTCGGTTGGTTTCGCTATATATATATATATATATATACTTATTTTAAGCTTGTCCCACACTACGATTATTTATTGTTACTATCTTGACAGGAACAAATCTCACAAGTACCATCTTCCAAGCAACATCACATACACCTAGACGAGTAACTGCTTTATCTGTAGGATCCCGCAATTCGTAGCGCGGAAAGCGCATCACTTAGCCACTGCGCATTCGTGAAATCATAATACATATTATTATAACAGCAGGCACAAAGACGCAGTTCGGTCTTTTTTTACGACGCCTATGAGTGGAAAGCATGGCTTATGGCGTTGTTGGCCAAATAGTAATTCCAAATGACAAAAAAAGTAGACCAATATTTATTTAGGTGATTGGATATTTGTTATTTTTGGTCAAGAGTTGAACAATGGATATAGAAAACAAATAAAGGTCAGAAAATAAAATGGGAAATTGATTAGAGAGATACTAGAATGAAGATAAAATGGTATCGTCACGTGTCTCCTATATTTCACAACCGTGTGACCGAGTTGTGGAGTTGACAACTGACTACCAGATGACTTTGTTATACGTAGTGGCTTGTATTTTAAAACATTTTACGGCTGGCTTGTTACCAGTGTAGTATCTAGTAACCCTGTATAAAACATTGAAACTGGCTCATTATTTTGCTGGTCCTTAGTGCCAAATATTGGATGTACTTTTCGTAATTTATTAAAAAAGATAACATATCATCACACCTGTATCCTCCGAAGGGTTAGGCTGAGGTGTACTATTGTACATACACTGTTGTAATGTTTTCATTTCACATGTAATGTTTTCATTCATATTTTCTTATGACCCGCCCTGGCTTCAATTTACTAATGAAAAAAATGAGATTAAGATTTTCATAAAAAAATATCATCCAAATTTCCGACTACACCGGTGGATTTTCCAAAAAAGATCAGCCAAAAAGATCGGTAAGGCTGTTTTTTTTTTTTCACTTTTGGTAATGATGATCTTTCATACACGCGGCAATTGATTTTTATTTATATAGATCTTAGTATAGTGTTCAGTGATCAGCTACTTATGTCGCTGACTGTACCTGGAATTTCGACGGGCAATCTTCAGTAATTCGCAATCATTCGCATCATGGCACAACTGTTAATACATAACACCTTTTATCAATATTGGTTATTACGGGTACTGAATTTACATATCATCACGCCTGTATTCTGCGGAAGGTAAGGCAGAGGTTACACCTATATTCCAAACATGAGATAATTTAACTGGAGCATAATTCTAAACTTTGGGCTGCTACTGAGAATTTCCCAATAACATTATCCGACTTGGTAATCGAACCTTGGACTTCACGCTGGAAAGCCGCGCTTAAGAGAACGAGACCAATGAAGGAGTTTCTAAGAACGTTTATCCAAATTCCTCGATTTAGGGTAGATATACTTTAACTTTATAGACCCGGGTACGTCTTAAAACTGCGGCCAGACACCGGAGGATGGGCAGCAGCGTTCTCTCACTAATCGGTGAGCTACTGCGATCCCCAAGCCGCCTGCCAAGCGTGGGGATTATGGCAATTGGGGGAGGCCTTCGTTCAGCAGTGGACGTCTCCTGGCTGATGATGATGAAGATGATGATGATGATGATACTTTATGGCTGCGGGCTTAAGATAAGTCCTGATTACCCGTAGTTATTCCAAGTAGAATCTATTAAACTATTTTTTTGTTTAATAATATCGTTTCGCATGCCTACTATGTCTGTTTGTCTTTTCGACCATTACACCGAAACCGCGTTACTGATTATGGTGAAACTTTTATGTAATGTCCGTTATAAGACTAGTCAACATATAGGGTAAAAATATTCACGCTATTGATTAAAGGGGATGAGTAATAGATATCAGTCACCACGTGACTATGACGAGAGGAATACTTCTGAAATTTTGCATTACAAAAAAATATATCTGGACCTATGAACTGCACCACCATTTCTTGTATAAATCATCAGCTTTATTGTTGGGAGCAACCACAGCCGACCGTCTTACCGTCCTCGCCGGCGAGGCCCGTCGCGAAGACCGGCAGCCTAATTACGTATAAAAGCGACAGCAACGTGATAGCCACACGACAGCAATCTCACTGTCAGCCAATACATTATATGTCACAAAAATGACGTTTGACAGAAGTTATCGCGCGATCTACGCCTGTCGCTACATCGGTAATAAGGCTGCCGTTCATTCTCCACCCCGACCCATGCTCGAGCCAGCCCGCGCTGAGCCAGTAGTAATAAAACCAAATGTCCCTTAATAATCACAATCAGATCCAGCAACTCCTCTCTTGTCTGTCCCCCAGCAACGCCCTAACCCGAGGTTCGAGTCCCACTATTGGGCACCCTTAGCAGTGTTGCTTATTATGATTTAATTTGCTCGGCTGGAGGCCCTTCTGGTCTCGCCATTTACCCGGTTAAGCAGTAAAAGCTACCTGAGCTAAAATCGAGAGACAACACAAAAAAAAATTTTTTTTGGGAGCTCTTCTAAATAAATATATGAAGATTGATCTCTCTAGCCGAACTGCCTCGTTGGTTTAGTGGTCGCAAGGACTGCTAAGCGTGAGGTTCTCGGTTCGATTCAAAGGTCGGGCAAAGTGTTATTGAAAACTCACAATACAGGTGTGATGCAATGTGTGCAATCGCTTCCATCCAATTTATGATAGCACGATACCGTCTAACACATAGTTGTCAATTCGAAGAAAATGGTCTCGTAATTGAATATGTATCCCTCTCCGTAGGTATCATAAGTGGACAACAGCAAACTAATTAAAAGTGTGTAAAAATAGAAATAACAAAAGCCATTCTTGGGCTCGAAGGTTATTTCAGCGAGCCTATTTATAACGAGAAGTAAATGCTTCATACCCATGTCTATGGTGCTTAAACCTTCGTAGTTAATTAACCCTTTTCAGAAGTTCTTTCGGGCATGTGTTATGTGTTGAATTTTTAGAACTGACAGAGTGGTTGGATGGGTAAGTCTTAAGGGTAATTAACACAACCATGTTCATGTTCAGGTTGGTAAATGTTGAGAAAGTATTGTGAGTGTGTCATAAGTACCTCGCACTGCTGCTGCACATAATGATCTATTAGATTCTAATTTAACAAACGATCTGTTTGCGGATGAATGGACGAAGATTTTATTGGTGTATCATAAGTACTGTGAGAGAGATTCATGAAAGTGATGTTAACTTTGTTATATTTGAACTTGTTGTATCTTCATGTTTTCTTTTCTTCTATTTCTATTTTGTACTCGTCTTTAATTGATTGTTAACCGTCATAATTAAAGTAAAATAAATGAATATTGTTTTAAAAGTCCTGTTTAAAAGCGCACAGAGCCCTGTTCTTAATATCAATGGAACAAAAGCGTATTGAGGACGAATCAATGTCGACTTTTCGTCTTTGTACAAAGTACTTAAGTACATAATATTATGAAGTTTCATATAATAAGTTACAGCCAACAATATGGGATACGTTATTCAAATATAAAGACGGAAGTTTTCGTCAAAAATATCCCGATACGGCTAACAAGTTATATCCGTTTTTGGATACCTAAAAAACTGTTTTACATAAGATTCTACTAGTAATCATATTTACCATAATTCAACTTTTAGAATGCATTAGCGGATTAAAATTTGATCATTACTTGCGTAAAGGATACAAAAAACCATTGTGAGGAAATCTGTACATCCGAGAGACACCCATAAAGTTCTCTTGTGTGTATTGTCAGCCAACCCGCACCTGACTAGCCCGATAGACTGTCCTAACTCATCTCATTCTGAGTAGAAGCCCATGTATTGGTACAGTAAAGGGCTTAATTACGAATTAATATGATACACCATCTCCCAACGCTTATATATCTCCGATAACAGGAGGGTAAGTCCTATGTAATAACCAAAATTTCCTTTCAGAAAAATTCTGTTAGTTCAGGTTTTTCTCCGAGTTTCAGGTCAGTAACCGAGTTTATGACTAGATTAGAAATATTGAATTATTTATAGACCTGAAGCTGAAGACACTTTATTCATCTTAAATATGAATATCCTTCTGTTCTTTTTTTGCTTTTATTTAAGTGTGAAAAAAAGGCAACGTTAACGAAAATGTCAAGCGTCAAACTCGTGGATCTGTAAATATATTTAACGGGAAACAAGAAAATCATAAAAGTTGTGTCTTATGACGTCAAATGCCAAGCGCCGCTTTTGAGTGCGTAATGGATGAAATTTTGTATTTATGTTTGTCATCCCTGGGAATTTAAATTAAGTGCCTCCAAGGGGATCGTCAGGTATTATTATGAGTGTTTTAAATCGAGTGTTTTTATTCAGGTGTCTCTGTGGATGACAGATTTACGTCGGTCTCAGATACACCGAAGCGATTAAAGTGGTTATAATTAGTATGGGAACATTTTCAACTAAGTACCTATATAAATAAGTAACGTGAAAGGAGTACAAAATTTGTGTACAGTTAAAAAAAACATGTTTGTGTCATTCAATTGACATATTGTATATGTCTTCTATGTACATGTCTTAATTCACTGAAATCGCATATCAAATAAATTTTATTTTTCTTTTGATGAAAATAAAAATAAGAAAAAACATGAACAACTCCAGCAAAGTAAATTATCATTTAAAATATTTTATTTCAAAACACATAAAATAAAGTTAATACAGCAAACATTTGCCGAATAAATTTGTTATTTTCTTTGAAATAAATTGAAGTTATCAACTTGTATTTACACTGCAGTAAATCAATATGATCTTTAAAAGTCGAAAGACTCTGGGGACGTAATAATAAGGTTGAAAATACAATGTCTTCAGATGCAACAGGCGGCTAGTAAATCCCCGCGGGATGCCGAGAGGACATTGCCATAACTAACACGCGTAGCAGGGGGATATGGGACCGCATGAGATGTTATTAGTACATACATAATAGTGAACTCGCCCTTCCTCCTAATAAAATTACAATGGTATTATATTACTTAGGCTGCAAAAACAACATCCCAAATCCCAAAAAGCAGAAAACGGCAACAGGCCTAGAAGACGACGACATCATGAGCTGGAGTTACACCTAAACGGTTGGTCCCAAATTGCAACAGACTGGGAAAAGTGGAAAGAATGAAGGGAGGCCTTTGTCTTGCAGTATATATATTATTATTATTTTACTTCCAGCAATCCCAGAGACAAAGAAATCGATGTCTCCACTCCTTGGGTTGAACTTTGTCAGACGTCAGTTGTTTCGTGTTAAAAAGTGATAGTCAGAGCCATCAAATTAGAATTAAAATCGGCCCGAATAAAGTTAAGAAAAGACTTGTAGTTGAAACATAAATAACACAAGTAATGAGGCTCATTATGGGCGCTAGACGCTTTTGCTCGGTTTGTAGTTTTAATTAATTTGTTTTTTGATAAAACCTTTTTCGCTTTGCCTTTTTGTCTGGTTAAGAAAATTAAGCTAACGCTCCTCGAACTAAAAACAATATAAGGCCAAATTCACACGGTGACACCACCGAATTATAACTAATGGAGACAACAAAAAACCTTCAGTTTCACGTCTTCGAGTTCGAGAAAAGCTACACAAGTCCAAACTCAATTAGGGTCCGTCGAACTTGGTCTTTGGAGAAATACGTTCGTAAAGTTATCATAGAGAAACTAAACGGTGCAGTGTCACGTAACACCCATTTGTTGACATGCGAACTTTGTGGTAACCAGGACACGTTCGGGTGTAAATTGGATAAGATTAAGAGCTATGTACCAAAGGATTTATTTTTTTATTTTTTTTATAAGGTCTTAAGGATTTTTTCCTATACCGTGAGTGCCTTTACACATAAAAATCACACAAATGTAAGTCATATAACATTTAGCCCATGAAACCAGCACCAATCGTGGCATGTAGTTTTTAATTAAAGTTGTTAATATTGTTCTTTATTTAATTTTTTTATTTTATATTGTGAAAGGATATTTGGAAACTCTTCAACGTTCGTGATAATTATTTTACATTAAACATGGACCAGACAGGCACAAGGACAAAGTATTGTACTCGTATATATGTCATGCCAATAAGCTCCTCATATTCATCCACGTGTATAACTCTCACTTACTGCTATTTCGACACACGAGAATTTGACATAATATAGGTATGTATGTACGGAGACCCGAAGACCGAGCCCAGAGGCGCTTACTGGGAGAGGCCAGTGGCAGAATGTGTGATGATGTTGATAGGTATATATATATTTCATACATGGATACTTCAATACACAGGAGGCGTACGGCAGCAAAAACAATAGCTTCATATTCTATTTATAACAATACCTTTTTCTCTTTTGCATCACTTCTCGAAATACCCTCGATAAATTTCGAAAAATTCTACTTTAGAATTCTACTCTAAAATTCACTTAACCCTACGTTGAAGAATGATTAAAACAACAATCTCTAAGTACCAAACACTTATAAATATACCTAAAGCAATTATAGACTATCTAATTGGAAGCAGTTCCATCTAGGTCTCGATTACTCAGTCGTCTATTTACAAAGACGTTATTTACTTCAATGGTACAGCTTCTAGGTACTTCCAGGTGATTTCTTTCCAATTTTATTGCTTTCAGACAAATGCAAGTGAAAGAATATTTAAAACCACTCTGCAGCCGTTGGAATTGTTATTTACGGTCAATATTTTTTGCAGAATAGCCGAGGCTAGGTAATGAGGTTTTTGCCTCGTCTTATTGCACTTAACGTTATTAAGAATTCTATTTCAATTTGATATAAGAAAAAACACTAAACATACATAACATAGCATCCAGCCTGTACCCCCGAAGGGTTAGGCAGAGACGTAGTTTTGTGCATCCACATTTCGTTGAAGCTGTTGTTAAGTCCCATGTACTCGTAATAGGGGGCGAGCCTATTGCCGTCTAAACGGGGACAGTTCCAAACCCCGTTCTGCTACTGAGAATTTCTATATAGAAAAACACAACAACACTTTGCTCGACACGGGAATCCAACCCAGAATCTAATGCTTAGTACTCGCGCTCGCGACCATTATACCAATGAGGCAGAAAAAACATACACAGTATGTATAAATAGCTCTTTGGAGGAACATGCAAAATGTAATTAAAATTCAAGTCTTCAATTTTGCAAACTTGTTACAGAACGCTGAAAACACTTACTTTAAAGTCTTCATCGATTTTAATGAACTTTATTGTCAAAGCTTATTAACACCATATATTATAAAACCTTCAACTTCACAGAACTGTTCGAGTATAGTTGAAATTGTTGAATGTGTAGGTGAAATTAATAAGTACTAGAATTAAAATAAAATACTCACATTATGCGCAACATCCATAGGCGCTAGCAGTGGCAGCTCCTGTCTCCTCGGCTTCCTCCACATTAGGATTACTGCAGCAATCAGCAGCACTGTGCCAGCGCCAATTACAGCTCCCAAGGCCGCACTCCACGCGTTCCCATTGACCTCCCATCCTGACACCCCGATCCTAGCTTCAGATAGGGCTTCTACAACTTTCGTGGTTGATTCTTTCTCCATGTTTTTATACTCATAGTCCCATGGTGTCTCATGCTCGCGCCTCTCAGCCCACTGCTTATCTGTCAGATAACGAAATTAGCTACGTACAATAGTGTAACATCGATCCATTGTGTATGGCGAGAATGTATTATACGTTTTAGTGGAAAACTACGTGTTTATGTTATATTGATGGAGAAAATTGAGAGGACGAAAAATAAATCACGATCTTTACTTAATAACTTTGTATGCAACCTGTTTATGTGGAATATATAAGATTGTATATTCTGAATATAAAAGGACTGAGTTACATCGTCAATGTTAATGGAAAAACAAGGAGACAATGTAGACGTGTCATATGCCACGCGTGTTCTTTCTCATATTCAGAGTCATTACTTAGCGTAGGAAAACAGGCAACTCAAATCTGTGCGTAGGTGAACACAATAAAGGTAATCTGGGATTAAATGTGTGGCTACAAACTTATACAGATTCTGATACACTAGAATAGCTTTACATAATATTTTAAACATAAAAACACGTTGCAAAAATCACTCAAATTATGATTAAATTAATTTAATGGATCGTTTTCGTAGTGAAATGATCCCATTACATTATGGAGATAGCAAACTAACAACACACGTCACTCATAAATCATTCACGCACAAAACACCATAAAATTCTCGAGGATACACTTAAAAACATGCACTCTGATAAAGTTTATGAAAAACAAAAAAAAACACTGAAAAAAATATTAAGTTTCACTTTGAATAAAGTAATAAAAATCTATACAAAAAAATCTTATTCGAAATTTGAACGTCCCTTTATTATTTGAAATTTGCAAAAATAGAATACGAATATTGTTCTGCAAAGGAGGTGACTCACCCATAAGGTTGATTTAAACTATTTGTTGTTATCTGTTGCAACTTTTTACACGTGCGTTGGGCGGGCGGGCGCGCGCGACTGGTTGGCGGCGGGTCTCTTCTTATCATTAAACCGACTTGTTTACTCCGACGGCACGCCGTGATCTGTGTCGCGATGTTGACTTTATTGCGTCGAAGTAATCGTACAATGTTAACGTGCTAATACAATTTCCATGGTAATGTGAAAAGCGAATTCAAAATTGGAACGTGTTCGAAAATGTTAGAAATTAAATTTTTATTTCGATTCCACGCAAGTTCTACGTCAGCAAAATTTGTTTTTTTTTAATAATTAATTTTTGCTCGTCGTCAGACGTCTGTAATAACAGATTAATTAAGAAGATTGTTAAGTACATAAGTAAATTTACTTTCGACTCACGTACTCGTAAAATATCGACTGGCTAAATTAAGTTACTGTAGTGTTCTGAAAGTAACCTGTCACAACTTATCATGATGTAATAAGCGGTAAGAGAATGGAGGTCGCGTTTTAGGTTTGATACAATTTGTGACGTCATGACGAAACATCGAATCAATTTATTGTCGTAATAATGTTTCTGCGTGAGTAGGGTAAGCAGGGGAAGGTTCGACACTGTGTCATCTTTTATTATACACTATGATTACCCTTACGTTAAGTATAGAATGTGAAAATCTTTCGATCCTTTAACTTATAAAAATACTATAATAATTATGAATGGCTGTCTTTGAATGTCGATGGAAAATAATTTGAACAACTGGTAACGATCGTATGTTTTAAGGAGTATGGCCATACAACCATAAGGCTTTTTTTTTTAAATCCTTTAAGTGTCCTTTCTCGTTTTCCTATCTTTCTTTCTCTTTCATCGACTCGCTAACAAGTGTCCTTTAGGCCTCTTAACATAGAGAATTGTTAGGAAACCGAGAGTTAATTTGTAATAAAGTTAGAAGCAAGTGTTCAATAGACGAAGAACAAGAAGAATAATTAAGTAATTTATAAATTCGATTGATCATCATTTGATGAGGGGAGAAAAGTAAATTAAATATAGCTTTAAATATCTCGGCTAAAGTTGCTACATTGAACGTTATCATATTTATAAACTTATGCAAATGTTCCGCAACAGAAAATATAGCAAACCATTAGACGGAATGGACCTCGCCTCGACTCTATTGCATTTATTATACTATACCTAAATACAGTACAAGTAGGTATGCTCACTTAAAGGGAAGGCGAGAAGAAATGGATTAACGTGAGAGCCGTAGGCGATGGGATAATGGGGATTTTAGAAAAATAATTGACGGTACGATTGGCGAAGTGGCTAAGAGATTGGCTTGCTGTACGACGTGATGCGGCTTCAATCCCCGCACGGTGAGAAAAAATTATACATAGGTGATTTTCACTGCATCTTTAATTTAAGAGCTTGGCTCTTGTCGGTGGAGTAATCGCAGCTGCTCTCTATTCTCTGCCTTCATTTTGACCTTTTGATACGACTCTACCCCCTCTGTCTCCTTCACTTATTGTGCAAAGCTCCATCTAGGTCTTCCCCTCCCTCTCTTTGCTTCAATAATTCCTTCTAAAATTGTCACTACTAACTACTAATAACCCCGGGGAACTCACGACCACACACGCATTTGCTACTCGACCATGAGGCGCTTAACCACAGCACTCAATTCTCCCTGAACATTTAAATTCCCATTCATTCAAAAAAAAAAAAAAAAAAAAAAAATCTCTCATTTCCGCACTATTTCTGCCGATTCCAAAGTGTATTAGCACCGTGATGCATAAACACGTCATTATGTAAGCTGGCACGGGTCGGTTGAATAGCCTGAGTGCCTATTCATGATATAAAAGCGTTATTAACGTGATTTCTCTTATTTAATCCTGGAATGGAGGGCCAATGAGGTAACATTACTTTTTGTTGCTACGTGTTGTGGTATCGTATGTAGGTTTTTAAATAACAGATGCTGATAATGGAAAGCGTACTGCACCCTCTAATATGTTGTGGTAATAACAGCGTAAAATTTATGAAGATTTTTTAATACCTAGATATGTTAAACTCCAGTGTCAGACCAGTTGGAGGCATTAGATTTTACTTTGCATTATATTATATTTGACTTATTTTTAAATACAGAACGCATACATCCAATTGATTTTCTATTATGTAGGGTCATAAAAACCTATTTGACCCTGCCCTGAGACTGCGTCTCATCACGAGATTGATTAGCTAAGATTGCGCTAGAAGGCACCAGAGAAGAAAAGATTAATGTTAATCGAGAAGTAGATGTTTTATTTATGGAGAAACGAGGTATGGTGTTTCTCCGTTGATTGATTTGATTATTTCACCAGATTAAAATTAGGATGGTTATTAAAAAATCAGTCATCTGATAATTAATTGTAGGTATATCTCTGAATTAATTTTCTATCATGCAAGATAACAAACCCAGCCTTAGCCGTCACCCAGTCGGGGTAATTAAATAACGGACTGCGTTATATCAATATATAAATTGGCCAAGATTGCGCTGGAAGGACCACATCAACAAACGTTTGTTACAGAAGGACCAGATGTTTGGCCCAAATTGACGATAATATATTCGACGATTTGATGGATTGGAAATGTTACGCGTAGGTATACTTCAAATAGTGGCTGTGTGGTATCGAAGAATAAAACATCCCCTCTCTTCCCTTATGCACGAGTATGTGTCGACTATTATGCGTAAATTTCAGTGACACGGTTGAAGCAGAAGACATATTGTTTCTACGGAAGTTGTACCGGGTATGCGTGTATGTGAGATATACATATTGTATACCTATCTAAAAAACTAATAACATAGGCAATGCTATCGCCAATAAGCGCCCCGAGACAATTTGCAACCTACAATCGTTACAGATTAGAAACGCCAGCGGAGGCTGACTTTAAATTGTATTACCTACCTACTCAGCGGACGAACCGAGATCAAGCAGAAACTCCACATTTATTTATTTAAATTTTTACTCTATCGGGTACTCTGTGTTGCAGGCCAATTCTATTGATTCAAAATACCTATTGCATTCATATACTTATAGTCATCTCATACATTAAATATCTATAGATTTTTCGGTCTATTTATGTCTTTTTTCAAAACAAATCAAATCAAATCATTTATTCATATCAAAATGCACACGAAAATACAATAATTTGTCTTACATTTTATAATATTTGCCTGAACTAGGTTAAACCTGTGCCTCTGGCGAAAAAAGAGCTTACATAATATTTGATATTATAAATTTACAATCGAATAAACTAAGCTTGCTCTTTGCATGAACTCCCGTTGAATTACAAAATCAGTTTATCAAAGAACTTAATTGCTTAGACCCTGCAACCGAGAAGCATGATTTCCACTTCCAGCCGTGCCAACAAAAACAAATAACGTTCTGAAGATTGAACAAAATCAACAAGGCTAATGTTGACTGATAGGTCCGATGTCTTTATTTATCAGAGAGACAACGTGTTCGGAATCCTAATGCTGCTTTTATAAATTGGCCAACGGTGACAAACATTGGTGGTACAACATCCATTGCTGGTTTTATTGCGATTTTGATACATCTTTGGTAAGGAAATGCAGCAATGGATTTTGTTCATACACCAACCTGTAGACAGTATAAATAGAGGGTAGCCGAGATAAAAGAATTTGCATGTCTCTGAAATTGACGTTGACGGTGTTAATATTCATGAAATTGGTATCGTAATTTTTTCTCCGATTTAAAGGATATTGGTTTACCTATCACAAAGCCCGCTTGTGCATAATTTGTTCGGGGTAACGAGGGTTGGGAAATTAGTAAGCCGACGCGGGTAGGTAGATATGAAATAATTAAGTGATTCCGTGAAGTAGGTTTGCGGGTCAAAGTATTGCGTTTCACGGTAAACTTCAATGTTGGACGAAAACCCATGGATGAAATACCTACTTATAATTACATTGGTCAAATTACTAAACAAATATTTTCTATCAGGGCGTTCTACAAGGCTATAACAATCCAGCCAAAATTTAGGCTGGATACTTCGTAGCTATTATTTTTACATAATTTATTGCTAAATCTAGGCAGAGGCTGCAGACAGGCAAGTTCAAAGACCCACACAGTCTACTAAAACTGAACTAAAAACATTTAAGAGTCTGTAGTATAACCTACAACCGAGCGTCTATGATGGGTGAGTTTTACATATACACATTTTGATTACATATTTGACTAAAAGAGTTCAATTACTTTGTATCTACCTTATTATAGTAATTATAATTTTACATAATATTAGAAAAGTTGTATTATATTTATCTACTATTTGCTAATTTCACTATAAGAAACCAGTGGACAATATATCAAGTTTCTAAACCCACCAGTTAACGTTAACAGTAATTTTCTGCTTTTATAGTAATACTAGCGGACCCGACAGACGATGTAGTACTACCCGAACGTTGCAAATAAAAAAAGTAAAAAAAAAAGAAATCCTAGAACTCGATTGCAGTGCCATCTGCCTTGTCCAGTTTTGAATCCAAACCATCCACTCAAACACACACAAAAAATTTCATCAAAATCGGTCCAGTCGTTAAGGAGGAGTTTAGTGACATACACACGGACTAAAAACTATTGCATCTCTCAAATTGGATCAAACAGTATACATTTACAAAATTTCATTAAAATCGGTTTACCTGTTAGCGTAAAACCAACATCGTGACACGGGATTTTTATATATAAAGATATGTAGGTATGTAGCTATGTACGAGTGTAGAGAATGTATCTCGCTGATAGAAAGTTAAGGCTTCATTAAGCGAGGTTATGTATACATAATGTTCAGGGCTTAACTAGGTAGGTATGTGGAGATCAAGCTCACCGCAAGCTTTTACTTTTAAGTTCTCTCTAATTTAAATTTATGTTTTTATTTTAGCCGTTTGTGTGCTAGTCGTTACGCACATGACGTTTTCTTTTAATTTGAGATACTAATTTCAAATAAAACAAGCTCCATTTTTAGACAATTTACAATGAGTCTCGTTTTAAATGATGAATTAATTTACCTACTGTTATTTTACTCTTGTTAGCTCCAAAAGATTCATTTCGCATTTGTTGTCCATGAATCTCTACTCGATACAAGTAATGTGCATATAATTCTACGTACCCTAAACATATTATTTACTTCATTCCATTATGTTTCACAGGTTCTGCCATATTAGAGTATTCACTATGCAGGGTAACATTATTCGGGTAATTCAATAAAAGCCGTGCCCTCATCATTTTGGGTATTCTTCAGTCAGATATTGACTCGCGACGAGAGCATTACATCGGATTATTTACATATGTAGTCATATATTTTGTATAGGTACTTATGTACTTGGGAGTCAAATTGAATTTCATTTGTTGTTGTCCGTGACTGCGTTTATTTTGTATTTATTATTTAATTAAAGTTTTGCTACATTAGTAAAAATGAACCTATGTCCTTCTCTAGGACTGAGGCTACCTTTTTATAAAATCTCATAATGGCTCAGTGGTTTAATCGTGATGATGTTACAAACAGGGAAACATAGTTACTTTCGCATTTATAAAAGTGTGGATTTAGATTAGATATTCCAGTTACTTTACCTTACCATTTAATCTACTTACTATACTAAGATTTCATGAAAATAGGTACCTAGGCACAGATATACCTTTAAATCGACCTAGATAATAATATAATCTACCTATAAGATGTATTTTTAAATGAGTAGGTAAATATATAGTATCAAGGCTACATTGAAAACCTATTTAACTACCCCGAAGTCAAGGCAACAGAATAAATGAATAGTATTTAAAGTTCAATCCTGCTACCACATAAGATTTCTAACTCAGTTTCGCTTCAATAATTAAGAATTTGCAGCGTATAATAGAAAATCAGTGATGAATTCCCATGAGTTACCGAGTATGGCCTGCAAATCTAGTTCGACTTATAAATTACGGAATAAAACCAAGTAGGTAGAATGCATCCGGCTCAAAGGACCAGAGTTTCCAAAACGAAAACCATTATTTGAAAAATGTTTAAAAGTAGAATTGCAATTGCACGGTAAGGAAACCATATTGCGATTCAGAAATAACTCATAGACACAGATTTTTTATTCTAGTCTCATTTGACAGAATATGGTACAACGCCATCTATTTAAATTTTTTTTTTGCCATTAATTGTATGCTATGTTTAGCTAGTGGTAACGTAAAATCAGCCTCAATAGTCCTTTACTGGGAGTATGAACAGTCAACTAATATTATTCATATTCATTTATTATGATCTTTTTAATTGCTCTAATTATTAGTCTATAATCTTGAATGTGGAAATAATGAAGGACTTTTATAAGGCTACTACCTCTTATGAGTATTTTTTTATAAAAGCGCCATCTGTTTGAACCATTTGCTACTAAAATACTGCAAGTAGAATAACCTCCAGTTGAGTGGTAATCATACAGCGAATAGAGGTAGAGAAAGTAAACTGAGTAATACAGAGGTAGTTCAATAGATGGTGCTGCTAAGAGGTCATCGTAATTTAGTAAATAATTCCACAAACCTACCAAAATGCAGCTAGAGGTTGGTCTAGGTTTTAATTCTACACAATTCAGAGCCACACAAGCCCATGTTCATGTTGAACGTCACATTGTCTTCATCAAGGTAAACAGATATGGTCATGAACCTGCTTGTTTTGTGAGTTGGTTTAAGGTATCCTAGACTTACACTGTAACTTCCGGAGGGAACATTTGTCTTAGGTTAAATAAGTATTGTTTTTGTACCAATTTTTTATGAACAAATACCATACCTTGTTCGTAGGTTTATTGCTTAAATGAAAATTACTTACAATCACATTTTATTCAATTATATTCTACAGGATAAATAACAAAATTAATTAATGTTTATACACACATTTTTACAACTTATGTACAAATTTTACCTAATTGTACTAGTAATATTTAAGATTTGAATTCTTCATTCTTATTGAAAGGGAATGTTTGCCTATACCTTGCAACTCCAAGAACGATGAATCCTGAAACAAAGTAATAATTTGATGGTTTATAATAATATAAAACGCATTAATGAATGAATGATAATAAAATATAGTGAACAAAATGTTTATTAGGAAGAAAAAGTTTGACCAGAAATATTTATTGGTATTTGTTTGGTCTTAGTGGTTAAAGTAAAATATTACCTACTTTTTGTAAAGTCCAATTGACCATTATGGACCTTTACCTCGCTTGTTTAAGTACTACTGCTATTTCAAATCGCCTATAAGCAAGTGTTTCGGTGGTAAGATGATCGAGATAAAAAATCTGCGAGTTACAGCAGTTCAATCAAGGATTTTTCTCCTAGAAAACATTGATATAATTGTAGATCAGAATAAGAAATTAATAATTACCGAAAGACAGGACAGACAATGCATATTTGCTGGGTAAAGTTTTAATTTTGCAGGCACTGTTCGCGAGGTAACCTCCAATGCCAACCATGCCCACAGCACCCACTATTCTACAAGATAGGCAGTCGCGAGGACGAGGAGCCACTGCAGTAGAACTCATTCCTATAAATCATATGAGTTTACAAGCTTATAATTTTATTAAAGTGCTGGAGAATTGTGTAATAATGTTCTGTTGTGAAGTTTGACTTTGACATAAGACAGTTTAAGTTTTGACAGCTGTTCTGTCAAATTCATGTTTCGTTACACAGGAACGTAAGACCTATTGAGAATTAATTTTTGAGATACGAGGGAACCCAAATTTAATTAATTAGTGGGAATAAATTAAAAATTAACCTTAATATTCAAAGACCAGGTTAAGTTGGCAATTGATATAAAGCGGTGTTATCTTTTTAATTTCGGTTCTGACTTCGGGGTGGCGCTGCTGTCAGACCGCAGTAGTTTCATTCTATGATACAGATCAAATATTATGTTCATGGGCCATGCCGTATCGAAATAAATCAATAAACAAAATAATATGAAAGTGAGACACTTATCCG
This sequence comes from Shargacucullia verbasci, assembly GCA_947562105.1. Classification (NCBI taxonomy): domain Eukaryota; kingdom Metazoa; phylum Arthropoda; class Insecta; order Lepidoptera; family Noctuidae; genus Shargacucullia; species Shargacucullia verbasci. The sequence goes on from OX387286.1 coordinate 10,600,195, forward strand.
CTATTGTCAACAACAGTATCATTTACAGCAAGATGAATTCGCGATTTTCCTGGCAAAGCCGGGTTTAGTAAAGCTGCGTAGGTCTTATATTCAGCACGATATCTAGTCAAACATGTATAACACAAAAAAAATCTGGGTAGCTTACATCTTTTTATGTACTAAATATGTAAGGAGATATAATAAAAGCGTATTAAAAAGAATGGCACAATATAACATGCATATCCAGAGAAATTCAAAAACCTTACACCTACATCATAACTCTTTGTTCTTAGTGACACAACGAAATAACGTGGCTCTTGTAGTATCGCAGCAAGTAGGTCAAGGGGTTGACAAGACAATGAGTTGCCGTTAGCTCTGCAGCCACTTAATAACTTTTATAATGCATCGCTATTTATCTTGCGCTGTTCAGCCGGAACGTGATCGTTTTAAAGTTTTTGTGGGCCCTGTTCTTTCTGTTCGTTGTATGTTATATTATAATAGTAATGTCTGCTTACAAAACAAATCACGAGTTTCTTTTAAGCGGGCGGGAATAACACAATAAAGGTGTAAGAGGTAGCCACCTTTAAAAAATATGTAAGAGTAGTCTTTTGGCACCAAAAGATAGACCACTATAAAAATCGAAAAACAGTACATAGTATTAAAGAGGCATAGTAAATTATGCTCATCCCAATAAGTGAATAGCCCAATAAGTTTTTTGAACGTAGATATCTCCCTCATTGGTCTAGTAATCGCAAGCGCAACTGCTGAGTGTGAGGTCGTGGGTTCGATTCCCGGGTCGGGCAAAGTGTTATTCGGTTTTTATCTATGGAAAGTCTTAGTAGCACGGACTTTGGAACGGTGCCCGGTAAATGGCAATAGGCTCACCCACTATTATATGGGACTCGATAATGGCATTGGCAAAATGTGGGTATACAATAGTTCAACTCTGCCTAACCCTTCGGGGAATACAAGCCTGAAGCTGTGTTATGTTATATTTGTCACACGTTATTCACTCTTCAGCTCGTTTCTATAGGGAAGTGATTAGTTCATCGTTTTTAATTATGCCTTAGGGATTGACCCTTTAAAACGTCTTGAGTCATGATAGTGATGTGATGAGTCGTTGAACAAATCCGCCAGCAATGGGGGAATTACACGATAAATTGTTTACGACACGTTGGTCACTTTTAGCAGTTCTTAATAATTTCCTTGTCGAGTCTTTCTTTGTTCATTCATTGAGCTAGTTGCACGGTTAGGTTATAGAGCATTTTGTGCTATAGTTTTGCTTCTGATTTTTTTTTGTCGTTATGCCATCGTGTTGCCAGAATTCATTTGAAAAATTGATCCAGATAATTAATAATCCAGTTATAATATATGTATATAATAATAATAAATTCAACCCATTACTGTCCCTCTGCTGGGCAAGGGTTTCTTCTCAGAATGAGAAGGGTTACGCCTTAGTCCATCACGCTGTTGGACTGCACACACCATCAACAACTTTATGGAGCCCACTCAGGTGTGCAGGTTTCCTCTCGATGTTTTTCCTTCACCGTAAACGCAAGTGATAGTGAAATTCAGATCCGCACATGATTCCGTAAAGTCAGAGTTGCGGGCCGGGTTTGAATTCAGACCCTCCTGCATGGAAGGCAACCGTTCAACCGCTAGGCTGTCACTGCACTGCACTATCCAGTTAATTAATTATTATTCCTTATCGTAAGTGAGACAACAGGCACACTCAAGTGAGTTACATTTGAATGTGCTCGTCTGTTTTTTTGTACCACAGCGAAGTGATGAATTAAGTCAACGGAGAAGTATTTACTAACAAACGTTCACTGACATGACATTTGTTTAATTGCAGGAAAATCCAAATATTCGTCAGTGCAGGAAGTAGCATGATAGAACGTGAAAGTAGGTACGTATCGATGAAAACAAAGCCACACAGTATCATTAACGGCTATCAATTACTAGCGTAATTAAATCCAAATAACGTAAAATATTCTCTTGTTTCCGCGAGTGAAAGGCGTTTGGTTTGCGTTGCATGAGACACAGTACCTTGAGGCATACCTAACTACTAAAATGTAGATATGTATGTAGCTATAGTACCTATGTAGTTCATGCAGTAGGTACCGATTCAATCATGTGAATTGGACAGGCGAATGTTCTTGTAGCTGAGTGGAAAACGAGACAAATAAAACATTTTTAAGTGAAAAAAATCAGAAGGGTAATAGTATATAGGAAAGTCACCTGAATATTTATGATACAAGGTGAAACACGATCTGTAAAAGATTATTTATTTGTCGAAATCATGCATATGCACATATATATAATGTTAAGTTAGAATTTCTACCTACCTTGAATGCGAATTTTCGTCGACCTTAGTTACAGTGCCAAAAATGTGTGATAACATCGTACTCGCGCACTCGAGTGGACTTTTATCGGAAATGCGCGCACACTGTTCTACATTTTTGGCTCGAGGGAAACCATGGTGAATGTTCAAGGTCGAGGAAAACTAGGAATTAGGGTACCAGTTATAATAAACTTTAAAAAGGCTAGCCCAGGATCTTATTGGGCAACAAGTGACCACTGTAGGTACAGAGGGTTAAGGCTGTGAGCCAGAAAATACGGAAGGTGGGTACATTTATTCACCAATGATCCATTAATTAGTATCCACTGGAGCGTTAATTATGAGTTCCATGTTTAACGGTGGCCATTTGCGACTTATTATGGTTTTCATAAAAAGCCATATTAGCTTGAAAATAATATATTCATAATATTGTGCACATTTTATCTGTTATACCATTTGCAGTGTCCAAGAAAATACTAGATTGTACTAGTGGTTACAGGTTGAATGGGGCCGTCAATTCCCGTATTGTGTGGAATGACTGCACAGGTTCGCACAATACATTGGCGGAGAGACACGTGATTTTCTTGGTGACTATTATAATAGAGCATATTACATCTTAGACATTGATCCCTCTCCGGCCGTCCCATCGGACTATGAGAGTGAAGGAATAGAGAGAGCACCTGTGTTTGCGCACACACTTGTGCTCTATAATATCTCCTGCGTAGTTGGCTAATCTCCGGTGAGATTGGCCGCCGTGACCGAAACCGGTCAGGAGGAGGTTGGTTTAGTTCTGTGTAAAACATGAAATCATGGAAGAAAAAAAAGCATACAATAAAAAAGTAAAAACATCTATTTTTAAAGAGTTTTTATTCTGAATTTATTACATTTTCTTACTGACAAAAGTCTATAGTTTCAGTTACAGAAATTTCTCTGTATAGTTAAAGGTTGAGTTTATTCAAATTTACGCGCATCATAATGTTCTTATAAATCTAAAATACCTACGCTGTCAAATCAATTTCACCAGGTAATACTTACTTTACGAGTAAGTAACCCAATGTAACCCAATAAATGATCCCCAGGATAAGATTAAGCGTGTATAAGATACAAATGGAGGCAAAACAAATTAGCAGTACCTATATAGGTACTTGGTACGGGGTCAGGGAATTAAATTAACTTTATATGTTCAGGCACCCAATTCATCTTGTACCGCAATGGAGCTGCCAAATTTGTGTATTCTGAATGATTAAATAAAATCTTAGGATAATTAATCTCATTTTTGTAGTGGGTTCTGTATTTTTTTTAGCATTTGTTACATGACGCCTACCTTAACCTAATAAAGGTAGGGAAAATTTAGCAGGAAAATTGTACGTTTTAAGTAAGATTTTTTTTTAGTGCTTCTGTAAATAACAATGGACTAGATCCATAAGTTGTAGTGATTTAACTTCTGAATAAGGTTATGAGTTCGACTCCAGCCACATTTATTCATAACTTATGTGCTTATTCACAACCACTTCTCCAGTATAGAAAATCATTTTGATGGGAGATAAACCGAGTTCTGATTTTTATGGATTTTCATCATGTCTATAAAAAAACAGGATTTTTGAAGATAGGTGCCCGCACACCGTTTAATTTAGGCCCTTAACTTATAATCTATTATGACAGGTTATCTGTGAGATAATGGCCTGAACGGGCCTGGATTATGGCCTAGTATTTATTGGATTTAAAAATACACAGAGAAAGGTTTATTTGTGTGACGGAAATTGTATCAAGAATCATTCAAAAGATAAACATCTTTAGAAGTTTGTTTAGCCGCAGCGGAGACGCAATCAGAGAGGAGATGAACGAGGAAATTGTTCAGATTGATGTCTATAGATGTCTAAACAGACACATAAAGTCATTTACACTGATTTGAAAGCGCTTTATTGTACTAGCTTCCAGCATAGAATTTTTCGTCACGTTTTTTCAGAGGGTAAGTGTGTAATTACATTTTTATTTACTGATTACTGTACGGTAATTATGTTGCTAGCTAAGTAGTTTTGTACCTATATAAGAATTATTTATTTGTTTAATTAATACACTAACAGTTTATACATACAGCGTTAACTTAATCTAACAAATAAGGCATTTTTTCATCATCAACATCAGCCAGAAGACGTCCACTGCTGAACAAAGGCCTGCCCCTTAGACCACCACATCGAACGACATTCCGCCACTTTCTCTTTCATATGTATAGACAAATTAAAGGCAGGCACGGTCGCAGCCAAACACTTTGGGGGGTCATATTAATAGTAGGTAATATGACTGGGGGTATTTTTAGGAGATCAATTTATTTGAGGTGTACGATTTTGGGGGTTTCCACTCCTCGCACCGCCACTGATTACAGGCCTATACAACCTAAAAATAACAATATCAAATTTTATTTTTATTAATATTGTTTGTGGGATCACAAAAGCAGTTTTGATTATGTTAACAAAATTAAATCTATACAAAAGAGAATTCTATCTCAAAAACCGCTACAAGAGGATAATTAAAATTAAACAAAGCCTTTGTAGCTAAGCAAATATTCAATGCAAAAACAAGTTTATGTTCATTAACTTAACATAATGGACAAGTTCGGCCCGTACCATTGTTGTAATGAGAAATCATACTGTGTAGTTAAGAAAAATCGAAATGAGAATAGATTTCTATGTTTTCTAAAGTACCTACTAGATTTTACTTCATGTTTCAGTTGATTTGACTGACCGTCTCTGCGATAACTGTCAAGCGTGAAGACTGGGGTTCCGTTCCTAAGTTTGTTGTTTGGACTTCAAATGATCTACATAGCATCACGCTTGTATTCCCCGAAGGGTAAGGTACACGTGTATTTTTTTATTCACATTTCGCCGATGCTGTTATTGAATCCCTCGTAATATATACAGGACAAGCTTATTGCCATCTGCTACAGCACAGTTCCAAATTCCGTGCGGCTGCAGAAAATTTCCATAGAAAAAATCCAATAAGACTGTCCGATCTGGGAATCAAAGCCAAGACCTCACTCTTAGCAGTAGCGCTTGCAACCACTACACTAATGAGGCATTCAGCTAGAGATAAGGTTGATGATAATTCGGTACTTTTATTATACAAGGGCAAATAATTCTTTTCACGCCGTTCATGGGCATTGATGGAGTTATTGATGCTTTGCCGATCTTCTGGACTCTCTTCAGAGGTAAGTTTCAAGATCACCACACAATGCTTCTGTACATGTTAGAACATACATCAGACAGCAGTCTCTATTTATGAGATCACGATGACCATTTTTTGTGTGATGATGAGAAAAGAAATAAGTACTCTATTATGATTACTACGATTTTGTTTTCATATACCTATTAAAAAATAAATAGCTTTTCTTTCTTCTTTCTATATATTTTTTAAATACTCAGGCAAAGATTGGGCTCAGTTTTGCCTACTGGGAGAGGACATGCATATGTTCAGCAGTGGAAAATTCTGATGATGATATTATATATTTTTTACGGTGCGGACCTAAACCAAGTTCGACAGGTTTGAGTCGACAGTGTGAGATAATGGTAAGGAAGCGAGGAATTGACGTGTGATTCGACACTGCCGAGTACAACAGCTTTTTGTAGCAGGACGAATATGGATGATCGCCATTTATTATTGCAAAACTAGCAATATGGTGAGTACGGTACTTTATCAGCTCGTGGTACCACCCTGATCAAGTCGTTTACAATTGGTTAACCAAGGCTACAGTTACGTCAATTAAACAAGTGATTATGTCAGATATTGATTGTTAACGAAATTCTAAGTCTATGATTGTTAGTATTATTTGTTTTAAGAGCGTTACGTAATTTCGTTGTGTTATTGTGCTCTCTCGTTGGGCTATGAAAAAAATTTATATTTACGGTTAATAATGGAATGGATAGCGTCTGGAATTAAAATGTGTCACCGTGTATTTTTCTGCACAGAAATCTACAGTTTGAAAGATATTGTAAATCAAACATTATACGGTCAGCTTATAATAGCTTCGTGCCGACAAAACAATACGTAAGCAATATGGGAAATACCCAAAAACCAGTGGTCTATAATTAAAACGATGACCACGATGACGATAGCAAATACATAACGTCATGCCATTGTCTAATGTGGGTAGTCAGACATCTCTGGTTTAATCTCTGGAGTAATTTATTTGCCCAGACTGAAACATCTATATGGTTAAAAAATGGCGGAGCACCTACTATCTTGGCGTGGGCAACGGGTATTCGTGGTATCTAGTTCCTAGTAGTCGAAGGCGCGGCTGTTGAGCAACATCTTGGGTTTGATCCCTGGGCAAACTGTAATTGAGTTTTTCTGTTAGAAAATTCCTAGTCTTGGATTTTATAATTGATGACGATTAAATGGGATAATTACGTGGTATCGTACTGCCTAACCTTTCTGGCTTTACATGCTTATGCTACTTTATATTTACGTACTACTGTATTTTAAACTAATACTGTGAATTCATTTGGTATACACACGAACGTTGCTACTGACCTGTTGGAATCAATTAGCTGTATTCAACGACGCACGTCTGCTCAGTCTGACCATCATTAAATCTAACTGGTAACCCCCACAAAAAAATAAAAAAATATTTTTATTCATGTTAGAATTTTTTTTTAAACCTTTCTTGCACACTGGGATTCCTCCTGTATCGTGGGTACAGTTTACAAACATACATGCGACATGCATCAACAACCAGACCCGAAACAACTATCTGTAGATTATACAAATATTTGTTCCGTGTGGGGATCGAACTCGCGAGACGTAGCGGAGAAAGCTAATCGTTTAGCCACTGCTCCAACCGCGCGTTAAAGGTACTTATGAATAGTCTGACTCTACTTGCCACGTTTCAAAATTTTGTTTTTCTATGGAGAAGAAGGGGGCAACTAACTCCATGGTTACTCGTTTAAATTCTGAATAATTAACATTTTATACTTATGAATACATTGTTCCCTCAATGTAATATGATGAAAATGTAGTACTAGGTCTAGACTAAACAAACTGATAACTATAATATCTTTTTTATTATTTCTGATATTATTGTCATGACAGCTATGAGGCGACCAGTCTCAGCAGACAGCACCCGTTCACGAGTATGACGTATGTTAATAACATAAAACCTCTTCAATGTACACAAACACTCATTTTAACTACAGTTTGATGAGATGATTTTCATCGACAGTGTAACCTGAAGGACCTTCGACGGCATTTCGTACCCTTTATCTGTAAAGTAACCGTTCTACATTCGTTAGCATACTATGAATATTCTGTCACGTTGATGCCGCGTTCAGCTGTGTAAAGGAGAGTAACTTGCCTTGTGAGTGGTGAGCTGGGGTTAATAGCAAAATTTCGTATGTAGATTCAAATTAGTTTGTATTATATTTGTGAAAAATATAGACCCAAGTATATGGTCAGCCGTGAGGCAATTATTATTATTATTTTTATATTATTTTAGCTTTTGCCCGCGATTTCGTACGCTTGGAATTTAGAATCTGATATTTTCCTGCGGTAAAATGGAGCCTATATTTGAAGTTAGACCTCTAGCAATACATCGGTGAAAACTGCATTCAATTTCATGCAGTAGTTTTTGCGTGATGCGTGTACGAACATACAGACAGACATAAATTCTAAAAACTAAAAAAAGACCTCCAATATCTATAATGTAGATACATCGGCCTGTTATATTTTTTGAGAGGCGAGACTTTTGCCATCTACCGGTCACAATTCCAGACTCCGTGCTGCTATTGAGAATTTCCATACCGAAAAACTGCCTGTCCCGGGAATCGATTCTCAGCAGTCGCGCTTGCGACCACTAGACTAGTTTCGGTATCACAATAAATAGGTATAGGTCTAAGTCAGTAGCTTCACTTTTTCACATCTTGATGAAAGAACCACATAGAAAGGAAATCCGCACCAATATAGAACTTCACACTCTATTTACTCTACATGCGGTAACGTTGCATAACATAAAACTAAGTTACTGTTTACTAATATTATATAACTTTTTACCATAACAGAGTGCAAGTGAACTCGCCTTTTTACTCGACTGGTAGGCATGGCGCGCGCGGCAGTTGCTTACCGCCATCCGCCGACCGCGCTACACTCTAACCCGAATGTTTTGTTTTGTACACTGGCGTGCGTCTACTTCATAAACACGCGAACTGTTTATGTTTACAAATATGGACCCATTTAAACTGTGCCCATTCGTTGGGCTACAATTGTAAACAATTGATACATTTATGATTAGAGAGCAATGGAAATTCGGTTAAGCGGCCTGCACGCTTAGAAAACTTTTCTTTTAGAGTTTAAGAAGTAAAAAATTCGAAATTAAAGTGACAAAGTATTTTTAAGTGGAGTGTTAATCTATGGTCCTTTTTATCAATAAGTGTTTTGAAACAGCGAGTGTAAAAAAGTTTGCTAATTATTTTTTTATAAGGAAATAGATTTAAGTTTCAACAGACAAACGGTTCCTTTCACAAACTAAGGTAAGTTTCATAAACTAATCAAAGATTATTTTTTTATCAACATTATTTGTTACTGAAAGTTGTTGTATAATAAATTGTACGAGACCTGAATAAATAATTAAACTAGAGAGTATGTAGGTAATGATACTTCATAACTTTTTCATCTGACTTAATAAAAATACATACATATTTTACAGACATTTTCCAATTAAAATGTAAATATCAAGGTTACATGGTGTTTGTACATGCAAAGCCAGGTTAATAACTCGAGTACCATTTTAATACAGGCTATTAAAGTGAGACAGCAGCCAAGCAGCCACAGTTAGCAAGTTTTAGCCCGCAGGCTATCTTTAAGGTTCGTTATGCCGAAATACTAACTTTATTGTGCAGATTTTAATGTTTATTTTAACGAGACAACTTAATAACGTTTTGGATTGTTCGTCGAGTTATTAAAAAGTATATAATTCTAACATTAAGTCTAGTTCTACTGGAGAATTTTCTTATATCGTATTTTACGCTCAAGAATAAAAATGTAGGGGACATTTATACATACAAGTATAAATTTAGTATTATAAATGTAATGTTCATTTTACATTTTAGTATTGACCAGGTAAATACTATATTATTATTGCAATTTAATTTATAGCCTATAGCACTCAGGAATAATGTAGCTTTCTACCAATGAAATATTTTTTTGAATCTGATCATTAGTTCCGGAGATTACCCCCTACACATAAACTTACAAACAAATACCTTTTCATAATATTAGTATAGACAAATTAAAAAACTAATCTGATTTAACCATATGAGATGATGTGTAAGGTGTTCCTACACTGACGTGATAAAATGTAAAACATTATATATATTATATATAATATTAGCGGACCCGACAGACATTGTCCTGCCCGAAGCTGTTTTAGAACTCGATCGCAGCGCCACCTACCGGGTCCAATTGTATTTTCGAACTATCCAGGAACCCATTGAAATATACACACAAAATTTCATCCAAATCGGTCCAGCCGTTTAGGAGTAAGGTGACAAACACACGTACGGAAGAATTCTGCCTCCACAAGTGATGAAACTTAAGTTCGTCTGGCACACCCTGGGCAGTCAGCCTCGATACCATCATTCATCATCATCATCATCAGCCAGAAGACGTCCACTGCTGAACGAAGGCCTCCCCCAAGGGGGGGTTTGCCATAATCCCCACGCTTGGCAGGCGGCTTGGGGATCGCAGTGGCTCACCGATTAGTGAGAGGACGCTGCTGCCCGTCCTCCGGTGTCTGGCCGCAGTTTTAAGACGTACCCGGGTCTGATACCATCATTGCTGACTAGCTAATCTTTCCACTATGGCCTGAGCCATTCTCATGTGATAGCTCGTGCCGATTCGACAGAAAAATATGAGACTCCCGGTGATGACAGCGGCCGATTGTTGGAGAAACTAATATGGAAGCCGCACCTGCTTTCAGGAAGTCTGAGTTCATTCCACCACCATTAGGAGCCTCCAATATCGGACTACCTTTTTAGCGATCTTGATAAGATACATAATACATAATAGTTCCTCAGGATGCTCTGCAGTGGACGTAAATGGGCTAATCTGCATGATGACCGCACGAGTTAACTACCTGATAGATACTCAAACAGTTGAAATTAACTCGTTGAGGAATATCGGTACAATCATCACGTTTGAAAAGCATAAATAATGCTTAAATGCGACGAGTTGCATTCAAAAATCAACTTAAATATACAAGTCAGATTCTCTCAGACTATATCTCGATCCATATTTTAGTTTGATACATAAATTCAAAGTAAAATATTTTATTTTGAATCGATTACTTCAAACCTTGCGTTGTTTCTAAAGTATAGTTGCACCGATTTGAACCGCGATGCAGATTCGTGGTTTGAAAGTGAACATTCAATCTAATCTATATACGAACAATCGATCTGAACTGTCGGACTAAGAGGCTTGGCAGGCATACCACCCAGTCTGATAGGTAATTACTACAGACCTTACAATCGAAATCGATTCAATCTCGATAGCTTAACGAGTCCATTGGGTTGTTCCAAATACCTATCGGAATAATTTTTAAGCATACTGAGCAATGTACTTTGTTTAACTGTTAAAATTGATTCACAATTTTCGAGTACGACTATCGTAAGTAATTATCCTGCTGGTTAGAGGGTCCTCTCTTTTCAAAGACCATACGTTGATCCTCCATACATTTAAATTATATATTATATATATATATATTCTAGACTAGCTTCCGCCCGCAACTTCGCTCGCATTGATTACGAACCCATGCATTTTTTCGGGGCACACGTAGCACCATCTAACGTCCTAAAGTAATTGTGACCTTTATTGTGAATTCTTTCCCTCGGGAACAGTACCTTTTTTCTGGATGAAAGGTATCCCATATCCTTTTCTGTACCTCTGACAACGTATATGCAAAATTTCATGATGATCGGTTCAGTGGTTTTGGCGTGTAAAGGTACCAAACAAACAAACTTACTTTCGCATTTACGTATAATATTAGTTAGGATTAGGATAAAACAAGTAAATAACTATTCATTATTTTGTACCAGTGTAGAACCAATGATATATATAATTGTAGTAGGTAGGTACTTATGCTCTATTTATGCGCAAGTGTAGAATTCCGATTCAAACCAAATGCAAATCACGGAGAATGTTACTTCTTTGAAAGTTACATTTGCATCTTTTGGATATTAATTCTGCTCTGCGGGTGAATGTTTAATGACCCGTTTCCTTTCGAATAACCAAAAAAATAGCAAACGGAAACAAATAACGACAAAATACTAGTATTTCTTCTGTATGAGATACAATTTACAGTCAGTACAATAATAAATAGTTCAGATCGTTACCGTCGACTTTACACCTAATATGCATGTCTATGTATCTTGACACACATGTTTACAAATAAAAATATCTTTATCTTTGTCCCATTGTTTGACAGCGTTTTCTCAGAATGAGAAGAACTTGAGCTTGGCTTGAGTCCAGCACGCTGGCCTGGTGCGAGTTGCCCATCCAATAAATTTTGTGTTCGGGGCGGTAAACCAACCTGATCAGCATCAAAGAAAGTCCTACATTTCCAGTATTTATTTGAATCTTCTATCAATATATATTATAATAGCCCAACAAGATGCTCAATTTAATATCCTAAGCGCATTTTGTGAGATGGTGAGGCACCAAATAACTGGTTGGCTCTCTTAGTATAAAAATTTGGCACCCAATAAGAAAAAAAAAAAAATAACCAATCGTAACAGTGAATTGCACCAGTTTGGCTAAACAAATGCGTACATATACGACCGTATCAGTCCTGTACAGTTTCCGTCACTAAGGCCGGATTCGATTCGAGGCTAAATGGTCCGGATATTTAGCCGAACAAGCCGGAAGGCAAACATATATAACATGACAGTCTTCTAGATATGAAAGTAGTAGGTTCGATCAGCACGTTGTAATATTATATAAACGGCAATTTTATATAGACTTTATATTTTATCCTCATCATTTCGGATTCTTTACATTATCACATACTTATCTACTCACTCATGCATAGTAGTAATCCGTACAGATCTTAAACTCGAACGTGTGTTATCAAATATGTCTCTATAAAAGCCATCTCGGCTAAATGTCTGTGGAAATTTAATACTGATAATTTGTCAATTGTATTATAATATCTAAATATTGTCCCGAATATGCCAAAACAATGATTTAATCATGATGTAGACAGGGATAGAGCGAGACAGAAAAAAGTTTCCTCAAAATCCTGTAATTTCGTGGTAGAGCTTCATTGTAACGAATTGACTACATCTAGAGAACGGGGAAGGAGACATCACGTTCTCGCGGAATTTCGGCGTAAAGTAACTCGTTCATAACATAACCTATATGCACAAATACCTGAGGGATAATTGACGAGCAATAAAAGATCATGTCGAAATAGAGATATAAAACAAAACCTTTTTTACGACACACATTATGAATGACAATTATGTGTAAGCTATAAAAACAAATTTTCATGTTAAACGGAGATCAAAAAGAAAGCCAAAACTCAGTTCGCATTTGTCCTTAAATCTCTGTTCTTCATTGCATTGGAAGGACGGTGCAAGGTGAACTTACGTGGCCTTCCTCCGAGGACTCTTCTACTTCAATGGACGCCGGTCCTTGAAACCTGTTTCCGACATCTGTTCCGGTTAATATTACATTACCCTGGAGTTTAAGAAATAAGTAGGTATTTAGTAGGTGCGTTTTTTTCCCTATTATTACCATAATCGTAAAAGTATTTATTTTGTTGACATTAATGAAATGACATTGTTTATTTTGAGTTTTCAATCACTTTTACAGGTTTTTTCTTTTAGGTGTAACGTCGAAACAAACTCAGGGCTCAAGGTCTACCGTCCGTCGCCCGACCAGAGAAAGGCCCGAGACGGGGGGGGGGCAGCGTAGTGTTCCACGCGCCCCCCCGTTAACAAAGTGAAGTCAGCAACAGTCGTGGGGCCCGCCTGGGCTAAGGGCGGGCCAACGCCTGCCGGGGCTGCGAGCCAATATAACAGATATCGCGGCCCCGGTACACCAAGGGCGATCATGGGGACACGGGTGGGTTTTAGTCAGTAAGAGTCTGACACATCCCTTCGCTCTTGCCCAGGGCGGAGGGGGGTCATTGGATGATTTCCCACCCAAAAAAAAAAAAAAAAAAAAAAAAGGGCTCAAGGTCTATTTAAAATTTCTTAGAAGTGAGAACAATGTAGGGTATATTGTCTGGAATAGCCTTTTAAAGAAACTGCCATGGTTGTTTGAGCTGACCTGTCCTTATTAGCATGAAGTTTTTTCAAATCAAATGTTTCTGTTACCAAACTCAACTCAAGATTTTCATCGATGATGGCTTTTTGGGGTAATCCATACTCAAAAAATGCTAGAAACTTGTAATAATTAGGACTTGCGGAACTACGAAGTACATCATAGAAAAACTATAATAAAAGCAATAACTGGCTGTTTCTTCGATCTCAATAACTATTTATCGTAAGTCAAAAATGTATGAAAATATAAATGTATAAAATGCGCGCGCACAATATATACGATGGAGGATGACGAAAACTCGAACCCAAGGAACAAAAACGTCTCGGGCGAAGACAAAGGCTTTACCTACTTAAAAATGGCTACTACAAAGCTAGAAAAATGTAAACCTTACTTGTAATGTTATTCAATTCATACAAAGTGCTCCAATTTCAAATGAACAAATACATTGACTTGGATTAACCTCCTGTATATACTTGTAATGAAGCGAGCGATGTAATTCCAGACATTTGACCGCGTTCGTATACCAATGTAAGGCGTTAGCTTTATCTTTATTAGTTTCATTAAATTCTCATGTATTATGCTAATGCTTCAAGAGATTATAAGACGAAGGAAAATAAATCTCAATGGAAATCGTAGGTAACAATAACAGAAATACAAGTGCAATTGCTAATAAGCTATTTATAAGTGTTATTGTTTTTATTAGCCCAACAGGATCGGTTCCCGAGGATATCTCGAAAATACGCACTAATAGAAAGGAAGATTTTTTTTGGAGAATATTATCTAGATATCCGAAGATGGGTAGGTAAAATAGTTTATTAAAAAAAAAAAACGTTGCCCCACTGTAGGAATAATTTCTGTATCGTGGGTGCGTTTACAAACACAAATATTCATATGGACATACACATAAACCCGAAACAAATATCTCTAGATCATACAAATATTTGTTCCGTGCGGTAATCGAACCCGCGACACGTAGCGCAGCAGTCGATCAATGAAATACTTCTAGGCTTCTATTGATAATTTCCTGACTTACAATATCAGTTTTTATGACGAAATAGAACCTAAAAACACACTCTGTGGTTGTATTTTGTTTTTATAGAACCAAGTATTCGTCTGTTGAACTACGACAAAAATATACTACAAACACAGAATATGTAAAACACATTTATAGCGTCACGACAGAAACTATAGAATGCCACGTGTCTATCCCCACATGTCCTTTTTATTCCTTTCTCATTCATGCATATTTTCATATGTTGTCGCGTGGCTCAACGACTCTTAGGACTAATTAAATGAAATTCGCGACGTAACTACGATTATATTGTCAATGGACACCTGTCAATGGACACAGAATGAGTAATGACGGGGTTTTCCTGTAGAGGCCAGGAAATAATTACTCTCTCCTACGGATACATGCGACAGCCTCTAATGATAGTAATAATTGTGAGGTATATTTTTCAAACCATTATATGTATGTACATATTTGAATAAAGATTTATTATTATTGTATGTCTCCTCTTTGCACGGGACCACAGAGTCCAGGACGTTTGGAAGACTGCGTGGGGCCGAAGACAACACATAGATGTCTTCAGACAGCTTTAATGAAAAGGGTGTGGTGAAATACCTAGCGATTATCCTTGTATGCACTATAAAAATTCACCCAAGGACAATCCCTGGGTTTGCAGGATTGTAGAACATATGGAGAAAATCAACTTGGTTTATTGTGGTGGGATGTTAGAGAACTAGGTTATGGGAAGCTATGAAAATCTATGGCGTCTGCGAAACAATGTCATATTATTATTATTATTTTATAAATATAGTCATGGGAGCATGACTTTCTTTGGTTGTTGGTTGGTTTGTTGGTTGTTGGGCAGATTTCGGATTGGTAAGCACGCCCCTTGTGTATGCTTGAGCCTGCGCCTGAGCCTACCATTATAAGGTGGCGACTGTCAAGTTAGGTAACCATGTTTCTCTCTATTTGTCGTTCTTTAAAGCCTGGGGAAGGAAGAAGGGGTGCGCCTCATACAGGCCCTTGGATATCGAGCTGAATTACCTTAATAACCTATTAAGGATATTATTTTACCTTTTTGAAATAAATCAATGAATCAGTACAAGCCATTGTAAAGTGTGACGTCATCTTCAGTGAGTATAATAACTTATTGGGTTTCCCATAATTTATTTTGTATGTTTTACGCAGGCTGATCAGAAGAGAGTTCACTGTAGAATAATGTACGATATACAAAGTTATTTTACTATGAACACTGAACAGCGCGAATAATATCACGCCTGAATTCCCAGATTGAGAAGGGTCTGGCAGAGATGTATCTGTTGTGATCCAGGACAATAGCGAACTGAAAGGTACTGAGAATTCTCTTTAAGGAAAGTCCCATACGACTGTGCTCGACCTGAAAATCGAAACACTTGACCAACTCAGCTTAGTGGTCAAAAGATGACAAATGCAGCTTGCGAACAAAAAAGATATAAAACTTACTTCATTTAATAATTAATTGTTCCAAAGCAATGTACTCTAAATCTAAAATATATTCTTTGACTATGATATTCATTACTCAATTTCAAAAGGTTGTGTCCCATATGAGCCCGAGATATCTATAGTAATACTTTCGGCATTAGATCTTTTCCGAGAAATTCCTTTGGGGAACGCTTTGAACTCCGTATTTCGTCTGGTGTGGGCTATATTCTTGTGTATGAAACAAAAATATAACCGACTAAATTCCTACATCATGCATAAAATATAAATACTTAAAGTAAATATGAGTTGCAGGTATTTCAATTAGACGTATATTTTTTATTAAACTAGTGATCGCCAAGTGGTTGAAATTCCGACCGTTTTTAAGTTTAAACATTATTGATGTTCTTTTGTCAAAGAGTATATAGGAGTATCTCTTTATTTATTGCATTTTTTTTTGTCTATTTTTATGTCAACTGCGAGCATGCCTGAAATATATATATATATTTATGTCTTTAACATGGGCTGTATGAACGTAATTAAATAATGATTTTTTGTAACACACCCTACTAATATTATAAATGTGAAAGTTTGTGATGATGGATGGATCTTTGTTACTCTTTCACGACAAAACGGCTGAACGGATCTGGAAGCTAGTATTATATACTAGCTTTCGCCCGCGGCTTCGCCCGCGTGGTTTACGAACCCGTACATTTTTCCGGGATACAAAGTAACCTATGTGCTATTTCAGACTATAATCTATCTCTATGCCAAATTTCATCCAGATCCATTCAATCGTTCTGGCGTGAAAGAGTAACAAAGATCCATCCATCCATCCATCCACTCTCCCAAACTTTCGCATTTATAATATTAGTAGGATAAATTTTAGCTTTCTTCACTCCTTTGCCATATAAACATTAATTATGCCAAATCTGACACTCCTCTATGCCCTCCGTGCACGCAATATGCTTAAAAAGGGGTACAAAGTATTCTTTTCTTGTATTAATGTAATAGATTACCTATGTATAGTGTAAAAACGTAACTCTGCACTTAATGAGAAAGCGACGCTTGATAAACAAATGAAATCGTGCGTTTGTTAATATAAGTACTAAGTATAATGAAGTTAGATATATATATATATATATATATATACTAGCTTCCGCCCGCGGCTTCGCCCGCGTAGTATATGAATCCGTACATTTTTCTGGGATAAAAAGTAGCCTATGTCCTATTCCAGACTATAATCTATCTCTGTGCCAAATTTCATCCAGATCCTTTCAGTAGTTTTTGCGTGAAAGAGTAACAAAGATCCATCCATCCATCTATCCATGTCACAAACTTTCACATTTATAATATTAGTAGGATAGTAGGATAGGATATTTTTTTAAACTTTGCCCCACACTAGGATTTCTCCTGTGTCGTGGTTACAGTTTACAAACATACATGTCACATACATACACAACCAGACCCGAAACTACTATCTGTATATCATACCAATATCTGTTCCGTGCGGGAATCGAACCCGCGACACTTACCGTAGAAAGCTAATCACTTAGCCACTACACCAACCGGGTCGTCAAAAAATATTGAAACATATTGAATGAAGATTATTTTATCAAGGTAGTGGGATCAGAAACCAACTCTGGTATAAGTTGAAGCGACCGTCATTTGAAGTCTCAATGTTTCCATTCGAAAGTCACATTTTGTGTCACTCACAGGACGACATTAATATCACAGGTGGTCAGTTAGACCCCCCGACTTTCTCCATCGCATCATCAATCATAACACTACTCTAGACATTTACATTAGCATCGTCGTGAGAGCTCACTTAGCCTTTTAAGCGCCATGCCAGTGAACCGTGAAGACAAACATTACATTTCCTATTGTGTCTGCATGGTAGTCAATGTGTTAATATCGTAAGCAGTTGTTTGAATAGTGGTATTGCTATTTTACCGATATAGCTCTCAGGATTTGCAAGCTGAAGTGGCAATGGGCAGGCCCCATCGCTCGAAGAATGGACAACCGATGGGGAAGAAAGGTTCTCGAGTGGCGACCACGAACCGGAAGACGCAGCGTATTTAGGCCTCCTACTAGGTAGATCGACGACATTGTGAAAGTCGCGGGCAACCGATGGATGCAAGTGGCGGAATGTCGTTCGATGTGGTGGTCTGAGGTGGAGGCCTTCGTTCAGCAGTGGACGTCTTTTGGCTGAAGATGATCATGATGATTGCTATTTTAGGCAAGAGCAAAGCAGCTGATCAGCTCTCAAATTAGTCAATGACCACATTATAAAAATAAAACAGTCCAAGTTTTATAAACCCTCTTGTTTATATTGATTAAATACTGAGACACAGATGGCGCTAGTGCCACGAACAATATCGGCTCCGCGTATAAAAAATCATAAAATAATCAATTGTGTGTATTAGTGTTTTAAAAACAGTGTAACAATAAGATAAAACTATGGTACATATGTGAGAGCGTTATCAAAGTGATTTAAAAGCCAAAACCAGACTTTTCAACAATAATAACAGGACGCTTCATCACGCATTCAACATTCCACAATATTACAAAAAATCACGGACATTATACTATAACTATGTGTGCCAATACGAAATTGTGTTAAAAAAACAACGGAACACGACATATTACAACAATCAAATTGAAAAAAAAAAAAAAAACACCACGTCTGTGAAGAAAAAAAGTGAATACATTACAAGACTGCGCAAAAGGTCAGTGACTCGTAATTTAAAAAAAAATAAAGTAACCGTCTTTTTTTTTTTTGAGAAAATAAAATCTATTTCCAATAACAAACGCCTATTTCACATGCCAAATACAATGCACGAATAGCCGAGTTGATTAAAAGGTTACTTTTTGAAAGCAGTGCGCATACATCGTCACCGTGGTGGTGAGTTCGGTCCCGAGTGTACGCATACACTTTTTCAACTTTAAAAAATGGATTTTCTAAGCAATATAACACTTAGAAAGAAACAACGATCACGGTCACCAACAAATACAAAAACAAGTGAATTCGAAGATTCCTATAATAATTCCAATAATTCTACACTAGATGGCACCACTAGTAGTTTACCATTAAGGTTGGATGAACAAAATAATCTACAATTTCGAGAACTTAGAAATGAGATTGAAGAACTAAAAAAAGAACTGGCCAAAGCGCAAGGACAAATAAAGGACCTTACATTAGAAAATATAGATTTAAAAAATACAGTTTTGGATATGAATATAAAATATGAAGAGACGATTAAAAAACTGATACCTACGGAACAAACTGCACAGTCAATCCCAATAGAAGTCAGATGCGAAAATATCGAAGCTGCTACCTCATCCCCAACACAAACACAAGACAAACCTCTCTGCATTTCACCACAAATTCTCTCTCAAAACTCTGCATTTCACGACAAAGTTAAGGATCTTCTTATGAATAACGAAGTGAACAAAATGTGTATTGTGAGTAGCAACAAAAGGAATAAGATACTACAAATAGCTGAAAACACTATTCAAAACTTCAAATTTTGTCATTATATTTATCCAGACTGTAGCGTAATAAAGTTAATAGATAATTTAAGTAAGAAAATAATTAACTATACAGAAAAAGACTATTGTGTTATTATGATAGGAGAGGAAGATTTTGTCAAAACTATGAATTATCACAATCTGATTGCTCGCATTAGATCCACATTACAAACATTGAAACATACGAATATTATTATATGTACACCTACCTATCGATATCATGGCTGTTCCGTGATTTATAACTCGAGAGTTGAGGCGTTTAAGATTATGCTATGGAATGATAATGAAACCTTCAAATATGCCATAATTATGGACTCCAATCTAAAACTATCTTGCAGTCACAGTATGTTTTCAATAAACAGAGGAATTTTAAATAATAACGGTATGAGGAACATATTTAAAAACTTGAATAACCTAGTAAAAAACAATGAAATTCACAATAAACAAAATAAAAATAATAAAATATCTAAAAATGATACGAATCAAAACATTTTTTTTCGAGAATAAATTAAAGTGTATCCTTTTGCACCAAAATATTGCAGGTATTTTAAATAAGAAAGAGATTTTCGAATTAACTATTCACGATTTAGAAAATAAACTCGGTAAAATTGATATGATCTGTCTTACAGAAACATTCATAAAAAAAGGTACAGAAAGTAATATTACTATTGCAAATTATAAAGTGGCAGCATCATATTCTAGAGCAGAGCAACGTAGAGGCGGCTCCTGCATTCTTATAAGAAAACATCTGGATTTTAAACCAATATTCAATCTCATAGACCCTATACCGTTTCACTTTGAATACTGTACTACGGAAATAGTCCAACTAAAACTTTACATTGTTTGCATCTATAGAATACCTAACGCCAACGCAACCATTTTCTTACAGAATCTAAATATACTCTTAAATAAACTGACAAAAAAGTCTAAGCACATTATATTATGTGGAGATTGGAATATTGACTTACTAAAACCAAACAACAATTTTACCAAAGAATTACACTCTATACTTAAAAACTATAATATTACAAACCATATAACTACACCTACAAGAAAAGGGGCCTGTCTGGATTTAATAAGTAGTAATATTTCTAATGTCACATCAGAAACGCACTTTTTAACACTATCTGACCACGAAACTGGGCAAACTATTTCCTTTCATATCACTAATTACAGCAATGAAGTAAAGCCTAAACAGCTTTGGATTGAAAAACGTAGAGACTTTAGCACTGAGAACACAAGTAAATTTGTAGCTTGCATGAAAGCCCTCTCATTTAGTGATATTTATGAGTGTATTGATGTCGATAAAGCATTTAATCTTCTACATGATACTATAACATTATTTTATAATTTATGCTTCCCAATAATAAATGTCAAAATTATCAATAAACCTATAAAAACTAAATGGATGACTAAAGGTTTAAAAAAAGCATGCCAAAATAAAAGAAATCTCTATTTAAAGTACCTCAACTCATCAGAAAACAAACACGCTCATCTCAAACAATATAACGTGTACAAAACTATTCTAAAAAAATGTACACTTCAAGCCCATAAAATACAAAATACTAGATACATTATTAAATCTAAAAATACTTGCAAAGCGGCATGGAAAATTATAAAAACGAATTTTAAGTGTGATACTAATACTACAAATATAAAACACATAAAAATAGATAATAAAGACTTATATAAACCTGAAGATATAGCAGATAGTTTTAATAATTATTTCATTAATTTAACAAAAAGACAATATATACCAAATGACAAAAATCCGTTTCTTAAAAATATACCTAACATATCAAATACAATTTTTTTGGGTCCGGTTGACAATTTAGATGTACATAAAATAATAACTTCACTCAATAGCACAAACTCTACGGGATATGATAACATCGACACAAAAATAATAAAAAAATGTGCTAAAAGTTTATCTGGCCCAATAAGTCACTTAATAAATTTGTCTTACTTTAATGGTAAATTTCCATCTCGATTAAAATACTCTATTGTAAAACCAATTTACAAAAAAGGCGAAAAATCTGAAATGAATAACTACCGTCCAATAACACTAATTCCAATTATATCAAAAATATTCGAAAAATCATTTTACAGTATACTATATAGCTTCTTACTAAAACACAATATCTTAAAATCTGAACAATTTGGCTTTAGAAAAAACTATTCCACCACATTGGCCTGTTTTAACCTTGTTAAAATAATAACGGAGTATCTAGATCGAAAAATTCCAATCATAGCAATTTTTCTAGATATGTCCAAAGCGTTTGACTTTGTGTCGCACAAGTTACTTTTACAAAAGTTAGATAAATACGGCGTTAGAGGTAATGCTCTCAATTGGATAGAGAGTTACCTCTCTGATCGCTATCAATGTGTCGAAATCCCGTATATAACTGGACACCACAAAACCTCTTGCCGCTCTGAATACATTTTGAATAAACACGGTGTACCGCAAGGGAGTATTCTAGGGCCATTATTATTCTTAGTGTACATCAATGACTTACCGGACTCAACTAATTACAAATGTATCTTGTATGCTGATGACACTACATTGCTCATTCAATGTAACAATAAAAATACTTACGAAACAGATATTAACAACGCTATAAATAATGTAACTACATGGCTAAATAATAATAACTTAAATATAAATATAAATAAAACAAATATTATTCAATTTCAAACTTATAATAGCAAGCAAATACCTTTCAACATTACTCAAAAAGGTAAAGCCCTAGAAAGAGTAGACTCAACTACTTTCCTTGGTCTAATTATAGACAAACATTGCAGCTGGAAACTGCACATAGATAAAATTTGCTCAAAGCTAGACAGCTATGTATATGTTCTAAACAAACTTAGACAAGTAGCTACACCCAATGCTACTCTATGTGCATACCACGGATACGCTTCTTCGGTTTTACGTTACGGAATAGTCATATGGGGAAATTCTGTGGATTTAATCAGAGCCTTCAGAGCACAGAAAAAGTGCGTACGAGCAATATGTGGTGCAGATTATTTAGATAGTTGTGTACCTTTATTTAAAAAGCATCGCATTCTACCACTGCCCTGTCTATATATTTATGAAATTTCTATTTTTGTTCATAAAAATCCCGATCTCTTTGTTAAAAATATTAATGTTACAAATAGAAATAGTAGATTTCCTAATAATCTGTCTATACCAAATCAACGCACAACATTGTATAGCAAAAATTCATTTTGTATGGCTATAAGAATCTACAATAAGTTGCCAACAAAAATAAAAAATCTCAATTTAAATCAATTCAAAAAAACACTATTTGATTTACTAATAAATAAATGTTATTACTCTACAAATGACTATCTTAACGATAAGTACATTGCTGTAGCTTAATATATGTATAAACAATTAGACGAAATAATATTTGTACACCGATTCGGTAGAATATATGATACTATATAAACTACATAACACCTATTGTACTATATTCTGACAAATAAATTTTTCTTTCTTTCTTTCTTCTTTACTTAAAACTTTTATTTTTAGGACAATCACCGACAAAATTAGCTGATCATATTACAATAGGTATTATATAAAAACAAATTCACTCTATTGCACATTTCAATATTTTTGGTTGTATAAGATTTTTTATGAAGAGCTTCAGATTTAATTACTTTTTATTATTAATTATTGTTAAATACCGGAACATTAACGACTAATTAAGAACAATCTTTATTGAAATATGTACAGTACTATAAAATGGGGTGAATAGAAACAAAACTTTGGAAATATTTTACAACATTTTTATCTACAGATTTTTATCTACAAGAACTTCATTCTTTTTAGGTAATTAAAGTACAATAATCTTGAAGTTCTTGTTGATATCAAACGGAGTTATTCCAAGATTGAAATGATTTCAAAATTTGTCTTTATTCGCCCCTGGATCTCTCTTCACCCCGTTGTACGGTATGGTACTAACTTACCTACCAGATAAATACTTATCATCGTGTTAATAGATTCTACCTATTAAGAAGGCCCCTACTAATTAACACTGGGCTTGTGTATTTCAGATAGCTACATGCAGATTAAGTGAGATAACTTATACTAATTGAAGTTCTCGTCTCAGATTCAACAGATAATATTAATTACTAAAGAACCTAGTTTCCGTTTCTATATTCGTCGCTGACTGACTGTCGTCCAGTTTTGTGCTCGGTATGATAAAATTGAGTTATAACTTTATTATTATGTCAAACTGATAATAGCATCGAAAGTTTTGAACTATAAGGGTTCTTACATAATTTATTTATCATTGAAGTGTTATACGACAAACTACAAGGACTGTATGACAGACGGTCAAGTCTATAGTTTAGCTAAAAGTTTTCATACAAAATGCGTTAACGTTTTTATCCCACTAAACATGAGCTGACTTTGGTAATTTTTTTATGTTATAGACACAAGTAAAAACTAGGTCATTACGTTTTTGTTTTTTTTTATATTGATTATAGATTGAGAAATAATTTCACTTGAAAATGCGTTTTTTTAAACTATAAATCTTCCTTAGACTTATCTCGTGATAATGATTAAATTAATCCAAATTTTGAAAAAAAAAAAAAAAAATGTGTCGACCTTGTTTATAATCTGACAAAACGATACAGACCAAAATCAAATTAATTTATTATGATTTCGATGTAAGAAACGTTAACGCCCAAACACCTTTTTTGTGCGTATTTTGTGCGTATTGCAAGGAAATTTTGTCAGAAGCCGGCAGCTAAACGATACACGTAAGGCGCAAATCAGCCGTTCGACAAAGATGTTATATGAGTAATTGGCAGTTTTCATTTTAAACATCGGTTATATTGTTGGTGGACATGGCCTTAGTGCATTTTTTGTTAACTTCAGTCTGTTGACTAGGTACATGTGAATACGCTTCATCTTTAGATTTGAAAATATGGAGAACTAAGTTTTCAGCTACATAAAGAAAATAATCGCTCAAACACTGGACCAATCTAGTAAACAGTCAAGTAAAAATAATCATTATAAATACAATCAAAATTTTATTTAATTTTAGTATAACTCGTTAATTTTCCATTCATTCATTCGATGTTTACATGTTGAAATGAAGCTAATTTATCCTTTGTTTCTTTAAATATTTGCCTGTTCTTATCAAGGCTTTAAGACTATAAGCCACAGTTATTATTAACAAAGTGGTATTTACAAAATGAGCGAGGATTTTAAAATTGGCAATCACATTTACATGATTATATTTAATGTCATCGTGTTTTAGTACTTACTGTGTCTGAAAAGCCAAGGGCAACAAGGGACATTTTAGTGTAGGACAAGACTTGCGCAACCACTAAACTCACTTGTTACCAAACAACTTTGTAATATGCGAAATGTATCGTATCGTACTGTAGTTAAATAGAGTGGTAACACAATGTTACAGAAATGTATATACTTTCAGGATGCACGGTAGATGACTACTAGTCATCCGAGTTACTTTTTATGAACTATCAAAAACGACATTTTGTTCTAAAAATGTTTGGAATACAAAAGCGTGACGTCATAGTTTATTATTGATATACATATTGTCTGATTTGATAAATTAAAAATTGAAAACGCCAAAGATAAGCAAGAGATTAAGTTTTATTGAGTTTTTAGAAGGAAAGCTATTTATCAAACAAGATTTCAGAATTTATTTTTGATGCAGTCATCTAGCCTATTGTATTATATAATGCCATGACGGTTACGCACGGATAGAATTTTGTAGTTTTGTAAATCGTAGTATTTTTTTAAACTTTGTCCCATATTATGGTAATTGCTGAATCATGGGATTAGTTTGTGCATTTACAAACACCCGTACCCGGTACAAATATCTGTAGGCCATACTAATATTCGTTAGGTGTGGGAATCGAACCTGTAACACATAGCGCACTGTGGATCGCCCAACCACTTTGCCAACCGTGCCGTCTCACCTTGTAATGTTTAATTAAAAACAAAGCAATATAATTTACCTTAGCACGAATGGACAGTACGGAGTCTGGGACTATGGCCGGTAGGCTTATTACATCGACAGGCATCGACGAAATGTAGGTACAATAGTACACCTCTGCCTAACCCTTCGGGGAATACAGGCGTGATGCTATGTTATGATCTTAATAAAGTTTTGTAAAAAAACGAAAGGTCAAAGACAGACAAAGATTGAGATAACACAAAGAATTTTATGATAAGTAATAATGCTTGGTTTGTTTCAGTGACAGATAAGTTTTTATATCCATTTAATCAGTTTTTAAAGGGTTATAAAATACCATTCTGTTAATCTTAATAATTATTTTTTGTGTAAATTAAGTTTACGAACCAGATTGGAGGTATGGCAGTAATGTACTATTGTAAACGCACGTTTCGGTTATGCTGTTATTGAGTCCCATGTAGTAGGATTCGAGCCTATTGCAATATACCAGGCGCAGTTCCAAACTGCGGGTTGCGATTGAGAATTTCCATACAGAAAACTCAATCCCACTTTGTCTGAACCAGGAATCGAGATTAGACTGTTGAGAGGCTTTATGAGCTGCTGTAAATACTTATAAATACATATAGATATTCGTATTACACTCAGGACCAACTGCTTAACGTGCTTTCCGAGGCAAGGATCTTAATGAGAGAAAAACGGTCACCCATCCAAACACTGACCGCAGCAAGCGGTGTTTAACCTCGCAGATCGATTAATTTACGCAGTAGCTACGAGCCCCTCTAACACATATTTAACTAGAATAAGTTTATTTTAAGTAGAAATTGGGTATTTCAGGTTTAACGTGAATTTGTAAAGAATAAGTCAGTTTTTTTTTTATATACCTATTGTAGGCCATAAAACGTATACAGAGCTATTTTAATAAACAAAAGACGTGTGTTACAAAACAAACGGTAAAAACTTTTCTTATATCCAAGGTTTAGTGTTTCCAAACTAAATCCTTTGTCCCGGATGTTTTCTGTTTTACTATTTTCTTGGATGAACTTTGGTCATAAATCTATAATTGTTTAGTGCTATATTGGTAGATGAAGAACAATAGGCGCAGTGGTTAAGCGATTGGCTTTCTGGGCTATGTTTCGCGGGTTCCAAATCTGCATTGAACAAATATTTGTATGGCCTACAGATAGTTGTTCCGGGTCTGGTTATTTGTGCATGTGAATATCTGTATATTATGTCTTTGTAAAAGAACTATGCATGAAAAATCTTAGTAAGGGCCAATGTTAAAAAAATTAAGGAACTTCTGTTGTGGGTTCCTTACGAGTTCCCATTTTCTGATGGAATGGTTAGTGCAGTCGCTATGCGATAAGCTTTCTTCAGAAGGGTTTAAGGCTTATGCTAGTTGCGATTTCGCGGACTACACACACCATTCAGAACATTTTGGAAACTTCAGCACCCCGAGTACGAGTTTTCTTAGAGCTGGATCGTAGTTGCCGTTAAGCTAAAATTGTATGAAAAAGTCATGCGCGCGCATTTGAGTGACTTCCTATCGTAAATGCGCTATGGATGAATGAATGGATACTAGACCCTATTAAGTGAATCGCTGTCGGCTTGTGACAAAATTTCCTTGCAATACCTTGCAATACGCGCAAAATATTTATTTGGGCGTTAACGTTTCTTCGAAATCTTAACGAATTAATTTGATTTAAACCTCTATCGTTTTGTCAGATTATAAACAAGGCCGAAACGTTTTGTTTTTTCGTTTTTGTCGAAAATTTTGATTAACTTAATCATTATCACGAGATCAGTAAAAGGAAGATTTTACGTTAAAAAAAAAAACGCATTTTCAGGGTTCATTATTTCTCAATCTATAAACAATATAAAAAAAAACAAAAACTTCACGACCTAGTTTTTACTTGCTTCTATATATATCTAAAAAAATCAGCAAAATCAGCTCATGTTTAGTGGGGTAAAAACGTTAACATATTTTGTATGAAAACTTTTAGCTAAACTATGGATTTCCTTCACTTTTATCGCATGTGATTATAAAATTCTGATCAGCAGATGAATTTTAAAAATTAGCTCCAGTTGAGATTTCTCTCGGACCAGGCATGGACGACAAGTGTCTACCACCCCAAGGTGCTTTTGAAGGCTACTGCATATTGAAATCATGATGACAATATAGCACAGTTTTTGAACCTAGTTTGTAAAGAATATTAATTAGCCTATGTAAATATATTGTTATTAATATGGCAAGCATAAAGAATAGCAAATAACAAGTGCGGTGGCTTACACTTGTGCTCGAGAACATAAATACGTTACATAAAAATTAATGTTGCATTTTATTCGACCTTATTTCGTTTAAAGTTTATGGCTAACAATAAAATCTGAACAAATATACATAAACATACATACATACAGGCGTGATGCTATGTTATGTTATATGTACCTACATATATAACTATAGTATCACACCTGTATTCCCCGAAGGGTTAAGTAGAGGTGTATTATTGTACACCTATATCGCTAATGTCGTTTTTGAGTTTCATGTAATAGGGGGTAAGCCTATTGCCATTTACCGGGCACAGTTCCAAACTTGGTGCTGCTACTGAGAATTTCCATGCAGAAAAATCGAATAACACTACCCGACCCGGGAATCAAACCAAGGACCTCATGTTCAGCGGTGGCTCCAGGGTCGGCTCTAGTCCACGTAGCGCCCGGGTGCAAAAAATACACTAGCGCTCTCTGACACACCAAAATTTGGGTGCAAATGATGCAGTTACAAATGAGTAACTTTTACCGGTGGCTTCGTCCGCGTGAAAAACGAACCCACATAATTTATTTTCTAAATTAGAACAATGTGCTGTTTTTGTATCTAAGTCCCGCGAGCGGCGCTCGGCGCCCTCTGAGACCTTGCTCCCATGTGCACTGCACACCCTGCACCATACGTAAAGCCGGCACTGGGTCGCGCTTATAACCAAGGAGCATATACACCTAGTACACCTCTGCCTAACCGTTCGGGGA
This sequence comes from Shargacucullia verbasci, assembly GCA_947562105.1. Classification (NCBI taxonomy): domain Eukaryota; kingdom Metazoa; phylum Arthropoda; class Insecta; order Lepidoptera; family Noctuidae; genus Shargacucullia; species Shargacucullia verbasci. The sequence continues at coordinate 10,628,798 of OX387286.1, forward strand.
TTACAGGCGTGATGCCATGTTGTGTGTTATGAGTTAAGTTTATATGTTATGTTATGTTTTCACTGATGTGATGATTGTTGAAGAAATATATTATCAAAATAAGTATACACAGTGATTTTTTAATATTTGTTTTTGACAATTTTAGGCTTGTTTATACTTCTATGAATGTAACGTCAGTATGACTGCATTGACAAACACTGAGATCACTTTCTATTGACTATTGTCATCATCATCAATTCAGTATTTAGCAGCCATCATTGCGCATATGTTTTTTATAAACTGATACTTCGAAATTGCCTCACTGGTCTACTGGACGCATGCGCGGCTTCTGATTAGTCTTCATGCTAAGCTTGAGGTTCTGGATCCGATTCCTAGGTCGGGGAAAGTTTGTGTTAGTATGTTCTCCCTCTCTACTCCCCGAAGTTTGGTATTGTGCCTGTTAGATAACAATAGGCAATATCCTATGAGACTTAATAACGGCATTGGGGAAATGTGGACGTGAAATATAGGTAGTACACGGATTGACGATATCTTCTTCTGTAGAGTCGGCACGAGCTATCTCATGGGAATCGGTAATATTGTAGCGGGAAGATTAGCAATGGTGGTGTCTAAACAGACTGTTCAGGTCGCGCCAGACGATTTCAGGTTTTGCCACTAGTGGCGACTCTTTCTTTCAAACCTATCCCATTGACAATAGTGTTAGTAGGCTCACCTACAGTATAATGTAACTAGCTTCCGCCCGCGGCTTCGCTCGCGTGGTTTACGAACCTGTACATTTTTCTGAGATAAAAAGTAGCCTATGTGCTATTCCAGAAAAAAAAAAAAAAAAAAAAAAAAAAAAAAAAAAAAAAAAAAAACTTTCACATTTATAATATTATTAGGATAGTAAGATAGAATTATATCAAAGTTAATTAATTTTGCTCAATGCTGTATTTTAATATTTATGCACCGACCAGCCTAACATGACCTTCGCAACATAATTTCGTCGACACATTATCTCATGCGGAAATAGATTTCTAATAGCATAGCATCGTCCTGTCATATCAATAATATTCTGTCGCGGTCTTGCCGGGCAAGAGGTAGTTCAATGTATGTTATAAAAGCAGTTCATTCAAATAACTAGTTATCTCAACAACGTGAAACAAGTGTTTTATCATCTAAGCATAGAATATAAAGAAAACTATTCACTTTAGTCTCAATAATATTTTTTTACATTCAACATAATATTTTTCCGTATTCTTCCAATTGTTCATTAAAGTACTATTCTACGTGAATATTAAATTTAAACATTTATGTTTACGTTGTGTATGTGAATCAGCCATTCAATCTTTTACCTACGGCTGGCCGTTTAGATTTATCGAATGAATGGATTGTGAGTAATTATACTCATAATAAACTAGGGTTTTCCCATTACTCTGGGAACAGTTTATAAAGACATCACAGACAATCTCACATATAAACCCGGATATAGTATTTATAATATTTGAAAAAAAAAAAATTGCTTCTTCTTATCTAAGAGCCTTGTTCTTGTCGGTGTATCTGATAAAGTTCTCTACGTTTTTCCCTTTTTAGTATGGTCTCCTTTACCTCTTTATACGATATGACTGAAACCTTTTCCTTTATTTAGCTCATGTAGCTTATCTGTAATCTTCACCTCCCTCTCCTTCCTTCTATCAAAATTTGTTTGCTAACAAATTTAATTCAATGTTTTATGATAACAGGCTGGTCATAAGCGAGGCTGCTGATATAGGTCTCTCGAATCCCAGGTTAGTCAAAGTGTTTCTGAAATGATCAGGACCAGGAGTTCAATATTATGTTTTGAATTGTAGCGACTACTACTGGCGACATGGCAAAAAGTAAAGCGCCATCTATCGGAGTGAACCTACAACAACAAACCCTGATTCGCACTATGAAAGCTTACAACGATTCTAACACAAACATATACAAACCCGACATCAATGGTTGGGCTTCAGCCCGTCAGGCTAGCCTGGTCGGAGGATCCTCCCTTTTCAATGGAGGAACACCATACCTCATTTCTCCAAAATCATTGTTAGAAATAATTATGACGACATCACTTCTGAAACAGGGATTCCTTCGTCGGTCGTGACGTTGTTTGGCTCCATTATTTTCGTCTTGTCTGATGTTTGTTAGGCATAGTATGACGTAGCCACCGGGGACAACCCACAGTATCTGTCCGCTTCTGTTTACATTGTTGTGTGAACATTGTGATTTCACTTAAGTCTTATGCTTCGTTTTTTGAAATATTTGTTGAAGCTTTAGACAAACTTTTTACGTAAAATTAAAACATAACAAATGAAAGTTGTCCCCTTATTTTCTGTTTCGTCGTTATAAATCATTTTATACATGTATTTTTATGTAAGAATTTAATAAGTGGCCGTTAACATTTCAAAGGCCGACGTATTTACCATGCCATGTGGCTTGTTCGTCTGTTACTTTGATGTGGTTAGACGAAGAGAGCCAGTTAAAATGTTAATTTTACTTTGAAATTGAACTGCTTGTGGTGAAACCAACCGTGTACTCCAGTGTTTATGGATACTATATTAACACATAAAAAATAGCATCACGCCTGTATTACCCGAATATTTAGGCAGAAGTGTCCTATTAAACACCGTCACATTATTTCACAAACTACATTTCGTTGATGTAATAGGGGGCGAGCCTTTTGCCATCTTCCCAGGCTCAGTTCCGAACTTCGGGCTGTTACTGAACATTCTCATACAGAAAAACCAATAACATCTTCTCTAGCCCGGGAATTGAACCTAGTATCGTACCTACGCTCAGTAGTTGCGTTTACAACTAGACCAACGAAACAAATGAGATCGTACGGCGTATCTTGGCAGTCATCTTTGATACCACCATTGCTCACTGGCTATTTATGTAAGCCAAATATCGGCAATTTCATGAAATGATTTATCTAGGAAGCACAGCGGGTCCTCGCCTGGCGCAAAGGGTCTACAGCAGATAGGGCCTACGCAAAGAAAAATTACATGTCAAGGGTCGGTTCGCGGCGCGGAACAAATATTTGCATGCATTACAGATTTCGGGTCTGGGTTGTGTATACGTGAGATGTATGTTTGTAAAATGTACCCACAATAAAGCCAAAATATTTGGATAGGGAGAAGTATAAAATAATAAAATTAGAAAAGGTTATAAGACGGCGTCTGTTAACAATATGGATGTTCTATACATTGTACTGCTAGTACATACAATGTGCGTTCGAAATACTCTGCAGTCGCGCATACTAATGACAAAACAGTTACGACATCGTAACAGACACTTAAGTCTGCATAAGTGAGCACGCTCACACACTAGTCATGGGTGATTTCGATAATCGTACCCTACAAAATTTTCAATCGAATCAACAATCTTCTCACTCTCCAATATAATTATCAAGAGATTTATCGATTATTCGTTAGTTGAAACCAAGTGCGCCGTTTACTCAAATGTCGATTGCGCTTGCTCGCCGCGGCTTACGATTTTTAGTTATCGATTAATCTTGAGTGTTGTAGATGATCAAGGCTGGGAGAAAACCATTGAGAATCAACCGAGATATTTAAACAATCGAAACAATCGACTCGATCTCTGGCCATCGCACTTCACTATCACACGAAGAGTCGCGCGTCGCGTTATAGAATTTCTTTCCCATATAAGTAGTGTATGGTAAACGATTAACTATATGACACATACCACTTTCTTCGTAATTAATTATGGGAACACTGTCATGTGTGAATGCAATCAATAATAGTTTCATGCAAGTACTTTGCTTTGTTCTATTCTTAGAAGAAAACTCGTGGTAGGGGCCAATTAATTTCACCTTTTTTAAATACCTATGTAATTGGTCTTTGTAGTCGAGTAGCTATTAGTAGAGGTTAATAAGGATTATAGAATAATTAATAATTAATTCGTTATTATGAGAATAGTCATGAGGTCATTCGATTAATAATTCCCAGACTTACTTTTTTCTGTTTATAGAATAAAATTCTTAGTATGGGGTTGTTAAGTACTTTCACTAACATTGAATAATACTGAATTTAAACGTGTCTAATTATTTTTTAATTGTGTAGCCGGGTTTATATGTGTGTTTTTATTTATGTATAATGTATCTGAATTTACTAAACTGCCTTATTTGTTGTGATCGCAAGCGGTCGCAGCGGGTTCGAATACCGGGTCGGGTAAGTCAATACATGACAGACATACCTTAACATGTTTTATAAATCAAAATCCATAGACATTGGTTAAGTATTGTAAAACTTGAATTTCATAATATTGAGACGATTATAAAGACACATTGAGAACCTCCTTTTTTGAAGTCGGCTAAAAATATATTTTTATAGATACTTAAAATACACTTTAAATGCATAGCATCACGCCTGTATTCCTTAAAGGGTTAGTCACACCCTACTGCTGTACACCCACATTACGCCATTATTTTAAATTTAAATTCATCTCTTCAAAACAGCTGACGATCACAGTAAATTCAAACAATTCATACCACATCAAGGATATTGAGAATAAGTTAAAGCGATATTCAGATAAAATCGCGAATTAGAACATGGAAGAAACTCTTAATGGTCCTTTATCCCCAATACCGATATCAATAACAATACAGCCAAAAATACGCAAACATCAAACAACTATCACAGTAAGTTCCTTGTATGTCTGTGTTTACAAAACAATATTAGAAACTCCCCACTAAGCCTAAACTCTTCGCCATTCCATTGTGCACTATTTAAGGCACGAATACCTTAATAGCCAACAGGTTGATAATACGACTAGTGAACTGCACTATATTACTCATTGAATACCGTACTACAGTGCAATGTCGACTGCAAACACCAGTGAAATAAAGTTCAAAATCAATTGTTATACAATCCCAACAGTTGCTTCGCTGTTCGCATTCAGATTACGAACGTCTGTTGTGTTGCTTAAGTGTTACGTCTGAAGGTTGAATTTTTATTTATCGTGAATATAGTATACATACAAATACGGTTATACATTATAAAACAAGCCATTGTTTATTTTATTGCTTTTTATGATGACGAAATCAGACTGTTTTATCACATTTCGGTTCGCCGTAATTCCTATTTATTTTTTACTAGCGATCCGCCCCGGCTTCGCACGGGTAGCAGAGCATGTACGCCTACATTTTTTTCTGTCATAGTGTCGTATCAGCCTGTTGTGTGGACCATTTACGCGGCGCACTTCAGTAAACTTCCAGTCGGTATGATTTTTTCCGACATCTTCAACAATCATCGTTATATTTCAGCCAATTTACACAAAACCTTAATTAATTTAAACCTTCCTCATGAATCACTCTGTTCATCGGTGAAAACCGTATGAAAATTCGTTCAGTAGGTTTGAGTTTATCGCGTACAGACAGACAGACGCGGCGGGGGGACTTCATAAATCTGAACGTGTCTTTTTGCTAGTAAACAACTGTATTTGTATGTATATTTATTTAAAACATTTTAAATTGTGTTTACTTAGTTAAACGCCAGACTTTTGACAGATGATTAGTCTTGTTAACAGCCGAGACCAACGACGCGTGATAAATTGGTTTCACGTCAATAAGGAGCTAGTTAAATGATCTGTAAACATTACATAATACATCACGTAGTCAAAGTAGTTAGAACAGCATCACGCCTCTATTCCCCGAAATGTTAGGCAGAGGTGTACTATTATACACCAACATTTCGCCGATGACATTATTAAGTACCATGTAATAGAGGGCGAGCCTATTGCCATCCATGGAGCACAGTTCCAGACTTCGTGTTGCTACTGAGAATTTTGATACAGAAAACCCCAATAACACTTTGCCTGATTCAGGATCTCATCAGACCAGTGAGGCAGTCCATTCGCACTAGACCAACAGACCAAGTTTGTTCATGTTTTAATTCAAATGATGAGTCAACTGTGGATTCGAACATAAAATTGTTATGATATTATGTAAGCCTCATTGAACAAAAGGTAAGTTTTCAGTTACTCAAAATCTATAATTATACTAAAGCTTTTTCACAGCCCATTATATTTACTGTTCTTAACGCTAAATCTTATTGATGGATGGGTAACTAAACGTAAGGGAACAACGATAAAACGTGTAAACATCTTGTTTTTCCCTTTATCTCTGAGTACAAATAAATTATATATTTTGTCGTTTTCGTGTTTACAAACAAATCAGTAATTCATAATACGTTTAGAGGAGTGTTGTGTAAAGTTAAAGATAAAAAAAATAAGATTTAATTTCAATTTTCTTAATAACCTCATTTAAAAAGGAATTTTTGGTGCATCAAATATAAAATAATTATTTAAAAATATATAATCACAAGTTATAGCATCACACCTGTATCCTCGAAGGGTTAGGCAGAGGTGTACTATTGTGCACCCACATTTCGCTGACATTGTTATTAAGTCCCATGTAATAGGGGGCGAGCCTATTGCCATCAACCGGGCACAGTTCCAAACTCCGTGCTGCTATTGAGAATTTCTATGGGTACCGAAATACCCAATAACATTTTACTCGATCACACGACCGCACGCTCAGAAGTCGCTCTTGCGACCACTAGACCAATGAGGCAGTTAATTAATATATCCTATCCTATCCTACTATCCTACTAATATTATAAATGTGAAAGTTTGTGAGGATGGATGGATGGATGGATGGATTTTTGTTACTCTCTCACGCAAAAACTACTAAACGGATCTGGATGAAATTTAGCTCAGAGATAGATTAAAGTCTGGAATACTACATAGGCTACTTTTTATCCCGGAAAAATGTACGGGTTCGCAAAACCACGCGGGCGAAGCCACGCGCGGAAGCTAGTCTAATAGTAAATACAATATAAGGCTTAATTATCTCGTTACTGTTCTTCAGGGAGTTATACCTAATTGGTTGCTAAATAATCTATCTGGACTTTAAAATAGACCTTGACCCCTGAATTTCGGCGTTTCTTATCAGGGATAGTCATAGGAAATGCCGACGCAATCTACAATAGTTTAAAAAAGACGTAAAATTGATTGAAAAATCCTAATTGAAAAAAAATAATTTCATTTCATAAGGAAACAGGTCAAAGCTCTGTTGTTGATGAAACCTAAACGGACCCTCGGGCAACTATGTATTAATATATTGCTATGTATCATCATCATTTGCTTAGCCTTTTCCCAACTACATTGGGGTCGGCTTCCAATCTAACCGGTTGCGGCTGACTATCAGTATTTTACATGGAGCGACTGTCATCTGACGTCCGCCACTCAATTACTGGGAGATACAGATACTCTAAGGTAAGCCTGTTTGTCAGATTTTTTGGGCTGCTGACACCCGTAAAGAGTTTCATAGGTTTTCCTAGGACACCTGAGACCAACTGCTTAACATGCTTTCCGAGACACGGAGTGGTCTCAATGTGTGAAATATGGTCATCCATCCTAGTACTGACCGCGGCAAGCGCTGCTTAACCTCACAGATCGACCAATCTGCGCGGTAGCTATATAGTTACGAGCTCTTCATATTGTTAAGTATACATATACGAATTAGAATAGTCGATCTGCCCAACTCTGCCTGCGTGAGAATTTCAGGAAATATTGTTTTTAAGGTTTCAAGACATGTCATTACATATAGGAAAGACTGTGGACAGATGAAAAAAAAAAAATGGTACAAACGAACTCACAGTCGTATTCAAAATGTTAGTGTAAAACATCTATGAATAAACTTAGAACATTATCACAGAAGAAACCATGAACAATTCAACAGTAACAGTCATGATTCAGAATAGAATAAGTTTTAATTTCGAATAAACCTATCGCAGGCACTTTTGAATCGTTAAAATGGGTCTAGTTTCCTGAACCTGCAAGAAACCTGTTAATATAAACATAAAAGATACATCAGTTGCCCCAAGAACTACAAGTGCTACCACTAGTATCACTTAATTGGTAACCATTAATACAGTAAACGATTGATTAATTGGTTTGTTAAAAACGAAACAACGAAATCTCAAGCATCGGATTCGAAAGTAAAATCCATTTCAATCATGATTAAACGTATTCGTCGAAATATTCGACAAACGACACAACACTGGAATCGCTCAGGTTTTGCAATCTGATAAAATTATACCAATTAAAGGCACCCAAACTAATTTTGCGCTTCACCGATTACACTGATGAGGGAACCTAATTACAGAATTTCTAGTAAATTGCTCGCTTTCAGATGGGTTCTGTGTGATGCGAATGAATTGAATTTTCTCAAATTACCGTGAGTTACGTTCGTATAGAGAGGGCAATTCTAGATGGTTGGAAATAATGTCAAAATTGAGATATTTCGAAAAACATGGTTGACAATGGCCTTTTCCCGAATTTTCTTAATATCGGTCTCTTCTCCATAGGACCAACCCACTTTGGAATCGTGCACCTAGATTCTTTACGTTTATAAAACTGTCTGAAAATGCCCATTTGAAATTAAAAACTTTGACTTTGACTATCATGTTAGAGATATGTTTACTGAAACGCTCAGATGCGCAGTTGAGATTTTAATGACTCTTTGTATAGATGGAGACATAATTATATTTCTAATATAGATTTATGTCACAGCGCACCAGAATTGACCCATAGGCAAGTGTTGAAAAAATTCATAGCCTCAATATTATATTATATCGTTGGACAACCTTTCAGTTTCGTCGAAATCATTTTATCAACACGTGGACCGTCGGTTGCTAAGGAAAAACAAACTGGAATTTTCCTTTCATGTGTCCAAATAAAAGTCAATGATTTGCGGAAAACATTTTATACGATGACACGGTTGGCGCATTGGTTGAGCGATGGATTGACTAAACTGCTGTTAAAATTTTGCCAAGATTATGCTAATTGCTTTATAAGAATGCAAAAAATTATGATATTATTTTGTAATGTCCAATAAAACGTTATTTAATTGTAAATGTTTAATAATCAACAAAATTTAGATTTATTTTAATCGACTATGTTATCGAATAAAATGTTAATATCTTGGTCTTCATCGGCAGCTGATGTGCATGTAGACGTGGAAGCTTCCTTGTCAAGACTATAACAGACAGTACAAACACATCACATACTTTGTCATATTTGGAGTGGGACTGAAAAATATGCCAAATTAGCATAAAATATGCTAAATTGGCAACACTGTTGAAGACGTCACCAGTCTTATTTTTTGCTAGAACCGCGAAAAAGTTTGGTCCGCTAAGCAAAACTTTAATAAATGTGTATGTCCCCAGGGCCCGGGATAAAGGATAACTCCCTTAGGTCTCGGTTTCAATTTGGGACGTGAATAATACCCGGTGCTGATAATTCAATAACATTCGGACGGATCTCGGGTCGAATCGACACGACCCTACTAACTGCGTTAATGTAACTAAATAAAGCCCAGAATGGCACTATGGATAAGCTTCCTTTATTGAAACACAGTTGGAGTATTTTTTGTCCTTTTCTTTCTTACAAACTCTTACGATAATTAAGTAACGCTGCAACGCCAGTGAAAATTATGTTGAATGCTCTATATTTGTGTCGTTGTTATATCGTTTCATTGGAAAATAAGAGTAATTCATCAACTCGTCCTACACGCCTATGGCCCGTTTAGGACGACTTGCAGAAAATCAAAATAGGTAATATTTTCATTCTGCAACTCGTCCCACATTACTATCAAAATGAGAAAAGGTACAATTGGTAGCAAAAGTGTTAGTGTCAGTCAGTCAGGACAAGTAATACATATAAATAGAAGATAGATGAACAAAATGAAAGTAAGAACAAAAAATCCTTAAAAAAAATAGTTTTATCTTGTGTTACTAACTGTACCAAACGTTGATAAAGTTTAAAGTTCCATACAAAAAGAAACGAGTTGCAGGATGAAAATATTTTTTTTTTTCTGCAAGTCGTCCTAAATGTGCCGTAGGCATGTAGGACGAGTTGATGAATTATTCTATAATAAACAATAATAGGTTTATCTTACAGATCGTTTTAATTCGTGTCTATTTGATAGCTATATCATGATTTCAAGCATCAATATTCAAGTACAGTTTGTTTAAATAATAATTAACTTTACATGCCAAATGAGTTTGAATTCTAACAACTTCTATTTGTGAGCAAGAATTGTTGATTTTTGGTTTTAGTTCTTATCTAGTAGAAGACAACATAAGTTTTTTTTTTATTTGTCTTTAATTACATAATTTCATTTTAAACAGACTTTTGACGTGACGTAACGATCATTAGGAATAAACAAAACTGGTACCAACTTTTGTCGTATACTAATAGCTTTTGCATCCAATAGTTCTGTTGCAATTGCTTACAATTGCCCCAAAAGCATTGCCTTATTTTTTCATCAATAAATCATCTTGATTATGACTCATAGTAATTAACACTTCAGCTCATAAACTAGTAGAGTAATAGCGATGATTACATTCACGAGAATCGTAAACGAGGGCCCGTTTAATTGCTGTAAGTTTCAAAACATATGGACCAAGTAATTTGTGAAGTATGTAGAGGATTCAATTTGTTTTATGTGGTAGTTTCGTCCCCAATCAACCGTGATTCTGATAAGTAATTTCGTTGCTGTACTGTTTTGTATCCTTTGTTAACAAACACACATCTGTGTGTGTTCAATAAATGTGTTTCATCAAGATTTGTGTTTGTTAACTGTACCCATATCCAGAGTCGTTGTTGCATATACATAATTATGTGTTATAGGTAGAAAAAAACATCCGTGCGATAGTCCAACCGATCAAATTCTCGGATTTTCCTTCGAACATATACGTACTAATAGTAATCGTCGTGTTACTGTGCGCCGTACTAGGTAAAACGTACACTATATGGTGTATTCATCGAGTTTTCTGGACATTATTCCAAAAAGCCTGCCTCATTGGTTTATTGGTCGCAAGCGCGACTGCTAAACGTGAGGTTCTGGGTTCGATTCCCGGATCCGGCAAAGTGTTGTTGGGCTTTTCTGTCTGGAAATTTATAACATAGCATCACGCCTGTATTCCCCGTAAGGTAAGGCAGAAGTGTACTATTGTACACTCACATTTTACCGATGCGACATTTTACCGGGTGAGTCTAATGCCATCTACCGGGCACCGATCCAGGCTCAGTGCTGCTACTGAGCATTTCCATACAGAAAACTCAATAATATTTTGCCCGACCCGGGAATCGAACACAAGATCTGACGCTCAGCAGTCGCACGACCACTATGCTAATAGGGCAGTCAAGGCATTATTTATGATATAACTATAGGTATAGCGTTTATTATTAAGGGGTAAGTGCTCTTGTTGTGTCTGAAACTCGTGATACTGCCCATGTTTCCCTACTCATGAAAAATAGATTTAAGCTACAAACAAATTGCTTTATTTGTCGACTCGAGAAGAAAATTACAATGAAATTAATCTTCTTTTGCGAGGAATTAATATTACTTTGTCAAGGAGACAGGGAATGTAACGCTGAGTGTTCACTGGGCGGGAAATGTTGGCGTTTGCGACACGAGAGCGCGTTTAATGAATTTCACTATATTGAGGGAGACTTGAAATATAAAATTAAAGTATTTACAACATTTTCTCTTTTAATACTGGACACAGAAGTTTGTTTAAGTTTCGTGCCCTAAGTTTTGACACTAACTACCTTACTAACCAATCAAAATGATCCGGAGATTAGCGGTCCAAGGATTTAAGAATGAAAAAGGATAGTACACTGTTAAATCAAGCTGTCACTTTAATCTGAGTCATAATGTTTCAATAATAAGAAGATAAGTGCTTGAAATTTAGGCAGTCAACAAAGTTAAGGTCGGGGCTCACTGGCGAAACTCATCTCAGTAAAGAAAAAATACCTCAGAGGCTCTAGTGTAAGTTTCTTTTGACAAAGTCGATTTAACGCATCGAACGCGTTCGGATCTCCACCAATCGAAGCGCCGAACGTGTTCAATGCCCTAAATCGAGTTTGTCAAAAGAAACTTACACTAGAGCTTCAGGTCGGCATGGTATCATTCAGCTATTGTTGTTTTGTGAGAACGCAGCCTAAAGTAGTGCGTTTTATTCATGCCCCTCGTGTTTGTTTTGGTTTGTTTGGTTCTTTCCATTTGTCCCATATAACAGGAAATGAAGATATATTTTGTCGTTATGTTCTATTTCTACTAAGCGGCTATAGATACCTACTATGTGTTCTTTGTAGGTATAAGTATCATATAATGGACGTATGGCTACATAGATATCGGGCAGATCGGTCGATCTATGAGGTTAAGCAGCGCTTGCCGCGGTCAGTTTTTGGATGGGTGGCCATTTTTCACACAAGCAGTTGGTCCCGGGTGTCATACGAAGACCTTAAATAGTCGTTACGAGAATCAACAGCCCAAAATTTCTGACCTTAGATCAGTGTCTCCCAGTAATTGGGTGGCGGAGATCAGATGGCTGTCAATTCGTGTAAAATACTGATATTCAGCCGCTTTTCGTAAGACTGGGAGCAAAACCTAATGTAGTTGGGAATAGGCTAGCAGAATATAATATATTTATAATAACATATTTTCAGTTAGAACAAAAAGTTCTCTTGCTCTAACTCCTCGAGATACGCCCAAAAATGTAAAATAATCATAGTCAGCGCAAACGCATTCATCAATATGTAAAAGTAATTAACTAAAATAAATTATTTCAGAAAATGTCCACAGAGAGCGAAATTCAAAAAAAGTTTTGTTATTTACTTGTTTGACTCGAATAAAAGTCGCTTTGGAATACCAGTGAGGTATCTATGTAACATTCATACGGGCCAAGTCTCAGGGGTAGCGGTGAAATGTCTCTATGTCTGGTTGTTGATAGACGTAGATATGACGCAGCAGCAGAATTGGAGATATGCACTCAAAAATAGACTTTTGAATTTAGAAGTGCAAGCTATTTCTGATCTTTGCATTATCATTACGAGTGTTCAAGTCGCGAGTAAAAAGGGGTCATCTAAACAAGCGCAAAAACTTCACCTTCGACCACGTTTTTTTTTTTTAACTTTGCCTCGCACTAGTATTTTCTCCTGTATCGTAGGTACAGTTTACAAACATACATGTCACATTCACACACAACCAGACCCGAAACAACTATCTGTAGATCATACAAATATTTGTTCCGTGCGGGGATCAAAGCCGCGACACGGAGCGCCGAAAGCTAATCGCTTAGCCACTGCGCCAACCGTGCCGTCACATTTGGTGGGATAGCGGTGAAATGTTGCTTGCGTTTATTTTTTTATTAGAATTTCAACTGATTTGTGGTCTAGTGGTCGCGAGAACAGCTACTTAGCGTGAGGTCCTAGATTTGATACACAAGAGGTTCTCCACCTCTAACACTTTGCCCAACCCAACTTCTTTCAAATTCTCAATCGCAATCCGGAGTTTGGAATTTTATTATTAAGAACGGTATCGGTGAAATGTGAATGGAAAATGAAGTAAACCCTGCCAAACCCTTTGGGGAATACAAGCATGATGCTATAAAAATGTAGACAAAGATACAGCGACTGCCAATGCCGGCTCTGGTGTAAGTTTTGCGATCCGACTGCCTTATTGGTCAAGCGTGAGTTCCTGGGTTCGATTTCCAGGCCGGTCAAAGTGTTACTGGGTATTTCTGTATGTAAATTCTCAGTAGCAGCACGGAGTCTGGAACTGTGCCCGGTAGATGGCAATAGGCTCGCCACCTATTACACAAGACTCAATAACGGTACAGCCAAATGTGGGTGTACAATAATACACCTCTGCTTAACCCTTTGGGGAATACAGGCGTGATGCTATGTTATGTTATGTTATATTTACGATCCGATACACAGTTTATTTATAGATTTTGTTCTGAATAGAACTAAAAACGCATCTCTAGAAACAGCGTTGTCTCTGAAGCACAGACCACATCGCTAATACACCACGTTTAAAAAATAACACTTGTGTTTAATATTTAAGTATTTACAAATTTATAATAATGTAAAATATTTACAGGCGGAAATGCAGACTTATTAAAATATATATACAAGCTAAAAATATATAAATAACAGTACAAACTGTTAAAAAAGGGGAGGGGAAGAAATCGTAGTGCATTGTAAAATTCGTCCACATCGCTGTCAACGGGAAAAGTGCCCAGACCGCTGGGGGCATTGCCACGTTGTATGGCAATGCTGATTGTCTGACCGAAGTAGACGCCAGCCCTCTTGTCACGTGAAGAGTCGACTAACCGTTTGCTGATTTCACGCAAAACCCGATGAGCATTCGGACCCCACGGCCCTAGTGTTTCAACCCCAAACGGCTCGAACATATAATTTCCAATGAGGTTGTTGTATTTACTTGTGTTATATCATGTTCCTAATTCAATAAGTTTCCCAAGAGAAAACTACAGGAGAAACGCGTTCATCATATTAACTTATTATCTAGTGGGAACTGACCTAATTTAGTTATGAATACACGAGGTGTTTGCTGAAACTATAGCGGTTCTACACTGCAAATTACTTTATCATATTTTCATGCTAACGTTATTAAGGCAGGCGTCGGGGTGTTGTAAGAGGGAGTTTAGCAACGGCTAACTTTCTCCCTCTTTCAGATAGCGATATGCTGTTTATTAAGTGTGTAGTTAAGATATAGGCTATCCCGCTTTCACTCTTTGATTATGGTGAGGCGATTGGAAGAAGTGGCGCAAGATTTGCACTAGTAGCGAGTTTTCTTGGCTAAGATCCTCTTCGTGGCAAGCGTTGATGTCAAGAGGCTGGGAAATAGCAACCTACTTGTGTCAAGTTTGGTGAGTACAGTACCTCTATTATGAGTTTTTTACTATTTACTTTCATTGTAAATGTAAATGTTCATGCAAGCGATTTTAGTTCTTAACTTGGTTACATTAGGGATTAGAGTTGCTAACATGACATCTCTATAATATAGTAAATAGTAAATCGAAACTTTACTATGACACATATGTCACATAAGCGACTCTAATCCCTAATGTAACCAACTTAAGAACTAAAATCGCTATCATGAAAATTTACTTTACTATGATAGTAAATAGTAAGAAAACTCGTGATAGCGGTACAGCACTGTTCTACAACAAAATTTCGTTGGGCCGATCTCTAGGTCATTCCCCAATGAGCAATTTACTTTTTCAAATGAGTTTTAAAAAATGTGCATAAATCTGTTTTTTATTCCATCTTTCAGTGGAAGCTATAAAAGTTATTTTAAGGCGATACTTTTTTAACAATTTCTTTAGAGACCAACGTCATGAAAATAACGAAAAAATTGTGATAATATTAAGCGTCAATGATATGATAATGGTTCGGTAATTAGGTTCGTGCGGACGCATAATGTTAATGGCACTTTCCACTCAGAATATTTTCATTATAGCCATCTATGAGGAGGTTCAAGATCAGATAACAGACATTTTTATGTTATGGCTACACGTTACACTACACGTTATTTTTGTTTTATTAAAAAATGGTTATAAGCAATGTGGGGTTCACATATAATTATGGTAGTGGTTCCATATAATTAGCAGATAGGATTCAAACTCAAGACCGCAGGCTGCAGGAGTACCTACGTCAGTCTAACGTCGTAGCCTTTAGGCTATTACCGCTTGTCATAATATAATCGTCACCACAGGGTTAGAACAAAAAAAGACAAATGAACATGTCATCTATTAAAAACTGTACGTATCTTTAAAAACAAATGATGCTCAACAAGGGATCACATTAACTACTTATAAAGCTGCGCACACAACTATGCGATTCGTCGATTCTTTCTATAGAAACGTCATTCACAACATAAAAAAAAACAATCAAGATGCCACGCTAAGGACTCGCGTCAGTTGGAACGCAGCTTGAATCTAATAAGAATGGCAGAATTAGATTTCTCCAGCGCAGGTCAAAGGCGATAAATCGAGTACAAGGTTCTCGTGTGTATCCAGACGTGGACAAAATTAAGACTGACTTAGTGGCTATAATGAAGCCGCTGGAACATTTTCAATGAATCTTGGCTTATATTAAGGCCAATAAAAATTATATGATCAAATAGTGTAATATAAAGTGTCTCTTCTTATTTTTTGTTCCATGTATCTTATAAATACGTAAGATAAGCTAAGTGAGGGCTTGTTTCAACACTTAATGATGAACCAAACAGATAAAATATCAGTTACATAAAAATGATACCAGTAGCTGTCAATTTTCATCTAAATGTAAAGGAATCGGGGAGTTAATTTAGATATAGGTAGGTAGATATCAGAGACGCCGAAATCTTAACGCATTCTGCCAGAAAAGTTGTAGACAGGCAGTCAGTTAGTTTATTATATAAGTATATTATTATTTATATGTAAGTGCAACAAAATGACCTGTGTAGGTATTATAATGTACCAGGAATAAAAATGCTGTTAAAATATTAAACTCCGTATTGAATGCAACATTTGGGAGCTCCAAATACAATTACTTCAAATAACAAGGCCCATCATTTTTTGCGTTACACATTGACGTTCTTTTTCAAATATTTGTTCTTTTATTGCTCACCAGCATCCATACCAAAGATTGTATCCTTTTATATAAAACCTCTACAGTATCTATTAATTTTAATAACTCGTAAGAAACTATTTTTGACATTTTTTCAATGCATGGCTAGATAAATACATACATATCTGTCCTTATTCGGTTTTTCAGTATGAAAATTCTCAGTAGCAGCACGAAGTTTGGAACTGTGCCCGGTATATGGCCATCGGGACTGAATAACAGCGGAATAATAGGTGAAATGTGATAGTAGCACTGTCGATGCCTAACCCTTCGTAAGACGGAGTTCACGGACTTATGCTATATCATCGTAAAAGTGTTGAAGAGACCCTAAATCTTTTGCTACAATATAGAAACAAACTGTAACATTTATTGAAACGGACGGATAGAGATTTTCTGTCCAGAAGCATTGACATAGGTACTTGGCAAGATAAGCAACACTATAAAGTAAAGATTATAGCAACTTGATTATGTGATAAAGTCATTGTTAATAGTGTTCTCAGGATGTTTGTGATTGTGGAACAAAACAAGGATAACACATTAAGTTGGTTTTATTTTCAGTAACTTCATTCTTACAGTGTTTTTTTAATTTAAATCCTCTTTATATTAAAGAGGACTCCACGTTTTACAATGGTTAGTCGTTTCGATTTTTCTCCCTAAAATTTTATTATTTTTTTCTCCTCCACCTTTCTGAAAAATTATCAATATGTTTATTTAATTTAACAATTTGAGTTCTACGTAGGAGACACAATAGAAAATCTATTGTTCGCGGACACCTTGACCGTGGTGGCGCTCAAAGGATTAATACCATCTTGGAAGGTTCATGGTGCGTCAACCACTGATTTGGTGTTGTGGATGTTAAGAAGATAAGAAGAGGTGATCTCTTCTTAGAGGCAAAAAGGCATTCCTATTATTTCATAAGAACCGTTGTCCCTGTTTATTTATTTTTTCTCAATAATAAAAAAAAATAACTATGAAAAGACTTTCAACTATCTAGGGTTGTTTGTTCTTGTATATCTAAGATTATTCATTCGAAAAGTGTGAAGCATTTGTTCCGAATTCAAAAAAGTTATTAAACTACTTTTTTGAATTCGGCACACTTACACTTATTTTAAATGCAAATAGAACCCGTCCTTGGATTTAACACTTGAATATCGGAGCCAAGGTTTGATATTGTGGTTTTCGTAATGAGGGCATTTATGATCTTACATAACTTGTGGTTTCTAGCTGTTTTATTAGCTTGTATTAAAAGATTCACCATACACAGCCTTTGTCTTTATATAAAAATTATAATGTCCTAATTGTAGCTGAGAAGATCATTTTTTTTAATGGTATAGTAATAAACTTATTATCTCCTAATAATCTTTAAACTTGCAGTTTGAGGTAGGTAATCACCTTAATAATCGCATTCCTGAGAATAATGCCTCCGTGCTAAGATCCTCTTTCAAATAGAGACTAGGCCGTACGTAATCCACCACGCAAATATGGGTAATACACAAAGCGTATTATTAGTATAAAAAAGAAAAATAAATCAGGCTCAGCCATATTTTACCAGTAGGCATGCAAAAGTACACAGTTCAATATCGTTTCCTCATAAAAGTCAAAACCCAATGCCTTAGTCAGTTATTCCCAGGAATTCAGTAGTCTGCGAATAGAATAATAAATTTACGAGGGAATTGGGTAATAAAAGTCATAAAGGAACATTTTGAAGATATTGGAAATATTAATATTGAGAAAAGGGGAACTACCGTCATGACTCATGATTCATACATACTTTCACCACTACCGCTACGTGATCTTCCCAAAAAATTATAATTTAATATCTAGACATACATCAAAAACTTAATCTGTAAATAATAATATCTGAATGCCTTATAAATGATGTTCTAATGCATAAAATCCTTTGGAGAATCAGCGAGTCCCTTCCTCTGCACCACAAAGGGTTGAAAACAATAACAACACGCCCAAAAACAATATATTAAACTATTCAAAAAGCTTACTTTATTTATTAGAATCAAAACAACACGCGTTGATACTCAAGTAAAACGTAATCGACGTAATAGAAAGTGTACGTCTTCGTGTTACGTTATATGAGCACATTAAATTAATAATTCTAGTCAGCTCGAACGAATCGTGATGAAAGCGGTCGTGAGTGAAGAGCAAATCACAGGCCAATTATGTGAATCCATTGGTATAGAATGTTGGTTTATCGGAAATATCTACGCTTCGTAATATACCAGTAATTGAGGGTTAAAATGAAATGGAATCGATTTGGTGATATGAAAATAGGAACCAGTAAAAATACTTCTGAAAAGATTCGATATTCAAAATCTGAATATAGAGTTGATTCAATAAAACAGCACTACTCAGCACTAGGATGAATCGAAATTCGGAATTTGAATTTTCAGTCGTGGGCTAAAGGCGTTTATACATTGAATTTTTTTTTGTGAATGTGTTAAAAATTTGTGAATTCTCTATAAATGTAAATACAAATTTTTAATGTTTATCTAGAGTTAAAATGTGTTTTAAACTACCTATATAGCGAAATAAATACGGATATGCATACGGAAAATACGCTTTGATACGAATAAGGAAACCGTGGCTACGTTAACTATACATTAATCTGTGGTGTTACCATTGATTACTAGCCTAGCAACGATTTGTGTTTATTGGTATATTTATTTGTAATTATTTGTCGATATTTTCCTGATCACCTCGTTCGGTAGTGATTGTCATGATCAGAAAAAAAGATACACGGTAGCTCAACGCTCTTCATTTCGTCTTAAAATCCAGTGTTAGAATGGAAACATTGCCACCAGTGTAACGCGATAAATCCGTTGAACAGTAAAATACATTATACCTATACATAACAAACAAATGAATATTTCAATGAACCTAGCTCAACATCATTCCATATTCCAGACCTAATTCCCTTAAATTCTAGGTAGACTTAATAAAGTAACAGGCAGTAACTTTGAAGCGTTTGTCGCTCCTCTGTGGAAAATTTTCGTGGCCAAATATCCTTTAATATTTACCGTCAATACTTATTAGGCTTCATTGGGCAAGTGGTCGCAAGCGGGACTGCTGAGTGTGCGTTCTGGGTTCGCTTCCTGTGTCCAAAATTTGTTTTATTTTTTTAATATTCCGTTTCGTGGTGTGTCTGGTTGATGGCTATAGGCACGACCTCTATATACATAGGACTCCATAATATCAAAATGTGGATGTACAACAGTACAGAACTACATATGTATGTATACACGTATGCCTAAAATTAAATAGCGAGTGCATATTAATCCTAATCGTACGTAGGTAATCTTTTTATTTTTAATCTTACGCTAATTGGCTAATTTTATTGTGGTGTACTGGCGCCAAATATTTTTCAAATATCGAACAGGGGGAATTTATGAGCTAATACATTTTTGTCCAGGTTTGTCTTTAATAAAATCTTGTTATAACATATTATTTTGTCTTTGTTATCTGTATTTAATATTTCCATATCTCTGTCGATTAGGGCCGAATGTATTATTATCTTTATGAATTGATAGATAGATTATCTTAATCTCGTTTTGTCCGGTGAAATATTCAGTGTGGCGGGGAAACGGCCTAAGGCCGGTCCGTTCTTTATTTTCGTTTTGTTTATCTGGAACGTGGTGAGTAAATTATTTATCTATACTAATATAAAGAAGTAAAATTTGTTTGTAAGTTTGTATGTAGGGGATACTCTCTGGAACTAATGATCTAACTGTAAAAATTCTTTTACTGGCAGAAAGCTACATTATTCCTGAGTGCTATAGGCTATAAATTATATATTGGACGTAGGTTATGCGGACGAAGTCGCGGGCAAAAGCTAGTTATTAATAAAAGAAGACGTCGAGTTGCTTTTTCAGGTGTATTTTAGTTTGAGAACGAACCTCTCTTAAAATGACAGTTTGGTAAAGGTGCGCTATCTTTTTCGTTCTCAAATAAATTGACAAGGACAAAAGAGATCTAGGATCACTCTTAAACCGTAAATTTTCAGCTCAAAGTCTGTAGTGTGAAGATATACATATGTATGTTTTGACGGCCCAATTGTATTGGTTGAGCAATTAATGGGCTGTCTTACGGGTTCGATTTCCACACGGAATAAATATTTTTATGACTTACAGATGGATGTTTCGGGTCTGTGTTTGTTTATGTGAATATTTGTGTTTGTAAACGCACCCACGATGGAGGAAATTATTCCTAGTGTGGGGATAAAGGTTTATTAAATAAAAAATGTTTGTGCGAAATAATGTTTTGACGTAAGTAGGTATATAAACAAATTGCAGAAATCTTGTTTCGCCTGGCGTAATAATAGTAACTAATTAATTGATATGATATCCTACTTATATTATAAAATATTATAAATGTGAAAGTTTGTGAGGATGGATAGATGGATGGATGGATCTTTGTTACTCTTTTACGCAAAAAATACTGAACGGATCTGCATGAAATTTTTATCCTGAAAAAATGTGCGGGTTCGTAAACCACGCGGGTGAAGCCGCGGATGGAAGGTAGTAATTAATATAAATCAGAGTCTGTATGAAAAACTTAACCAATCTTTGGTCCTACGATGGACTTGACAACTCCGTATTAGTTAAAACCTCTTTAATATAAATTAAGATTGTCGCATTGGTCTATTGGTCGCAAGCGTTACTGCTGAGCACGAGATCCTGGGTTCGATTGCCGGGCCGGACAGTGTTACTGGGTTTTTCTGTATGGAAATTCTCAGTAGCACCACGGAGTCTGGAAATGTGCCCGGTCGATGGCAATAGGTTGCCCCCTATTCTATCGTATGTAGGAACTCAATAACGGAATCGGCGAAATTTGGGTGTACACAGTACAATAGTACGCCTAACCCTTCCAGGAATGCCCTGCGCCTAGAGTCTCGACTTTTTAAAAGTGCCTGAAATGACATAGTTGAAATAAAAAAAACTTTGACTTTGACTTTGGCTATGTTATGTTATGTTAAACTTTGAAACTGTATCTTCGTTTCGTGATTGTCGTTATATAGCTCTTCTTTTTATTTCGATATCCATCTAACTTCGAAATATACGGATGCTGGGTAGGTAATAAATATCAAATCTCGGCGCTCGCTGATGCGATAACGCAATATCGGATTTTACGGGAAGAAAATTGTGTTTTAAGATTATCCGAATGTATTGGAAATTTATTTTATAGTATTGGAAAATATTGGATATTGGTTTTAAGAAGTTATATTGTGTGGAAGTCGGTAGATCATACCTATAACGTAGATATAGACTTATAGGTATACATATACTCGCTTGGCACATAAGGGAATTCGGAAGATATTAACCCAGATGTTGCCTACAATTGCACTAAGAACCATCCTACTTCCTATCCCACTTCGTACTATCCTACTAATCCTACTAATATTATAAATTTGAAAGTTTATGTGGATGGATGTATCGATGGATGGATGTTTGTTACTCTTTCACGCAAAAACTACTGAACGGATCTGGGTGAAATTTGGCACAGTGATAGATTATAGTCTCTGGAGTAGCACATTGGCTACATTTTATTCCGAGAAAACGCGGGCGGAGCCGCGGGTAGAAGCTAATATTATAAATGTGAAAGTTTGTGAGGATGGATGGATGGATGGATCTTTGTTACTCTTTCACGCTAGAACGGCTAAACGGATCTGGATGAAATTTGGCCCAGATATAGATTATAGTCTGGAATAGCACATAGGCTACTTTTTATCCCGGAAAATGTACGGATTCGTAAACCACGCGGGCGAAGCTGCGGGCGGAAGCTAGCAAGTAATAAAAAAACATCAAAATCGATCTAGCCGTTTAGGAGGCGAAGAATAACGAACACACGCACACCAGAATTTGATATATAAATATATGCTGTTACTACTTTTATATACTGTTACCTTGACTCGACATAATCATTATATCAGCCTTTTTACCTGTACTGCTGGATATAGGTTCTTTGATTTTCACATCGAATGGTTTTTAACCGTTTGCAGCCAACCGTGATTCTTCCGGATTCTTAATAAAATAGCTTGTTCATCTATCTAGATTTTTTTAGTGTCACAAAATTTCCCTCTGTTTGGCAAAGGACTTCTCCAAATTCTTCTATACATCTCTTTCCCTATACTTTGTATCAACTCTGCTCGTATGGAGAAATCTCGGGTCTTGATCTTGACATATTTTTGTAAATAAATTACATCCTCATTGACATAATGTTGTTACATTATGTACGTGGAATGTGAATCATCTCCTTTTATCTAACCGCACCGGGATTGTCCTTTAGCAATATTCAAGGGATTATCCTGTTAATATCAAGTTAGTCCAGTCATTTTATTTTGAACCTTATGTCACTGTCATAAAAGTATAGACTTGTATAATTGTATATATCGTAAATAAATATATCCCGAAGACCAACTTAATGACGTACTGTAAATACCGCATTTCAGTTGTTTTATGTAGTTATTACCTACTTATGGATATGAAATGAAATGAAATGATTTATTTTGCAATTACGATTTTTCAATCACTTTTACACGTCTTTTTTAAACTAGATGGCGTCGGCATTTCCTATGACTATCAGAGTGCCATAAATATTTGAGCTAACCTGTCGCAACAGAGTGTAAGCATGGATCAGTTATCGT
Source organism: Shargacucullia verbasci (assembly GCA_947562105.1). Classification (NCBI taxonomy): domain Eukaryota; kingdom Metazoa; phylum Arthropoda; class Insecta; order Lepidoptera; family Noctuidae; genus Shargacucullia; species Shargacucullia verbasci. The sequence continues at coordinate 10,651,962 of OX387286.1, forward strand.
GAGAATTAATGAACTCACATATTTTTAATAAAAACATCATCAACTAATTTATGAGAAGATACTTTTTAAACTGCCGCTTTGACTTAAATATCTGTTTATTTTTCTGTGAACACGAAGCTAAAGGAGCATTGCATACTTTAAATTCAGCAGGTTTAGATCATCAACTGTAGGGAATTGTAAATCACTGAATGCTGTGTGCGACGTTAAGCAGTTGGTCCCGGGTGTCATACGAAGATCTATGACAGTCGTTACGAGTGTCAGCAGCCCAAAAAGTGTTACAAACAGTCTATCCTTAGAGTATCAGTGTCTCCCAGTTACTGGATGGTTGAGCTCATGTGGCAATCGCTCCGAGTAAAATACTGATATTCAACCGCAACCGGTTAGATTGGAAGCCGATTCTAATGTAGTTGGTAAAAGGCTAGGCACGTGATCACTGAATAAATTGCATCAGTTCAAAACAGATTTGCAGTAATTGTTTGACTTAGTACTATTATTTATTATATGTTATTTCAGTGAAGGCGACTAGCAACGCTCGCGTGATGTGTGAGTAAATCTTGAAAGAACACAAAGTATCATGTCTGCATTTTAATTGATATAATTTTATTCAAGACGTGAATTCCAGCTTGGTGCGTACATACTGATTTAGATTAGTGGAATTTATTTTATAGCAATAATTTTTCATATCATTAGCTCTCAACCTGATAAGGCAAATAATCATTACAAGGATTAAGATACATACAGTTTAACATATCACCCACTATTGAATACATTACTGGCCACATTTTTATTTACATATTAGGTATGTTTTTCTGTGACTGACTAGTGATCATAACGCAGCTGTATTCCTCCTGAGTAAAAATCTAAGAGAATGCGTTATTGGTTTTGTCTGTTGAAAATTCTTTTCATTGGTCGTGCCAAGTGTAATTGAGTTTTTCTAGTAGCAGTCCGAGGTTTGAAAATATGGCCCCCTATCATATGGGGCTCAATTGCAGCTTTCCGTATGGAATTAGGCATGAGACTTAATAACAGCATCGGCATCAAAATATGGGTCTATTTAACGTACTAAAACACCATTGTCTCCTTTTAAAGAGGAAATTTGTCGACGATTATAAGTTGATGAGGTGCGGTCTCGCTAACGATAATTATTACACTATATGCACTTCGTGTCCTTACATTTGCACGCTGAAAGAACTTATGACCTGGGACTATTTGAATTTCCGTCCACTCGATAATGTCTTAATAAATAGTCGCCGCATCGAAAATTTAAGCCTGAAAGCCGACGCCAATCATTTGGTAGAAATTTAGGTTGACCTATCGATTGAAGAATCAAATGTCATTATTCGTTAACTGCCGGGGCGGAAATAAAGAAAATGGCCGGGAGGGTTTACATATTTAACGATACTATACTATAGAATATACATATATGAGCGATAATAGGGTTGTAATTATCTCGATTCGGTGGTACAGAGTTCATTTAACAGAGGATTATAATAAAATCACAGTTCCAGTGTAAATCAGTTAGTATTTCACTTTCACAATACAATTAACAGTTGTAGGTAATTCACTAGCTACAAATCACAAACTATTTTATAACTCTGGGCAAACTGAAAGTTTCATGTCGGAGAAGTGTATCCATTCGATGCTCGCACAAGACTGCCTCTTCACAATCACCTCCCTTGACACGACTGTCCACGCACCGCCATCTTGCAATGACGTCACGTAGTTAACCCTAAGTAATAACTACTTCGGTAATCAATTGAGAGACTAAAAATCGTTCTCCACGACATATAAATATATATATATACTAGCTGTGCCCGCGACTTCGTTCGCGTGGATGTCGGAACTTAACAATGTATTTTTTAGTGAGACCAAATGCACTTAACCCTACTTTTTTCTAAAATAAAAGAATTTTTCTAAAATAAAAGTAGCCTAAGTTACTCCTTATTACATCAGCTACCTGCCGATAAAAGTCCCGTCAAAATCGGCCCAGCCATTTCAGAGATTAGCCTATACAAACAGACAGACAGACAGACAGACAAAAATTGTAAAAAATGTTATTTTGGTGTATGTACCGTATATATATTAATATGCATGTAGTAAAAAACGGTTATTTCAATATTACAAACAGACACTCCAATTTTATTTATATGTATAGATGTATAGATTTCAAACAAGTATCTTCCGCAGTACTGCTTATCTAAATATTCATCGAACTTTCATATCGCTCTGGGCGGCTGAGTGCAATGCAACTTCAGTTCCTTCATAGTTTGAAGGAAATGAGCTGGGAACTCCCAACTGTACATATATTGTAACAATGTTAGCCTAACTTTTCTACACTTCTGGTATGCTATTTCTACACATCTATATAGTAACCTGCCTGTACCTACTGAAGAGTTAAGTGAAGGCCATGAAAAAGCAATTTTTGGTACGAGATTTGCAGAATCATTCATTATATATGCCTATTTTGCTAAATAATGATCTACGTTTTGTGTGACGTTGTTTTTTAAAATTAATATAGTATTTTTAGTTTTATAATTAGGTACGTATTTTCAATGTCTTATATATAACCGAAAAATTTAAAGATCAAGTTATAGTCTGATTATCACTAATGAATAATGTCCTCCTGACCGATTTCGGTCACGGCGGCCAATCTCACCGGAGATTAGCCAACTACGCAGGAGATATCATAGAGCACAAGTGTGTGCGCAAACACAGGTGCTCTCTCTATTCCTTCACTCTCATAGTCCGACGGGACGGCAAACCGACACGACCGGAGAGAGATCAGGCGCAGGACCAACGGCTTTACGTGCTTTCCAAGGCACGGTGTGTATTCACATACACGAAGACCCAGACCCGAAACAAATATCTGTAGATCATACAAATATTTGTTCCGTGCGGGAATCGAACCCGCGACACGTAGCTCAGCAGTCGATCTCTCAACCACTGCGCCACCCGTGTCGTCAAATATTATCACAAACGTTATCGGTAAAGGAAAACATAGTGAGGAACCTAAACTGTCCTCATTTTTCGAAAGAGGGGAGCAGTAATTGACTGAATTAATTTAATAATTTATTAAACTACAAAAGTATAATATTATGTTCTCATTGTTCACAGTTTTACTCCAAACACGATGGCTCAGGACAACAGCAACTCCACTTTGGAGATGGGGACCAGTGACCAGGTGAGAGAAACTTTAAAAAAAATATCTTACCTACGTGAAGTAACCTACCTCTAAAATTGACAAAAAACTTACAATATTAGTCTTTGTTCATTAACGCAAACAAGTATAAGTATTAATAATACGTAGATAAATAAGTACGTACTTGTTACTTTGCTAACTTCACCAATTATCAAAAAATAATGGCTTCGAATCGGTAACATTCTTGAATTTGGGGGTTGACATTTTTGTCGGGAACATACACTTGAAATAGTTTTGTTATAAACCACTAAAGTTTAATTACCAGACAAAAATTAGGGCTACTATAGAATTGTTTAAGTACTACGTATATGACATCAGAAATTAAAATTCGATGTACATTTTGGCAATAAAATGGACACAGTACAAAATGACTGTGTTCTTTTTGCTACACTGACATTGTACTAGAATACTACAACCATTCCATTTATTGTCAGTAAATTACAAGTCATCGAGTACCATTATACCGATTTTAGACAATTTTGAGACTGAAGTTTGAAAAATTAATTTAATTTCACTAAGATTGCATAACTGCATTTAATTGTTTCTATTTTTAGCGATTTTTAATAACAGCGCATCGAAATACATAACCCTAGATGGGAACTGGTCAAAAGTACTGACCACTTTTTTTTTGTGTTATCTTTATTGATAAGGCGTAATTTTTAGGTGTTTGGGGGAAAATTTTAACTTCTCACAGTAATAGGTATCTATCTGAATTTGTTCCGAATTAAGAAGTCATTAGCACACCGCAGTAATTAATGAAAACTGTTCTATGTCTTGGTAACTAGAGACACAATTTACTTAAAGATAAGGATAAATCCCCTCGGCCAAAGCATCTTGCACCGATATTATCTATCTTGTTGACCGTGATGAATCAGTAATATCTATTGAACTACATACTTTTATTTATATATTTTTAGCTTGTATATATATTTTAATAAGTCTGCATTTCCGCCTGTAAATTATATGTAAACTTAGTTTAAAACCAGATTTCTTATTTATATTTTAAGACGTTTCACATGTAAAAATAAATAATACACTACATACATGAATTCAAATTAAAAAGTACTTACTATAAATATTACACCCGGATATAAAAGTACAAGAAGAGTATTAAAACATGATTTATAACATTCCCATATAGATAAAATAAGGTTTTTTTTTAATTTAACGGTCATAGCATTACCTTACTATCATAATATTTAGGCGATAAGAACTATTTATGATATTATTTAGTTATTTTCATTCATTTAAATTGGGAATGTAATGAATGATTTTATGAATCTGATATTTGTAGTCATGAGATATTTACTCTTTATTTCTAAGCTGATTGCTGTGTATATGAGGTACTGGAGACGCAACATTTCATGTCTAATTAAATATAATGAGGCTTCAAATCCTACATAATACTATCGTTTTATTAAAACAATTATAGTTGGCCATATTTATAAAAAAAAATGCTTACCAGAAATCCCTCTCGAAGTTGTTTCTGTTTATGCTGCGTCTGGAATCAAAGAAAACGATGATAAGTAATTGTGGGTTCTTAACTACAAAGCTACAGCACAGATCAGTCAATCTGCGAGGTTAAGCAGCGCTTGCCACGGTCAACCATGGATGGGTAACCGTTCTTCACCCACTCTCATATGACTTGGTCTCGGGTAACAGACCTTTAACCAGTCGTCAGTAGCCTGAAAAGTCTGATAATCGGTTTAATTTTAGGATATCAGTGTAGACTGGGAGCCGACCTCTGCATAGAGAAAAGGTTAGATGATTATGACGATAAGTTATGTTATAACTGATAATGAGATTAATCAGAGTAAACAGAACTATAATACTGATGGCGTAGCGAAAGCAAGTAGGTACTGGTTTTAAATTAAGTATTATTTAATTACTATGTGAACTAATATAAGATACCACATACTATTATGATGCGTAACCTATACGTAATTGATGCTAATGGTTCAACACGCAGTAGATAACCTTCGATAACCCGGAGTGGAGTAGTAACCACAAATAAAAAACCTAATCAAGGTCTACATTCGCGGTCGAGTCCATTCCACTTTTGTCCAGTGAGCGGAATGGCCGCCAGTTTGTGAATTAACTGAATTGCAATTGTTTTATCAATTTGTACTTAACTATGGGTTTTAGTGTGTTTTCATAGATCTTCAGCGGTTCTGGATTGCAGTGCAGTGTTGTGATTGAAACGGAATGTATGTGATTTTTTGTTTGTTTACATTTGTTGCATTTGTGTATTGAATTTGTTTATTTCCGTAGGTATTCGATCTCTTTCGACAGGTATTCTATCTTTGTTTAACTTATAAATTAGAATGATTTAGGTGCATAAGATTCTAATTAATATTCGGTTAGATATGAATTAAGAAGTTCAAATAATTAATTTTCCAGTTTATGTTTTCTTCAATAATAGCGATCCTTTAATTATTTATTTGTTTGGTTTTAAAGTTTAAGGAAAATCACAACGAATACTTAGAATTTCGGTTACGCATTCATATATTTAGCACGATTAGAATTTGATTAACTTATTCGTACATAAGATACCTACGTATCTTATGTACGAATAAGAGAGTGGGTGAATTGTAGTGAATATTATCTGTGAAGTGTTTACACAATCTGTTACAATATTTACAAGTGTTATATTATTCGATTATATAGGTATACCTATGCTATTGGCCTCAAAGATATTATAATATATGTAAGAACTCTACTTAAAAGGTTTCACCTATTTTCGTTCAGTATAATTTATCAATAATATAAAAGTGCGGATGTGTTGCTATGAGTTCCTGAAACTGTGAGCGTCGCGTGGGTACGTGTTTACCTTCTATCTTTGTCGTAGGCACGTAAGTAATATAGTCACAAGAACTCAGTGACTGCATCAAAAATAAATTCGGAAATCTTGTTTGGTAAATAGTTTGCCTTCTAAAAACTCAGTAAAACTTAATCTCTAACTTATCATTAGTGTTTTCAATTTTTAATTTATCAAAATCACAATATGTATGTCAATGGCAATGAAAAACTGTGACGTCACGCCTTGCTATTCCAAACATTTTTAGAACAAAATATCGTTTTTGACAGTTCATAAAAAGTAACTCAAATGACTAGTAGTCATCTACCGGATTGAATACGTATTATACTACGGAAGAAATTCTTGTAGAGCAATTTTTTAAATTCGCTGTTTCCTGAAATATAGCTGACGGCTGAAGCATTAAATACTAGCATTTTCGTACATAATGTTTGCGTAAGCGTTGAAATATATGCAGGAAGATGTTCAATCGCGTGTAAACAAATTTTGATCTTTCGATTGGTAGTCAATGACCGCGCTAGCCTATAAACATAGCTTAGGAGAAATTAGGCATAAAATATTCAATTATTTATGGGAGATAAATATTCAGATTTGCTATGGCGAATTACAAAACTTGCCTAATACGTATTCCGTCTATATTCGCCAGAAAGCCTAAACAGCTCGCTAGGTACACCGTTGACCGTAGGTATCATACCATTAGCGTCAGAGGAGAGAACCAGACAAAAAAAAAATCGCTCGCGTATTCATCAGCTTCTGCACAACGGAAATTGAGCTTTTATACCATCGACATAAAGTATTTTTTTATGAACGGTCTAGTGGGCATTGCCCCACAAATCTGTATAAAGATTATGACATGTGTTTCCCTGATATGCTTCTTGTATGGTCATAGTATGAGATATACTGTGTAGAGGGCAGAAACCTCAAGGAAACTTTGTTAAACATATGTTTATTTCCAGGTTCTGGTCGCCACCAAACGCAAGAAGAAGCTAAGTTACCTTATAGGATTCTTCGCCATGTTGGTAGCCGTAGGAGTGGTTATCACGCTAGTCGTTGTCCTATCAGGCAACGAGGGTGGCGTAGCCGAACCTATTGTGTCGACTGAAGGCCCTACGACTCCGATCTTCCCGTCATCGACCACCACGACTAGTACGACTACAGCGGCTCCAGTGTCTCCAACAGAACCGCCGGTAACAGAATCGCCGCCTACTCCGTTAGAATTGGAGGAGATCATCGATGGGATCTATGCACCGCCTTCCTTCAATGCTACTTGGTCAACAGGTATTTTTTTGTACATACCTCTCTGTCACTAATAATCTTAATTAAATATTTTATAATGGTAATTAACTCCCTCAAAGATCTAGTGGTTGTAAGCCCGACTGCTGAGAGTCAGGTCCTGGGATCAATTCCCGGGTCGGGCAATGTGTTATCGGATTTTTTCTGTATGGATAATTTTAGTAGCAGCATGGAGCTTGAAACAGTGCGCGGTGGATGGCAATAGGCTCGCTTTCTATTAAATGCGATTCAAAAATTGCATCAGCAAAATATGGGTGTACTAGTATACCTCTGCCTTATCCGTTGGACAATACAGGCGTGATGCTATGTTATGTTAATATAGTATAAGTATACGTACAGCATATACCTTCATAAGTAATTAGCCGTCTGGTCTGGTGGTTCTCAAACTGGATGAATCTGTATCTTGGGAACCTGAGTCGTAGGTTTTGTCTAGTTGTTTATATATTCAACTATTCATTATATACATCTCATTTACCTAACTATAGGTGGCTTTGCGATTCTATATTGTTTGAGTATACATCATGGTCACTTTACATAGAATAAAAATCTATAGGTAGACTTTTTCCAATGACATATCATCTGCATCTAGACGTTTAACAAACACTATTATTCAACTAAGGGCCATATTCACCGACACCGTAACGTTTGAAATAGAAAACGCCCGGTTATCCATATAAAAATCCCTGTCAATCAGCTGATTTGTACCTTAACGGTCTGTTACAATTATTGTCGGTGACATTAGGTCTGAATGGTTTATTACTGGCTTGTCAAATACATGAGAACAAAACATGCATGCTCTCGAACTTAAAAGCCTACCCACCGCATTTGACATTGGCTGGCAAAAAATAAACCAAAACCTATCAATAAAATGAACGATGAATTTCGTTAACCAAATACACAGAGAGCAGCGGTTGAACGATCGAATGCTACGCTACGTGTCGCAGGTTCGATCATCGTACGGACCAAATATTTATACGATCTACAAATTGTTTCGCATCTGGATGTACCGATATCCATGTGAATATTTGTGTTTGTGGACCCACGATTCAGGAATTATTCCTAGTGTGAGGAAAAACAAAAAAAAGAATATTCGTTTACTAAATATATTCACCTAAACTTCAGGGAACGATACAGAACGTAATATATTTAGTGTGAAACTTATCTCTGAATGTTAGTTATCGCCGACAGAGGAGAGTAGATCTTTATGGCGCTCCAGGGTAATATCCTAAGATAACATTAGTACATTGTTCAACATTTTGCCATGCGTTGGGGTTACTAGAAAAGGGTCAGTTACTATGTAGATAAGGGTCCGTTACTATGTTAATGATAGTAACAGAGTAAGAGGCATAAATGTTATTGTTTAGTATAACATGATATACTTAATCTGGTTTTTCTGCGGATTTATGATAATTTTTACTTTCAAGAAGTCTACGAGTGGATTGAATTTGAATTGATATATTATGAAATCAGCTGTGCCCAAGACTATCTGCCTACAAAGATTTGTTATGTGTTAATGTTATTAAATGCCCTTAGGGTTTGAAAATTGGAAAAGCCTTTTTTCCTTAAAATAAGCTAACAGATAGAGCGGGAAGTGGAGGAAGGGGACCCCTTTTTCTTTCACTTCTCGCGTTCCCCCGCAGCGTTTACTTTGTCTAAGAGTGAAAACTCTTGGAAAAAGTCAAAATCAAAGTCAAAGTTTTTTATTCCAACTAGGCTTTTTTTTTGTGGCAAAAGGCAAACGTCTACCTCCCTAAGCACAGGCTTTTGATAATAATATTTTAATAAAGACAACCTATAGTGTTTTCACTATCACAGTGTCTATTCATTGTAAGTAAATTTAGTAAAAAAGTAACGGTTTGCGACTAAGACCAATATTAAGGAGAAAAGTAAAAAAAAAATATTAATAAATTGTAAAATAATATAAGACGGCACGGTTGGCGTAGTGGTTAAGAGATCAACTGCTGCGCTACGTGTTGCGGCTTCGATTCCCGCATGGAACAAATATTTGTATGAAAGTTATTTCGGTTTAGGGTGTTTGTGTATGTGAATATATATGTTTGTAAATGCACCTACGATACGGGAATTATTCCTAGTGTAGGCGAAGTTTTTTAAAGAAAAGAAAAAATACTCCTTTCTTTGACAAACATAGAATTCAAAAGCGTCATTATCCATTGGCTTCAGAAACCGGCTGAGTTTCGCTTAATGACCGGACAGCGTAATATTGCGTGCAGTATTTGTGCAATATTACGTAAACATGTTTACCTCGTCATAATGACACAAATTACCGAATAAACGTTTGAATACAATATATTACGTAATGGTTAAGTGTAGGCCAATGATAATAAATTAATTGTTATGGAAATCCGACTTTTTAAAAATGTTCTTGCCAAATTTAATAATTACGTTTAATAAAACCCGTGAGGCATGAATGTGTGTATAGTGAAACGAATTAGTATGATTTAAGGTCATTAAGTAAAATAAATTACTTGGATTGAGTTAATAATGTAGGTATATATACAATATATACAAAAATATGCGGGGATTACCAGAATACAAAATGTTGTTTACAGCCTTTGTTGGAGATCTTTAAGTGAAATAAAAAAAAAAAACTGAATTGAGAACCTCCTCCTTGTTTTGAAGTCGGTTAAAAAAACACAAAATTTGTCAAATATTTCCGTGTGGAATAAGATATAGGTAGCAAAAACGTCTGTCAAGTACGAATAAGTATAAAAAACTAAGCTTGAAGCTAAACAAAGTTTCCTTTGTTGAAAGTTAAGCGGTGAGACCCTGAGAGTCGTCGCAAGATACGAGTATGTAGTAGATATTTTCAAGTTTCCTGAGCGTCGAAAAGAACGTTCAATATTTTCACTATGCAGGAAATAAATATTTAAAAAATGCTGCTCATAACAATACAAATGCGTCATCCATCCACACCATAAACACTACCTATCCTATCCTACTTCCTACTAATATTATAAATGTGAAAGTTTGTGAGGCTGGATGGATGGATGTATCTTTGTAACTCTTTGACGCAAAAACTACTCAAAGGATCTGGATGAAATTTGGCCCATAGATAGGTTATAGTCTGGAATAGCACATAGGCTACTTTTTATCTCCGGAAAATGTACGGGTTCGTAAATCACGCGGGCGAAGCCGCGAGCGAAAGCTAGTTATACATAAATAAAAAAAATAACTCTGACTGTCTGTTTGTTACCTCATCATGACTAAACCACTAAATCGATCGTTATGAAATTTTACAAAGAGGTAGCCTGAAAAACCACATAGACTTATTTTTACTATTTTACATGTAGATGAAGTCACGATCAACAGCTAGTTGAAAATAATAACTAGAATTCTGCGAAAATAATACCCCTCACCTGACTACTGATTGCAATAGGATGAATTAAAAAGACGTTAACGAAGATAATGCACTAAATCCTAGGAAAATAAAGGTGACATCTAGTTTCTCTTACAAAATATTAGCAGGATACCTGTTAAAATATTTCGTAAGGTACATTGTAGACTGCTGCAGTTAGGGTTGCCAGATCGGCAGACCAAAATATTTGGACAAAATTTGAAAACGTCGGGATTTTGGGGTTGTTGTCGGGAGAAATAAATATTAAAAATAAAAATATAAAATAATTAGTTTATTTGTTAAATGAATAGACTACAAAAAGACTAAACTTTGTTGACACATAACTAATTTAAGTACACTTAATTTTTAGTTTGTGTATTTGGCAATGGACTTTACTGAGTCCACCGATTTGGATCCTTTAATAGAATTCAGAAAAGATTTTAAATTCAAACAATTTACTTCAAAGTTTGGTTTAATTACTCTGTTAATGTACTAGCTGTTATAAAATGCGCAAGCGTGCCGCAACTTTCTGAGAAGCTGTTTGTCTGGAGATTTTGAGTTTTGTCAGGAGTCTGGAGATCATTTAAAATGTCGGGGAATCCAGACGAATCCCGAGCATCTAGTAACCCTAGACGCAGTGCATCAGAAGTGTTAAGAGGTAATCTAATAAACACGACGGCGACGCTTGGCAAATGGATTAGTGCTGCCACCTTCATCTTTAGTACAGCGCAGATGTTCATTCTTTATTCAAATTGCTTTTGCTTACGATACTAAGAGATGACTAAGTATGGAACATAACATACATATCTAAACATCACGACTGTATACCCGATGGCAGAGGTGTTATTGATCACTCACGTTTCACCTGTACTGTTATTATGTTCCATGTAATAGGAGGCGAGCCTATTGCCATCAAGCGGGCACAGTTCCAAATTTCGTGCAGCTATTAAGAATTTCTTTACAGAAAAATCCAATAACACTGCCTCACCAGGGAATCGGACTCAGGATCCCACGTTTCCTACGTCGGGCTGACAAAATCAAAATGTGAACATTACCTTATAATTTGGTCAAACACAATGTCACATGGAATTATTACGTTCTTAAATCTAACATAGTCGGAAAAACCTCTAATAATAAATAAACAAGCAGCTAAACCAGCAACGTACATATATATAAAACCGTCCGAATGTGATAAAAGCTGAAGAGATTTTGTCTGTCCATTTGTACAGCTACTGTGTCAAACCAATTTTAATTAAAATGAGCGAATACATATATACGTACACCTGAAAGTTAAAAGCTTGTAGGCGGAGGACAACTTCTCATTTTTTTTTATCTTAAAAAATCATTTCCCCGCACTAGGAATAATTCCTGTATCATGGGTGCGTTTACAAACACAAATATTCACATGGGCATACACCCAGACCCAAAACAACTATTTATAGATCATACAAATCTTTGTTCCGTGCGGGAATCTAACCCGCGACACGTAACGCAGCAGTCGACCGCTCAACCACTGCGCCAATCTCATTGCATCTAGTAATAGGCATACCTATACATCATAATAATGTTAGTTTTACAAACTCTTTATTGATAAATAGCTAAGACATATTTCTATTATTTACAAGGATACTCGTTTCAATGAATGTATGTATATACACATAATGTATATGAATAAAAAACTGGTGAAAGGCGAACACAGTAAACACACAGGGAAGTGTTTTGGAAGTTCCGGTCGCGGCTGGTTTGAATGAGACGCTTGGTAAATGGAATGGCCTATTTTATTTGGGTTAAGTATAAAGAGTCTATATTCACGCTCGTTTCAGTCTAATTAGTAGTAGGTAGCTTTGGGGCATGATTCGCATGTAGGTTCAAGAGCCGATTCAATTTTTAAAGCTTCATGAACTGTTAATATAATCATTGCATTTTTTATTTGTATTTATTTTCTTTGATTGAAGTAGTAGTACGCCGATTACAAAAGTTAGGGACATTAAAAATTAACAAAGAGTAAAACTTAAATAAAAGCGTACACAAAAACAAAAAACTAAACAATACTCAATAATAATAACATAACACCCGATCCTTTTGTTTTCTGAAACATAATATTTATCTGTTATCCTGAAGATTGGTTTTTATGTTGTAGTAGCTGTGTCCGCGACTCTGTTTGCGTAAAAAATTGTTCATACAAATTTTGAGCCTCCATTTCACCCATTTAGGGGTTGATCTTTGGAAAATCCGTTTTTAGCTCACTTCTCCTACCTATAAACTACCTACCTGTCAAATTTCAGCTTTATGGCGTCATAGCTTTCGAGACTTAGTGTTTAGTCAGTGAGCGAATGAGTAACCTTTCACTTTTATGTATATAGATAAAAACATAACCATTATGGTTAAGTATCATAGATTGGTATATAAAACCAAATATAATAATGTACTCGCTTTGATCCATAACTACATAAAGTCAAATAATCAATTAGGTAACATGTAGGTAGGTATACTCAAACTCAAAACTTTTTTATTCATGTAGGCCGTAAAAGGCACTTACAAATCGTTTAGCGGGTATAATTTCACCATGCTAATTCCGCCACAAATTCAAAATTCAGATTATTTTATTTCGCATAAAATATAGGTACAGACAGATGGATACAGAATCACAAATTCTACATGTCTTGCCATTAGTGACATACAAAAATTAAATATGGTACACACTCATTACATAATATACAAATATCTACCAAATAGATATATACACGCACACACACACAAATTAATATTGAATGAATTAAACCATAATTATGATCAATCTCTCAAAGGAAGGCCTTAGAATCAAAGAACTCTGTTAGATTATATTAAACATTACTTATTAACACAATTCGGTTCGTTGAATCTAACGATTTGACGGCAACGTTGGCACAGTGGTTGAGAGATCGACTGCTGCGCTACGTCTCGCGGTTTTGATTCCCGCACGAAACAAATATTTGTATGATCTACAGATACTTGTTTCGGGTCTTCGGGTCTTTGTATATGTGAACATATGTATGTGTTTGTAAACGCACCCACGATGCAGGAATTAATCGTAGTATTGAACAATGTTAAAAAAAAGAACCATATCGTGTTTCCATCAATTTTATTACCAATCGGAAAACATGCGTATACCAGGAAAATAGAGTAATCGTGTTAATCTTTTAATATCTTCATTTGTAACGTTTAATTGCAGGAAGCGAGGTGTTGTTTCGCAACGGTAATGGCGACTTGGTGCTCTATGATGTTGATACTGATAGCACCACGCCACTCATCTACAACACATCACAGGTATGTTAAAAAAAGGTTTACTTAAACAGGTATTTTTTTGTTAAAATAAATACACTGTCGTCACATTCGAAAGGTGTTTATCTCATAACCAAAATAGGATTCATACATTCAGGTATAATTAAAATACACTGTGGTAGTAGATTTTTAAGCTCCGAGCTTTCTATGCCCGTCATAGTACACTTACTTGTGGATGGATTATATCTTACCTGATGGTATGGTGACCAGGTAGAAGGACTTATCAGGTTTATCTTAAAAATTAGAACAGAGACTCGCTAAGAATGGACAATTGTCTCATAACATAACATGACATATCTTCACGCCTGTAATCCCCGTAAGTTAGGCAGAGGTGCAACATTCCGCCGAAACCACTATTGAGTTACTTTAATAGCAAATCTATCAATTTCAAACTCCGTGCATATAGCAAAATCCCAATAACACTTTGTTTGAACCGAGAATCTACCCCAGTACTTCGCGCTCAACGGCTCTTGCGGCAAGTAGACCACCCTGGCAGTGTCAGAATTGTTTCTAAACTGTAACTATAGTTAGTATGTTTCTGCTTCTCTATTATGGGAGTGGGCAAACTTTGTTAGTGTAGTAATTTAAACTTGTTAACTGGTAATCTAATTTTAATGAGACTAGACGTAGTGTTGCTGGTACTTCATGATTAATTAGCTTTGCTCTCGAGTTTTTTTTTAAGGAACGAGTTGATACTATAATTTGTTCCGCGAGCTATTTTTAAACTATGAGACCTTTTTATACGTGCTGTTTGTGTGCAAATCCTACTAATTATAAATGTGAAAGTTTGTGAGGATGGATGGATGGATGGATAGATCTTTGTTACTCTTTCACGCCAGAACGGGTGAACGGATCTGGATGAAATTTAGCCCAGAGATAGATTATAGTCTGGAACGGCACATAGGCTACTTTTTATCCCGGAAAAATGTACGGGTTCGTAAACCACGCGGGCGAAGCCACGGGCGGAAGCTAGTAAATAGATATTCTTATTTCGTATCGTTATGAGCTCTGATATATAGAAAGATCTGCCTTTTATGATACTTTTAATCGAATTTTAACACAATATATGAATGGCACATTCTACGTAATTTGTTCACAAGTGCGGTCCACACGTGGAATAGATAAAGTCACTCACACAATACATAATTCTTATATTGTATGGAACATTGTTCAGTTACTTAATTGTTAGAAAATATAAAGAATTATGCATAATTGCAGTATTGTTGATCACTTAAATGTATTATTGCAGTCTCTGTTTCAATCAATCAATAAATAATATCTGCTCGTTATTAATATTCTTTATTTTATATCTATCGGAATAAGAAGTTTGCCGCGTGATTGTCACTTCAAATACTTTTATCTCAGTAGGTACTGGTCTTAGACTGTCTTATTCATCTATTACTTAGTCGCAAGCGCAATTAGTGAGCTTGACGTCTTAAGTTCGATTTCCGGTCCGGTTCCGGTTTTGTGTATCTACTATTGTTGTACACCCACATTTTAGTAGCAGAGGTAGGTACACATCTGCTGCCGAACCTTCCGGGAATACAATGCGTGATAGTACGCTATGTTACTCTTAGATAACCTAGATCACCTACGACATAATAGATGTTTAAATAATAATTTGACGACACGGTTGGTGCAGTGGCCAAGCGATTAGCTTTCTGTGCTGTGTCGCGGGTAGGATGGCCAACCATACTTTATAATAACGTATTCTACTTTATTTTCGATAAATATACTTTATACTTGCATAAAAATAGAGTATGCGAAAATACTTTATTTCCAATCTTTACTGTGATGCGTAAAACGAAACACTCATATGGGTAATTACAAACTATTTATCGAAAGCTGATCAGATAGCTGACCAAATGTATTCCCGTTTTTAAGGGAATAAAAACATAAATTTGAAAAATACTTTTTTCTTCCGAATACTTTACTTTTCCTATTCAAAGAATGTGATACGTTATTTTTCTCAAAAAAAAAACGCAACTGGCAACTCTAGTCACGGCCTCGATCCCCGCACGTAACAAATATTCGTATGATCTACAGATAGTTGTATCGGGTCTGGTTGTGTGTGCATGTGGCATGTATGTTTGTAAACTGGACCCACGAAACAGGAGAAATACTAGTGTGGGGCAACGTTAAAAATATCTTCCGTTTATTTTTAGGTACACATATCGATTGTTAAAACAAGTCACAAATGTATTAAATTTTAAACACACTCGGGGGACGCTTCTAGGTTCGTGGAAAAGGGCCAGGGGAATTCTCGATTGAATTGAATGAAAGCATGTAAGATTGTTAGGTAGGTTTATAGTTATGGCTGTTATTAATACACAAAAACACTGCCTCATTGGTTTAATGGTCGCAAGCGCAACTGCTGAGTTCAGGGTTCGATTCCCGGACAAAG
Organism: Shargacucullia verbasci; assembly: GCA_947562105.1. NCBI lineage: Eukaryota > Metazoa > Arthropoda > Insecta > Lepidoptera > Noctuidae > Shargacucullia > Shargacucullia verbasci. Next base: position 10,668,349 of record OX387286.1, read on the forward strand.
TGTTATTGGGTTTTTCTATATAGAAATTCTCAGTAGCAGCGTGGAGTTTGGAACTGTGCCTTGTTGATGGCAAAAGGCTCGCCCCCTATTTCACAGCATTTAATAACGGCATCGACAAATGTGAGTGCACAATAATACACCTTTACCTAAACCTTCGGGTATAGAGGCGTACTGCTATGATAACGATGACAAATATACATTAACATGTCATAAATTTAAATTTTGGCATTTTAATTTTACTTTAAGTTCTATGGTCCGAATTACAGAACCAGTCTGAATCACTAAAATACTGCTCAGGGAGCGCTAAGCGTAAAACTGCGTGTCTTATACATAAAACCAAATGTTTTTCTTTTGATATAGGTACTTAATAGTATTTATGACTTAATTTTTTAATAACAAGGAAACAGACGCCTGTATAAGGGTACTACCCGAGTTACAACCCTGCAAGGATACCCTAGGTTTAATAGGTAACTTTACCTAATTTAACGATATTCTTGCAGATTCTTCAACAGTCATCGAGGGTGATGCAGTTGTCTTCGGACAGTAGTGAAGTCGTCTTGGCTTACAATGTTGCACCGGTAAGTACCTTATGATAACTATTTCCATATTTTGTACCTTTGACTTTGACTCATGTGTGGTTCTCTTAACCACGGACTTCAATGGGAAGTTCTTTCAGATAAATTTGTGTGTGCTCCGTCTCCTATATGTATAGAGAGTAAGCTATAGTTTTTCATAGAATCGAGTAAACGAAGATTTTGATTCTACAATACTTCAAATAAAAACCTTTAAAATCTTATGGTTACAGAAATAATAGATAGCAATGAACACGGCGGATAAACAGGTGTCTTTAAAACAAAATTATCCACTCTCATATTTATAGTCGTATGTTGAAAATTTCACCAGTTATAGCTAAAGCCTTCTTTACACCGCGCAAATTGCTTTTCATGTTGTGTAAACAGTCATATAAAAACGCTTACATAAACAAATTCGTAATACCAGTTTTAAAATAAAAACACGTTCCGCAAATACTTCGGTGGCGCCACCTTTCACTTTAATCGCGAATTTATTAGCGCAAACAGTCAATGTAACAGTAAAATAATAAAAATAAAAAAGAAGTAAAAGAAAATGTGCCTATTTAACTACCGATTACTTCCAGTTAGGTATAATAAACCTATCTAACAATAAACTCATTATTGTTGCAAAAGTGATTACTAAGTGAAACAGGCATAAATTTCAATAAGTACCTTATTAATTTTCTGAGCGGCAGTTTTCGAGTGGCCTCGGTAGCAAAGTGTAAAAAAGGTAAAAATTCCAAGCACTAAACTTGTAAGTAAAGAAAAGAACACAAGAACTTAAGTTTCAGCAGCTTCCCACACTGCATTGACCCAGTTTGGCAAATTGACCCAATTTGACAATTGAATTTCTTTGAAACATTGGAAGTGTGAGTAGTTTGAAAACGTTTTTATTAGAAACGAAAAATTCTGTTCTATACTTTCTTTGAATAGGTTTCTCTAAATATTGTATTATAGGAAATTAGTAGCAATTTTAAGAAAAATCGAAATATAAAGAAATTCCCTCATATATCTACGATAGTCGCGTAATTTATTTCGGACTTCGACGGATTCGTCGGATAATAAATAAATAAACAAATAAATAGTCGGATAATCAAATTCTGATAACATGAAATCAAAAAGTTTAGAACTCAGATCGGTCGTGATCGAACTCAGACCCTTCTGCATGAAAGGCAAGCCTTTAACCGCTAGGATTTTACTGATAAGTCAGATTACAGAATTAAATTATGAACTAATAAAGATATACCGCGATTGTTCACTCGATAGTAAAGCATGATCGTTTAAGAGATTTCTAATATATTATATTCTTTCTTAGAACCGTTATTGTTGAAGAATGCACACATGAAAATTTGATATACTTATCACAAAGAGTATTAAATCACAAATAAGTATCCAAAGGGTATATTTCTCCAGTTGCTGAATGATATACGTAATTTAACATTAAAGAAGTTCAAAATTGTAATTAAATCTAAACTTTGTAAAAAAGGATACTATAAAATTTCGGACTATTTAGATGACAAAAACGCTTGGGATTAAACCGCTCTTTAGCCTTTCCTTTTTTTTTTATATACAAGTTTTGCCATTAATTATTATATTATTTACTTCATTATTTTGTTATTGTAATGTCGTTTAAATTGAAATTATTTCTTATATATAACCGCTATACATTGTAAATGTGAGTGAGATCTAGGCTGAGCGCTCTTCATTTCATTAATTCTCACGATAACTGATGCATGCTTGCACTCTGTTGCGACAGGTTAGCTCAAATAGTTATGGCACTTTCTTCAAAAGGCTATTCCACCCTATATTTGTCTCACATAAACCATCAATACAATCTGTCTGGACTTTAAAATAGACTTTGACCCCTGAGTTTGTTTCGGCGTTTCTTCTCAGGGATAGTCATAGGAAATGCCGACGCCATCTAGTTTAAAAAAGACGTGTAAAAGTGATTGAAAAATCCTAATTGCAAAATAAATAATTTCATTTCATTTCATTTCATTTCATTTCTCCAGTTGCTGATAAACTGACTCATCTATTCACGATTTATCAAATAGATTGCGTTCAAATTTGTGTAGGACAAGTATTTAATCATAAAATTTTGCCACAAACAATTACATACAATTATTTACAATTTTTTATCTATTATGCAGTATGTAAGCCAACGTGTTCATATTGAATCCTTCTCCTGGCGTTTCGACTATCAACCGCGTTATAAATCCCTTTCGTTAATCGCCTTTCATCCATCCTCTCTACATGACCAAACTAACGAAGCATAGGTACTTTTCTCTATCCTTGTCACTACATCTTCTTTCAGACAGCAACGATCTCTTATCACGCTATTTCTTAATCTGTCATTCAAAGTTACAATTTTATTATAATATATTTAATCTGTTTCAAGGTTTCCTCTTCATACCTTACTTTATCAGCAAGTATTGAAACAATTTCAAAGTTTCCATAAGTCGTTCGCCTTAAGTTATAACCTTCAAAAATATTACCCCTGTACATATCTCATGAAAGTGTCTACGTCAACAAATGAATAGGACTATAAAACTAACTTTATTACTATTTGACGTCTCATTTTCCATCGAGTATAAATTATTTTACAGCTGGTTAGGTGCGAAGTCGAAACATGTCACTGAATACAATATGGTAAATGGTTTTAGAACAACTCAATATTTTACTAACATAAGAGATATTTCAGTCTTGTTTCTTTGTCATTGTGTGTGTTTTTTTTAATAAAGTTGTACGATAACTAAAATACTAAATAAATAATAACTAAATAATGAATGTGTGTGTGTTTGATGACGCGGTTGGAGCAGTGGCTAAGCGTTTAGCTTTCTGCGCTACGTGTCGCGGGTTCGATCCCCGCACGTAACAAATATTTGTATGATCTACAGATAGTTGTTTCGGGTCTGGTTGTGTGTGTATGTGACATGTATGTTTGTGAACTGTACCCACGATACAGCAGAAATCCTAGTGTGGGGCAACGCTTTTTTTAAACACAACACACTATCACGAATAAAGTCCACGTTATGTTCATACTTTGACTATACATGTACAATTATGACAAATGTGCATTTAAACTGTAATACACAATTTTGTTAATTAATAATGGATAAAAGAACACTTATATTTGCTTTTAAAACTCATTTAAATATCATTATAATCTGGTAATATTAAACTTCACTAAAATTAATACTTTAAGGTAACTTTAACTCAGAGGAATCAACTGTATAGTAAATATGTCACACCATTATATTTTTTCTTCGGATAAAAGTTATGTAAAGGTTAAATTAAAAAAAATCGGCCCTAAGAATACAAAAATGCTGTTTTTATTCATGGAAATAAAACTCCACTGTTACTCACATACCTAAATGTTTGAAAGTGAAGTCCAATTGACGTCATTGGCGGCTGTTTCAATAAAATTGTATGAAAACGTAATAAATACATTAATATATTGTCTTTTCTTATTCAAATTCATATATATGTCTGTATTAACAAGTGATCTTGACTATACAATATGTAAACCAACTTTGACACAAAACCCCTCACAATATTTTGTTCACATCGTGTGACACTTGGCACGTGACCAATTTCAATATAATAAAATTTATGTGTGTATCTTTTGCAGGAGACAGTAAGTACCTAATATATTTATCGATCGGGCATAGTAAATCTTTATGAATTGTAGTAATTAATGGATTATAAACCCTGCCTCTTTATTCAAACGCAATACAATGTAATGCAGACTCTACAAAAATTTTAAACTCTTCTCACCCTATTTCCTCACAATTACAAATGACGTCACGGTTTTTGCAATGGTTAGGTGCTGCCTTGGCTGCGTATTGCAGGTTCGATTTTTGCTCAAAAGATTTCCGTGTATGATCTACTGATAGTGGCTTAGGGTAAAGGCGTGTGTGCACGTCAGATTATATTTGTAAAATGTATTCGATAAAGGCGGGATTTTAGTGGCTTAGAATTTTTAAAAGAAGAATGAAGAATAGTTTTCATCATTCTTATTTAAAAAATTCGTACATATAAAAATTTTGTTGGGGCCTTATTAACCATTTTCATTCCAGTATCCAGCTGGATTGCAGATAGGCTGAATGATTATTTTTATGATTTGCTTGTAAGACTATAATAAGATCGCGTGATCAAACTTAACCTTTCTTTTCCCAGGTCTACAGGTACAGTTTCCTCGCTCGCTACGCATCTGTGAACGTCATAACTGGCAGCACAATCGACATTATCCCCTCTGGCATTGAATCCGACGAGGCTTTCCTTCAGAACTTTGTGTGGGGACCCTCTGGAACCTCCCTGGCCTTCGTATACCTGAACAACATCTACTACCAAGAGAACTTGAACAGTACTCCTCGACAGATCACGACTACTGGACAGCTGAATGTGATTTACCATGGTATACCTGATTGGGTGTATGAAGGTTGGTGTATTTATTAATTCCTTGTAATTATTTATTATTATAACTTCTAATTGTAATGTCTTAGAATAAGTACCTACTATATAAAAAATCTCTTGACCATTTTTCACATATGGGTCGATATGTGAAAAATGTTCAAGGCCAATAGATTTTACTACGTTCCACGGAAACACGTTAAACACTTGGTCCCAGGTGTCATACGAAGACTTATGACAGTCGTTATTGGTGTCAGCAGCCCAAAAAGTCTGACAACCAATCTAACCTTTGAGTATCGCTATTTCTCAGTAATTACAAAGAAGTATGCAGTCGGTCCGTGTAAAAAAATGGTATTCAGACGCAACCAGTTAGACTGGAAGCCAACCCCAATGTATTTGGAAAAAAGTCTATGAAGATGGTGAAAGTTTCTCTTTAAAATTACCATTACTTTTCATGTTACATATTTAATAAAGAAAAGATCATCTATAATAACGAATATATATTCCTACATTCGACCCGGGTACGTCTTAAAACTGCGACCAGACACCGGAGGACGGGCAGCAGCGTCCTCTCACTAATCGGTGAGCCACTGCGATCCCCAAGCCGCCTGCCAAGCGTGGGGATTATGGCAAACCCTTGGGGAGGCCTTCGTTCAGCAGTAGATGTCTTCTGGCTGATGATGATTCCTACATTTGTGAGCATTTAAAATTATTCAACCTAATATTTCCATACCAGTAAACTCATAACAAATTCCACAGAGGAAATCTTCGGCTCAAGCAACGCGATCTATTTCTCAAAAGACGGCTCCAAGATGGCGTACGTGACGTTTGACGACTCTGGCGTCAGAGTGATGAGGGTTCCGCATTATGGCGTGCCCGGGTCCGTCAACTACCAGTACACGCAGCACCATGAGATACGGTACCCTAAGGTAAGATAGCTTAGTTCTTAGCAACTTTAATGTATGATGATGATTAGCTGCCGAATTCTCAAACAACTGACCGTCTCATTAGTGTAATGGTCAACTCGTAAATGCCATGGCAATCTTATTTAAGGGCAATCTTATAATAGTTTTCTTTTTTTCCCTATTTTTTTTATCTCAACAATCTACCAAACAAAGATTGTAAGATCTATTATTTTAAAAGAATTTCCATGGAGTTTCTTGCCGGTTCTTTTACATAGTACCTACTACTATTTGGAACCGTGCACCTAGAGTCTCGACATTTCATAAGTGCCTGTAATTGGTTTACATGAAATAAACATATGTTCTAATGGTCGCTAGTGCGGTTGCAGCGTGTGAGGTCTTGGATTTGATTGCTAGGTCGGGGAAAATGTTATTGAGTTAGAGGGATACATAGCAGTAGCTTGGATTATGGAATAGCAGCGAAATATGAGTTTCGATATATTAATTCACCTCTGCCGAACCCTTCGGGGAATATATTCGTGATGCTATGTTGTGTATTTCCCTCTTTGCTTAAATGCTAGATCTCCATCTAATTCTATCCTGTGGCATTTCATTCACTTCCATATAAGTTTTAACTTTTTGACCAAGAAGCGTCAGGAAGACCAACTGAAGGAGAAGGCAAACGTTGAAACTTATGAGGAATGTTGCTTTGGTATTAGAAATAATTTTACTATAGTAATTGCGATACCTAATTAATGGAGTTTCATAGTAATAAGTAGTATCAATCTTAATAAATATTGTCTTATCAGATTAACCCATATCGATTACATTGAAAAGGAGATAAGATTTGATGAAGTACCTTTTGTTGTTAATTACATAAAAAAATAATCACGCATGACACAGAAGGCGCTTCTTGGTCAAGAAGTTGATAAACAATATATTACAGAATAAAGTTGTATTAATGTAGATGAAGCAAAAGTGTATACATAAAGATCGTTGCAAGTCGCGTTTCTTCTGCCTATCACCATATGTGGTGGTAACCAAAAAGGCGTGATATTTAGTCATAATAAACTATTGGTTCTTGTTACCAATTCTTTATACTTATCATCATCATCAACCAGAAAACGTCCACTGCTGAACGAAGGGCTCCCCCAAGGGGGGGGGGTCCCCCATAATCCCCACGCTTGGCAGGCAGCTTGGGGATCGCAGTGGCTCACCGATTAGTGAGAGGACGCTGCTGCCCGTCCTCCGGTGTCTGGCCGTAGTTTTAATACGTACCCGGGTCTCCGGGTATACTTATCATATCTATATCTAATAACTGCCTCATTGGTCTAGTGGTTGCAAGCGCAACTGCTGAGCGTGAGGTCCTGGGTTCAATTCCCGGATCGGGGAAAGTCTTATTAAGTTTTTCTGTATGGAAATTCTTAGCAGCAGCACGGAGTCTGGAACTGCCCGGTATATGGCAATAGCCTTGCCCCCTATTACACGGGACTCAATTACGGCATCGACGAAATGTGGGTGTATATTAAGTAGACCTCTGTTTAACGACAAATAATTTCAATCGGACATAATTTCATCCCTTTATATTATTGAGTCACCTTGTATCTATAGAAAGCTTTAACTATGAATGAAGGCATTATAACTTGTCTAGATATACACCAACTTTCTAATATATGACCTAAGAGAACAGTCGCTTCGTTCAAAGTTTCCAAAACTAGATCTTACTAAAATGATTAAGAACTTCAATAAAGCCGCGCAAGTTATAATGAACTGCGCAGCCAGAAGTTCAACTGCATACAACCTCGGCAAACTCAATTCCCCTCTGTTAATTGCGTCATCGGGCAAGTGTTAAGGGGATATGATTTTACTTGTGTATTTTATACTTACGAATAACTTCTAAAAGGATTTGCTTTTACTACAATTTTTTTCAAAGGCAAAGTTAAAGATTTTTTTTTCAACCGGGCCTTTCAAAAAGTTCAGATTCTAGTCTTAGGTGCACAGATCGAAACGTGGGTTGGTCCAATGGAGAAGACCAGACACCAAGAAACTCCATGGATACTCTTTGTCTTGATTTGACATTATGGTGGCGAAATTAACCATACTTTCCAATATCAAAGTTTTTAATTTATCTGGATTTTTACTCGTACCTTTAAAACGTCGGTTTGCAAAGTTGGTCCTATGGACCGCGAACACTTCCGTCATATATATGGGAAAATAATTACCTCAACCCAAGATTAACAGTCACCGGATATTGCAGTAGTTTGTGAGACAGCCCAGATATAGCAATTTTCAATTTAACTAAAAAAGATTAAGTTAAAATTAAAAAGATAAAGTTAACGAATTAACAGACATGAACCACATTATAATGCAGGCATGTTCATAATTAAAAAATATATCAATCTGTATTTTAACGGGCTATGCTAGGTAGTTAAAGAGACACAGTCTGGAATACGGAAATTTACGCAGGGTTTAAATATAACATTTTGTATAACAGCTGTGAAATGGTAGATGGAATCTCCCTAACAATAGCCACTGAGAAACGGTAGAAGAAGTTGAGGGAACCAGGACTTGACAGATGGACAAATAATCTGAAAAGAATTGTGAAAAGCATGGCATATAAAGGAGAACGCGTTGATATACTCAGGAGTGGATAGAAAAACGCTGTCAATGATGGTAGCTTCAGTTTAATAATGTTGTTTTCGCCTAACATGTTTTACATAACATAACAACACACCCGTATTCCTCAAAGAGTTAAGCAGAGGTGTACTATTGTACACCCGCATTTCGCCGATTCCGTTATTAAGTCCCATGTAACAGAGGGCGAGCCTATTGCCAACTACCCGGCACAGTTCCAGATTCCGTGGTGCTGAGAATTTCCATACAGAAAAACCCAATAACACTTTGTTCGACCCCGAAATTGGACCCAGGACCTCACGCTCAGCAGTAGCGCTTGCAGCCACTAGAATAATGAGGCAGTCAACTGGAGCTGAGATTGTATTCAAATGAAATTGAGATTGAATCAGATGAAATAATGATGGGAATCATGGTATACAAATGAGAAGGCTTTTACTCAGGAGTACACCGAAAATGGCTGTCAATGATCGCATTTTTAGTTTAATAATGTTGTTCGCTTTACATGTTTTACATAACTATTGCATGTTAAAGTTGAATGTAACACCTTAATTCACAGTTAAGTTGCACGCAGCCCGAGTGAAAGGGCACACGAATGGTCTGGCATAGCGCCCGATGCAGGCGAAACAATACCGACCGAGATCTCGAGCTCATGATAATGTTTCATTGTTATACAGTACTTCATTGTAATAGAGTATTATAAATTGCTTAGTTCAGAATATAAATGGATTACTTAATCAAAGAACATACCACGTTCTTCATTAGTGTAGAGGTTGCAAGCATTGCTGGTGAGGATGAGTTTATGGGTTCAATTTACGGGTATTTGTGATAGAAAAATTGTTAGCAGCTTCAATTTGAAATTGTTCATAACAAGTGGTAGTAGGCCCATTACCTACATGGGGGACAATAACAACATTGATAATATGATAAAGGTGTACAAGACCATAACTCTTCCAAAGCCTTGGAAGAATACAGTCGCGATGCTATGTCTGTACCAAGTAAAATCTGTGACGTTAGTGAATTTGCTCATGGAAAATTAACTTAAGTATAAAACTCAATTCTTTGCCATAACAATGGCACAGAAACTCTGAACCTTCCAAACAACAAATTGGGAAAACATAAGCATTCATATTCATATTATAATAACATGACACACACAACGATACCTAAAAGCATGTTTATGCGGGTACGACAAGCATGCAAGTACATTAAATCAACCAGATATAGCCCATAAAATACGAAAATATATTGCAATAAATTCGAATACCTATATACTTGAAGGACTTTTTCGCAAACAAGAAACGACAGCTTAAGTAAACACTTATTATGAATGCAGTACAAGTGAAAGTGTATACTGGACCCGTTTGGCGTCGGGAACCGGAGATCGAGGCCTCGTTCCACCGATAACCGTGAGATCTAGTACTGATATATCACGTTCGTTATAATGACGAGATTGAAACTGGAACGAAAATGCTGCTTTTATTTTCATTAAAAGCAACTACTGCTTGCTACATATGGGCCTTCTAATAGACGGTTATGAGGTTCACGATCTATTTGTAAGCTTGGCAAATGGATTGGATGAATGGATGGCTTTGATTCTCTCTTTGTCGCCCTGAACTAGGAATAATTCTTGTATCGTGGATGCGTTTACTAACATTGCCTAATATTCACATACACAAACACCCAGACTCGGAACAACTTTCTGTAGATCATACAAATATAATATTGTTGTGTGCGGGTATCGAACCCAAATCAAGTAGCGTAGCAGTCGATCGCTCTACCACTGCGCCAACCATGCCGTCGAATTAGTTTAGTTTCAAATGTTTTTGTTTGTTGTTAAATATGCATAATAACAAAATTAAGTTGCAAAGCTAAAATAATACTTCCGTACCTAATGCTTCTTTTTTGTACGATACACATAGTATACGGTTATATTCTCGCTTCCAGACAGAGCGTTCTAGATGTTATAATTAGTGTTTTCTTGTGAGTTTTCGATGTTTGCGTGTCATGTCGTCTCGATACAATTTTGTTTTCACGTTCGTTTTCGTGAAAAATATTATTCTTAATTTTTTTAAAGCCCAAAGTCTCAGTAAACGTTTCATACCAACACGAGTCGTCGTACAACAAATCCACTGTCGAGAACGTGACGATTGATAGCTGAGCGGAATTAGTTATTGATTCAATTTCCTTTTAATGGAAAACACTGGTGTACCACAAAACATACCTATTATATATACAGAAGGCTCACTCCGATTCAATTTAAAATAACAATAGCATGACGAATGCCACGCGAAGGTTATTTGACAAAACCGAATCATTTTGTTGCGATATTGTTGGGGCAATTGTCGGGGGCTTTGACATGCGTAAATTTTAGATATATTATTTTATACAAAGAATTTCTAAAATCTTGGCTGCGTCTGGCCTCTAGGTTGCAATGAGCATTTAAGGTAAGATATTTCTTTGTACCTATATCTGTATTATGTATTAAAACGTGAATTTGGAAAAGGTAAAAGAGTGGTATCTGTCATGGTTGTTTCACTATCTTTGGATTCCGACATGATATTTACGCGACAATCAGGATACTAGCCTGAATATGTAGGTAATGCCGATGGGCTCACTTTTCGACCTCGCTTATCCAACTAATATTATAAATGTGAAAGTTTGTGAGGATGGATGGATGGATGGATGGATCTTTGTTACTATATACTATATATATACTATATCTTTGTAACGGCTGAACGGATCTGGATAAAATTTGGCACAGAGATAGATTATAGTGTGGAATAGCACATGGTTCGTAAACCACGCGGGCGAAGCCGCGAGCGGAAGCTAGTAGTACATATATTCCTCGGAAAGCACGTAAGGCCGTTGGTCCTGTACCTGATCTCTCTCGGTTCGTGTCCGATGCCGTCCCATTGGACTATGAGAGTGAAGGAATACAGAGTGCAACTGTGTTTGCGCACACACTTGTGCTCTATAATATCTCCTGCGTAGTTGGCTAATCTCTGGTGAGACTGGCAGCCGTGACCGAAATTCGGTCAGGAGGACATTATATACACTTAGATGAGACAAATCGCGAGTTTATCTTCAAATGGCACTAACACCCTCCATATTGCTTGTTTAGGCTTAAACTACTTTTATTATCTATGTCAAATCAAATGTCAAATTATAAACTGCCTCATTCGTCCAGTGGTCGCAAGCTGCGACTGCTGAGCGTGAGTGTCCCGGGTTCGATTCCCGGGTCGGGCAGTGTTATTGGGTTTTTCTGTATGAAAATTCTCAGTAGCAGCACGTAGTCTAGAACTGTGCCAGGTAGATGCCAATAGGCTCGCCCCCTTTTACATGGGGATCGATATTTTTTTATTTATGTATTGTTAATGTCAATTCCTAACGGATCGCTAAAATTAATAACCGTTTCGTATCTGGTTAGTATTTTCTAATGTCTCGATGCGTATCTACGAACTTTGAACCTTCTGTTCTATTTGATAAAGCCTAAACGACGGACTGGACAAAAGGAAATCAGTGACTGTGTTTCTTTGTTTTTATTATCTATGATTTCATTACGTTGGGCCGTGTGGTAAGAGATAAACATTTGTGGCCTTGTGTTTGATGGATGAGGTAACGGTGTGGTTACTGTTATAAGTTATTTGATAGATTACGTAAAGCACAGAAATTTCAGCTAGAGCAGGTCACCTGGCGTTTCTGTCTCTGTCTGTTTCTCTCAACTTATCATCATCTTTAATACGCAGCGTGGCAAGGACCACTGAACGAATAATCCTTTCACTATTTACACTATCTCATAGCATCACGCCTGTATACCCTGAAGGGATAGGCAGAGATGTACTATTATATACCCAAATTTCGCCGATGTCGTTATTGAGTCCCATGTATTAAGGGGCGAGCCTGTTGCCATCTACCAGGCACAGTTCCAGACTATGTGATGCTATTGAGAATATCCATAAAGAAAAACCAAATAACAATCACTTTGCCTGACCCGCGAATCGAACCTAGGACCTCGTGCTCAGCAATCACGCTTGCGACCTCTACACCAATGAGGCAGTCACTATCTCAAGGTTCTTTTAAATTGATATTGTAAGAGAAGTAAACTGAAATTTATGAGAGAAATCCCTTGATAGTCTAACGACGCTTTTCAGTAGTAATAGTGCATTATTTTCATTAGGTATTTTAACTTCCTCAAATTTCATACTCATATTTAACTTAGCTTGGTAAAAGCAATGGGCTTACTTCTTAGTATGGGGGAACGAGGTATGGTGTTCCTCCATTGAAAAGGGAGGATCCTCCGACCAGGCAAAGTGGTTAGCCTGGCGGGCCGAAGCCTAACGATTGATGTTGGACATTCGTATATGTGTTAGAATCGTTGTAAACTTTCATAGTGCGATTCAGGATTTGTTGCTGTAGCTTCACTCCGATAGATGGCGCTTTACTTTTTGCCATTTTGCGAGTAATAGTCGCTACACTAGTATATATGAGACTTATGGTGTACAACAGTAGATACACCACTGCCTAACCCTTTAGGGAATACAGGCGTGATACTATATAATGTTATTTTACTTTAATTTAGTTTTTATTTTATTTCAGTCTGGTACTGCAAATCCGACGGTGTCAGTGAGTCTCTTGGACTTATATACCAACAGCTCCAACGTCTACCCAGCCCCCACCGATCTTGTACAGTGAGTATTGTTTTAAATTAAACGTTGAGCGATCGACTGCTGTGCTTCGTGTCGCGGATTCGATGCCCGCACATTTTTGTATGATCTACAGATAGTTGTTTCAGGTCTGAGTGTACCTATGTGCATGTGAATATTTGCGTTTGTAAACGCATCCACGATTTAACAGTGAGTGACAGAGTAGTAAATGGTAGCGACTGCCATACACTGCCACTGCTACTGACACACTTAGGCAGCAAATATCTTTTCGAGTAAATGAATAACAACAGCAATACGGCATTAACCAGTTGCCATAGTTGCCAGCCATATTCTAACGAATAAATTAAATAAAAATATTACGATATTGAAGTGATTTTTTTTTTAAGTTTCAGTTTTATATGGTAATACATAGTTATTTTACGTTTCCGTTTTAAACGATATTGCACCGCCGTATCGAGCCTATTTTTTACATCTTTCTTTGTTATATAAACATGATTGTTACATATTTCAGGCCCATACTGAAGACAGTGAAATTCGTGACAAACGAGTCCATAGCACTAATGTGGACGAACCGAGTTCAAACTACCCTCCGTGTACAACTGTGTACTGCTGGACAAGTTACGTGCTCACAGGTACGTAAAATATATGAACTCTCCCCCTCTCCCCTATTTAAAAAAATAACATCTACACTTCTGACCGTCACGCTTAGAATTGAATGCATGACACTGCACTCTACGCAATTTTACATTGGCTGTTATTTCTTTTGGTGCAGTGGTTGAGAGATCGACTGCTGCGCTACGTGTCGCGGGTTCGATTCCCGCACGGAACAAATATTTATATGATCTATAAATAGTTTTTTCGGGCCTGGATGTATGTCCATGTGAATATTTGTGTTTATAAACGCAGGCACAGAAGAAATTCCTAGAGTGGGGTAAAGTTAAAAAAAAAAAACATATTCATTGGTCGGCTATTATACAACTGTCGCGTTCAAAATGTTAAAAACTATGATTATAGATGAAGATACTTTAGAGAACCATCACAAACATTCTATTTTCAAATATGAAGACCATTATTATTTCGTAAAAAGTTGACAACGGCATCGGAAATACGTAAGGTTATGTATCAAGCCCTTGATGCAGTCCACAAAAAGAGCCTCATAAGGCTCGAGACTCTTGACTATTAAACCATTCGCTGTTATTATTATTATTAAGTCTGTAAGCAGTTATCGTGTTTAACATTACTTAAGAGTAACGTTTTCATGACCCACTAAGCTAAATATGTTTGTAGTAGGATTGGGTCCATTTCAATAGGCTTACAAGCGGTGTTCGACATCACAACCTCTCGCCTGCCAACTGTTGGGCTTTTACCGCTCTTAGTTAGTAAATTCTCTATTTTGACGACATTTCAGATTTACTCTTACACCGAGCCCAACGGCTGGATCGACAACATTCCTCTCCTATTCAACGAAGAAGGGACTGCTTTCATCACTATTTTACCACGGGTGAGTAGTATCATACAAATAAATTTCAAAATTAAAACATTTTAAAATTTTGGGCACGCGTGAAATTATGGACCTACTTGCGCCATCTGTTGGCGTTTTTTGAAAGTTATTTGTAAATATTTTTAAATTGTGAATCCTTTACTTTATACCTAGTATATTATTGTTTCTAGTACTTTATATATTTATTTATTACAATAACAACGCGATATCTCTAAAACGCTCATATTAATCCAGCTTACTCAAGCATCTCACCTTATACGCGCTGCGTTCCAACGCTAGCCAATAGATGGCGAGACATTGCCTAACTATTGGAAAGCGTGCTTATAAACTTTCTAATTTCCAAACTCTATAAAAAATAATTTTAAGTTATTACAGAAAAAGTCATTATTTATTGTAATACTTTATAATATTTAATTTACTCCATCAGAAATGCTTGTTAGGGAACCTCTTATTAACTGACTCTCTTTTTATAAGTATAATTTGCAATATAACATGCCACTCATGCTTTAACAAACGTTTTCAGGCAGTTGATGGAGTTCAGTACAAACAAATAGTGCAAGTGTCTCAAGGCACCGGCACTGCTGAGTGGAGCAGTCAGAACCGCGTCAATCTGTCACACACCGTGCTTGAGATCCTGACCTGGACCTATGATGATATCATGTGGGTAAAAGAAAAAACTGGTAACAAATAGAACTGCGTGGAGCGATCCAAGAGCAGTCAAAAAATTTAAAGGTCCTATCCTTATAGTTCCGAACCTTTTAAGGGAATCAATATGAACATCAATAAGATCTTGTATAGTGAATACAAAGATGAACATAGAAATTGTAGCATCCTTCATGGAAATCAGCTAAATCATACATACATAAAGTCACGCCTTTTTCCCATGGGGTTAGGCAGAAACTACGGAACGCCACGTGTTACGATCCTTACATAACCCTTTTGCTTCATCTACATTCATGCATCGTTTCATCATCAGCTAAATCTAAAAAGAAAATAATATCCCAAATTCATGAACCTAAAGTACAGTAAAGATATTTCATTTTCTTCCTCTTTGCTCCAGATGGTACAAAGCCACAAGCGTGGACGACTCAGCTGAACAACACATCTTCACAGTGAACTCCACGCGCGTTGTAACCTGCTTCACATGTGGCATCCGTCGGGAAGATGGCAGCGAGTGTCTCTACAATGAAGCCACCATCAGCACGTCTGGTGAAAGAATCACCATCAACTGTGCTGGTCCTGATGTGCCGCAAGTCTTCATATACAACACTGTAAGTCTTTACAACTTGCCTCAGCTTATGCTATCATCATCCTCATCATCATCATCCAAAAGATGTCCACTGCTGAACGCTTGGCAGGCGGCTTGGGGATCGCAGTGGCTCACCGATTAGTGAGAGGATGCTGCTGCCCGTCCTAAGGTGTCTGGCCATAGTTTTAAGACGTACCCGGATCCGGGTGCTTATGCTATACATAGGATCTATTAATAAAGGCAGAATTTTGCAAGTCGTTCGTTCCAACTGTACTTAGGTAACTTCATTTCTGCGATGAAGATGGCTATTGCGTTAGCCACCATGTTGTCATAAAAGAAATCAAAGTTTGCGTGCAGATGACGTTGGAATGTGGGACATGACTGAATATGCTGAAGATGATTAGTACCAAAATATATATCGACGAAAAAAATTGGTTCAAGAAAGAGTTGATCATCCTCAACCACGTCGGACCATCAACAAGAATTTATGGAGAGCGATGTCGACTTTTTACAGAACATAATCTCAAAACCACACTATCTTTATTCCAGAACGGTTCCCTAATCCGTGTTTGGGATGACAGTGCAGAGCTCACCGCTGCAACGACCAACCGAGTGTTACCGACCACAATCCGCATATCAGTACCCATAAATGTTGGGTTACCGCCCGCGGATGTCCACATACAGGCTCCTGCAGACTACGCGAACCGCACCAATGTCCCACTCTTGGTTTACGTGTAAGTCTTTATTAGAATTAGTATTATTTTTTCATAGAGTATCATTTTATTGTAAGGTAAAGAATTTGTTAGCACTTTATGGTGACTCCAGAGATGTGATCACATTTCTTGGAGTAATACTTAGATTTGGACAACGCCTCAGATGTCTATCGTTTTTTTACACACAGCTTTGTCATCGTACGGTGTAAAGCGTTAATTTTCTAACGTTTTTATCACAAAGTAGCAAATACTTTGCTATCTTTATGATTTATGAAGAATCAAAAATATTGATGTTCATTTTCCAATTTCAGGTATGGAGGTCCCGACACGGCTCTTGTTACAAAGCAATGGAGTCTCGACTGGGGCAGCTCTCTCGTCAGTCGCTGGGGCATCGCCATCGCACACATTGATGGACGAGGCTCTGGGCTCAGAGGAGTTACCAACATGTTCGCTTTGAACAGGAGACTGGGCACTGTTGAAATCGAGGACCAGATTGGTGTTACTAGGTGAGTTTGAGGAATGGTGTGATGCTAATGCATTCTCCAATTGCAGTTTTATTTGGATATAGGTATATTGAGAACCTAGATATTTATGGTTTTCAGATTCAGATTCAGAGTTTCTAGATATTTCACATTGAGGCTTTAGGTTGCTAATTCTATGAGTGTAAAGGAAACTAAAAATAGAACTACGGGAGATTTGGAACCTCATAGTTATCTATGCAGTTGGCAACTTAACATTTCCTTTCGATATATCTGTATACCAGAACCTTCAACTCGTTGTAACTTTATTTAATTATTATCTTTTTACTTCTAGATATTTGCAAGACAACCTCAACTGGATAGACGGCAACCGTACTTGCATTTGGGGCTGGTCTTATGGAGGCTACGCAGCCAGTAAGGCGTTAGCTGAAGGTGGTTCAGTCTTCAGATGTGCTGCTGCCGTCGCTCCAGTTGTTGACTGGAGGTTCTACGGTAAGAAACTTAATATAGCTTTTTTGTTTTTACTCCACTATCTTGAAAACTTCAGAGCTTAGGAAAGACGTGGAGTTAAGTAAAAAATCACAGTTGTAACACACTGGTGCAACTCTCACCGTTGACTTACTCTTTTCTACCTTAGCTAACCCAGTGGCGGTCCGAGGAAGGGGGTCATGGTCCCCTCCCCAAATCGTAAAAATCGTAGAAATTGGTATACAGAAAATTGAAGTGACGATGAAGACCCTGAGTACCAGTATATAGGAAATGAATTTATTTCTTTGTTTCCAGACACGATCTACACAGAGCGTTATATGGATGTGCCCTCAAATAACGCGGAAGGTTACGCAGTGTCATCGCTTCTCACTGAGCAAGTGGTGAGTATTGACTGGTCTATTCTGAATAAAAGTATCTTTGAAAATCCCTATTGAAATAAAAAATACCAGAAAAATTATAAAGGCCGACTGAGTAAGTGTAAAATAGAAAGTAAATCTAAAAAAAGAAATAATTAAAAATAAGATGTGCAAAAATGCTGAATTTCCAATTATTATTTTTTAGTTTAATATAATGGTTCGCTTGTGAATTTCATTAAACACGTGGGATGACTGTTGCATCCTACTACAGTGTCAGTCTAAAAAAATGGACACATTTCTTTTATATGCTTGGTCCATTTTAGTGTAATTTTCCTAGTAAAAAAATGTTCGAATTAATACGTCAATTTTAAAATTGAATTTCTAATTTCATGCACATGTTTATTAAGAATTGAAACTTAACTTTAATGGCAATTAAGTTTTAGTGGTTTATACTTTAAATTCGAAATTTCTGACAATGAATCTTGCTCTACCACAAAGATTTAGCTTCAACGCTGGACACACCCACCCCGTAACAAGAACAGTCATAACAGCCAAATGATTTTTTTAGGCGGAGTCACTTCGTGATAAGAGCTACTTCTTGATCCACGGCACAGCTGACGACAACGTTCACTATCAGCACGCGATGTTGTTCTCCCGGCTGCTGCAGAGGCGCGATGTCTACTTCACGCAGATGGTGAGTCAATAGGTTAAGGGCCTTTCTGGGCAACGTCAAAAAATTGCTAAAAAATAGCTGTGGTATTGCGATGACTATTCATGTAATTATCGCGTTAATAGGCTAGATCATTACATCAAAAATAAATTCTGAAATCTTGTTTGATAAATAGTTTACCTTCTAAAAACTAAGTATAACTTAATTTCTTGCTTATGTATGGTGTTTTCAATTTTTTTATTTATCAAAATCACACAATAAGTATGTCAACGGCAATGAAAAACTATGACGTCACGCCTTGCTATTCCAAACATTTTTAGGACAAAATGTCGTTTTTGACAGTTCATAAAAAGTAATTCAAATTTTTTGGCATGGCATAGTGCATGAGGGAACATGTCAGTCCAGAAATACTATAAGCGGATCCGGGTGTGTGGACGATGGCTTACACACAGTATTATTATTTGGCTGGAAACTTCTTGGTATACAGGAGGATCGAACAATTATACAATACATAACAATCATTAAACGTCGGAAGAGGAGATGATTTACAGAATTTGATGTCGTCAGATATTCTTGCTGGTGGAGTTATATAGGTAAACCTGAAGGTATCAACAATATGGGCCTAAATTTCATAAAAAATAAACTAGTGTTGTATATTTAGGTTCCTACATGAAACGGCCTGTAATAGAATTACTAAAGACACCAAAATAAAGAATATTTTTCTTAACCCCCACTTTATAACATTAAAAGATCACACGCAAAAAAACCACAAAGGCAATTCTCCGAAGTTAGCCCACTCAGAAACGTCGAGGAGTAACGTGCGAGGAAATATCCGATCGTTTATATAAATAATGGGCTCTAGAACATTCGCTGGCTCAGCAGATCGCGCCCTCGGGACATTCGCTTTAGTAGCTTGATTTACTGTAGGTAGAGGTGAAACCTTCGAAAGGAGTTTGGTGGAAGCTAAAGTATCTACCATTATTCGGTAAAAGACATTTTTTGATTTGGACATGCTGAGAAATAAATAATCTTGTCTATCTTGCAAAACTACAAACATAATATTTACTTCGCTGTTAAATAAAAAAAAAAAAATAAAAAAAAAAAAATTGAACTGCTTCATTGGTCTTGGGATCGCAAGTGTGACTGCTAGGCGTGAGGTTTTGGGTTTAATTTCCGGGTCGGGTAAAGTGTTGTTGGGTTTTTCTGTATGGAAATTCTCAGTCGCACGGGGTCTGGAACTGTGCCCAGTAGATGGTAATAGGCTCGCCCCCTATTACATGGATATAACGGCATCAGTGAAATGTGGATGTACCAGTATACCTCTGCCTAACCCTTCGGAGAGTACAGGCGTGATGCTATGAATATATGTCTTTTATATTGACTTCAAAAAATTGTAATACATTTAAAGAATTTGAACCATTTGTTTAATGGTTTAATTTAATTTTGTCCAAAACTGGTTTCGATGTCCAAATTTTTTGGCCTTTCTTTATAAAATGTAACATTTTCTTCATCGTTGTCTATAGATACGCTCTATGCACTAAAAAAGCGTAGCGTGTCAAAAATGATAATTTCTAAAATTAAAAGTTAATTACCTGTATCTAAATATCATATATTATTCTTTATTTGCAGAGCTACACGGACGAAGACCACGGCCTGGTTGGCGTGAGGCCGCATCTCTACCACGCTCTAGAGAAGTTCCTACAAGAGCACATGTTGTAATACTATTAGAACATTCTAAACATCAACTATTTGCTCATTGATACCTCTATCAAGATGTATTTCAAAAATAGAACAATAAATAAACAGTATTTCGATTTGGTTCGGATTTTAAAATATTGTTCAAAGATCAGCGGGTTTATTTAAGAGCCATTGCACATTTTTTTTTTATTATTTTTTTTTTTGGCTGACATAATAACCGACCTCTTTTCATGAATTTAAAATCGGGTAAGTGCACTATTTAATTTCAATGTGCAGTGGTTCTTTATATTAATTTGACCAGGAGTTTACAGGTTTGCATTACGCAAATACAACATTCTAAAGCTACGTGAGAGCTATGAACAAAATATTTGAGCCATTACGGCAATATTTTATCCTATTTCTTATAAGATTGTCCCTGGAACTAAAATAATATTATTGCATATAAAATAATTTAAATTACCTAGAAATTATTTTATAAGTAATGTTATTATGACATGGGGATAAAAAATATAACAAAATCATTTATATAATAATAACTATTAATTACACAGTTACCTGTCAACTAGCGCAATAATTTAAATAAAATAATAATTATAAAATATTTTACGAGTCATGTAAATAATTTTTAACTAAAGTATTTTGAGTATTGTGAAGTTACTTAAAGTTGCCAATGTTAATAGTATGAAACAGGGTTTTCAGTGGATATTATGTAGATAAATATTTATGTAAAACAGTAAAATCTGACATTATAATAATAAATAGTTCGTTGTATGTATAGCTTCAATGGATATTATATTGATTTCGTTTGTAAATATTTTAAGTACTTTAAGTACAAAATATCTTATATAATAAATGTGTTTTCTACAATGAGGTTTTTCATTTACTATTTTTCAGTGTGGTAAATCGGAGCGCATTCTCTTCATGCTTATTTAGAGTAGCAGGCATATGTTTTAACTAAATATCTACATATCAATATTCATCGTTGGTAATAAACAAAGGCCCAATATTTAATCAATGAACGCTGGAAGTTGGAATAAAGTTATGTCCTGAATAACGACATTCAAACATATATTTGTGATGTGTCTTGATAGATAGATACACAAATATACTTAGATCAGTATGTAGGTATTTGTATTTCAGTGAAACTCATGGTCGGTTAATAGTTCATGATCTGCATTATATAAGATTATTTTTAATACAAAACTATCGAGCAGCCCCGGCTTCGCACAGGTGAAATTTACTGATGAAGAAAATGAGAAATTTTATACAAAAATACCATCTAAAATTCCGAGGTTATCGTGAATTTTTCAAAAAAACAAAATTTTTTTTTCAATCTTGTCTATAATATATAAAATTAGCAAAATCAGCTCATGTTTAGTGGGATAAAAACGTTAACCCATTTCGTATGAAAACTTTTAGCTAAACTATAGTCTTAAGAAAAAATAAGCTCGTTCGAGTTTCAATATCAACTTCTGTTTTCAGTATAAAAAATTATACAGAAGTATTCAAATATCAACTTAAGTAATTTTTTTTTAAATGTAATTAATTTAAACCGGTTTCGGTCACGGCGGCCAATCTCACCGGATATTAGCCAACTACGTAGGAGATATTATAGAGCACAAGTGTGTGCGCAAACACAGGTGCTCTCTCTATTTAATTCCTTCACTATCATAGTCCGATGGGACGGCAATCCGACACGACCGGAGAGAGATCAGGCGCAGGACCAACGGCTTTACGTGCTTTCCGAGGCACGGTGTGTATTCATATACATAAACACCCAGACCCGAAACAACTATCTGTAGATCATACAAATATTTGTTTCGTGCGGGAATAGAACTCGCGGCACGTAGCTCAGCAGTCGATCTCTCAACCACTGCGCCAACCGTGCCGTCAAACCTGTATAATAAATATTATGGCGTTCTTGTACCTTTACTCTCAACGTAACGTCTAATTAACTAACATTGTTTAGACACTTGATTCTCGGAATCTTCAAGAAATAAATTGCCAAAACAAAGGAGCCAAGTCTTTAAATAATTCACATTATCTGAAGCGAAACTCTTCAAATGCCAGTGTCTCAGACGTATTTCACATGTTCATGAGTTAAAAGCCTATTCCCGTGTGTCAGTCGCCATTACAGACTGAAATAAAAATCACTTAACGGCCATTTTCTTTTTACGATACAAGGGCGTAATATATAACACGTTTATCTCATCAACGGTTTTTATGTAGATAGGGTTGTTTTTTTACAAATGTACAGGTTGTATTAAGACACGAATACAATAAAAAATATTCCTAGCTTTTATTTCGTTTTTAGGATTTTCTTTTTTTTTCACAATCGTTTGGGCCCTCGAAAGAGGTCATCTGTTTCGTATCACACCGACCGGTTTCAAACAGCGAAAATCTTTTCGGTTTTTTTGGGAGAAAAGTCTAATTTTGAAATGTCATAAAAATATATTTTTTGGTAAATGCTAAGTTACACTTTTCTTATCTTCTTTTGTTGAATGGTTTATAAATATTCATCTGCGTTTATTTTGTTTCTTTATTATCTAATTAGTATTTTTGGAATAGTTAAAACAAGCGTATGTCCTTCTCCAGGATCCAGGCTATCTCTTGATAAAATTTCATGACGATCGGATCAGTGGTTCAGTCGTGATGAGGTAACAAACAGACAGAGTTACTTTTGCATTTGTAATAGTGTGGATTCGTTAAAACACAATTTTTTTGACGTTTTAATGAAATTCCATCGTGGGTCCAAGTCCTTACATCTGCTAGCGTAGGCCGATCTTGTTTATACCAAGAAGTTTAAGTCCATTTAGCTTCGTTAGGAGGAAGAAATAAAACGCTAAGAACTTTTGGCTTCAAGCCAGATTTATGTACTGTACTGATTAAGTATTGTACAATCATACTTTTAAATTCTTCATAAAACCTTATGAAGTAAGAATACATCTTCATCATCAGCCAGAAAACGTCCACTGCTGAACGAAGGTCTCCCCCATTGGGGGCGTTTGCCATAATCCCCACGCTTGGCAGGCGGCTTGGGGATCGCAATGGCTCACCGATTAGTGAGAGGACGCTGCTGCCCGTCCTCCGGTGTCTGGCCGCAGTTTTAAGACGTACCCGGGTCTAGAATACATCTTACTAGAATATAATTCTAAAGAATAATACATCCAGAACTTGTTCTATTTCAGAGACAATCACAAATAGTAATAGGTGACTACAAATCGATATTTGAATTGATTAAACATTTTGATTGAATACGATCTTTAGTGTTCCTTTATTCGTGTTGATGTTATTAAAACGGCTTTTGATTATATCCAAGAGTATCCACTAATTAAAAAGAAATGATACGAGAGCAAATATTTAATCGATAAGAAAAATTGATATAACTAAACAGTTCGGTTTATGATTTTCTCGTTCAAAACATGCATTAATCATACTAATTACTATTCAGTTTCTGATTGGCTGCTCATGCATTATTAATTCATAATAAATTAAAATCCGTGCTCGGATCTTACATTGCATTTCTGTGCGGTGCGGCACAACACTTCGTTTTTCTCGTAGTTATGCAAAAAGCTTTCTCACTTCAAAATAATTTCTTAGTTCGTAGTTTAATATTAACATAGCATCAGGCCTGTATTCCCCGAAAGGCTAGGCAGAGATTTACTATTGAACATCCACATTTCACCGATGCCGTTATCGAGTCCTATATAATAGGGGGCGAGCCTATTGCCATCCATCGGGCACAATTCCAGTATTCGTGCTGCTACTGAGAATTTCCAGACAGAAAACCTCAATAACACTGCCCAACCTGGGAATCGAACCCAGAACCAAATGCTCAGCAGTCGCGCTTGGAACCACTAGACCGACGAGGCAGTCAGTAGTTCGTAGTTATGTATAGTTATATAATCAATATAGGTGCTGAGAAAAACACATGGTAAACGCATATAAAGGTAGACAACTAATAAACAAATATATACGGGAAATTATTGATTTGTTTTTGAGAACGTCGAAACTTTAGTAATTCTATAGAATCAAACACCAAAAAAAAGGTTCTAGGAAGCCTAGACCAATAACCAATAACGTTTGTAGGGAAAAGTTAAACAAAAACCCTAAGCGATTGCATTTACAATATTTTCCTAAATTATTAGGTTCACATAATATTAGCATATTGTACTTAAATATGCATATTTATTAAGACTTTTCAGTTTTAGACTTTTTATCCTTACACGTGACTTTAATAATATGAAAAATAAAAACAAAATCTCTAACATATAAAGTCGTTGTCCAAAGTTACGTTCAGAAACTTTTATGATTTACAATCGTTTATAAATTATGAAAGGATTTTTGTGCAATTTACCTTGTGTATCAAAATTAATAAAATTATGTTTCGTAAAACATATAAATTACATTTCTAAGCAGGAATTAGTGTTAGTGGACGGAGTAGATAAGTCAAGATACTTGTATGATGACGACCCGGGTAAGTCTTAAAACTGCGGCCAGACACCGGAGGACGGGCAGCAGCGTCCTCTCACTAATCGGTGAGCCACTGCGATCCCCAAGCCGCCTGCCAAGCGTGGGGATTATGGCAAACCCTCCCTTGGGGGAGGCCTTCGTTCAGCAGTGGACGTCTTATGGCTGATGATGATGATGACTTGTATGATGTCTATATATCGCTCATTTGCGACAAGGATGATATAACTAAAAAATTTCGATTTTTGTGAATTATATTATACAATATATGCTAATGTATATTCTAATGTATATACATACTTAATAAACTAAAAAAAAATACATTTTTCAGTTATGTCATCCTTGTCGTAAATGAGCGATATGTCAAGCTCGATATTTGTCTTTCAACAAAAAATCGAAAAGAACATGTAGGGTGTTACGTCACTATTTTTTTATCGATTGTCTTGGACTAGCTCCCTCCAGCCCCCGAGCCACTCTAGAAGTAGTTCCTATCGATTGGTATTGGAAAAATGTCAGATGACAGTCTCACTAGCGCCAAATTTGTTAAATTTTTAGCGGATATTTATAACATAATATAGCATCACGTCTGTATTCCCCGAAGGGTTAGGCAGAGGTGTATAATAATACACCTCCCACACCCCACATTTCGCCGATGCTGTTATTCAGTCCCATGTAATAAGGGGCGAGTATTTATTAAACTAAAAGACATTGAAATTGGATGGACATAAATTTCGTCACCGAAGAGAGAAAATCACAGAACAGATAAATCTGTTCTGTGGCGAAAATGAACTAACTAGCATTTGTTTACTTTGATTTTTTCTTGTTTTTGAAACAAAATACTAAGCTAAAAAGTCTACAAATGCTAGTTAATATTCGTTCTACGGGGAAAATTTATTTTCGACATTAATATTGATGATTGGTCACCAGTACATTGAATCTCATTTCTGAAACGAATACAACGAACTCGTTTTTTATAAAGCCCAAATTTCTTCGTCCTTCCCCTTAATCCGTCTGTCCGTATCGTAGATAAGGCGACACCTTGACAAATTGGTCAGCAGCTGCCCCCGACCCTTTCTTCAGCCAAACCTGATTAGTGGTCGGGCCACTGAACCTTTTACTGGGTTTTTGAAAAAACTCTACACTGTTTACTTAGACATTATTCGTTGGGTCGTAAACATTTTGACTGGTTTTGTTATTTTATGTAAATAGTTTAAGCCTAGTTTTTGTAGGGGTTTGAAGGGCAGTGGCTAGCAACTTATATTATTATAGTACTGTATAAAGTTTGATACATAACATAACATAGCATCTCGCCATTAATCCTTGAAGGATTAGTCAGAGGTGTAATGATACACCTCTGACATAAACATTTCTTCACGTTATTAAGTCCCATGAAATGGAGAGCGAGCCAGGTACAATGCCAAATTCGGGATTTCCTATCAGGATAACCGACCCGAGAATTAAACCCGGTACCTCACGTTCAGTAGCTGCGGTTGCGAACACTAGACCAATGCCGCAATAATTTTTGTACTAACAAACAATAATTTATTTTTTAGTCTCTTTATAGGCCCATAAAAAAATGATCATGTTTAATATACCTAGAGCATCAGTTGAAGATAAAGAAATTTGTATGTAGGCTCTCCATTTCTTATCCAATTCTTGGCAAAACTGGCCAGAAACTAAGTGAAGGAAAATAACTAGTGCGAATCTATTTATTCGTATGATGATAATATTCGTATCATTTTATAAACATTGTGACAACTTGACAACAAAGTGTGATCCCAACTTGACGTGTCACCCGTCAAGTTGGGATCGAGATGAAGTCCACAGCTGGTGCACCGCGCGGTTGGCAAACGTACTTACACACAAACGTAATATCAGTTGATACACAAAATTGCCGAAAATCGATCTCCTTTAACGAACTTAAGATATGAAACGGTTACGAAGATATTCATTAATTTTAAATGAATTCATATTCTTGAGTAGCTACATATCCCAATTGAAATTAAAAATGTCAAGTTTCATTCTTATAATCAAAACGACACGGTTTGCACAGTGGCTGAGCGATTAGCTTTCTGCGCTACGTGTCGCGGGTTCGATCCCGCACGGAACAAATATTTGTATGATCTACAGATAGTTGTTTTGGGTCTAGTTGTTTGTGCCTGTGACATGCATGTTTGTAAACTGTACCCACGATACAGGAGAAATCATAGGGTGGGGCAATGTATAAAAAAAAAACAAAAGGTTGTTTTTGAAATACCGCTTTAAAAAAACAATCCCTCTTTACAAACAAACTCAAGCAATTCTGCGCTAATTTATGAACGATCAAAGTCGTTCTAACTTTAAATTGTGCAGTTCCGTAGCTCATTGATAATAAAAAAAATGTTTCGAATTGCTTTTGAAGAACAATAATTCATAAAGTTGGCGAGTTATAGACACCTGCCGCCGAAATCCTGAGGCCGAATGATCGCGAAGTTGAAACTTCAAAGACACAGTTGATGAAAATTTGTTTCTCAAGAAGAATGTTTGAAAAGAGCAAAGACATTTTAATAGACGTGTTCTCGGTAAGTAGGATTGCGTGTTTTGTTATAAAATGGTTTATTCCTTTTTTAAAAAGTTTTTTCTTATTTTGTGCTGGCTGGTTGCCGAGTGGAGGCTACCAGGAACGTTAAATAATTGTTGGTGTTTTCACCACAATTGGCAGCGAACAACGAGCCAGAATTTACTGTTTCAACACTAGCAAGTCAAGTTTTTGAGTTTGTTTGCTTTGTACCTCTGTTTGTGTGTTTTGAAAAAATAGAGTTAATCCTACTAAATACTTAATAAAGATAGTTTTACAATTTGCGTCGTTTACAACAAGAGGCTGAGGAAGGGTATATAGACTGTGGCTGGGGTTCAAATTTTCGTTCTAGGTATTTAAATTAATTCCTAATTCTAAAAACAATTATTATAATTATAGTTTTTTTTCTTTTTTTTTTTTTGTTTGAAATGGGGTTTTAACATCTTAATGTAAAAAATATACTGCGTATACGACTGGTGCAGTCGGCGTCAAAATAACTGATCTTTGTTCAAAGTTTTATAAAAAAAGAATACGCTTTATCGACTCGTCTAATTTTATTATTTATACTAAATTTACAAAATGTTCATCTACTTATGTCACTGACTGTACACAGGAACGTAATTCCGAATTAATTCCAACCAATTTACAATTTTCAGAAAATTACCTACGTTTAAGGATATTTTATTGCTTTTGATCAAACGAGATTTGATCGGAAATTATTGAAATTTTCCAATAATATCTTGGGAATCCAATAGGCCAAGGTGGCTACACATTCCAATAAAGTAAAATTAATCTTTTCCGATTACCAAGATGACGTGACGCAATTTTTATAAGACTAGAAAGAATTATGTAATAATTCAGTTCATTCCCTGGTAACAATTAACAATGAGCAAATATATGATGGATAAGTAAGCTGAAGTGGCAGTGGGCTGGTCATATTTGCCGCAGAACCGATAACTGTTATGGTAGACGTGTTCTTGAGTGGAGACCGCAACTTGGCAAAAGTAATACAGGACACCCTCGAGCTCGGTAGAGCGACGATATACACAAAGTAGCTGGTGGCGGTTGGAAGAGAATAGCAGAGGATCGGGCTCAGTGGCGTGCATTGGGAAAGGCCTGTGTCCAGCAGTGAACTAATACAGGCTGTTGATGATGATGATGAAATATATGATGCTTGTGTTTCTTCTACCTCTAGGTGGGCAAACAGCCGATAAGTTATACCTAATAATTAGCCGTCAAACAACATAAAAACGGATACGTACAAACAAATTCTCGTGGAAAATACGAAAGCGGGAAAGTAATTTACACTGTATTGAAAACTGAAACTGTAAGGCCGCGTTCAGATATTACGTTTCACAGTGAGTTACTGTAGACTTTAGGTACTTACATATACTCTATTTGTTGAATGCGCGAGCGGATTCTAAGACCCCAGTCAGGTAACTCAGAGGAACGTTGTGTGGTTTTAGCCGGTAAGACTCAAGTTTCCGAAAAAAGGTATTTTTTTAATGATGTATTTATTGTATGAATGTAAACCAAATTCAATAATGAGGGGCGAGAAACCTCGCAATGAGGAACAAATGAATATCTGCGTTAGAATAATATGAATGTCTGCATATCGTCACATGATGGGTTAATTTCTAATTGCCTCAAAGCAGTTTGATGAATCGTCAATGAAACACAATGAAAATTTGGTAAAAGTGCATAGTTATTTTGCTGAATGTTGTTCTATATTTTCTCAAAGAGGACGTCCATCACTGAAATATGCATATGAAGTAGCTGAAAAATATAGGTACGAAAAATATAGATCTGGTCAAATAAACGATTGATGATATTCTTTTATGGATTTTTTGACACTATTTATGGAAAAATCATAATTATTTTAGTACTAGCATTAGACTAGACTAGCATTTAAAAAAGCTATCCACGAGATTTCATGACAATCTTTTCCATAGGAACCCATTTTCGGGACCATGCAACTATGGAAATAAAAAGATATCACATTTTTTTTGTCTGTACATCAATTGCTGTCTTCAAAAACTTTTGATCCACATCCAGTCTAATCAGATGCCGCTGAGTATAATTATTTCCTATTTGCTCAAGGCACCATTTGAATTGTCCACACCCTTATCTCCACACGTGCAGGTTCCCACAAAGTTAACATGTATAAATGTTTCAGTCACACAGACTTCACCTCGCTATAATTACCGTTTCCATAACTTCTGAACATGTTATGTGCGATAAGTAGTTAGTTGTTGTGCTTTGTCATCGTAGGTGATAGTAGGTGCAGCGAATAATGAGTTAAGAACCAACATCGATTTGAAAGTCATATATCTTACCTAGATTATGATAACAATACTGAAGAGACAAAAAAGCTGATTACCTCTTATGAAAATTGTTGTAAATGCGTATTATACCTATACAACACAATATCTATACTTTATTGAACACCATTTATGAAATTACTAGCTTTAGCCCGCGGCGTTCGCTCGCGTTAATTGAGAATTTGATAATCAATTCTGGTTGTACTCTGCTTGCGAAAGACACGTGGCGCCATCTATTATCATAATAACGTTATTGTTGTTTTCCTCGAGAACAATACTTTTTTTGGGATGAAAGGTACCCTATGTCCATTTTTGTACACCTGACAACGTATATGCAAAATTTGAGGATGATCGGTTCAGTGGTTTATGCGTGAAAAGGTAACAAACAAACAAAGAAACTTACCTTCGCATTTATTAGTTAGAATTCAAAAGAGATTTTTTTTTTGCTCTTCTGAAAACTTTACTTGCGCGCTATTGTTATCTAAGCAACAATATGCTTGTATTGGTGGTCTAAATTTTGTCGCAAAAATGCTGCAATTCACTTAAGCCAGTATTTTATACTTAATAATTATCATATTTTATCATGAAATATTAGACTAGAGTTATTAGAGGTGTTTTCAGTGTGGTCACATATCAAGGCTCTGTAAAATAAAGTAGGTACTTAATTTTATATAAGTACGTACTTAAAAATGTGGTGTTTTCTCTTAGATTTGTTTTCAGTTAATGTAATGCTTGATTTTAAATCTGAAATTTGGAATATAATTAATGTTAATCATTCGGAGTAAAAAAGCAAGGAATAGAGCTTCGACGACTGGCGAAACCTAAGTTTATCTGACGCACCCCAGATATTCGGACTCGATATTATTTGCTGACCGACAAATATTTCCTCTACGACATGTGCGATTTCCATGTGATAGGTTGTGTCCACTCGGTAGTAGAAAAACAGTAAAGTAATGAGTTCCTGATATTTTTAATAAACCAGAAGATGGTATGAAACATAAACATGGTAGCGGGGCGCGAACTAGCCAAGAAAAGAAAGCTTTGTTAATTTATTCTTTTGTTTTTGCCTCGGAGCCTGTTTAAGGGCCACCATCTATCTTCATCTGTGAAAAACATCGCAAGGAAAGACTGACAGCCTTAATGAAGGAACATTCCTTGCCGATTTTAAGGGAAGCTGGATGGACGTGGTCTTTCATTAATGGTCAAGATTTAGTGTTCTTTTGCAAGATCTGTTTACTTTTACATCCAGGATTTAAAAAAAAGGTTTTGGAATAATTCCTGTATTGCAGATGCATTTAAAAGCACAAATATTAAAATGCACAAACTCCAACACCTGGAACAAGTCAGTAGTAGTTGAGGGAATTTAACCAGCAACAAGTGGCGCAGCAGTCGATCGTTCGACCACTGCGCCAACGGATGAAATTCATATTTAACTCACTTATAAACTTTGAATAAACATAGGTCAAGTTGATACCTCAAAAATGGTTCATCTACTGTTTTGCACGGCGCTTACCAACACACCTGTATTTCAGTTTAGGCAGAGGAATAGGTACCCCAACATTTCGATGGTGCCGTCATTAATTCCTATGTAGTAGGGGCAAGTCTATTGCCATCTAACGAATTTTCATCAATCTATTACTGAGAATTTAAACAGAAAATTATCAAAAAGACCCAATAAAACTTTGGTACAGCGTATATTAGTGCCAGGGTTATACAATAAAACTCGGTGTTTACATTTAATAACCCCGATAGCCGTTATTATCCAAGTGTGCGTGAATGTAGTACATTAAAATTTTGTATCGAATACTGACAATCTAAAATAACATTCCCACAATATTCTATTAACGGGAATATTGTACAATAATACAACATTCCTGGGATTTCAGTCGGGAATTCTGTCGAGATATTTCCAATACATAGTTTTGGTACATCTCGGTACAATAAAGGCCTGTCTCGTGTAACACGATTTCTTTTTATTTAACGTATTACGAGATTTGTTCGACCTGCTTCGATTGCGGAGGAATTGGTGTCTTAGTATTTTTTTTGAAATGTTGTCCCAGTTTCTGATTTCTTCTGTATCGTGGATACGTTTTACAAATATATATTTGTAAAGCATATCCACGATCTGTCACGCACAAATATCTTTGGATGATATCCATATTAAGCGCGGAAAGCTAATCGCTTACGTCACTACATTAATTATACTATCAAGTAAATAGTTCTATGAACTAGATAACTATGCAAAAATGGTTTATCATTGTAATTGCAGCCGATTACTAGGTTTGTCTAACGCTAAAAATAATATATAATAAGTATAATAAGAAGACTGCCTCATTGGCCTAGTGGTCACAAGCGCGACAGCTAAGCGTAAGGTCCTGGGTTCGATTCCCAGGTCAGGCCAAGTGTTTTGGGTTTTGTTTTCTGTATAGAAATTCTCAGTAGCAGCACGGAGTCTGGAATTGTACCCGATAGATGGCACAAGGCTTACCCCCAATTACATGGAACTTAATAACCTAACCTAACCCTTTGGGGAAAATAGGCGTGATGCTATGTTTGTGTAACTAAAGATACGGTATAAGTAGGTAAGCTAAAAGAACAGAAAATTATCGGTCATTGTTGCAAATAACTCCTCACTTTTCTGTCAATTAATACTCATGTTGGTGTTCAACACTAACAACCCCCCAAGTTAACCATTAAACGAATCAAAAGAAACCTGCAACCGCAAAAAATAAATTTCGACTTGAGTTGGTTTATATTTTTATTCCACAAAAAACAACAGCGTCAAAGAGGGCACGAGGCCTAACGTGGAAAACCTCACGTCTTTAAAGGGGAATATTAAAAGTTTAAAATGTGCAAATTTGGTAGGCGTGCCGCCTAGAAGGTTTTTAGTTAAGGAAAATAATGCATGCATATATAATTTTATATGCATCTTGATATTTTATTAAATGTCGGTCTGAAGTCGGAATTGAAAATGGCGTCCGACAAACAAAAGATTTTCTATTGTGTCTACTTTGCATCATTTGACGGGTTTCAAGAAACAACAGATTTATAACTGTCGATCAGAAAAAATAATTAAGTATCCTCTTATGCCTCAGTGGTCGCAAGTACGACTGCTGAAAGTGGTCCTGGATTCGATTCCCACGTCGGGCAAAATGTTATTGGGTTTTTCTGTGCGAAAATTCTCAGGAAGTCTGGAACTGTGCCGTAGGTGGCCGTAGGCTCGCCCCCTAATATGGGATTCCATAACAGCATTGGCGAAATGTGGGTGTATAAAGTACATCTCTGATTTACCCTTCGGGGAATACAGGGGTAATGCTATCTAATGTTGTTATTAAAAAATTGACTGCATTATCATTTACACGGAGCGACTGTCATCTGCCACCCAATTTCTAAGGTTAGACCGACCGCCATAGGTATTCGTATGACAACCAGTGCCCCCTATCACGAGTTTTCTAACTATTTACTATCATAGTAAAGTAAATTTTCATGATAGCGATTTTAGTTCTTAACTTGGTTACATTAGGGATTAGAGTCGCTTATGTGACATATGTGTCATAGTTAAGTTTTGATTTACTATTTACGATATTATAGAGATGTCATGTTAGCGACTCTGATCTCTAATATAACCAAGTTAAGAACTAAAATCGCTTGCATAAAAAATTACTTTACTATGAAAGTAAATAGTGAAAAACTCATAATAGAGGTACAGGTCCAACTGCTTGATGTGCTTTCCGACGCATATAACGGGTCTTTATGTGTGATAAACAGCCCCCATCCAAGGACTGACCCCAGCAAGCGTTGCTTAACGTCGCAGATCGACCGATCTGCGGGATTGCTATGAGCTTATGTATTTCGGTGCCATAATAATACCAAAATATTTAATCAGCAGATGCTGGTAAAATTCGCGAAATTGGAGAGAAAGTTTTTTCCATATAAGTAATATTAATGCGAATATAAATTAGATTACGAATGATTGAGTGCATTTTCGTTCATCTTGAAAACATATTCTCCGTTCATTCACTTAACTCGCGTTAATTGGAAAGCTCTTTGGCGCTCTTCCAGTGCCATCAAATTTTCCAATATGCCATGAAAATTGTGGATTAAATTACTCTAATTACCTTTATTAAAATTGTAAGAGCGTAACAGAATATATTTAGACGGCAATAGGCTCGCCCTTTATTACATGGGATTCAACGGCATTGGCATAATTTGGAGGTCCATAGTACACCTCTGCCTAACCCATCGGGGAATACAGGCGTGATGCTATGATATGTGGAATGTATGTACACAGATACTATTAATTTTCGCGTGTACCCATAGAGCTCAAAATA
Source organism: Shargacucullia verbasci (assembly GCA_947562105.1). Classification (NCBI taxonomy): domain Eukaryota; kingdom Metazoa; phylum Arthropoda; class Insecta; order Lepidoptera; family Noctuidae; genus Shargacucullia; species Shargacucullia verbasci. The sequence goes on from OX387286.1 coordinate 10,702,368, forward strand.
CCACACAGAAAGCGAAACCGCGACGTTCTAGCCCGGTATCTAACTGGAATTTTCGTATCGTTCCAATTTCTATGGAAGACGGCAGCTTGCATACCGTTGTGGTAACAGAAGCGGCAGAATTCTGTCCGAACAACGTAGTTGGCGTTAATTTACTTCAAATTCGACCAATAAAAAATCACGATCAACTTTTTCATATAAAAACTTCGTTAGAAATAATATTATTAACGAATAGTTATATTGTTTTGTTGTTTTTTCTCTAAGCAGATGTGATAAGAGGCATTGTATTGATTAAGCAAGAGCTTCTCGTAAAATTAGCAGAACTAGTTGCTTGTTAGGTTATTACCGGGATGTATTTTTGATTTGGTTATACTGGTTATACTGGCTTATACCTAAATACTTAGAAAAAAAACAAAAAAAATTCCGGCGGATGTAAGTAAAACATGCCAGATGCTCAAGAGACTAATTTTGAAGGAAAGTACTTTTGTTCTAAGCCTTTTGGGAGATCGCCAACCAACCCAACTTATCCTATTTCAAGTTCTGTAATAGGCATTTCATTTTGTTCCAAGAATTTTCTTATTTTAAAATAATGGTGATGGAAAGTGAGTGAACGGTAGAAGATGAAAATAAATCCTTTATTTGCGTTAAACATCGTACAAAGGGGTGTTAAATGATATGTACATACTTATTTTGCTAAAAAGATAATATATAAATGTCAGGTTGCAGCAAATGTAAATCTGAGAATCTAAAGCATACGAAATACGATAACGTAGATGTTTTTTTACAAATGTACTTTGTAAATCTTTATATAAGGTTATCTTAATATATATAATCTAATTATATAAAATTCTTCTGTGCGTGTGTTTGTCACCTAACGCCTCCTAAACAGCTGGACCGATTTGGATGAAATTTTATGTGTATATTTTAATAGGTTCCTGGATGGTTTGAAAATTCAATTGGACCCGGTGGGTGGCGCTGCGATCGAGTTCTAAAACACGTTCGGGCAGGACAACGTCTGTCTGCTCCGCTAGTATAGGCATAAGAATTAACTTTAGATTGTTAAAGTTAATTTATAATAGCAATTCAAAGTAAAATAAATTATGGTTCAATTTAAAATTATGTAGACAAAATAATCTAACCAATAACAATTAATTTTAATGTTTACAACGATCACGATCGTCTACTTGGTCCATTTAAAGACCAAATGACATTGGGGTCATCAATATAAAAAAAGCAAGCAGACAAGCACTGTTTTATAACGGATACTATTTGCCAATGTTACTGAAGAGGTAAAAATCCTGTAAACAAACAATATTACAATCTCAGACATCCCAAACCTAACAAAATATCAAAACAGTGAAACTAGAAGAGCAAATACACAAAATATACACAGTATCAAGTATCTTGTGATTTGGAGTCCCAACCAAACATAATAGAGAGTTGTTTGTTGCGGGAAATTGAGAGGCAACCGAGTGTACCTACCCTTTTAACTTAGTTCAAATATCATGTATCGCTCACGCTTTTAACCTTATATATACATAGGGTAAAGGTGAAAGCCCGTCAGTTACAGTGGATGTGTGGAAACCTCAACGTGTTTATTTGTAACGAAGTAATTTTGTTTGTAGGTAAGTATTTGATTCTATAATTCGAGCTGAATATTTTAGACGGGTCATTGGACAAAAAACTTTTTACATTAGACAACGTAAAATACTGAAAAAGTTTCAGGAACATACAAACGCTGGCCACTACCTATGGGGCCACATATTATTGCGCAAGATTAGCCTGCAAAAGTATGATGTTACGTATATAGAAACTTTTATTTAACATTAACAAGTAGCTCCATAGATATCGTGCTCGCTAGCGTGGCTACTGAGCATGAGGCCCTAGTTTCGATTCCCAGATCGGGGAAACTGTAATAGGGTTTTCTAAAATTCTAATTAGGCACCCAGGGTTTAGAATTATGCTCGGTAGACGGCAATAGGTCCGAACCTTATTATATGGGACTTAATAACAGCATCAGCGAACTGGAAATGTACTATAGTACACCTCTGCCTAACCCAGGAATCCAGGCTTCATGCTATGTTATGTATTTTTATAAATAAAATATTAATTGGTCATTTTTATTTACCCTATATCTTCAAACATATTTTAGACCCTATGTCCTTAAACATAGGGTCTCAGAAATAATTCAATTAGTGGTACTGACCTTGACTAGACAGAGAGCTAGGGTACTTTGGACTGCTTGTTTGGAAATAATAACATCTACAATTCAGATGGCGGGCCCGGCGGCCGCTATTTCATTACAAATGTTCGCGGCGAACCGAAAAGCCGTAATGTTCTTTGAGAGATGTGTTCCGTATCGTTCAGTAAATTAAGTTTACCTTCTTTTTATGATAAATCTTTCTTTTATCCTCTCAGATTTACTTATTCAGGATTCAGTTGGTCTAAAGAAACTGATCATAATATGTTTTGCATGTGTAAAGTCTGTGCCGTGACTGCTTGAAATTGCCCTGTGGGGATTCATTTCAACTCTTGATGCCAGTGAGTGGTCATATCGATAGTATAACAGTATTGTTTTATTTTATTTGAATTATCTATGTGAAATTATTTTACTATGGAATGCTGAAACTGGACGTTTAAGCAAACGTATCGAGTCGGATGCTGTGTCAGACCAGCCTGATCGACCGAGGAACTCAAAATGAGTGAGGGGGAACTGGATGTGTAGGACTGCGTATAGGATGCAATTTTGAATAGACCTATGTCCAGCAGAAGACGGCTATAAGCCTATAGCCGTCTTCTACTGTTCTCTTGAAACAATCAATCAGATCAGGCGATATGATTGATTGAAACGTGTCTCGTTTCAAGAAACACAATTTTATTTCAGATTTCATTCATGTATAGTATATAAGTAAGTAGAACGGAAGCGGTTATGATAAAAGATCGCATGAATCCGCTGCCGTTGAGAGATTGCGTTTAGCAAAATGAAAAGCCGTTCTAATGATATTTTATCGACATTCTCTGCGGTTTTTAGCGATGTCAGACAGCAAATGTTCGATTAAAAAGTCGGGATTGGAGAAAATTTATTGTGCTGAAGAACACATGATGAATCGTTTCATTTCTTATTAGCGGATTGGGGAAAATTATGACATCGATATACAGATAACTTGGCTTATATTTGGTGAATCAAGCATTATCTTAGTGATATGAAAAAATTAAATGCAATAGCAAATTGAAATAACATAATAATGAAATCGTGTGAAGTGAGTGAATATGTGTAATTACTCATTTGCCATCGCTTTTTTTTTGTGGCATAGGCGGCAAACGAACAGACGGATTTTTCATTGTGATACCAATTTCGAGCTATCCATACTAAATAGCCCTAAAAAACCCAATATCACAGATGCTATAATAAAATCTTGATCACAATAAATATACTCATACAACCACATACATACATATATAACTTCACAACCCTAAAATATCTGTAATGACATGTCTATGATACAATGCAATGAAATGGAATCGCCTCATAAGACATATAAGGGGAACTGCCAAACGTGACTCAATAAATAGTGGTCAGAAGATAGAATTACGAAGGTTGGTCTAAGTGTTAGCCGGTGTCATATTTCTGGCGTCTATAAGTGGGGCATTATATAAGGTTAGTTTAGGATATTCACTGGTCTATTTTTTTGGTAATAGCCTAGAGGTTGAACGTTCGCCTGTCGTGGCATTTGAGTTAGATAGTGATTCCTTTATTCACTTTTTATACAAACTAAAATAAAAAACTATGGGGAAATTGATAAAGATGTGGAAAGGAGAGTGAATGCAGGAAATAAAGTGAAAGGCGCCCTGCATGCCGTTGTGGCCAACAAATCTATGTCAAAAAACGGACGGCTGGTTGTTCACAATGGGATGCTGGTACCAGCGCTTATGTATGGAAGTGATTGTTGGGTGTGGCAGAAGAGGCATGAAAGTAAAATTAATGCAGTGAAATGCGTTCCTTGCGAAGTATGTGGGGTATAACTTTGAATTTGAAACAGATTGAGAAATAGCGTGATAAGAGATCGTTGCGGTCTGAAAGAATATGTAGTGACAAGGATAGGGAAAAGTATGCTTCGTTGGTTTGGTCATGTAGAGAGGATGGATGAAAGGCGATTAACGAAAGGGATTTATAACGCGGTTGTTAGTGGAAACGCCCTGGAAGGACATATGCGGACCTTATTGGTGATGTTCTTCAAAAAAGTCAGGTGCGCAGTACCCACAACTGGCGTTCTTATATTAAAGTTACTTAAATGAAGCAAAAGGGTTATGTAAGGATCGTAGCACGTGGCGTTTCGTAGTTTCTGCCTACCCTCATGGGAAAAAGGAGTGACTTTATGTATGTATGTATGTTGAACGTTCGCCTGTCGTGGCATTTGAGTTTCATAGCGATTCCTTTATATACTTCTTATACAAACTAAAATATATAAACCGACCAGTTATTTGTATTATCCTCTTGTGTTCTTATCCGTGGTAATTGAGACTAACCGAAATAGTAGTGTCAAAACATTAGTCATCATCATCATCAGCCAGAAAACGTCCACTGCTGAACGAAGGCCTCCCCCAAGGGGGGGTTTACCATAATCCCCACGCTTGGCAGGCGGCTTGGGGATCGCAGTGGCTCACCGATTAGTAGGAGGACGCTGCTGCCCGTCCTCCGGTGTCTGGCCGCAGTTTTAAGACGTACCCGGGTCTGTCAAAACATTAGTATATCGATTAAATCTATTTACTATTTACGGTAATGGAAGTAAGAAGCAAATAAAACTTGACATTAACGATGATATAATCAGCCAGATGATGGCATTCGTCTAAAGATCAATAATATAAATGATCTTCCCATAGAAAGTCGTTACTTATTCGTCAAATTAAAATAGAATCTATTCTGAACGATCTATCATTAATCTATTGGAATTGGAGTTACTAAAGGCTGCTTGGTTACCGATGTAGCAATTAGTTTACGACAGGCATAAATCGCGCGATAGCTACTGTCAAACTTCATTTTTATGTCATATATGTATTTGCCAACAGTGAGGCTTCTGTCGTGTGACTATCGCGATGCTGTTGCTGTTTTTACATAATTAGGCTGCCGGTCGAGGATAATTAAAAATACGTGGTATATATATAATGGTTCCTGTTTTTCTGTAGGTAGGTATAGTTATATGTTTACTTGAACAATATAAGGTGTCAATCTAATCTCGATGCTTTTCAGGGGATATTGTACCCCTAATTATGAACAAATTTTATATATACATGTTTGAAGAAATAAGTTAACTTACTGTAAGTAAGCTCATATACTTAAGTTTGTCTTTTTATGTAGTTAAGTAAGTTTACATATTGCTTCCCTATTAAGTCAAAACCGAGATTTAATTTGGCGGAAAACAAGGAGTACTCGTTACATTGAAACGCACGTTGAATAGAAACTAATTAATCTAATAAAATGTAATAACGACGATTGTTCAAAACGCCCGAGGTGGCGTGGAAAGGACTTGAATGTGTAGGTTGTTTGTTCAAATGTGTAAAGTATGCTTTATCTTCTCCGATACGACTGAAAATTTGGTTAACATTTACTAGTGCGCATGTCTGGTTTCGTATCTCAATAGTTGAGAATGAATATAGTTTCCAAAGTCTATAGCTACATAGAGTTGTTTGTGTCCTACCGAAGACACGAATGGCTTTCTGTGCTACGTGTCGCGGATTCGATCCCCGCACGGAACAAATATTTTCATAGCCTACAGGTAGTTTTTCCGGGTCTGGTTGTTTGTGCATGTGAATATATTTGTTTGTAAACGAACCCACGTTACAGGAATTAATCCTACTGTGGGGCAGTTTAAAAAAAAAGAGATAGTGAAATAGAAACGTTCATTAACTGTAACCTTAATCCTAGTTTTTTTCTATCTCTTCCATAGTTAATTCAGTAAAAGGAGCGCGCACGATTTTTTCACAATTTTTTGTCTTGACGATACCTATTTACGAGGTCTAAGAAAACTCGCACTTGTGATACATCAACACAGAACAGCAATATCAAATAATACCTATCAATATTTGGCATTACTTTTCATGTTCTTGTAATTTTGGTCCTTGTTTTATATATCAGAATTCCGAAAATAAGGCTCTGGAAAAATCTGTCTGCTTATTTCGAACACTTACTTCATTGATTCTGAACAGGATTTAAAAACTGTGAAAAGTAAAATGTGGGAATGCAAAGCTACAAGTAGACTCTAGCGGCGTAACTATAGGTAATCACTCTACACTCTATTATTCAACACTAGCTTCTGCCAGCGGTTTTGCTTGCGTGGTTTACGAACCTGTACATTTTTCCGGGATAAAAAGTAGTGCTATGTGCTATTCCAGACTATAATCTATCTCTGTGCCAAATTTCATCAAAATCCGTTCAGTAGTTTTTGCGTGAAAGAGTGACAAACATCCATCCACCCATCCATCCTCACAAAGTTTTACATTAATAATATTAGTAGGATAACATCTCTCATGTATTCCCCAAAGGGTTAGGCAGAGGTTAAAATATTATAGTACATCCATATTTCACCGATGCCGTTAATTCTATAAAATTTAATTAAATCATTCGTTTTGTTTATATTACTTACCTATCTGATTTATCGCTACTAACACAACTGAACAAAACCACAACGACAAATCGTGTCGGCCACTATAAAAGCTGCCAACGGTGTGAACTTCAAACAAATTAGAATCAAAATCAATTATGCAGCGATACGTTTCGTGTTACGCTATGGTTCCCTGAGGCTTTACGTCAGAACAACTATAGTCATTTAGTTGACTTATCATTTGAACTAAAATAAAGTGTAAAATTTATGAACGAAATGTTTGCTCTTCGTTCTAAATTGAAATCATGTGTAAATATATTTAGGGTTTGTGATATATAGGTATATCACAAACCCTAAATATATTTACACTAAAATTATGTCAAGGAAAACAAATTAATTTAGTTGTTGACTGGGATTTTTAGAATAAGAAGTGAATTATATAGTGTATTTAAAAAGTATGGCTTGATGGTTTGGTCAAGCAGAGACTTTATTCATTTCATTTATTTAGGTTTACCAACAATTGTTTACATTATAAAAATATTGTTATACATATAAAATGATAAAATAACAGTGTAACTACCACTTAAAGGTAAACACCATTAATTCTATAAAAGTAACCAAGAAAACAGTAAGCTCACGCATGTCACAAATTAATTACTCTAACTGAGATGATGGATGAGAGACGATTAACGAAAGGGATTGTTATTGTTAGTGTTAATGCCAGGAGGGGACGCCTTAGAAGGACATTTAAGGACCTCATTGGTGACGTCTTTCAAAAAGGTCAGGTGCGCATTAAATATGTCATGTCCATGAAACAACGCATGAATGTGGATGCAGCAAAAGGGTTATGTAAGGATTGTAGCACGTCGCGTTTCGTTGTTTCTGCCGTCCCCCATGGGAAAAGGGGTGACGTTATGTACGTTTGTCCAGTAGATGTTTACAGTTATATTATAATTGAGCCTCACTTTGATGTAGAAAGTAAATTAAAACTTATCAACCTATAGAAAAAGTACTTTAACAGGGAAACAAGGTAGCAAAGAGTTTGCTAAAAAAAATTGACGTTATTACCTTTTTATTCGTGTGTAGTATCCGGTGAAATAAAATGAAATTATTTATTTTGCAATTAGGATTTTTCAATCACTTTTACACGTCTTTTTTAAACTATATGGCGTCGGCATTTCCTATGACTATGTGGTGTTTCACTGCTATGTATTTTCTGAGCTATGTAAAACTAATAGTATATCATACAGATATTTGTACTGTGCGGAAATCAAAACTGCGACACCTAGCACGGAAAGCCAATTGTTGTGGGAATCTTTATGCTGGATATTTACTATGCTTTGTTCTATTTAAAATACTTAACATAACTACAACAAAAACTAGCGATCGACAGTTTACTGGTCCAAGTATAGATAGATAGATAGAATTGTTTTTATTTCAAATAAACCTAATATGTTACGAAACGTTATAAGACTCTAGTTGCACGGTTCCAAAAAGTTGGTCCTATGGAGAAGAACCGGCAAGAAACTCCATGGACTCTTTTAAAGTCTCTTTTAACAATCTTACTATGAACATAATGTGGAAAACGTATGAGAAAACAATGTAATGTATATAATTTTGGTAATCATTGTAGATTTAGGTCCTAGAACAAGTCTCTAATTTCTGGAACACGAACTACACAATAACACGTAATAATGACAAGAATATCGTAGGCAACTACAGTTATTTTATCTTCGTGATAGTAGTCATTCAACTTTGACCATCCGGGTAACTGTTAACGATAAGATCCACAGCCAAAGATCAGTTTAAATTCTAGTCTAACTCCAAACATTAATGTGGTCAGTGTTGTGTGTAGAAACAGGTTAAAACTCACAATATGGCAAGCGAAAGTACGTACAAGTTACATAATTGATATAAATATATTAAGTTGATTTAAAAAATAAGGATCAAATGTTATGTGATATTGTATAATATTTCTTGCCAGTTCTTCTCTATAGGACTACGAGTATATCGCACGTTCGTAGTATCGTCGTATAATCGTGCCGTTTCAAGAGTGCATGTGAAAGGTTTATTGTGAATAAAAATCTATTCATTTCTATGTGTATAAAATCTGTTAAACGGTGAAAAATAGTGCACTCAAGGATCATGATACAAATCCACGACAAAATTAATAACCATTGAAATACTCTCGCATGTTTAATTTAATTAAGATTATTAAGAGTATCGTTTAGCTGCCGGCTTCTGACAAATCTGCTATGAAATACGCGCAAAATACGTGTTTGGGCATTAACGTTTCTTACACCTTCTTAACGCCCACAAATCTTAACGAATAATTTGATCTCTATCGTTTTGTCAGATTATAAACTAAATAGACAGGTTTTGTATTTTTTCAAAATTTGTTAGTAGTTTTGATTATTATAATTATCACGAGGTAAGTATAAGGAAAATTTTTAGTTAAAAAAACGCATTTTGATGCTTAATTATTTCTCAATCTATAAACAATATAAAAAAAAAAACAATAACGTGGCTACATAGTTTTTATTTGTGTCAATAATATATAAAGAAATCAGCAAAATCAGCTCACGTTTAGTGGTGTAAAAACGTTAACGCATTTTGTATGAAAACTTTTAGCCAAACTATAGTCTTAATCGTGTCGATACACTTTGAGTATTTAACTACCTAAGTGCACACAAGAGATAGATAGCTACGCCATTTCATATATATCTCCAAGTATATGTAGGACGTTTCATAGGTCATCTATTCTGTTATAAGCGATGATATTTGGCAATAAGTTTCATTAATATATCTGTGGTAGATAATAGCTTGTGCAGTTCAATTCGTATTAAGTAACAATAAATATTTTTAAATATATAAACATAGTAACACGTCTGTTCCCCTAAGGCTTGGGCATATGTGTACTATTGTACACCTACATTTCGCACAGTTTCAGACTTCGTACTGCTACTGAGAATTTCCACGGACAGAAAATCCCAATAACACTTTACCGGGAATCGAACCCACGACCTCACACTCAGCAGTCGTACATACCACCACTACACTAATGAAGCATCAAATAAATCAACAAAATTAAAAACCCATTTCGTCCGTTCAAAGCGATCGCTTCGTAGCGATCTATACGATTTCATTAACAAGTTTTATTTGCGCAGTCATTGACGGAGTGATCGCAGTGGACAGAGCCCTTGAAGTCCTCTTCGGAGATGGAAAGTCAATCCGGTTTGAGGACTGTTGGCTCAGAGACCATTGCAGGTAAACACGATAACTATTAAACTGTATTTTTGTATATTTTAATGGTCTATTTTAAGTTGAGTTGCAGTTAGGATCAAAACTGAATGCTTTTAATCTTTTTATAAGCTTTTTTATACTTTTTATAGGTATATGAATTTATAAATAACAATATTATATCCTCCAAATCAAATCTCTCTATCGCTCTAAAGTTTGCTGTATGAGAACTTATGTCTGAGTTAAACTCGCATTTGTGCATAAATTATCCATTTTAATTTATTGGATAGGTACAGAAGAATAGGTAATATTACCTATGAATGTCTGTGTTTCGATTAAATGGTGATTTCGCTAGCCATTCTTGTTGTCCGCCAATATTAGAAGAAATAGCAAGGTTTTAACAGAAATAAAAACAGCAAAAGTATCCGATGTTTCACTTTTATCTGGGTTTCTGAGTTAGGTATTTTTGTTTTTTTTTTTGTTTTTAAACTTTGCCCCTCACTAGGAATATTCCTGTACCGTAGGTGCGTTTACAAACACATATATTCACATACGCAAAGACCCAGACCCGAAACAACTATCATACAAATATATAATAATCGAACCCGCGACACGTAACGCAGCACCACGGCGCCAACCGCGCCGTCTAATTTAAGTTCGAAATGCGTTCCAATACCACTATGGAAAATGATTTTGTAAAAGATTTGGTTGGAAGCTAACCACATTTTCGTCTTATTTTACTTAGAACACTAAACATAATGATGTTTGAACATGTCAACAGTTGGATATGCTACACCAACAATTTCGTCTAAAATCAACTCGTATTTAATGTACTAATATGTACTGTATTCAAAGACTAAGACAACCAACTCTCTGAGTTAGTACACATCATAGTCTCACAGAGAATTAAATCCAATTCCGAATAATTCATTCACATACATCACGAAAGGGTTGGAATGTAAACACGCCAGGTCTGGTCCCGTCTTATCAATGTAAACTGAAAATTGTTTCAGGTGTTCGTCTTGCTACCACTCAAACACCTTCCAGAGAGCTCATCATATTCTAGACATACCAGATGCTACTATTCATGGCGTTGAAAATAAAAAATCTCAAATTGAGGTTCAATGTGAGTACAAAATTTTTTGTTGTAATTTTTTCACATTTATTCATAGAAATTATTTTAGTTTAATTCAGCAAAATATTTCGTAGAATCATTATTTTCTTTAGTATCTAGAAAAGCAGCGAATAAAAATAGCCAAAAACCATAGTCCAACAATTAGAATTCAAAAATAACATTTTATTTCCAAACCGCTGAACAAATAATGAGTTCAAAGTAAAATCGCAAACCAAAATGATAAACCTATTCAAAAACTTTCGGCATTTGATATTCTTATTATTATTGTTTCATTATTTCTACCAATTTACTGAAAATCATTTCAATTTCAGGGAGCGACGATCACAAATCAACTTACTCAGCGGAATTTCTATCAAAATTTGACTACAGAACGTGGAGGGAAAGCCGTAGACTGAAGCCTTTACTTTGGCACGGTGAAATAGCGAACAAGATAACAAAAATCCAAGTGGAGGAGTTTCTTAACACTGTGGACGGAGCCAGGCGCGTGTTTCAGTCACTTCTTGACAATGGCGTCGCGTTGATAGACGGGGTAATGAATTGTTTCAACTTAATGTTGCTGATTTGATAAATAAATTAGTTATTTTAATAATAATTAAACGCGTTAGTCATCTGTCCGATATTATGAGTAGCGTTAAATTATTAATTGAAATATGTATTGATACCAATTACCAACGCGATGCAGACCTATTTATTACTTATTGGTATCGTATAAATAAGGATTTATAGAACGTTCTTTTGTTTGAGTAATAGCATTTGAGTATAATGGTATTATGATTATAGACTGTTAAACATATTGTATGGTTTTGAAAGTATTGATTATCCTAAGATTATTCCTGGATCTCATTCGAATGAGAGTATTATTTTTCATGAAAAATTGTTTTCATGGGTTTAAATAATAAAATGAAAAACAAGCGCTATTTTATGAACATCCCCCAACTTTTGTAGGTCTTGTAGCGACAACTACTCGCAACATGGCAAAAAGTAAAGTGCCATCTATCGGAGTGAAGCTACAACAACAAAACCCTGAATCGCACTATGAGAGTTTACAACGATTCTAACACATATACGAATGTCCGACATCTTTCGTCGGGCTTCGGCCCGCTAGGCTAACCACCTTGCCTATTCGGAGGATCCTCCCTTTTCAATGGAGGAACACCATACCTCGTTCCTCCATAATCTCATGGACTGCTGTTTGTTTGACTATAGTATATTGTTCGTAGTACGCTCGATATCTATTAGCGAGGTGTTCGCTAAGATCACTTAAAATAAAATAATACTATGCTTTTACCAGGTAGGAGTATCGCAAGAAGCCACGGAGGTTGTCTGCAAGGCTCTTGGTGGAGTCCAACATACGATATTTGGAGGAATGTGGAAGTTCACTACCAGGGCTGACCATGCCGACACTGCGTATACAAACCTACCTCTAGCTGCCCACAACGACAATACTTATTTCACTGAAGCTGCTGGGTAAACATGATGAATTACATGTATTTTGAAACTAAAAAGGCCTAAATTTGAATAGGAAGACAAAAAAAAATTGCTGCTGGCTAGTCCTTTCTTCATATTTATAGTGGGTAGGTTTATAAATACAAATATCATAAGCACATACACTAAGATTCGGAAAAACAATACGCCACGCGCACAAAAAATTTGTTCCGTGCGGAGATCGAAGCTGCGACACAAAGTACAGAAAGCCAGTCCCTTAGCTACTTCGTAAATACCTTCTTGTCGTTCTAATAATATCTAGTAAGTTACATAAAGAAAAATACTACAAAGAAAACATGAAAAATAATTATCATAAGCAGGATTTGAACCCATGACTTCCAATTCACTCACTTTCAAGCTTCCAAATGAGCTAATGTAGCTTTCAAATGATTGTTAATTCTAATGGAAAATAACCATTTTGTGTAATAACATATCGATATACCTAATTAAAATACCAATTTAAGTTTCTGCACCTTCAAAGGTATTAAAAATCTTACAAAGCTAACCTACACAGTTTGTATAGATAGGTATAACAATTAATAAAAAGTCCCTTTTGTCTGTCAGCCAGTCCTCGTACTTCGTAACGATTTTTAGTAATTAATTGTATGAACCATTATAAATCATTCGTCAATGAAAAAAGATTTATATCAAAAAGTACGAATACAGTATTATAAGCAATTACAAAGGAATCAATATCCCAAAGTGCCCAAAGTGTTTACAACAACGACAATTTTATTAATTGAACCATGAACACAATTCTCTTCCAATTTGCGAAAGAAACGAGTGCCTAAAGAAAACATTATAATTTACGAAATAATGAAGCTAAAGTGTAAGGTATATTTGGTGCCCACTTTAACTGAGATCCTTCCCGACATTATTATTTCACGTTTTAAGGTTTCACTACACTGAATCATACTATGATCGTAAAAGGGCCATATCAGGTGAAAAATGACCAGCATCTACTAATTAGCTCGCAAATATTCGAAATTGAACTCTTGCTTTAATCGCATAAAGTATATTTTTGTTTTCGAAACGAATAGATCGATAGAAAATGTGACAGTTAATCTTGTTAATAAACATGCTATTTCGTATCCTCTAATGAACACATATAAGCAAGAAAGGGATGCACTGTTTGTCGGTTATAGTATGGTACGGTATAGCGGGCAGAAAGCTTTATTCAAAAAGCTTTCGTTTGTTGGTCGCTTTCAAATTCTGTTTAGCAATTCGTTTACGGCTGCTCAAGCATTCTGCTTCCGTTACTGTAACAGTACCCGGAGCTAGAGTAATGGCGGTCTCTTTGCCATGAATGGCTCGTCCCAATTGTAAGAAAGTAAAAATGTCTTGAAATTCGTCGACCCCGCCACACATCGTTTGATTCGTAAAGATCTTTTGAATTTTCCCTTCGTCGAACAATTTCCTTTTTCCTTTTAGAACGCTCCACTAATATCAATGTTTCGGATTTTTTTGCGTGAATGTATTGCGATGAATTTATATATTGTTTATACAGTTATCTATTGAATGTAATTGGTCTTTGAGCAGATATTAAATCATTTATATAATCATTCTCAGTAGTAGCCTGAAGCTAGTGAATTGTGCCCGATAAATGGCATTAAATTCGTCTCTATTATATGGACTTAATAACGGCATGAGAAAATTTTGAGTCCGAAATAGTATACCTAGCCGACCCCTATAGCTAACCTTTCGGAGAATACATTACTAAGCTTAGCTTCTAAAGTAAACATGAGAATCGTTATGTAATTTAAAAACTATAACTACTGCTGCTTTTACTTTATTCGAGAAAAATTCATCCTTAGACCAGTAACACAGCATTTGTTTCTAGCCTACAAGTCCTGCACTGCTTGGAACACACAAACGGTACAGGCGGTGAAACGATTCTAGTAGACGGATTCTATGGTGCTCAGGAGTTAAAGAAACAGTTTCCAGAAGACTTCAAGTTCCTCACTACTTTTAACGTGGAAGCCGAATACATAGAAGAGGGACACCATCACACATACTCCGCTCCTGTGATAAGGATAGATAATGAGACACAGGAATTGGTACAAATCAGGTTAGATCCGCTCCCACAAACAACAAATGTTTGGTGCATTGGTAGCTGGTGGACCTAGCACCGACTTACATCTTACTTTTATCTTTTTCTCTGTGTTTCCACTTCCTAAGCACGTAAAAAATATCACGCGAATCCGAAAAAAAACATCATCGAATAGAAACACGTCATTTCCACCCCATTCGTTTATTATAAAGTTGACCGTTTTCAGGTTTAACGTGTATGATCGCGCTCCTATGGCTTTTGGCAGCAGTGAAGATTGCAGGTCATACTACCGCTCACTGAGAAGTTTAGCAAAGTACTATGAAAACCCAGAAAATCAATGGAAGTTCAAGCTAAAACCAGGTAAACTTTAAATGTACAAAATACACAATACAAACTGTATGAAAAAGTTATCATTGCCCCAGTTCCGTTGCTCAATTTTTTCCCCATACTTCGAATAATACTTACACAAAACAGGGCAGACAAGAGCCTATAATTTATTTCGTCTACATTATTATTTTTATAGAAAGTTCCGGCTCAACCAAAAATTAATTACGCCAAATTTATTTTTACACTTAATGAGCAACTATCTTTCTACTTTATGATAAGGGAAAATCTTAAACATTAAATCAAAAATCTTAAACCAAAGGAGCTACAATCCTTGGTTAAATATTTTCCCGTAATATTCCTGTTTAACAGAAACACAGTATAAAATATTGTGTACGCGGCGCGTTCCTCATTCATAGAGTAGACTGTACATATTAATATTTCTATTACACAAATGGGACAACCATAAAGCAGTATAGTTACCAGAATATTGGCGGTTTGCAATGTCTTTTACGTTTAATTTTGATACAAGGTTCTTTTGTCTATTGCTGTTGTTCTTTCTTTTCGTTCCTTTTCTTTATTGCCAGGATTGCTCTCTACACGACCAATCGTTATGATATTTACAGAAGTACTTACTTTGACTTTAATATCTCTTTATAGGCACAGTTATGGTTATGGACAACTTCAGAGTTCTACACGGCAGGACAGGTTTCTCTGGCAGTCGAGTACTCTGTGGCAGCTACGTGGCGCGTTCTGATTGGTTAGACAAGGCCCGGGCTCTCGGTCTCATTCAATAAACAGATACTATAAAAGAATTACATGTCTAGTTTTATTTTTGGTCTTTTATTTTATAATAATATACGGGATACGAACATTCTGGTCTTTTGGCTGGTCTTGGTTTTTCCTCTTGAATGTTAACCAATTAGCACAATTCGTCAATTTTCAACAGTCTAGGGGTGAACAAGATTGGCGCACTGGCTATGTGATTCGATTTCTCGGATTTTTCGGATGAATGTGTATGGGAGATTTATGTAAACTATGCTCATGATTCAAAGTCAAAAGTCCATTTTAAGTGCATATTGATATAGGATGGAAGAACAGTCATACTAAAATTGTAAGAGTGTAGGTCTTATAGCTGCCTTTTTTTTTCATTTCCGACACTTCCTTTTGCGCTTTCAAAGCCAAAGTCAAAGATTTTTATTTCAACTATGTAGGCACTTTAAAAATGTCGAGACTTTAGGCGCACGTAGAAGCAAAACCTGGTGTAGGAATTTTTTATAAATATGAAAATATATTCAGAATGCTACCTGACGCTCAAGCAAAGCTGACCAAACCACTAAAAAAAACACGATGACATACAAAACAATAAACTGATTTTGTCATAAGTAAGTACATTAAAAGTAAACCAATTTGACAAATTCTATGCTTTGATAAAACAGTTAAAATACAATCACTCAACTCTTTTACCTCAAGTAAGTCTCATTCCATTGTTTATGGCGTTTGACCTTCCAAAGTCAAAGGCTGAATTTTGATTTTTGCATACAAATGATGATGGTTTACAGACTTACTGAACAATAAAACAGGCGAGTGGAACTGTAGGTATACTTTCGTCTGGAAGATGAATATTCATAAGAACTACAACGTCGGCACGAATAACTGCGAATTCTCGTACAGTCAGCGACACTAGATGAAGTGGTCGTAATTTTGAAATTGAATTTGCGTAGAATATAAATTTTGCACAAAGTATTGAAAGCAAGTTTTCATTCTTAAAAAAATACTTGTAGAATGGTCAGGTACTTTTGTCACTGACTGTACATTATGTTATTTCGTTGAAATCAAATTATATTAAGGACCTAGGGTAGCGAATCATCCTTCCGTTTTCTGTATTAAAAAATGATATGAATAAACAGATATAATTCATTATGTATAATTTTATGTATTTTTTTTTTTTTAAACTTTGCCCCAGTCCAGGATTTCTCCTGTGTCGTGGGTACAGTATACAAACATACATGTCACATACACACACAACCAGACCCGAAACAACTCTCTGTAGATCATACAAATATTTGTTCCGTGCGGGATCGAACCCCCGACACATAGCGCAGAAAGCTAATTGCTTAACCACTGCGCCGACCGTGTCTTCAAAGCAGAAGCTTTTGAAAACAGCCTAATTTAAAAACCTGAGAGTGCCATTAGTAAGTCACACACAAGGCATAGTTCCAGACTCCGTGCTGTTACTGAGAATTTCCATACAGAAAAACCCAATAACACTTTGCCCGATCCGGGAATCGAAACCAGGACCTCACGCTCAGCAGTCGCGCTTGCGACCACTATCAATAAGACAGTCAATAGTTTATAACAATGTAGTATTATTGAACAAACTCAATAATGTGGAATATAAATATTTTCACCACCACAGAGGGCACTCGAACCGTCAATACCGTAATAATGATATTTAAATACGATCCGTGCCCGGTCACTCTCGTCATTTACAATGTTTTACGGGTCACCACACTTCTGGAATAGGAAGCTACGTAAAAAGGTTCTGTTGTTTTATGTGTAATATGTATCAATAAAATGTCCCTTAGTCACGTAAAAAAAAAGATAACCCGTAGGCAAGGTAAAATGAAAGTTAGGTACTCTAACTTAGGGTACATTTTTACTTCTATAAAATTGAACTAACTGATTACCTACTGAAATAAATTTGTCTTGAGGAAGCCCATTTTTGGCAGTGAATGTTATCAGATTAATAATAATTAATACATGGTAAATTATGAAGAATGATAAATCAATTAAAGGAAAAGATCCGCTTATGTTACTTTTTTCTTTGGTAAAGACCAAATATTAATTGCATGTATTGGAACATGTCATGTCATGTTGGGGTAAAATTTTCCCGTTATCGGGAATTTTCCATAAAAGCTGACTCTATCGTTTCACTGCCATACCTTTATGAGTAGATATAAACAAGATATTGGTAGTAGGCAAGGTCGTAAAATAGGTTTATTATCTTCCTTTATGTTCTGTCATGAATGGTCTAATTAAAATGCTTCATGCTGCTTCACCATACGATCTTGTTAATATCTAATGCACCATAACGAAAAGCAAATACCTCGTATTATTCTGTATGTATTTTAAACTGTTGCCCCACACTTAGACTAATTCCTATATCGTGGGTCGGTATACAAATAATATGGAGGAACGAGGTATGGTGTTCCTCCTTTGAAAAAGCAGAATCCTCCGGCCAGGCAAGGTGGTTAGCCTAGTGGACTGAAGCCTAACTGTTGATGTATAACATTTGTATATATATGTTAGAATGTTTGTATGTCTCATAGTGCATTTCAGGATTTTTTGTTGTCGCTTCATTCCGATAGATAGCGCTTTACTTTTTGCCATGTTGCGAGTAGTAGTCGCTACAAACATATACATATATTCACATACACAAACATCCAGATCAACAACTATCTGTAGATCATACAAACATGTTGTATATTGTTTCGTGTGGGAATCGAAACCGTGGCACGTAGCGCAGCAGTCGGTTTTCCAACCACTGCGCCATCCACCATACAGGCTTGCCTAATGTGGGAACCAAGGGTAAATAACACCTGTCTTGATAACACACTTCAACGTACAAATTAGATAAGTGGTTTATGATTTCTTAAAAATCTCTTAAAATAAGGTCCATAAATTTGTATTTTGGCAAATAAATATTTTTTCCATTTTTCAACCAAAAAGGCTTCACTTGGAGGCATCTAGATAAATCAAATTTTGTAGTAATATTATGTAACGACTCTGTCCAGGTATAATGTTTCGGTCAGTATTTTGGTGCTTAATAAAAAAAAGTCAAGCTTCTTAGAAGTGTATTATAAACACTACTAATTTAAGACATCTTTAAAGAGAAAATGCACACTGGAAAGGCGTTCCTTGCGTAGTATAAGCAGTAACGTTGAATAATATAATGAGAAATGATGAAAGGTTATTGAAAATGTCAGCCCTAATGCCCTAGAGGGACATACGGACCTCAATGGTAATGAGGTCACATTAATATCTTCTAATATAGCAGCTCCTCCTAGATTACATTTAGTAGGATAAATTAGATTAATTAATATATTAATGAGATGAACTTGAATTTCTATTATTATATTAATATTCATTTCTTTTTTTTTTGAGCTGGATATAGTTTATAGTTTTATTCAACATGGAAAATATTATTCTGGTATTTATAGATATTTTACAGGAGTTTCTTGTGAATATTTTAATATTCATTTTAGATTGATTACCTTTAATTTTTTTTCATAAAGCTTAGATACGCAGTACCTACTCACAATCGGCGTCCATGCATGAAACGATCCATGATTGTACATATAGATGAAGCAAAAGGTTTATGTAAGAATCGTAACGTGTGGTTTTCCGTAGTTTCTGCCTACTCCTAATGGGAAAAAGGTTGTGTATGCTATGACGACTAGTAATTTGTATGCCAATAAAAAAAATAGCAATAGACTTAACCGCCATTTTAGTTAATTAATCATCATTTAAAATTGAGGAGATTAATTTATAGATTTATAAGACTTAAGTACTTATACTTTAATAATCGAATTTTTAATATCTTCTGCCTTTGCAAATGAAAAATGATTTAACCGATGATCAATTAAAAAACGATCATTTGTAATTAATAAAACAATAATTTCTATTAACATAGCATGTCACGCAATCTCCTATAATTTGTCGACAGCAAAAACTGTCGTCTAACAAAAACTAGGTGACACCGCGGTTGCGCCTACGCAGGAAAAATATTTTGTGAAGTTACGATGAACGTAACATAATCCCTAATGTAACCAAATTAAGAACTAAAATCGCTATCATGAAAATTTACTTTACTACTATAGTAAATAGTAAGAAAACTCGTGATAGAGGTACTGGTACATTTAGACTAACAACAATAGTCATTTCTAGGAATCCGTCTGTCCGTTTTTAACAAGGTATCAAAAACTATTGCCAATGTTACCGCTAACAAGTTTAAAACTTATGTCAAATCTTAATGTCAAAGATTACGTTGAAGATAATGACATCTGGCGTTAAGTTTATGTTAAATCCATTCTGATAGGGAAATCCTATTATAATGTCATTTAATATATTTTTATTAAAACATAGTAAGTTTCTAATTTTATATTTATTATAGTTAATTCTATTTGACTGGTAACTTGTATATGTAGTGTATATTGTTAATATAATTTGGTTGGTAAATAAAGAAATAATTACGAGACCCTCATACTTACAAACAGATTAATTTATATGTATTGACTATAACAGGAATCTGGATAAATGCAGTTAATGAAATAAAAAAACGATTGTTATAATTAAAACGTTTTAAAACATAGACGCAAAAAAGGGAAACCTGTAACCAATATAAAAAGTAACGTTTATTTTGCGTTCTTATATATCATTAAAAACAATACGGTTTTTTTGAGGAGTTCAATCATTTGTTTATAACGGGAACTAATATTTTGCCTTGAAATCTGATCCATAAAGTGCAAAGTGTAAAGAAAATATTTTATCACGTGTTTCGGTTACAGAATAATTATTCTCTCTGTGAATGAACAATGACCACATCAATTCAAGATTGTATTAAAACAGTGAAAATAATTGGAGACAGCATAGAAGTTACATTCGCAGATAGTAAAACGATAAAATTCGAAGATTGCTGGCTTCGGGATCAATGCAGGTAGGTGAAATTAATATATTAATTAGACATGAAAGGGTACTAAATAAGTTTTCATAAAGTTTCAGGTATTATTTAAAAACATAATGATTATAATAGTTGGTGTACCTAAAAAAACTTTCCAAGCTCTGATTTTTCTTTTTGTTCTGCCTTAAGCAGTTAATTTGAAATTAGAACAGTTGTGTGATCTAATCTATGTATGATGTATCTTATCAGGTATACGTATCTTATGTATGTATATGTATGTATCTATATATCTTATCAGAAAAACAACCTATCTGAGGTACAGGTATTGAAAAATCAGTCCCAAATATAGTGGGACCTTGTTTAGTGGTCAGAAACACAGCTGGGCGTAAGATCCCGGTCCGATCTCCGTGTTGCATATTGTTATCGGGTTTTTCTAATAGAAAATTCTCAGTAACAAACCATACTTAGGTATGTTATCTGCTAGACTTGCCTTTCTACACGCCCCCAATACATGGTATTTAAAAATATGTATGTAGTAGTGTCAGTGTACAAGAGTAGACCTCTGCCTAGCGCTTATTTTTATCGATCAGAAGCGAGATTATTACTTATATTACTGGTAGGTTAGGCAAAATGAATATTATTAATACCGCTACACAATAACTTAATGACAACAATTATATGTTGCAGGTGCTCATCGTGTTTCGACACTACCCTGCATCAAAGATCAAAGCACATATCAGATCTGCCTGATGCTAAAGTGATTGAAGTGGAATATGATACAACCGAAGTGCAACTGAAGTGTAAGTAACATATTTTCTTAATACCAAAGCCTTAACACCTTCACCGCCAGTGTATCATTTTTGATACTCTCTCTGAAAAACCTGAAAAAGTGAGGGGCAAGGCTTAAAGGGTTAAAACCCGTAAATACAATAAATAAAACAATATAAACAAAAACCAAAAAAAGTGTGAAATGGCCAAGAGAGAAAGTGGAGTTATTTCTAGGCAAACGCTTACATTGTTTATTCAGTTCCACAAAATCTGCAGTGGTTGAGCGATCGATTGTTACACGCATACATGAGACACATAAGATAGATAGTTATTCCAGGCCTGAGTACATGGGAATATTTGTATTTGCAAACGAACCCACGATACGGGAATCATTCCTAATGTGGGAAAAAAGTAAAAAATATTACAACTTAATCTTGAGGCACGGCATTATGGCACTTGTACCAAAATTGTTGTGTTCTTAAATTATAAGTCTAGCGGTACGTTTCTATTGCTATGCCTAAAACAATGTACTATGGCAGAGAAGCGGGGCATACGGAAATACCAAGGAAAAATAAAATATAAAGTTTTTTTTTGTATTATGTAATAACAATATACGTATATTTTAATGTCGCGATATTATATAGCTATCCGAATTTCAGGGGCTGACGATCACAAATCTGTATTCACATTCGAATTTCTATCACAATTTGAATACAAACGATGGATTGAAGCAAGAAGAATTAAGCCCATACTATGGCATGGTGAAGAAATTGATGATAAAATGGCAAGAGTCCATGTAAAAGAGTTCTTGGAGCTTGAAGACGGTGCCCGGCTCGTGTACCAGTCATTGCTGGACTATGGAGTCGCGTTAATAGAGGGGGTAATTTATTAAAATCTGCCTACCTTCGGAGTCTTCGTGGGTAGAGTTTAAAGATATAAATCTCACTTGCACATACACCCAGACCCGGAATAAGTATTTACCTATGGGTTATAGAAGTATTGGTTTAGTACGGGGATAAAAACGGCCACATGTAGCACAGGAATCCAATCAAGTAGATATAGGCCCAAATTATAATACAACGGTTTTCATAAATGGTTCATATTTCCGTGGTCCCACGACCAAAGATTCACCCCCTTTTTATAATCATGGCTTTAGAGTATTTTGTCATATGTTTTAATTTGTATGAAACTGACAATGATAGTAATAATTTATGGAAATCTTTTAGGACCTTGTCTTTTATGAATAACGGGGATAATTTCTATCTTCCTAGTCATATGTCTAGAATAACCTCCTTCCGTGGAACTCGGATAAAAATCAAAGAACCTAAGGTTTCTTCTGTTCTTCTTCAGGTAGAACATACAATGGAAGCAACAGAAGAGATATCCAAAGCAATGGGTGGTATACAACATACAGTCTACGGCGGTATGTGGTGCCTTACCCCAAAAGAAGATCCAGCTGACCTAGCGTTCAGCAACAACCCAATGGCAGTTCATAATGATGGAACTTTCTTCATTGAATCTCCTGGGTAAGTAGACATTACTGTCATTTGTCGACACCTCTAAAGTGCATGTAACACGTACGAGCTTTTAACGACTACTTGCACCGTGGAAAAAAATACAGCGCCATCTATCAGAGTGAAGTAACAACAGAGAGTACTGAATCGCATTATGAGAGTTTATAAGGACATAAACGAATGTGACAACCGGGCTATAAGCAGTAAAAGCTCCGTGAGCTAACTGCGAGAGAGAGGTATAAAAAAAATAGAAATCTCTCCCATCAGCCGCCCATAGCCCTCCAAGCTAACCACCTTGCCTGGACACAGGATCCCCCCTTTTTAATGAAGGAACATCACACCTCGTTCCTTCGCAAGCTAGACTGGAACAGTAGTAGTCTTATTAAGTATTTACTCGGCATAACTATACATAGTGTGTATTAGTCTGTACCGGGTGAAGGGTAAGAATGTCCAGTGAAATTACCGCAACACGTTCGCCGCAATATCGTTATGTCCCAGACTTATTGGTTCTGTTGGCTATCGATTTAGTAATAAAGTCAGCTGACAGACACGGTTCCTACAATTTGAAACATTACAAACGACATTCTTATTGGCCATGTCCACTCTTTATATGACATATTCAGTACATCCATACTTTACACCAATACATAGGTACTATACCTTCCAGAAGTAGACTATCAAACTAATTTGGAGCTTCGTGAAGCTTGTAAATGGCACAAAGACGTGATATCATTGAGTTCGACGGAAAATACGTGCGGGTTTGAAAAGTGTACTGTTAAGTAAAGTTGTCACGCGTCTAAGTGTTTGCCGAGCGTCTCAAAATCGAGGCCACTGCTGCGTAAATTGCGAAAGTGCCACATGTCTCCGGCAACCTTGAAGAACAAACTGTTCCAAAGTATATCTGAAGTTCTTTGTGGGTACAAGAGGCTTTCTTATTGGGCAGTTTGTCCTATGTTCTGGCTAATGGCACAATATACAAAAGCTACGTCCCGCGACTTAAGTCGCAATTCTAATAAAATTCCAATTGATTTTATTTTATCTTCAAGTGTAAGTGAAATGTAAATAAAAAGATTGCGAGAAGAAATGTGCTTCAATAGTAATTGGATACCGGATCGCTTGCAACGTGTATAGCCAATTTATTCAAGCTTTCAAAAATTACATTCTTAAATCTATATAAAACAAATTTAGTAAATGTAATTTATACTAAATTAAATTACTAGTTCCAATGAAGCTCCGATCTCCAAATATTTTAATTTAAAGATGAAATATATTTTTTGTTGCATCATCCAAGGCCGTCGGATTAATTATTTGTCTGCACCTGCAGCGATTATTTATCTGCAACTGCGACGGCCATTATTGTTCATTTGACAGCAATCAATACGTCAATTATTGTTCTTAGGAAAGTGTTATTTTGTTTTAGTCTTCAAATATTCCATTGCCTACTGGAAGCTGAGGGTGGTGAAACCATATTAGTAGATGGTTTTTATGGAGGAACCCGACTAAAGGAGGAACATCCTGAAGATTACAAGTTCTTAACCAAGGTCAATTTGGAAACTGAGTTTCGTAAATATGGACATCATCTGAGGCATTCTGCTCCTGTTATACGTATTGATGATATAGGAGATATTAAACAAATCAGGTAAAGTGTTATGTAGCTTCCTCTTCTCATATTTTCAAAACAATCAAAAGACAAGTGGCGACCATGTTTAATTCGGCAATATTTTTTTAGGAATAAGGAAGTGGTTTACACGATGTGATAGTGCAATTATATATTCTGTATTTGATAAAAAGGTTGTTATCATGCTGCAATCACCATTTCATGGCATTCAGTCAATTACCTTATTAGAAATAATTTCTTGATTTGAATTATTATAATTAAACTAGCTATACTATATTGCCACTTGATTACTATATATTTCGATTAATCTAAGATTAATTTAAAACGAAAATGTGAAGATTGTATTCAAAATTTCATGTATGTCATTGTCATTATATAATAAAAGTGGTGATATAATAATAAAATATGAACTGATAGGACAGAGAAATAGACATTTAGAAAAAACCATTATTATTCAGCGCACCTCTAGTCTATCCATCAAAGAATGTAATACATTTACGTTAGAAATGAACGTTTCTAGGTACAAAATAAATGATCGAGCACCGATGGCTTTCACCAGTAGTGAGGAATGCAGATCCTACTATCGCTCTTTGAAAAACCTGGCGCGGTATTACGAGGATAGAGAAAATCAGTGGCAGATTAAATTGAAGCCCGGTGAGTGTGCTTCAAAGAAAAAATGCAACTTGAAAACTAGATTAACTTTTTATTAGATCGTTCCTTTCTTTTTTTTTGTTTGAAGGTCAGGTAGATTTTATTTAAATGAATTAGACAAGTGTACTAGATAAATGACTGCACGGTTGGCGCAGTGGCTAAGCTAGCTTTCTGCGCTTCGTGTCGTGGTTTCGATTCCCGTACGGAACAATTATTTGGGTGATCTTCATATAGTTGTTTCAGGTCTGGTTGTGTGTGTATGTGACATGTATGTTTGTAAACTGTACTATACAGGAGAAATCCTAGTGTAGGGAAACGTTTAAAAAAAGTGTTCACTTAGGAATATTTAGAAGCTTTTGTTTGAATTAATATTAATGGTATAATACCTGGAATTCGTGAAAGTTATGAGCGATAATTATGATAATTATGATATTTATTATTAGAGCTAGATCTTTTAGTAGCACTACAGTAAAAATTAATGTCAAAATAACAGTTTATAAGTGTTCAAACAGTCAAACCGAAAATTTATTAAAGATTAATAAAAGAACCAGACACCTGTATGTAAATCGAAATCCACGAAGTATTTTTCTCTTTTATTATCCATCATCTAACATTCCTATGCTCCCAATTCCCAGGTACGGTGATAATAATAGACAACTACAGAATACTTCACGGGAGGACTGGCTTCAAAGGCGATCGGATGTTAGTGGGCAGCTATGTGACGAGTTCTGGCTGGCTGGACAAAGCGCGCGTTTTGCGACTCATCCACTGATCGGGCGTTTGGAAATTCGAAAATTAAATTTGGAATTCTGTTCTTCTTGTTTTTATTTTTTTGTGGAAGTTGTGTGACGGCTTAGTTTGAATTTGGAATATCGCAATGGTGTTTTCACTGTATAAGTGATTTCATTGTAAGGAACATTTATTTATCGATATAAATATAATATAATATAATAATAAACTAATAAACTTTTTCTTTGTACTTAGAATTTTTTTGTTCAGTTTATTATGGTCGAAGAGTTTTTGGGAGTCTTACAATCTCTGCATATGACATAATATCACGCCTGTATTCCCCGAAGCTTTAGGTAGAAGTGTACTATTGTACACATACATTTCGCCGATACCGTTATTGAGTCTCATGTAATAGGGGGCGAGCCTATTTCCGTCTTCCGGGCACAGTTCCAGTCTCCTTGCTGTTACTGGGAATTTCCATACAGAGAAAGCCAATGTTGCATTGTATAGCTTTTATTCTAGATAGAAATCAAACACCACACGTCACAGACTCCTCAGCACAGAACTTTCTGAAAACGTTGTCAAACAACCAAATATAGTGGTACGCATATAATTATAAATATATTAGTATTGTTAGCTGTAAATTAACCAGTAACTCTACATTGAATAATGCCTAGCGCTACTATGATAAATATAATATTGGAGTTTAGGAAACTCTTTAACCAAAGGCGCTACAGCTAAAGTGTCTAAGGACTTTTACAAAAGCAATTATGTTCTGGTCATCCGTGATTCCAATTAAAAAAATAATAAGGTTTGATTTTTTGTAAGTAAAGCTTACATTATTTTCAATATAAGTAGAAAATACATTTAACAAATAGGATTTGTAAAAACTTTCAAGACTGTTTAAAAACTAGAAACTCAAGTAAAGTGTCTAAAGCTCATAAACTTTCTTGAAGCGAACAAAATAAATAAAAATATACATATATATTTATCTACAAAAATAAAAAATAAAAAGTTTTGCTTCAATGAAACCAAGATAAAAAAAATTAAATTTAACTTCAATTCCAAAACTGAATGTTATTGTCAAGTTGCTTTAAAATGAAATCGTGTGAATATTACATTCAAAGAGATTCGTTTTGAAACTAATTTACAAATGCAAGTTTTTCATAGTCGTCATTAAATTTAAGTTTATGAAGTGTAAAACAATTATTAACGTGTGATATTGTGTTATTATCGTCTCGTTAAACATTTTTATTGTGTTTAATGATGTTGACTTGTTAAAAAATAGAATTTGAAAATAAAATATCATAGTTTGAGCATAATTTCTAGGATATTTAGGGCTTGTTCACACCGTGACAAAGACGTGTAAAAGTGATTGAAAAATCCTAATTGCAAAATAAATAATTTCATTTCATTTCAATTAATTTCATTTCATTTCATTTCACCAGTAGCGTTGACGTTGAAGCTAGCACTAACCCTGGTGATAACGATCATGTAAATACGGGGTTAGGATGACAAATTTTGAACTAACAGTGCGGTAGTCGCAAGCGAAGCTATTACTGGTTGTAATAAATAGTACAAGTGCGAACATTCGCTAGTGCCCCGCATTTTGTCGCTTGTCGAAACAAAAGATTTACTTCTCCACGAGCACATACACCAACGAACTTTAAGATGATTTTATTATGCTATGTTCGAAATTCTAGCCGTCTGGTGGTTATTACAGATAAGGTCTCCCATGAGAATCGATACGCAACAAGCTCAAATCATGCGAGTCCCGCGTTCGATGCATCCACCACTGGCTTGTGGACGCCTACCTTAACGTCGCATCGTATTCTCAGTGAAGTGAAATAACAAAGCGTCAACAGAGCCTCCAACAGGATATTAGGTGTCGCCATTGACGTGGATTACGTCATTCTGACGGCACTTTAATATAACCTAAATAAAGGTGAATATTCGCTGGCACTTTCCGTTTCGTGGCACTAGGAAATTAAATGTCGTAGAGATTATGTTGTGTTTATACTTAATATTGTAGTACTCGCTCGGAGCTTTTTTGTACACCCGTATTCATTTAAAAGTAAATAGCTTTCCATTAATGTTCCACTTAATTTAATCATTTGTATGGCTTCGCCAAATGTGGTGGTTAATGAGCGAACAAACAAATGTGAACAAAAACAATACCAAACCAATATTTTCTACATTTCGTCAGTTGTCTGTGAAAAGAAAGAGGTTTTCATCAAACTTAAAGAGGTTCATAAAACTTGACGAAATCCCATGGGATGGGATGACAAAGGGGTTTATCTTCACTTTTATCCCGTAGACCAGAAGAACGTAAATACATAGAAAATATATTCACAAAAGGTTTGAGCATGATGGATAAAGCCTTAATCCTTTTTCAAAGCATTTGTTTAAAGGTTCTTATGGGGGATCAAAAGAGTCTGAGTATTGTCAGTTCTTATAACATCGTCAGATGATATGACAGGCTTATAATTTGTTGTAACATAAAGGGTAGCCGTTTTAGGTTAAAATAAAGTCAGTATTCAATAATTTTCTAATTATTTGTGAATAATTGTTTACATAATTTGACTAAGAGTGTTTAATTCACCATAATATGGTGAAATTAAAAAAAAAACACTACCCCACTCTAATATTTCTCCTGTATCGTGGCTACAGTTTACAAACATACATGTCACAAGCACACACAACCAGACCCGAAACGATATCTATAAATAGATCATACAAATATTTGTTCCGTGCGGGGATCGAACCAGCAACACGTAGCGCAGAAAGTTCATCGCTGCCACTGCGTCAACCATGTCGTCAAGTTTGGACTTAATTCCTTTGAATATCGATTAAAATGCTCTATTTATTGACCTGCTATCACTTATACTATTGTTATAATAGTATTTTATTCGTGGTACATATTCATGTCATATTTTGTCAAAATTATATTTAAAAATTCCTTAACTGACTGAACTTTCGTCCGCTCGTGCCATTGGCGCATGACCAAACACGTGACACAGCGGTATGCGCCAACGCATTCACCTCGCTACCCCCACCTCCCTAGTCGCCCGGAAGCTAGGGATGACCATGTTTATGGGAGGACATCGAGGCTGCACAAGTTTTTAACTTTGTGAGTTTTCATTGTACATATTTTTTTATACAGCCTTTAGAAATGAAATTATTTGAGACGTGTTTCGGCTTTCGTAAATACTAAAAATAATTTTGTAAATCCAATGCTAACAGCCTGCTCTTTCAAATTTTATTCTCATTTATGAGTATACTCAAGATGTTACAGAACATATAGCAAAATGACTCAAAAAATTCACCAATTTTTTTAATCAACCGAGATATGTCAATTTCCCTTTACTTTTCAGCATACGGTTAATTTATATGAATAACTGATGTCTTTTGTTTTGGAGACGGGTGTTAGTCTCTTCTAACTTGACAACGGTCGATTTCAGCCTTCCGCACCGAGTTATCCCGTGTGTATTTACTCGCGTGACAAATAGACTGTCCTTGTCTTTCTCTATTATATATATATATATATATATTCACGGTTAAAAAATCTGATGACATCAGATCCCATTTATTCATTCGTCAAAACCAGTGGCATGATTTTTCGTATTTAGATTTCTAACTGCCTCATTGGTCAAGTGGTGGTCCTGGGCTCGAGTCCCGGGTCGGGCAAAGTGTTATTGAGATTTTCTGTATAAAATTTCTTAGTAGCAGCACGGAGTTTGGAACTGTGCCCAGTTGATGGAATAGGCTCGCCCCCTATTACATGGGTCTTTATAACAGCCTTGGTGAAATGTGGGTACACAATAGTACACCTCTGCTTAACCTTATGGGGAATACAGGCGTGATCCTATGTTATGTAGTGATACCTATTTCTATTAACAATTATGTCAACTTTAATAAGCTTAAAAGTATTACCATCCTTTTCTGTCAAAATGGATTAAAAAGGGTTAGCAATAGAGGTATCAAGATTTAAGTTGAATACCAACAGCGATAGCAATAAAAACATTAATGTCTATTGTAGTTTACGACACGGTTGGCGCAGTGGCTAAGCGATTAGCTTTCTGCGCTACTTGTTGCGGGTCCGATCCCCGCCTGGAACAAATATGTGTATGATCTACAGATAGTTGTTTCGGGTCTGGTTGTGTGTGCATGTGACATGTATGTTTGTAAACTTTACCCACGGTACAGGAGAAATCCTAGTGAGGGTCAAAGTTAAAAAAAAAAAAAAACTATTACAACAGAAATTAATTCACAGTCAATTGACGTAGTAGTTGAGTGATCGACTGCTGCCCTGCGTGTCGAGGATTTGATGACCTACGAATAAATGTTCCGGATCTAGGTGAGTATGTGTATGTATATTTATTTTTATAAATATATCCAAGTTACAGCAATAATTCCTTGTGTGTAATAAAATTTAATTTAAAAAAAAAACGGTCTAAAAGAAGATAGTGATACGTGCATATGTACGTATGTACATAGATATCTTCTATGGAGTCGGCACGAGCCATGGAGATCACTTAGCCGATGTGGAAAGATTAGCCAGTCAGCAATGTGTCGACGCTGACTGCCCGGGGTGCGCCAAACGATCTCATGATTCGTCACTCCTTGCAATATATATATAAAACCAATATTTCATAAAATTGAGCCTCATAAAAGATGGCTTCTTAAAATGTCAAGCATGAAATAGTTATTTTATGAGCCAGATAAGTCAGTTTAAGTAGGTACATAAGTTTAAGTATATCTTGGGAGTAAATTTATGAGGGCTATATAATATTTTTGCTCCTAAAAACAGAACATAACACATTATTTATGGCTTATAGTCTCGTAATTTTGTTTAAATATTATGACACTTAGCAATAGGTTTATACAGGGTGGTGACGATATAACGAAAATAAATTAAAACACGATCGCTACTAGTCAGTCAGAATATTTTAAAATGATTAAAATAGGTTTAATAGGTGTTACATCAAAATTCTAAAATCGAAATTGCTATCTTCAATATTGTCTTACTTCGAAAATAGCTGATAATTTCTGAGCCGCACATTTTATTTAGTTATATTTTACGTATGTAGCATGTATTTTACGCATGGAAATCTTAAGTGTTTCGGTCCATCTAGATAAATAACTTAGTGAACTTGTTTAGAGAACTAGTATATTTTTTTTTAAAGTACAAAATAAAATCTGTCTCTATACGCTTGAATATAATTTAAAAACTTTTGGTGTACGAACTAGTAAAGCGATTCTCAGGATATGGTTGAAATTATTGTCGTAATATCGTCACCACTTTGTATATAATATGTGAGATTCGTGTTTGTATCCACGGTCTAGGAGAAATCCAGTGTCGAGCCATCAAAAATCTAAGATTTATCCATTATCATCACCCTATAATTTTCGAATCGCAAGGCAAAGGTGTAGTACTATTGTAAACCCACGTTTCACTGATACCTGATATATGGTAATATGGAGCGAGCTTGTTGCTAAGTTAAGTAAGCTAAGTTGTTGTTCTATGATTATCTCTTGTTTAGAAGCTGTTCTTGCGAGTACTGGGCCAAGTCACTACATAGTATAAAACAAAGTCGCTACCCGCTGTCTGTCTGTCCCTATGTATGCTTAGATATTTAAAACTACGCAACGGATTATAGAATATGCACGGGTTCGTATTCCACGCGGGCGAAGCCGCGGGCGGAATAATATATATAAAGGAGGTCAAAGAACTACATACATTAATATACTTATGGAATAAATATAAAAATCTGCCCTGAATTCTACTGAATAGGAATATAGCATTTAAAGTTTGTGTAAGTTTCCCGTTTTATAAGAAACATTTCTCCGTACTTGGTCGAGACTTGCAAGTCACTTGCAACTTGCTCTCGTGTGAAAGTCAAAAACTTCAACTTCAACGTAACGGTTGAACAAGTTTATAAAATAACAAAATGGATTTAATATTAGTTCAAAATATTGTTGTACCTATGTATCAAAGTCAGTATTCGGTGGGAAAATCAAGGAGGTCAATAGAAAAGTTGATTCAAATAAAATTGTGTAGATTATGGATTGAGGATAAGTATAAATTAATTACGGCCACATAAAGGCCCAAACAGTTGAACAATAAGCCTATTTTAACACAAATAGGAACTGTTGTTTATTTTTAGCAGCTGGATTAACATCACGAAAGTCATCATCAATGTGTATACGCTGATAGCATCTAAAGGTTCTCGGAGTGTATTGGTTAGATTGCACATATCGACTCTACAACATCGCCGGCTAAAGGCGAGGTTCCCTTTCGTCTTCAAGCTCCACAAAATGATAGTCAATACAGGTAGTCAGACGCCGAAGTCCCTTGTAAGAGGGGGCGGGTTTATTGTCGTTTCATCTGGGAAAATTGCAATCTTCGTGCTGATAGTAAGAATTTTTACAGCAAAAAAACAATCAGTAACACTTTTTCCTACCCGAGGAGCAAACGCAGAACCAGCAGTCGCACTTGCGACCATTGTACTAATCATGAATAAAAAATCCTAACTAATATTATAAATGCGAAAGTAAGTTTGTTTGTTACCTTTTCACGCCTAAACCACTGAATTGATCATCATAAAATTTTGTATATAAGTTGTCAGGGATACAGAAAAGGGCATAATTACTGCTCCCGAGGGAAAGAACAATAACTTTTGACGGTCACAATTGCTTTAGGACGCTAGATGGCGCTACGTGTGACCCGAAAAAATGCACGGCTTGTAATCCACGCGGGCAAAGCCGCTGGCGAAAGCTAGTAAATAATAAAATTAATGTCAAAGAATAAAACACAAGCATTGCTATGAACAATGAACATTGCCATAACAACAACGATCATAAAAATAAACGCAGCAACAACTACTTAAAGTAACATCATCCGAAATACATTTATAACACGAGCGAACAGCTACAGTAACAGTAGCAAGTAATACATTATCCTCTCCGCTCAACTTTACCGCTCTGCTTCGCCCGTCCGTGACTTTATTTCTGGTCTAACGACTGTTTTATTGTTGCTCTCGGCTACGGCTCGGATAGAGAAAATTACAGGAAAGATAATCCCGTTTTTTATAGCTGGCATTATAGTATTGCAAGGCTCACCGGCGGTATAAAATGACAACTTATTAGAATTTTTCTCCGTCGAGGCTTTTAATGAGATCGTTCGGGCTATTGTGGGTTTTTAAGATAAGTTTTTAAAATTGCATGGTTTGTTTCTTGTAATTTTAGAAATTTGAATTATAATATAGTAAATGAAAGGGAGTCGTTACAGCTGATCTACAAAATTGATTTTAATTGAGATAAGAACATGATTTTCATTAGGTAGTAAAAAATGCGTTTGTGCGGGATACTCAAGAACAGATGGAGCAACGGCGATGATGGTTTGAAGATTCTTCAATGAAGAAGGCAATTTGAGTAAACTTATTTTTCTTCTTCTTCTTCTGTCGAGTCGGCACAAGCTATCATATGGGAATCGCTCATGCTGTAGTAGAAAGATTAGCCAGTCAAACGGCGGTAACGAAGCAGAGTGTCTAGAGAGTAAGACAAGTTTAGAGTTCGGAGTAAATTGCATACGGAATATAAACGATGGAATGTTCTGAGATGGAATGTCTTTAGGATAGATATAGTTGAAACTGAAACCGATTTCAGGCTTACCGAAATCACTGGTCCGACCAGACCGATGATCGAATTGGTTTGCTTACGAATAATGGGAGCGCCATCTATTTAAACAACAAACATAATAGGGATTAAAATCATGGCTTCAGATACATCAATCATGAAAAATACTCTTTCCACCACGAAACATAAATATATCTTCATGTCTCCTATTCTAAACGAGTGTATATGTATATAGTTTATATAACGCTTTGAAAACTAAATTTTGGCAAACTACGACAACGAGCAACAAGGCCACGGCTTTAGAATAAACAGTACCAAAATTTGCGACTGAATACATCAGACAACGGTAATTAGCCTACAGTAATTAACTTAATTTACGGTCCTCGCGACAGTGGAGACCGTGCTTTCGTTATTTCGATCACGTAGGCTGAACACCCTGTTCAAGTTTAAATTCAACTGAAGTGGTTATTTTTTGCTTTATTCGGGGTACTGGCTGGAATAATTTACTTTTAGAGTTATTTCGTCATAGTTTTTGGGTGTGTTAAATATTCTGTTTCATTTTTAACTTTCAATTAGGTCACTTCTTTTCCCTTGTACTGCAAGGGTCCATTTTGTTTTAGTAGTAACAATTAAAGAAGGCACAATACTGTAGTTAAAGTTAATACTTATTTATGATAGGTACTTTAGTAGTTTAGTATGAAAGTAATTCTTTCAGATTCTTAAGATAAATAACTTTCCATCATAATCTATTTTATACAATATCCCAAGAATAAAAAACCAATAGATTCCTCTTAATCAACTCTGTAACTTACCTAGAAAATTCACCTGTCAAGATATTCTTCTTAATTCAGTACAGGAAATATCTCATAATCCATACAAACACATAGTAGTGACCAAAATATGTTTGAATATGTCTACGTAACCCCACGAAGGGCGGAGAACGAATAAATTGAAGTAATATTTCATATGCTGACGTTTCTGTAAACGAATGGAATGTAATACGGAAACTAAGTAGAATGGGTTTATTACTAATGCAAAAAAGTTCCTCGCATAACCTTTTAGAAAGCATACTTATATGAACATACAAGGATCTTTTAAAAGGTCAAATAAACTTAATTATATTTGTGACAATCAGCTTTTAGACTTTTGAGCTCGGTACCTCTAATACATTAAATTTTTGATTACATAGAATCATGCCTTACCATACCTTTATTAGGGTTAGACGTTATTGAGTCACATGTAATAAGGGGCGAGCCTATTGCCATCTACCGGGCACAAATCCAAACTCACTGGTACTATTGAGAAATTATGCTTAATATACTCGGCAGTTGCGCTTGCGCCCACAAGACCAGTGAGGCAGTACCTCTTAAGAGTTTACAAAACTATACTCGCAAGCAACTATCGATTAATATTACGGAAGAAGAAGAAGTACGGAATAAAGCGGTGCCTCTAACAGCAACTTTACTAACTAGAAACGAATAGATACGGTATTAAGAGTTACGCTGTTGACGTCATCGGGATTATGAAAGTTGCAAAACTCAGAATAAAAAAAAAACTGCCCATTACTGTCCACCTTTTGGGCAAAGGCCTCTTCTCAGGATGAAAAGGGTTAGGCCTTAGGCAATTCTGATGATAAGTAGAATTTAAGTGTTAACTTTTTGTGAAATCTAAAGCAAAAAAATGTCAGCTTGATAAACGCAATTAGCTTTCAGCGCTAAAGGGCGTGAGTATGACTACACATACACAAGATACTGTGAACAAACTAAATTGATATGCTCAGACATTGTTCCAGGTCTGGGTGAAGTTTCAAGTTTGGTTGTAGGACTAATAAATTCTTTGGTCAATAATGGACATGCGGTGACATGAATGAAGTACCCATAACTAGCCCAAGTTATCCATCTTGGCACCATCTACATAAAGAGATGAGAACTCCCTAAATGCTGCAAACCATCTCCCCCAATGACTCATCCTCTGAAAACCTATTCAGTACCTAATGATTTACGATCAATAGAAACAATAATTACTATTGTTTAATGTTATCGTTCCACATACCTTGGTCTCCTCGACTATTCTACAATCTGATAAAATACCCCTGTTATCACTTCAGTGAGTATCGATCTAGTTACTAGTAGTATGGGTTACTGATTTAGTTCTAGACGTACATAGGTAACTTTAGGGTAATACCACACCACTTTCCAGTAAAACGGGCGATAAAGTCGTTGGACAAAACGGTACGGAATATATTGTGTACAAAATCCTGCTCGTACATTTCTTTGTGGTATTTATGTGTAGGTATATGTATCTACGTCGTTTGCCGAATTCTGCTAAATAACCTCTGGTCTCGCATCAAAAAGGTCACTAACTAGACAGACCTAAAATACCGAATGTGGCACGTTAAGAGATTACCTTGTTTGCTATAGAAACGTGTATCTACCATCCACCTTACAGTTAATGTCAATAAAAAAGGTAAAATATAAAGCTTATATGATTGTTCTGTTTATCAAAAACAAATTTGCTGTCACCTATTTCCAACTAGCCAAACTAGGGTTCATCATGATATATTTACCAGAGCTATCACTAAATATTTTACAAGTTTTGGTCTAGAAGGAAGAATGGTCTACACAAATCAAAATTATCGCCCCTGATTAGCGAAACTAGAATAAATCTGAGTATACTAGAGCTCTCACTAAATACTTTTATACAAGGTTTCGTCTAGAAACTCCTTTAAAGCGCAAACGAACTGTTACTAACGAAGGCACGAAGCTCCGTATACAGAGTGTCCGCAGGCATGGAGTAGCGAAGGATGCAAGAATGCAAGGAAGCGGAGGAGGAACTATCTGACACACTTATGCTCCATCTAGTGGATTCTAGTGTATTGCTTCTAATGCAATCGGTTTTATTGGTCGGGTGAATGTTGTGCACTTTATTCCGTGTTTGTTTTGGTATTACGGTCATGGAATGTAAATAAAGAATGAGGAAATTTTGTAGCTCTATCTTTTACACTATTTAAGAAATATATGATGATACGCGTGTGCAGATTTGCACATTGTTTTCTGACTTAGCTTTGGGATTGGTAATAAATATTTTTGCTGTGCCATGCCGTATCTCTGGCTGCCATACTGGCTGGTTGAAAATTAAGAACCGCATGATCGGGCTCTGCCGTGACAGTATTTTAATTGCCTAAATAGCTAATATATGTATATACTTATACACAATTTTCATCCTCATCCCAACCTCAAATCATATCCCCAAATTCCGACATCCGCTTTTTCTCTATTCATCATTCTGTACAACTTTTATTAAATGACCAACTTTGAAATCGAACTACCGAATGTTGTGTTGTGATATTATTTTATTTTTTACTTCTTATTTATCATAAAGAGAAAATAAATGTGTAGATAATACACTTTCAGTACAAAAGAATATTAATCTTCTACAAGGTAAACCGAATAAAATGAAAGAGGTCAGTATCGTTCTTGTACAGTCAGCATCAAAAAGATGTATACATGTAGCGAAATTCAAACGCTTATTCTTGAAAAAGAATTGGTTAAAATCTTAAAATTTAAATGACCGTGTATTTATATGTATCCGCAGATACTTTGTATGAAGTTTGTCAAGATTTCAATCACTATCTCCTCTAAAATTGCGGCATTAACATATCATCACGCCTGTATCGTCTTGGGTTAGGCAGAGGTGTTGTTTTCTTCGGGTATTTACTTTTTCTATTCTATTTCTACACGAAATATCGTGTAGCTACCATATAACAGAAAATTTCCTAGCCAATCTTTGTGTTGGAATATCTGAATCGAACCCGTCTTGGGTTAACAAAATTATATATATAAGGGTTACTTCGAATATTCGCAAAAGTTAAAAATAATTAACCTGCTCGCGAAATTAAACTGCAACTACATACAATGTGAATGAAATTGCATACCTTTGTCATAACTTCATAGCAATTTCATATCACCGTGCAATTTACTCGCCTCTTGAGTCCAATCAACTTGAATTTATTTTACACAAAATATTGGCTCCATTTATTTTCTGATCATTTGTACAGTCGTGCAAAACGTATACTGATGATGTTGTCATAAACTCTATTTTTTTAAATAGTTACGTAGACACCTTCGTAACTATAAATATTTTTTGGTAAATATATTATCAAGTATCATTTACTGATTTTTTACGAGTCTTTCGCACTTATAGCCGCTGTCAGAATTGACTTTTAGCATACTTAATTCATCATGATTTACTGCATGATTATCAAGTATTCCGACATAACTTGAAATTGTGGTTAACTAATTTTTGCTACTAAATCATAAGTCACGGCGCTATCAACGAATCACTGACATTAATACACTGGCGATCTCATACAAAGTCCTGTAACGTTTTGTCCGAAGTTATACCTACTTGTTTAATGAGGCGACACAGCATTACGCATGCGATCTCCTTATTACTATGAGTGGGTAAAAGGGTATTCGCAGTAAACAATCCGTGTCCACAATCCAAGGACTATATTTAACGAAATAAGCCTCGCCATTCGGCCATGACAGTTTGTTTGTAACGTCATCGAGCGGAATTGAGTTTGCGTTCGAAACAAAAGAGCGCGATTTAGGATTTGCTATTTACTTACAACTCGTTTGTATTGCGCTGAAATACGTTGTTATTTCTAGAGAGCGTCGTCTGTTTACATTCTGAGAACTTCATGGAAATGTGTAGACTTACACGCATGTGAAGGGTCGTGTGAGTTCATTGTCATAATCTATAAGCTTGGCACATGGACTCGATGTTTTTTTTTTAAGTCTCTGGTTATTTTCTTCCCATAATGCTTTCTTCGTCTTTTATAACAACGTCGAGAAGAAAGAAGGCTTAATCTTTCACAGGAATATTGACTACGATTCAATCGCGTGAACCAAACAGTATGATGCACCCATAAGTGTGAACTTTGATGATATGCCAAAGAAATTTACCCTAATAAAGCACTATTCATAATCTACTTTAACAAAAATAAAC
Organism: Shargacucullia verbasci; assembly: GCA_947562105.1. Classification (NCBI taxonomy): domain Eukaryota; kingdom Metazoa; phylum Arthropoda; class Insecta; order Lepidoptera; family Noctuidae; genus Shargacucullia; species Shargacucullia verbasci. The sequence goes on from OX387286.1 coordinate 10,740,809, forward strand.
AAAAATCTAGATGTGATAATATCTCATCATAATCTGGTTGTCTCTTTCTTCTTCAATAACTTAAGGAAAGAGCTTACCCCATTAACGATAGGAGTGAAATCAATTAGTTAACTGTAATACAACAGCCTTTCAGAGAGTTTACGTTGCGTTTAACCATGAACCATCCCAGTTTGATCCATTAATTACATTGATTGATTAGCCTAATTTTCTAACAAATTAAAGTAGCATCAATCACCTGCTTGTCTTTGACAATATAAAAGAAGTATTCCTAGGGGTCAATAGGCTAAATTTGTTCGGCAAGTGTCAATCTCTAAACAGGATTCAACGCAGCTTCGGGATAAGTGACTGTTAGTAAATCGTTCAAAACTTTATAGCATGATAGCATCACGCCTGTATTCCTTGAAGGGTTAAGCAGAGTTATTACACCCACATTTTGCTGATACAGTTATTAATTTAAACATAAAAGGGAGCGAGCGTATTGCCCTTAATGAGCAAATTTTTAAGCTCCGAGATGCTATTGAAAGTTTTCTCACAGTTACTCAATAACACTTAAAACACCTGGGTATTGAACCAGACGCAGAGCAAGAAATTTCAATTATTCAAAATTTATCTTGCTTCAAGAATAATGTAAACCCAAATATTTGATGACTCTATGTGTGTGTAAAATTCTACACGTCATTAATTATCAAAAAGCCTTTGTAGATAAAAAGCTGGCTGTACTAATTGATCCTCCACGTGATCGAGATACAAGAATTTCCATTTAAAATTTATACCTGTTATAATTAAAGCCATGTTTAATCCCCAATTTTCATACATCCATCCAATGAATAATTAATTATTTAGAAATCCACATCAACAATAACGCTTACATTTATCAAACGAATTTACGGTCTAATAAATTTATTGTTGCTTCAACCTCTTGGGTCAGAACATTGGTATTATGCTATTAAATTCAGGATGGGGTAAGTACTAAGGATGATAACAATGGTTATCAACACTATTGTTGGGAGGGTAATAGATGTTATCGTGGTGACGACCCGTGAAGAATATTGCTGATCATATCAATTTATTCCGAATTACGTCGTTGCCTGAATTATGTCGTTATCTTTAATAGAATATGGAATATGATTGATAAACTTTGATTAAGTTATTCATCCGAGCGTTCGTCCGGTCTATTATGATCTTGGGGTCCGTTTCGTTTATATAAATTTGGGTAAATAGTATTTTCAATCATTCTGCCCCTTTGGTCATTTTCAGTGGTAGTATTGTAATACAGTTCAGAAATATGTTTTCATTAGGTTTCATTTAATTTTATTATAAGACGTGAGATTGTATTTTTTTTGTAGTAGGTAATATAATAATAGATATTAAAATTACGACAAAAGTGTATAAGAGTGATATAGAATGGTTTTAATTTCAAATAATACGTATCACAAATACTTTTGAAACGTTGATAGGACTCAAGTTGCACGGTCCCGCAAGCAGATCTTATGGAGAATAACCGGCAAGAAACTCCATGGGTAGGTACTCTTTTGAAATAATTGTTTTACAATTTTTCGTATACTATGTATAGGAGAAATATGAGGGAACATGTAGAGAACATTTTGTCAGTTATACTAAAATATACCTATCACCACTTTATTAAAATATTAAATACTTATTATTATTAATAGCCCGTAATGTCCCACTGCAGGGCAAAGGCCTCCCTACTCTCCTTCACTTCTTCCTATCAAGCGCTATTTCGGACCAGTCTTTCCTAAAGGAGTTAAGTTCATCCCGCCATCTCCGTCTGGGTCTACCGCGATGTCACCTGCCATGTATAAGAGCCCACTGGGTCGTCAGTTCGGCCCATTGGTCGTCTGTTGATAAAAAATCGAAAACCCCTTCATTCATGGCAACATATTCTTTCATTTATACTTGTTATCCATTCACCGAAAATAATGCCATCAATTATAAAACCCTTTTGCCAGCATACAATTATACACTGTAGCTCTCAGATCAAGAATTATCCGCACAAATGTACGATGCATTTCCTATGCTCTCCTCCAATTAATTAATGTTGATTTATGTATGTCTTGAGCACCGAGGAACCAGAGTAAACCGAACAATCAGAGTGGTACATTTACTGAACTAATATAGAACGGAGGAAGTGCATTTAAAGCTATCAGGATCTCTAGCTTAACAAACTGGTTAAGTACTTGGTGAACAAAAAGCTATTTAAGCTAATGTTTAGTTTTAGAACACATTATGACGTACCAAGTTATTTTGATTGCCAATAAAATGCAAATAAAAATTGATTCGTCATAGTTTTATTTACTTTGACTTACGGCGGTCTTGTCAATCATCAAAAGCCAGCAAAACTGTAATAAATATAAAGAGAATCATAATAAAAATAAACCTGTAAGAAGTTATCGCGAAGCTACAAAAAACACTTATTAAATATCTCGGTACTTAAAATATTGAATTAGTGCTTTAAGAAAACAAAAAAAGCCTAAGAAACAATTGACGTCATTACCACCCACACACAAAGCTAGACGTAACGACTGGTAAACCAGAGGTGCACATTAAAGGCAGGTAGGTGTGTCAAATCGTTTCCATGAATATATGGATCGAGAACAAATATTTGGCCAGTCGAAGGCCACAATAGTAGGACACGTCCGCACATTAAATCAAATGGATGGCGCCACGTTACGAGTATGAGAGGGTTTGTAGATTTATGTAGGCGTTTGCACAGGTTATACATTTTATGGGCGCTAATATGTCGCTTTTGTTTTATTGCCCTTATGTAGATAAGGATTTTAATACTGTAATTGAATTAAATCGGAATAAGGACTTCTGAATGATGTGATTGCCTCATTGGTCTAGTGATTGCAAGCGTGACTGCTACGCGTGAGGTCCTGGGTTCGATTCCTGGGTCGGGCAGTTATCACCCCCTATTACATGGGACTCAATCACGGCATCATTTCCTTAGTCTGCCACGTTGGCCGGGTGCAAGTTGGTGGAGTCTCGCCATCGAGAAGATTAGGCAACCCTTACAGATGTGGAAGTTGTGAAGGTGTAAGTAAGCACCAGGATCAGAAATAACATAATATATGTATTATCCTAAAAATTCAACCTGACTCGAGTACCTAATCTTTCACCATTATTTTATGGAACATTCATTTTCATATTCATAGTTTCATACACGATATGGTACAATTTCGTTCCGTTGTGTACAATTGCACACCCACATTTTGCGGATTATTAAGTGCCATATAATGGAAAGAAGCGCACCGCCGGGCATCTACCGGGGACAATTAAAATCGGGCTAGTTCTGAGAATTCTACCAGAAAAACCCAATAACATATGGCCTGAGTTCATGTAACAATTTATTTAGAAAACACTGCGAATAAAAACCGTAATTAATAGAAAACAAATACCTACGTGTTAAAGTGAATTAAATTAAAATGGTACAAAACAGAAAGCTTATTAGAATAATTAGGCACAACGATATTTCGCAGCTCGAATTTCCGTATAATTGCTTTGGAAAATTATCTAGCTACCTCGAAGATAGCATCAACTAAATGGTATTTTCGTGGCTCAGGAAATCACTGCAAGAAAATGCGAGGCCATTTTCAGTTTACAGTTTGAATCTGATAGGGTAGGTAATGCATTTAACTGCGCAGCGAAATTTTTCTTTTCATTGTGGGTTATATGGCGTTTTATGTTTGTTTTTTTTTTTTTCTTTTTTGCTAATAGATAGCGCTGTTAGAAAACTATTTCTGAATGGCGGTGGTTAAGATTTTTTGCAACTTAGTTAGGGTATTAGGGGCCATCCATAAATTACGTCACAGGAATTTCATGATTTTTTGGAACCTTCTCCATCCTTGTCAAATTTGTGTGACCCCATTGGTGTGACGTCAAATATTTTGCAATTTTAAATTTAAACTTTATTGTTCTTTGTTAGATTTTGGTGCATTATTATCAAAATTAATTTTTGTTACTTTGTCTAGTTTTATTACTTTAGATTTATACATGTGACGTCACGAAGTTTATGACTCGTCCCCCCGCGATGTCACACTTTGTTGACCCTTCCCCCTGAACTTGTGACGTAATTTATGGATGATTGAATTTCGAATATTATATCTATTGCTTTGTAACGACACAATTTGGATACACGTTAAAATTATTAATATCTTGTCTTCTTGCTAATCGATCAGAAAATATGAATACTAATCAAATCTTTATTTTTTGAAAAAGCTGGTCTTTCGTATATGAAAATACAACAAACAATTATTATAAATGTAATTAATATAATTTAAATTATTATTTAATTACATACATTTTAAATTTATAAATTATATAATAATAATAAAAAATATATTTATAAATATAAAAAATAGGGACCAACCGGTATCGGCAATAGGGTCCAAGCTACCGGTGGTTAGGGCTCTAGAGAGAGGAACCTCCTCACAATACGTGCCGTATCAAGGAGTACCGTTTACAAATTATTATGAAAAAATTCACTCAAAATATTTCATAAACTGAAAGAGCTTATCTTGTGAACTCTCTTGAATTAAACTCACAAGTTTTAAACAACCTGTTTTCTTTCTCCCCTACATTGGCAATAAAAACTTATCTACCAAAAACATTTTGTGTAAGGATTATTTTTCTTGGAAGAACAACTTTGTTTGTGGGTAATGATGCTTGTCTTCGAGTTGAGGTAATTAGTGGCCGCCTTTATATTATATGTACATATGTAAGAAATATTTTATACTTTTATAAATGTTTATAATATAATGTGAATTGTCTCATTGGTCTAGTGGTCTTAAGCGCGACTGCTGAGCGTGAGGTCCTGGGTTCGATTACCGTGTCAGCAAAGGGTTGGGATTTTCTGTATTGAAATTCTCACTAGCAGCACGGGGACTTTGTCCGGTAAATGGCAATAGATTTGCTCTCTGTTAGTGGAAGGATAAAGGGGTACATAGTCTTTAAATCCGCTAAATCAAGATTGCCATGACTATTAATTGTAGCAAAATCAAATTTTGTTCACATTAAAACATCTGGTAGTTTGCAGATTCGCAATAGGCTATTTTGACTACTATAATATCTTCTACAACTAAAATCAAATAAGTTTCAGGATTAGTACCTCATTTTGACAAATCGAAAATCAAAGTTCCACTTAACAACTCTATATAGATAAAAATATTTTTGGTGGGATTTAACAAAAATTTCATTCTACAATCAATTTCATCTTAGTCTAGCCAATGATTGTGTTGAAAAACGCATTATTTTTTTAAGTTTCACGTCTTTCTTAGAGCAATATCAACAGACAGTACTGTTGCTTTTCGTTCCGCGTTAGGCGATTATACTCAGACGACACGATGTTACTTTTAGGTAGAAATAAGAATATTTGGATGTATTTACGTTTACGGAACAAAAAGGTCTGGCAGCAGCCAGTCATTACCTGGAGCCGGAGGCCGCTCCCAGGACAATCTGTGAGTGAAATGTGTTGAATCCTCAGGATGAAGCCAAAAATAATACTCACAGTATACGGTTCAGCAGTTTTAATGTTTACTTTTATTATTAGATTTTTAAATTAATAAAACAAGACACCGGACAGATCGTCCTTCTTCGACGGTCTGTGTTGGAATGACGTCGCCGCCGTTATACCCACAGAGAGGCTTTATGCATTTTGTTTATTAATGCTTATATTTTAGCAAATAATGTTTTAAATAAGGAGATCAGTACACAAATTAATAGATACAGAAATATTCTTAAAGACAACAGCTTTAATGCTAACAAATGGTTGGGTAGTTGTGTCAATTAATTTGTATAAGTAATAATTTGTTAAATTGTATGTGTAGATTTAGTTTCAGTATAAAATTGGTAAATAGAAATTTATCGTTATAACACAAATGACGGTAAGGAATAGGCTACTAGGCAGCGGTGTGCACAGAGTTTTTAGACAGGGTAGATAGAAAATTTTAAAAGCTTACTTACTTAAAAATACCTGCTGCATGTTATAATGATGTATGTGATTTGCCACCTCAAATATCTTATAATAAATATTTATTTGAGTTATGTAGGGTAGGCAGTGTCTTTTTGTGTTTATGAACCGCACGCCACTGCTAGTACGGGACGACTCTGAACTGCAATATACTGCGAATTTCCTCACAAGAAGTGTCAATTTTAATATTATATTACTAGACCTCAGCATCGAACCTTGGTCTTAACGCTCGGCGGCAGCGTTTATAACTGCAAAGGAGCTGGTAAAATAAAAGTTTTTAAAGCGGTGTGGATTAAGTAACACACATACCGAAATAATTAAACCATTCATTATGAGCTCCATATTAATTATTGAGTAAATCAATGTGGGGCATGTTGCTGGCATGTAGGAGCCGTTCGCGAGATTACATGATTTATTGCTAGTAATTAGGTGTAGGCGTAAGAAAGTCTTACATCATTGGATCAAGCTTACGAGATTATGGAGTTAATTGCGTAAATAAGTTAGGATTTGATGCGGCAAGGCTAGGCGTGGCGAGGGGGGATGGGGGATTTAGCCAGGATTTTATAAGGGATCCCTCCCCTAGGTACTTAATGAACCAGCTAAATAAAATAGAAGGCAGGAAGGGCTCAGGGGGTCTACACCCTGGCCGGTGCTCCTATGAAACAAACTTGGTTTGCTTTGTAGTGGCTGTGCAAAGGCATTTCTCTTCTACCATATTCTCTCTTCGCTACCGGTCGCCAGTTTGGTTCCGATAGAACAAATATTTGTATGACCTACAGATAGTTGTTGTGTATCTGGATGTATACGTGTGAAATTTGTGTTGCAGCTAGGATAAAGGACAAAGGACACAGTCATCTCACAGTTTAAAAACACGGCATACATTGCAGACTTGGTACACCAATTTTGGAAAATTCTGTGTATATCTTAGTGATCAATAATCATGTGATTTTATATTGGGAATGGCGAAGATTTTATTCGCATTTTTATATACATATTTCGCTACCATTCGCGAGATAAACAAGGACACAAACACAAATACTCCTAAATAGGTAAAATTATACATTCAGGCAACGATTTCATAGTGTCAATTACAACCTTGCGTACTATCCGCAATGACTACTAAATATTCTAGTCACAATCCCGCAAAAGTGAATTGCTATTCACTGGAGTGAAAATTGCGTGAATTCATACATCGTGGTTAGACCGCAGCACAATGCGCTCGATTGAAATAGATTTTGATTGGTGACTAGCGGATGTGCACTATTCATATTACTTATTCCATACAATATGTTCCAAGTGAGGTTAAAAAGACTATTGTGATGCGAGTGATGGAATTTAAAGTGCAATTTTGGTGTTAAAAATAAAATTATTTCTCTTCAAAAATAACGTTATTCCTGTAATCCTCGAGGAGTTAAGCAGAGGTGTATTATGGTAAGGTATATATTATATACGACCTACTATTTGGAACCGCGAACTTAGAGTCTCGACATTTCATAAGTGCCTGTAATTGACATACATTAAATAAAGATATATTCTATTCTATGGTATTTTGGTAGTCCCAAACTCCGTGCTGTTACGGAGAATTTCTGTACTGAAAAACGCATAAACACTTTGTCTGATCCAGGAATCGAGCCCAAACCCGCAATGAGGCCGGTAGGCAGGCAGGTAATATCTCTATGAATTTGTCAAAAGTGAAAAAATAATTTCAGTATATTATATATTTTAGGAAACCGTATGTAATAGCTCTCACAGTCTTGTCAAATGTGTCGCAATATGCCAACAACAATGTCCAAAATTTTTAATTAAACCCTTTCATTATTCATCATTCGTACATATTTCATTATTCATTCATAAAATATCAGTGGTTTTTCAAAGAGTTCACTATTATACCTTACCTAATTTATACAGATACATTTATTTTGCTAGAATTGAATACACGTCTCAAAACAATTACCGAAAACAAAGACTTAACCCTTTCAAAAGACAAAATGAATATGTATCAAAATTTACAAACGAACAGACTTGTTCAGACCTTAATACCTATCTCCTTCTTAATAGAACTATTGTTCCTTAAATAAGGGGTCTATTATCGCCAATGGATCAGTCCCGGCGGTATTTTGTGCCGTCCTCATTGTGGAGCAGACAATGAGTCTATGAAATGAATGATATTGGGAACATTAGTATTCATTAATGACTCATTTGTGATACAGAATAATTAATTCATATTAGAAAATGATTTCTTTATTATCTTTAAATATCAAAGTAACTATGTCTCTATGAAGGTAGCTTAATAGCTGCCACGCAGATCAGTTGTTCTACGAGGTTAAGTAGCGCTTGCTGCAGTCAGTTTTTGGGTGGGTGATCATTCTTCACATATCAGGACCCCGTGCCTTGGAAGAAAGATTAAGCAGTTGGTCCTCGTTATTATACGAATACAGATGACAGGCGTTACGTGTGCCAGCAGCCAAAATCATCTGACAACCAGGCTAACCAATGGTTATCAGTTTCTCCCGTAATAGGGTGGTAGGGCTCAGATGGTAGTCGCTTTGTATAAAATACTGATATTCATCTGCATCTGGTTAGACTGAGAGACAACCCCAAAGTTATTGGGAAAAGGCAGATAATGATCAAAGTTTGGCATAGCCTTCTACTTCATACACTCCCGACGAAAAAGAAATTTTTTTCATTACATTTTTATGCAACGATCGAATGCCTATATTGTTTCCTTTTACATATTATTATATTAAGATTTATTTGATTGTTAGTGAAAACCAAATCCTTATTACTAGGAATCTTTGTTTTTACCAAGTGAATAAAGACCATTATTGTTTAATTTTAGGGCAAAAAACGGGCTCCGATAATGACAAAGGATACCGATAAGATGACAAAGAAAATAACTCACTTTTTCTCAGTTGATCTTGAGGCTCGTAAGTCAAACGAGATAACTTTCTTAATTAAGTGATACGGTACTTAACATAGTAACAATGCGAATTGCCACTAGCATGTCCAACTCACACTTGACCGCCTTGTTTATAATCTCGTCCAATTGTTCTCTACCCATTATCCAGTGACCAGCATACATTTGTTTGTCGATAGTAACCGCGGACAGACGTACACAAAATCAAACAATGATTTTCAAATCCTTCGTATACATTTTAATGGTCCTAGTATTCGAGTCGAAGTGTGCACCAAATAAAAGTGCGGATCATAAGTCTTGTGATTTAGGTTCTTTAGTACAAGAAATTGCATCTTATGATGCTGTTGTTAAGAACATAATAGACTACACAGTCTCCGGACCGTTCAAAGGGAAGACCTATGATGAGTAAGTATTGTTGCACAGACCCAATTGGTTCTGCTATTCAACTAGATCTTTGATGGATTTTTGATTTAAAATTGCATTTTTAGAGATTCTCTGGTCCTTGCACTTTGTAGATTCTCTTGTCAATATTTTATCAAATTTACTTATTTATTATCAAAGAAAATACGGTCTCCGACACTAAAGGTAAAACTAATCCCTGTAAAACATTATTATTTGGTCCTTATAAATATTATTTAACATAAAATGTCAAGCAAATGTAATTATCATAAAAATTCACATAGAGCACTCATTAAAACTGAAAACTGTGAAAAAATCAATATCAGTGAAGTGGAATTGAATTCTCAATCAATATTTTAATGAGGTTTTGTAGACAGTCATCACTGTACTGATTCAGTAAAATTAAAGTCTGATTACATTTTGACATTGAGTTGAACATTTACTCATACATTACACATTTATATATATGACCTTTGGGATTTCGTATATATGAATAATATAATATAATATAATATTTTATAGACTTGACTTTTTGCGATTTGGTTCCCAAAATAGACAAGGTTACAAATATAAAGCACGTTTATCTTTTACAAGCTTCCGTCCGTGGCTTCGCCCGCATCAATTACGAAACCGTGATATTTTTGGGCGTAACCCTAATTCTTTTTCAAATAAAAGTAGTCTAAGTTACTCCTTATAACAATATCAGCTAACTGCCATTGAAAATTGCATCAAAATCGGTCTTGCCGTTTCGGAACAGACTGACAAAATTTTTATAAATTGTTTTTATTTTATCTGTACCATATATACTTTCATATGTATTTAGTAAAATGCTGTTATTTTGACATTACAAACAGACACTTCAATTTTATTTAATTGTATAGAAGATATGTTGTATTTTTTTCACAATATGACCTAGTTTTGATATCAGAATATTCGAATTGAATATATTGAAATCTCCTACTGCATTATTACAATAACCAACATAGACACATCACTGGAAGTACGTTATTACAAGGACTATTTTATACCTACCTACCTATACAGGGTGTCTTAAGTCATAAATTATTTTAAATTAATATGTGTTTAGTACGGATGTTTTTCTTGAATGTTATTATTAGTTCTGCTGTAATCCATTTCAAGGTTATCCATTGACTACTGCCCATCCTGTATATTCTGAATACAGTTTATAGATTTACTCGTAAGACATGCAGAAAAACAAAGTACCACTACAACCATAATGTAAAATAGCAATAATTTGACGACACGGTTCGCGCAGTGACTAAGCGATTAGCTTTCTGCGCTACGTGTCGCTGGTTCAATCCCCACACGGAACATTATCATTAATCATATTTATATGATCTACAGATAGTTGTTTCAGGTCTGGTTGTGTGTAAACTATATCCACAATACAGGAGAAATACGAGTGTCTTTTAAAAATTTATATTTCTATGTAACCGCGTTCTCGAAAACCACTATAACTATTTCGATGAAATTTACAATATCACTACATATTATAAAACAAAGTGTGTATTTGTGTGTATATATTCTTTGTTGGAATAATATACATATATATATAAATAAAATAAAATAAAGATCTCGGAAAAATCATTCCGACTAAGAGCTTTACGGCATGCGCCGCGTAAACCAATAAATAATCCTTATTTCAATATATACTTATTAAATTAAATTAAAATATCGTTTTAGAAAAAAAAAATGTAAGCGTATATGCTCTGCTACCCGTACGAAGCCGGGGCGGGTCGTTAGTGTCCTATATTGTGTATTTTTGGGGGTGAAAAATCAATCTATCTGGGTCTCATCTCTGGAAAAATTCGTTATCAGGAAAAAAATATTTTGACGCCAGCGGGCGCTTTGTCGTGTAGATACTGTTTATATCCGATGGAAATTGGATCTGACAGCACGGTAGGTGCAGTGGCTAAGCGATTACCTTTCTGTGTGTCGCAGGTTCGAATCCCGCATTGAATAAATCCTAATTATATGATCTACAGATGTGGTTTCGTGCCTGGGGGTGTATATAAACTTGTATGTTTGTAAACTGTAGGTACTTACGATACCGGGAAAATCCTAGTGTGGCAAAGTCTAAAAAAAACATACAAGTGTTTAAAAACTTTTTTTTATACATAGAACTGCGTTATTAGTTATTAGTGTAGTGATTGCAAGCGGTCTGGTGAATGTTAGGGCCTGCGATTCCTGGTTGGACAAAATTTTATTGGGATTTTCTGTTGGAAAATTCTCCACGACATTTCTGAAATAATGTTCAATTCATATACAATGGTACACCACTGCTTTAGCTTAGCGACATACATGATGAGCATGTATGCTACATAATGTTAATGATTAATATCGCTTGTGTCGTAAAAAACAGAAGTAATTGTAATTAAATGTCTTTCCGCTAATATACTAGTATTTATTATTATAATGATGCAGAAGAAGTACCCATTCATATCATAATTTATTAAATATTAGTTTGTTTCTGTCCGAATTTATAGCTCCTCATTACACAATGGTTGCAAAGATGTATCTATGTAAGCATTGTATTTTAATGTTATCTGCATGAAGAATTGACAACACATTTGTATGCAGTAAAATGAATAACAAATTGACAAGTAATAACCGCATAAAAATAAAACAAAAATGTTTACAAGTTTTTTATTGTCAGGTGTGAAGTCAAATGAACAGTAACGAATCGAGTTCTGCAATCTTCATTACATTTGTAAAACAAAAAACCACACTGTATAAAACAATTATGACAATACGTATAGGTGTTACACAAATTTCATGGTAACAGCTAACATTTATTTTCAAGAACCAAAAAGACACTTTCAAGTGGAATGCATAGGGACAATTGAAATTTCACGAACTATTAGATAAGATATCAACCAATCGACACGAAATATTCTGAAGTCATGTAGTATTCAATGCGTATCAAATAAACGATTAATATATAGACGTTCTTGACACGATCATCAATTCTGATAAGATAGATACAGTACAAAAGAGATCAGTCTTTATAGAAACATCTCAATGTCTTAGAGACATTGGAAGAAAAATGAATTCCATTCGCATTGTATTGATAACCCTTTTTAGTATCGTTGCGAATGAAGCGAAGGTTTTGAGCAAAGATACAGATAGATGCCAAGGCGTATTGGGGGATGAATTGATTGAAGAGATATGGGGTTACGAAAATGTTAAGGATGAAATACTGAGATATGTGTTAGATGGTGACTTTAAAGGAAAAACTTATGATGAGTGGGTGACAGTTGCTTCGTGATTTCAACAAGTGGTATGTAAGTATGCAAAATATGTAACTATAAGTCGTTATTTCCTTACATTTCAGATTGTCGAAGTTTGTTGACAAATTTGGAGCTCGTCCGTCAGGAACTGAGGTTTTGGAAAAATCTATTGATTACATGATCGATCTGACTCGAGGTGAAGGTATAAATGATATTGTCACCGAAGAAGTTGAGGTTAGTTACAATTTTATTTAATATTTGATTGTATAAACTCTACGCTATTCATAGAGATGAGCGAAGATATTGTTATTACATAACATAACATAGCATCACGCCTATATTCCCCGAAGAGTTAAACAGAGGTATACTGTACACACATATTTCGCCGATGCCGTCATTGAGTCTCGTGTAGTAGGGGTCGGGCCTATTGCCATTTTCCGGGCACAAATCCATTGAAAATTTCATACAGAAAAACCCTATAACACTTTAGCGGTCACGTTTGCGTCCACCTAGACCAATGGGGCAGTCTAGACATTTGTTATTACGTACATCCAAACGGAAAAATAATATCGGTGACGATGATAAAAAAAAAATATGAATATTCCCAAAAACATATTATTATTTTCAGTCTCATCTCAGGTGGCTTTACTATTATATTTCAGGTTCCGCGTTGGGAAAGAGGTGAAGAAAAAATAACCATGCTTGAACCAAGATTGAAGAACATTGCGGTTTTGGGATTGGGCCGTAGTGTGAGCACACCTGCAGATGGAATTACAGCAGAAGTTATAGTAATATCAAATTTTACAGATTTGGATAACACTCACGAAGATAAAATTAAAGATAAAATTGTTCTTTACGTTCCTGTTTTTACTAACTACGGTGAAACCGTGATATATAGGACGCAAGGAGCAAGCAGAGCATCTGCCAAAGGAGCCATTGCATCTTTAGTGAGGTCAATCGCCCCCTTCTCAATCGATACTCCACACACTGGATCTCAAACCTACGCTGATAATGTTGAGCAAATCCCAACAGCAGCAATCTCTTTAGAGGATTCCGATTTAATCTCGAGAATGTATAAGAGAGGAGAGAAGGTCGTACTACATATTCGAATGTCTTCAACTTTAGAAAATAAGACATCAAGGAATACTCTAATCGATTTCAAAGGAACGCAAAATCCTGAAAAGCTTGTCATAGTGTCGGGACATATCGATAGTTGGGATGTTGGACAAGGCGCTATGGATGATGGTGGTGGCCTCTTCATCAGCTGGGCTGCTCCCGTAATCTTAAAGCGATTGAACCTTACACCAAAACGTACCATTAGAGCTATATTCTGGACTGCTGAGGAACTTGGTTTAATTGGTGCGTACGCATATGAAAACGCACATAGAAATGAAAGTCATAATATCAACTTCATAATGGAATCTGACGAAGGAACATTCGCTCCCCTTGGATTGACTGTCGGTGGCAATGAAAAAGCACGTTGTATTGTAGCAGAGGTCCTAAAGCTATTTAAATCTATTAATGCGTCTACTCTCGTCGAGGATGATAGCCCTGGATCGGACATTGCTATATTTACTGGTAATGGAATACCAGGAGCTAGTCTTTATAATGACAACGAGAAATATTTCTGGTTCCACCATACCGAAGGAGACACTATGAATGTTGAAAGTCCAGAAGAACTTGATCTTGGAGCTGCGTTCTGGACGGCAGTTGCTTACATCATCGCTGATATATCTGTTGATATTCCACGATAAGCATTGTTTATCATATTTTATAAGAATTATTCATTGTATTTCTTTTTTGTTGTGGCTAAGGTTGTGGTGTTATAAGGGTTTAATATTGAATAAGTAAACTGATACATGCCGTTTATAAATTTTGTTGATACCCATATTTTCCTAATATAGAGGTAATATTAAAATTACTCTATTTGGTATTCCGATTATTCATCATCTGCCTAGACTTTTCGCAACTATACTGGGGTCGTCTTCCAATCCAACCGGTCTTTTTTACATAAAAACATTGCCTCACTCTAGGAATAATTATTGTATTAGGTGCGTTTACAAACACAAATATTCACATGCACTAATACCCAGACCCGGAAAAACTATCAAATATTTGTCCTGTTGACTCGAACCCGCGACACGTAGCGCAGCAGTCGATCGTTCAACCACTGCACAAACCGTGCTGTCGAATTGCAGCTCGTCGCTTGCGGCTGAATTTCATCTGACCTCCGCCACCCAATTACTAGGAGACACTGATACTCTAAGGTTAGATAGGTTGTCAGACTTTACCGCCTGCTGACATCCGTAAAGATTGTCATAGGTTTTCGTATGACACCAGGGACCGACTGTTTAACGTGCTTTCCGAGGCACGGATCGAATTCTGATTATTATGATAGGTTAAATACCCATCAAACAAACAATCTTGACAACCAGTTATCAGCTCCAGAGACATCCAGGCGCTGTTAGAAGTGTGGCGATAAGGGATTGGATTAGACAAACATCGCTATCACTATGTTATCTAATAGGCGTCTGCGTCCGTATACTCCGTATCAATCTAATATGTACCAACATCAAGCTGAAACAAATAAAAATTCCTCTCAAACTAGACAATATTTCAATAATGCTCAAATAAAAATTCTATAGGCATAAAAATCTTGGAAAAATATCCTTCAATCAATTTGTATTTTGGAAATGTTCCACTCGATATTTCTAGAAGTGTCCTTAAATCAATGAGCGTGAATCCTTTATCTTCGGTTCATTTTCTTTTAGGATCGAGCTCTTGGGTACGGTAAACGGGATAGGGAATATTACTATAAAGATATTTTCTATGCTACGGTAAAAGACGAAAATTTTCTTTGGCAAAGCGATCCACCTTTCGATAAAGGTCCTAAATTATGTTATCGTGTCTCAGCCGTTGTAATAAAAATAAAACAAGTAAGCTTGCCGACAAAATGTTTCAAGCGTGTAAGGCAGAAATAGATTTTTATGTAGAATAAAAATGATTATGTAACTTTTTGAGCCAAAATAATATTAGGGTACGGCTCCAATCTCGTGTTGTGGTGTCGATCAACTTCATCGATTGTTTGATTTGGATAATCGATGAAAACGAGTCGATAAAACATCGATCGTTGATCGTCCATCGATCATTGTCTAATGTTGTTTAAAATATATTAAAAAGAGTTGTTGATTACTATGTCGTTATTCCTCTATATTTATGTTATACATCTCTTATTACGGAGGAAAAAACAAAACAGACCACGCGAAAGACATTGATCGATCATCGATTCGAGTAATGACACTTCGATTTAGTATATGAAGATCGACTGACGTGGGTTTTTTTTTTTTTTTTTTGAATTGTCTCTCGCAGTTAGCTCAGGGAGCTTTTACTGCTTAATCGGGCAAATGGCGAGACCAGAAGGGCCTCCAGCCGAGCTGACGTGGGTGCGGCAACACTCTTATTAATTGCTTCGTATATTGATCTACAATAATCTACATGTTTGACTGCCGAGCTTGCAGTCCTGGGTTCTAGTTCGGAAAAAATATATGGGAATTTTCTTAAGATTTTAAATTACAATAAGCCTTACTTGCAAAAGAAGAAAAAAAGCCTAACTTGAAAAATTATGACATTATGATTACGGTCGACGTAGTAATGTGAAAATTCTCATAATACATAGTACATACTACGATTGTGTTTTTGTCACAGATCTGCACTTAAAGTCATACAATCCACATATATATATTAATTGATTGAACTGTCGATTTTAATCAATTATAACATCAAATTCAAAGTCAGTGAATAATGTTAAACTTCCCGCCTCAATTACACCTCCCTGCCTATCCTCATTTTCCCTCTCATAAGATTTGCAACGCATCGGTAATTCTTCTGCTATTGCATATGTTTAGCTTGTTCTTAACAGAACCCTCACAATTGCCTACAAAAACTTGAAAAACACTTTAACCAATTTATTTTCACAAAAAAGCGTATTGCAATAAAACGGCGAAAGTTTCAAAAACATTAGGTGACATTTGGAATAATTCTTTTTAATTTAAGAGTAATAATACTGGCTTATTTATAGTTCTTCGTCATTGATGCATGACCTCTTTCTCCACGAAGCTGACCTATCTGACATTGTTATTGTTTAGTGGCCTTATGTGTCTTCAGTAGTTATGTTCATCTAGTTAGTCAAATAGAGCGTAAAGAACTTTATCATAATATTACGCTTATTTAAAACTTACTTATTTTTAACAAGATTCTGAACGACTTTCATCAACATTTCAATTTCGAGTAAACAAAAAAAAAAACAAAGAAAACTTTGAACAATAGGAGAACCTACAGACTAAAGACATTTTACCTGGCAATTTTATTGTTAACAATAAAAAGTGTAATTATAAGCAAAAACAACTCTCCCCAAACGTAATGAAGAATGGAAAACCTCTAAAGAAACGGTTTCTTTCAAGTTTGTTTTATGTCTTCACTAGTGAAACTGCCGCGTCTCACTCGTTTGTTTTTTGTATTTTGTTTTTTTAAATAGCTGATGAAAGTTTTTGAGAAAAAAATAAGTGACTGTTTTTCTAATGTTCCAGTTACTTGTTACCTTCCCAAGTTAATCGTCATGTTTGTATTCACATTAAATCTAGATGCTGTAAGGACGTCCACAGGATAAGATGGGTTTTTCTTGCAAGCAAATTCTAGTGAAAATATCATCATCAAGTTAAACATTTCCTGTCCCGATCATGAGTCTTTTCTTTCTTATAATAAGCACTGTAGAGGATAAGCAGCGTCGCGTCGGCTGACCCACTTCCCTTAGAGGCTTTTTACGTCACAAGCGATCATTGACGGCACGATTAGGGCAGTGGTTAAGCGATTAGCTTTCTACGCTACGAGTCTTAGGTTTGGTAACCCGCACGGAACAAATATTTGTTTGACTTACAGATAGTTGTTACGGGTCCACGTACATATACTTTGTATCCACATAAATATATACGTAATCACGATAAAGTAAAAAATGGTAATGTAGGTTAACGATTTAAAAAGGGTATATTAATACATTTTACTCTAGGTTTCACATTGGTAAGGAAAATGCTCACAAAGACCCATTATTAATAACCTTAAAACATTATTTTAATTTCCTGCCTCTCCTTACATAGTAACAAGAAACCCGTAATGACTTACACGACCAGCTAATAGCACCACGTTCAAGCCACATCTGTCTTCGGGGTAGGTCGTAAAGTCTAATCTGCGATACGGGAGGAAAACTACAAAGAAGCAAAGAAAAATGGGTAAAATGCAGTCTAGAAGGATTAGGGAAGTTACACAACCAAACTACAATGATCATGTAGAACACATTGCTACAACAAGGAAAAGAAAGCAAGCTTCCACGACTAGGTTCGTCTCGCACGCTGGCGTATTGTCGGAGCTGATTACACAAACAGATGACTGCTATTGTAGGTTGAAGTTGAATAATGTACTTATAGCTTTAGTCTTAATAATCCGCCAAATGACATAAAGTAGAAACAAAACAAAATCTAATGTCTTTTTCATCATCAGCCAAAAGACGTCCACTACTGAACGATGGCCTCCCCCAATGGGGGGGGGGGGGTTGACATAATCCCCACGCTTAGCAGGCGGCTTGGGGATCGCAGTGGCTCACCGTTTAGTGAGAGGATGCTGCTGCCCGTCCTCTGGTGTCTGGCCGCAGTTTAAAGACGTACCCGGTTCATGTCTTTTTAATTAAATCATGTCTTTTTAACAGTAGAATATTTAGGAGCTCTTACTGTATCGTGGGTGCGGACACAAATGTTCACATACACGAACACCCAGATCCGGAACAACTATATAACCATACAAATATTTGTTCCATGCAGGAATTAAACCCGCGACACGCAGTGCAGCATTCGATCGCACAACCAATGCGATATCCATGCCGTCGCCATGTTTGTCGGTGTCTGAGTGGGGATACATGAATTATTATCTCTGGAGAAAACGAAATATTGAACTTCTCTTACAAGTTCAAACTTGCTTTTCAAACAGAGCTTCAAGTTTGCAGATTCAGTGTGTATATCTCCTAAGCCATCTAAAAACCTAGAGCTAGAATTTTAGCGCTACCCGGTAATTACATAGAGCAACCTTGTCGGTTTAAGCGCAGTTAACCTTTATTTACTTTAGGAGTGCCGTTGTTTTAGTTTTTAAACACAGCCAGAGACTTTACGATATTTTGATTCCATTTTTAAAGTTGAATTAAAAGAAGGCTTTAAGTGAATAAAAATTAAGATTCAAATTCAGATTTATTTTTATTTCACTTAAAAATAATAATGTACAAATATGCTCTATGTTAATCTCATCTATTTAACTGATGAACAGAATGCGAAATGTAAATAAACCAAATAAGTTAGCTTTTTGGTATTTTTAGTTTCATGCTTCATTTTGTTGGTTCAAAAGATAGACCTTGCAGTATGGTTTGTATGACCAAGTTGAAAGACTTATACATACTCATACATATAATATGTATTTATTTCCCAAGTATCTTGCATTTTATATCTACAGACAGACATTATTCCTTTGGATATAAGGAATAAATTCGGTCCGTATTTCACGGATTCCAAGCTCCAAGGCTCTTTTGTGAGTGAAAATATGATGCTTATTCAAAAGGCCACAACTGGTAGTTGCCACTTGTTAGGAAACGGAAAAAAACTCAAGGAAACCGGGGATTTCGTAATAAATTTTACGTAAATGGGAAAGCGTATTTTGTTTGGAATTAACCTGCCATACAAAAGCGAATCGCTTAGTATTCTGTCTTCATTTTTGATATATTTATAGGGGTAAGTATGAAAAGAAGATTTTTTTTTTCTTTTTATTACTGGTTATGCGCTATGCGTTTTTGTGTACAATGTGAAATATTTAATGCATATGTTATATAGAGTCCAATTTCCATCACTTTGGCCCGACACAAACACTCGAATAATGTATTTTCTGCATCCAAATCCCGCAGTCGAACAAAGTAACAAGTTTACATAATTTTCCCAAAAAAATATGGATGCCATCGCGTATTATGATAGACATAGTTGAAGTAAAATTTTTAGAAAACTTTAGTTATATATTGTGATCCAGTATATTTAGCTCTTTTTTTGACTGTACCAGGTTTACATAAACAGATACAACATCATATTCTTTTTTTATATTGTCCGAACAGTTCTGTATCGTCGGTACAGTTTTCAAACATCCAAGTCACATGAGCACACAACCAGACCCGAAACAACTATCTGTAGATCATACAAATATTTGTCCCGCTCGGAAATAACGGTCACCCATCCGAGCTCTGACCGCAGCAACGGCTGCTTAAACTCGCAGAACGATTGATCTGATTGAGGACTATGTAGCTACGAGTACCTATGAATGATTCTAAATGGATATCATGGCTGTATTACCTGATGGATTATGCTGTTCTGTCGCACATGTTTGTTTCTGAGCTTTAAAATGCGTCAACTAAGTCTTACGTCGTACGTTCTACGATGTTTCATCAAGTCTGACTGACAGACAGAGGTGAGACCTATATAATTGTTTTTCCTCATAAGATGATGACACGGTGGGCACAGCGGCTAAGCGATTAGCTTTCTGCGCTTCGTGTCGCGGGTTCGATCCCGGCACGGAACAAATATTTGTATGATCTACATACAGATGTTTGTTTCGGGTCTGCTTGTGTGTGCATGTGACATGTAGGTTTGTAAACTAAACCCACGATTCAGGAGAAAAACTAGGGCCAACATAAAAATAATAAAAATGATGTTAAATTCAAGATTATTGATTGTAAATTAACTTTTATTTTTGAAAAGAGTATCCATGGAGTTTCTTGCTCATCTCTTTTCCATAGCACCTACCCCTTTTTTTGATCCGAGTGCCTAAAGTCTTGACTTTGTAAAAGTGCCCGTCAAGGCCTAGTTGAAATTTTTTTTATTTTGTCTTTTACTGTGACTTTGATATTTATGTTTTAAACCTAAAAACCCTTGTTCTCTACACCTTTCCATTTATCCAAAGGAATTACTTTTTCAGTCAAGAAAGCATTATAATTAGGTATTAAAATTCCAACCGACTCAGATACTCCATTATTCTGTTTTATATTATCCCTTAGGATTAATGCCACCTATTTAAGGCTTCCTTTTAATTATTGCGAGAATCACAGCGGCGTCTTGTCGTGATTTAAAGTGGAATTCTTGCCTCCAATGACTGACATTTTATTAGAGAACTGTTTAAATAGCTAAGTAGGTGAAATACTGGAGGATAACCGTAAGAGCTTTGCCTTACTATGTGCTTCTTGGGAAATTATCGGAACAACCATCACACCTAAAGGGGTCCATCATAAATTTTTAAAGGTTTGATTTTCAAAGATCGACTGACTGTCTCATTGGTTTAGTGATCGCAAGCGCGACTGTTGAGCTTGAGGTCCTGGGTTTGATTCCTGGATCGAGCAGTGTTACTGGGTTTTTTTGTATGGATATTCTCAGTAGCAGCACACAGTCTGGAACTGTGTCCGGTAGATAGCAGTAGGCTCGCTCCCTATTATATGGGACTCAGTAATGGCATCGGCGAAATGTGGGTGTAGTCCACATCTGCCTTGATTTTCAAATTTTTTATGTTAAAGTGCCGTTATTTGCTAGGTCATGAAAGTCAGAGAATTGGTAGCATTATCCTTGCCAGCAGTCTTGCCAGCCATCTTGGAGTCACTATCATACACTGTAATATATGGTGCGCCTAGAGACCCCACATTTCATTTCATAACTGCCTAAAATTGGTTTAGATGACATAAAGATATATTCTATTCTGCAGGCCTCACCAAGTTCTCGGAGGGTTAAGATAAAAAGTGACCGTACAAACTTTAATTACCTATTCATCATTATGATAAATCTCAAGATGGTTTAATTTTTCTGCGAAACAATTAACTGTAAATACTTAACGTGGCATAAATGTCGATTAAGGAGTAATTAAAGGATTTATGAGATGAAGATTAACAGTACATTTTATAATCAAAGTATTGAATTGGTTGACTCTAATGTAATCATTAGCAAAAATTATTTTTCAACTAAAGATAATTACTTTATTTCAAGCTTTTATAAACAGCAGATTGCAGAGTTGTTATCTTATTATATTTCTAACTCAGCCACTTTATTGAAAAATAGTACTTCTATTTCTATTGAGCAGTTAAATATTTGTAATCTAGATAAGCAAAGTGTTGATTTTTTCCCAAATAATTTAAATTACACCATAAGACAATAGAGTCAACCTCTGGCAATATTTCTTTTATTAATTTAGATTTGTACCCTAGTTTGAGGGACACTGTGGCAACAGAGATACCCGCTAGCATTAATGTAATATCACCCCCATCAAACTTGAGCAATAAAATTAATAATCAGTTAAATTGTCTTAACATAGTGCACCAAAATATACAGGGTTTGATGGGTAAAGATTTAGAATTGGAGTTGTTTTTGAACTGCAATGTTATTGATATTTTATGTGTGACTGAACATTGGCTAAAACACCATCAGTTAATGTTCAACTTCAACAACCACCAAGTCACCAGCTCGTTCAGCAGAGTAAATATAATCCATGGTGGCTCATTAATAATTACACGTAACAACTTGAAGTGTAAAAAATTCGTCTAATACTAGCAAAATTTTAACCTTATTTAAGTCATACAACTTGTACAATATCTTCTTTGAACCAACTAGAATAACTGCTTCTAGTGCTACTTGTATTGACAATATCTTTACAAACTTGAAACCTTGTAATAAATTAATTATAAATGAGTTAGACTCTGATCACTGTGGTCAGTTAGTCACTTTTCCTAGGAATCAAGTTAGAGTACAAAGAAAACTTGTAAGTGTTGTTCCTGTCAATGAAGGCCGTTTGGAACTACTCAAATGTAATCTTATAGATAAATTACCTTTATTGCCGTATGACATCAATCCTGATCAAGCTTATACTTTGCTGTTCAATATGATTAATAGAGAGTTTAGTAACGTTTTTACCCCTAAATCACTATCGGTCAGTGATCAATTTACTTTTAGTGACTGGGCGACAGCTGGCATTTTTAAAAGTAGACATAGGTTATTTCAATTATATTATGAAAAAACGTACAATCATAGCGCAGATTTTAAAGAATATGTAAAAAGATATTCAAAAATATTTAAACGAGCCTGTTCCTTGGCCAAGTCAATACATTTAAAAAACAAGATAAAAGTATCCAGTAACAAAATCAAAACTACATGGAATATTATTAATTCTGAAACGGGAAGATCCACAGTACGTAGCCGCGATTTCCATTTGAAAATTAACGACATAGATATTAGGGGGGATATGGAGGTGGCAACTGAGTTTGAAAATTTCTTTACTAATATTCCTATTTTAACAACCAAAACTCTCTTGTCTTCTTCCACTTCCGCTTATACTATACTAAAACAAAGCGTATCTGAATGTAGCACACCTTTTGAATTTTCAGTTGTTAATGCGAAAGATATTAAAGAATCTTTTAAAAGTCTTGATGTAAAGAAAACTGCAGACCTTTGGGGACTGTCAGTACGAACTATCTCGTCCATAATTGACGTGATTTCACCTTACTTGGCAACCGTGTTCAATTCTTGTATTGCATCTGGTGTATTTCCTGACTTGATGAAACAAAGTAAAGTAATACCACTGTTCAAATCTGGTAGTTCTACGGATCCCACAAATTTTCGGCCTATTTCAATTCTACCCACTTTGAGTAAAATTTTTGAAAAATTGATTTTAAATCAGATGTTAAGACATTTTAATAGACACAACCTACTTCATAAAAAGCAGTTTGGCTTCACAAGGGGACGTTCAACGACAGATGCGGGCGTGGAATTGCTGAAACATATATTCGATGCCTGGGAAGACTCGCAAGATGCTCTTGGCATATTCTGCGATTTGTCAAAGGCTTTCGATTGCGTACACCATTATACACTCATCAGGAAATTATACCACTACGGCATAAGGAACAAGGCTCTCGACTTCTTATCTTCTTATTTAAGCAATAGAATTCAGAGAGTCGATATTAATGGCAAGAGATCTTCGGGATCTGAGGTCACCATGGGCGTCCCGCAGGGTTCAATTCTAGGTCCATTTTTGTTTCTAGTTTATATTAATGACTTGCCATATTACGTACGGGATAATCACGAGGTAGTATTGTTCGCGGATGATACTTCTCTAATATTTAAAATTCGACGACAATTACTAGATTTTCGCGAAGTTAACGTTGCACTATCTCATGTAGTTCATTGGTTCAATGTTAATAATCTTCTCCTTAATGAGAAAAAAACCAAATGTCTTAAATTTTCAACGCCCAATGTCCGACAAGTACCAATCAATGTTAAATTGAATGGAGTGGAACTGGACATTGTGGATTCGACTGTTTTTCTAGGCATCACTATAGACGCCAAACTGCAATGGGGCCCGCAAATAAACAAATTATCGGGTAGGCTTAGTTCTGCCGCGTTTGCTGTCAAAAAAATTCGGCACTTAACTGATGTGGATACAGCCAGAATAGTTTATTTCAGTTATTTTCATAGCGTTATGACTTACGGCATCCTCCTCTGGGGAAACTCTGCAGACATCAATACTATATTCGTCTTGCAGAAAAGGGCTGTCCGAGCTATTTATAATCTTGGTCCAAGGGTGTCGCTGAGACACAGATTTAAGGAAATTAATATTCTGACTGTAGCGTCACAATATATTTTTGAAAATTTAATATATGTTTATAAAAATATTTCGAACTTTGTCAAACTGTCTGATACTCATTCTTTGAACACTAGGAATAAACACAACCTTGCTGTACATGCTACGCGCCTCCACAGAATAAGCAACTCGTTCATGGGACAATGTATACGCTTTTACAATAAGCTTCCCAATGATATACGTAATTTAACATTAAAGAAGTTCAAAATTGTAATTAAATCTAAACTTTGTAAAAAAGGATACTATAAAATTTCGGACTATTTAGATGACAAAAACGCTTGGGATTGAGCCGCTCTTTAGCCTTTCCTTTTTTTTTTTTATATTCAAATTTTGCCATTAATTATTATATTATTTACTTCATTATTTTGTTATTGTAATGTCGTTTAAATTGAAATTATTTCTTATATATAACCGCTATACATTGTAAATGTGAGTGAGATCTAGGCTGAGCGCTCTTCATTTCATTAATTCTCACGATAACTGATGCATGCTTGCACTCTGTTGCGACAGGTTAGCTCAAATAGTTATGGCACTTTCTTCAAAAGGCTATTCCACCCTATATTTGTCTCACATAAACCTTTACATCAATACAATCTGTCTGGACTTTAAAATAGACTTTGACCCCTGAGTTTGTTTCGGCGTTTCTTCTCAGGGATAGTCATAGGAAATGCCGACGCCATCTAGTTTAAAAAAGACGTGTAAAAGTGATTGAAAAATCCTAATTGCAAAATAAATAATTTCATTTCATTTCATTTCATTTCATTTCAGTAAAGAATAGCATTATACATAAAAATAAAAATAAACATTTATAATGAAGAAACAGCAATTTATTTTAATTCTTTCTTTTTGCTATATTTAATTCATCTAATATCCTTGTATACATAAAAAGTTTGATTCTATTCCGGAAAGGCAAGTTTTTCCACCCGCGGCTGTCAGAATTAATTACATATTGGAGATTTAATAGTTTAGGTATATTTGTTAAAATATCGTAAATATATTTGGAATAAATCATTCCTTAGTCATTTGTAGCGCCATCTATTGACAACTAATGTATGTGTATATACAATTTTTTTAGTTCTTGTTGAAACACAAACGCTGTCATTGTAATAGAAAAAATATACCTAAATGACTTTTATTTTAGCTCCACGTGAATTCCCGAGACGGTACTACGGGAATTTGAGAGTTGTGTGATGAAATGATGTTGAAACGAAAATTTGATTTCGACTTTGATTAAATTTGAAAAAAAAAATTACCGTTTAAATTATGAATTAAATTACACTTGTATATTAGGTGCATTTAACTACAGTGTTCATTTAAACCTATTCTATAGATTTGAGGAATTTAAAATGTGAATATTTTTTAAATATCAAACAATTTTATTGTAAAGAATTGAGAATCTTCTGTATCTAGAATCTTTCTACACTGTGCAGTATGCATGTTCAAAAACTAAGCCTGCCTTAACCCTTAATCTGGCAAGAGAATAAATTATGAAAAGTTATGTTGCAGCACGTCCTGACATTTCAGCGGCAACTAACCAGCCAAGAGCACTTGCTCGTAATTTTATATACATTACATTAGTTTACAAATAAACTATTGGTATTAAAATAAAAAAATATAGTTTAAAAAAAATTGCTGTATATTTTTTCAATGTTGATGTTCAGTATATTGCACTCTATCGAATTAAGGGTTAAATACGAAGTTGCGCTAACAACATTATTTAATACGTTATTTTGATATGTTATTTATTAAACGCGTTCGAGTTTCAATAGTAATAGTGTAGGGAATAATAGATAGACAACGTTTCTTTTGTTCACTGACGCCAGGCGGCGAACGATAAGAAGTTATACGGGTGTGCGTTCAGCGTTTTAATTGATACCGCCTCACCGAAGCTGGGAGCTGAAAGCCGAATGCCGACAGCCGAAGCCGATTCGGCGCAGCGGAGATTAAAGAATATTATTTATCGCACTGCAGAGAAACGTTAAGCTTATCTTTTTCACCACTCAATTTTGAAATTTGGTGAGCTCATTTGAGCTTTATTTAGATAGTTAAGAATGTTTTTTGAATGTTTTTGGTCGGGATTTGTTTCAGATTGTTGTGTTATTTACCCAAGAATTTAATAACTTGTACAATTTAGAGGTATTCACATCTCAAAATCTTCACGCTATTTAAATAGTCAATTATGAAAATAGACATTTAGTGCGCATGGAAATAGTGTGGTATAAAAAATATAACATAGCATCACGCCTGTATTTTCCGAAGGATTAGGCAGAGGTGTACTATTGTACACCCACATTTCGCCGATGCCGTTATCAAGTCCCATGTAATGGGGGGCGAGCCTATTGCCATCTACCGGGCACAGTTCCAGACTACATGGTGCTACCGAGAATTGCCATACAGAAAAACCCATAACACTTTGCCCGACCTGGGAATCGATCCCAGGATCTCACGCTCAGCAGTCACGCTTGCGACCACTAGACCAATGAGACAGATATAAAAAATATATGCTAAGAAAAAAGGAGTTAGGAAAAAGAACCATACTAAGAACGAGAAACATATATAAACTAAAATTTAAAGGAGGTATTGGCAATGAGCTAGGATACTTATTTCGATAAGAACACCATTTCAATTCATTTCCAAGACTTGTGCTTTGAAAGTTTTTTCTAATAAAAAGTTATATCTATAGTTAGACACAGAACTTTTGAAGTATTATAATATCAGTTAAATAAAAGGAAAAAATTCCATAAACAATTAACATGAAACTGGCTGGATATTTTATTGAGATTTTTATACATAAAAATAACATGCAAGTTTCCGACATTTCCAGTGGATTTTCCAAAAAAAAATTCTTTCAAACAAACATTCTCCTGATAAAGAAAATAACACAAAAAAAAAATCTGCCAAATCGGTCGAGGCGTTCTTAAATGATGCTCCGTCATATATGTGGCAATTGATTTTTATTTATATAGATTATTAATCTCAGGCATCGCTTTTGAATGCGCAAATTGTAAGCAATTAATTTGAAATATTACTTTACAATTTGCAAGCCGCCCCTCTGCGTATTTACAAGTCTTACTGATTGATTAAAAAAGGTATAAAGGCAATTACAATTTTGATTAAAAACAGTCTTGATGAAGCAGCAGATAATGGAAAAAGTATAAACCTTTTCTTTTTGATGTTATCACTTTCTATAAGTGTAATAAAACTGTTGGGAATAAATTACCGCCAAAATATTTGGATGGAACCGTTTTCTTTGTGTGGTCCAAATACTTTTTTTTTTGAAGGCAGCTTTTGTACCTCCCCAACTTTCTAATTTAATTCGTTTTCGTTCGATTGTTCCCGAATCGGACAAAGTGTTATTGAGTTTTTATGTATGAAAATTCGGTAGCAGCACGGAGTTTGAAACCAGATGGCAATAACTCGCTCCCTATTATATGGGACCCGATAAAGGTATGTGGGTGTACAATAAGTCGACCGTTGAAGCACTGCGCCAACCGTGCCATCAAAATATAATACAACTCTGCCTAACCCTTTGAGCAATACAGGCGCGTTTGAGCAATATTATTAATTAGAAAATTAATATAGAAGGTCCTCATTTTGTCACAAACAATCTTGCAAACGAGTCTTTAATGCTTGTTCTGGAATTCGATCGTCTCATAAATGGAGGGTACAGATAACCGAGAGGAGTTCGGAATGTTTGTAAACTTCGCAACTCTAGATATAAACTTTGCCAGCGCGAATTACGTGAAGTGAAGAAAATTTTCACACAGAACCAACGAACGGTTCGCCGCACTATAAATATTTCATAAGATGTTTATTCCATTTTCATTTTTACGTACAAAAGCGAACTCCACTTGAATCGAGATTTCCTCAAATCGTGATTGGAACAATATTCTTGATACAAAACATCATCTGAATTTATATTCGTTTGTACTTTAAGGGGGCGGAACAGACACTCTCATTCCATATTCTGGCAAATGAATAAAAGATGGATGGGTATTGACGAGCCATTCTGGTTGATAGACGTGGGATTACGTCGAGAGAGATTTGACAGAAGCTTCAGATAACGATGAGTGAATGATTATGAAGTTATTAATGAGGACCTTTGTTTTTAATTGTTTAAAGCGATCTATGCGTTGATGTATGTGTGACGAAATTTTTAGTTAAATAACACATAATATGGCTTCACACCTGTATTCTCTGAACTGTTAGGCAGAAGAATATTATTAGATATATACTACAATTTCGAAGATCCCGTTATTAAGTGGCATATAAAATTAGGCGAGCCTATTGCCATCTATTAAGCAAAATTCCAAACTCATCGCTATTGACAATTTTCTGATTGGGAAATTATTCTTTGCCCGAACCGGAGACCGAATCCAGGACTTTACGTTCAGCAGCCGCGCTTGCGACCAAGACAATGGGTATCGTAGCGTTATACTTAGTTATAGATCGTAGGTTCGAATCCCACACTGACGATGAAAGGCATGACGCTATTTGAAAAGGGTTTATGTCCAGCGGTGGACTATGAGAAACTGGTTTATATGATTGAAAGGTTTTTGTTCATAGCCTGTGATTTTGTGCCTGTGAGTAACTCTGTAGTTATTCAGGAATTCTAAGCCTGGGATTATCTTGTTAGGTACGTTACGGAAGAAAATGTTATCAGTGCCTTAATTTACAAAGGCTTAGTGTCAAAGATTTCATAAAGTCTAATGAGGCACCTGTCTATTTACTTACATACATATATTTTTTTACTGCCTCGTTGGTCTAGTGGTAGCGCGACTGCTGAGCGTGAGGTCCTGGGTTCGAATCCCGGGTCGGGCAAAGTGTTATTGGGTTTAAATTCTCAGTAGCACCACGGAGTCTGGAACTGTGCCCGGTAGATGGCAATAGGCTCGCCCCCTATTACATGGGACTCAACAACAGCATCGGCGAAATGTTAGCGTACAATAGTACACCTCTGCCTCACCCTTCGGGGAATACAGGCGTGATGTTATGTACGTTGTATATATTTTTTTACTTTAAAAGGTACACCTTTTTTATCTTTACTGAAACGACTCATATTTTTCAAGGCCTTAATTCCGAAAACATTTCAATATAACTATTTGTAGTTTGTTTCTGCATAAGTTGTTCGGTTGAAACCTTTTGGAGCCAAATAATAGGCTTTCCATTCCATTCATTAAAACCTTTTTGTCCAAATTACCATTGAAACAGAACTAGGTATTCGAAAAGTTATACTAGCATTTCCGACTCGAGGGGATAAACAACTTTAATACTAAAGGTCAGGTTCAAAGCACTTAATGCCCTGAACTTGACAGGTGAAGTGTACGTTTCAATTCTATAACATTATTACAACGTTGTTTTGTGGAGGAGTGTACTTTAGTGTACTGGTGGTTCTAATGCACACACAAGGACACTCCAGGACAAAAGTACGTATATAATCTATCTATATAAATAACTAGCTTCCGCGCGCGGCTTCGCCCGCGTGGTTTACGAACCCGTAAATTTTCCGGGATAAAAATGTGTGTGTGTGCCTATGTGCTATTTCAGACTATAATCTATCTCTGTGCCAAATTTCATCCAGATCCGTTCAGCCGTTCTGGCGTGAAAGAGTAACAAAGATCCATTCATCCATCCATCCATCCATCCTCACAAACTTTCACATTTATAATATTAAAAGTAAGAAGTAGGATAGGATTATTAGTAGGAAAATCAGTTACCAAAAATGTATGTAAACGCATAACTTCAGAACGGCTGCACCCATTTGGATAATTCTTTTTTGTTGTGTTGGTAATTGTCAGAAGAAGGTTTGTATGAAAGATTTTTTTTTGGAAATCTACCGGAAACGTTAGATATTTGGATGGTGTTTTTGTATGAAAATCTCAAATATCATTTTCTTCATAAGTAAATTGCAACCGTGCGAAGCCGGGGCGAGTAGATAGTAAAATATATATTAAATACTGTCTCAAGTAGCCGAGCTGGCGACCTCTATGGCAAGCACAGCTGCTGAGCGTGAAGGTCTGAATTTGATCCCCGGGTCGAGAAAAGTATTATTGAGTTATTCTGTTACCAAAATCGCAATGGTAGTCCGGAGTTTGGAAATAAATCTGGAGATGGCAGTAGGCTAGCCCCCTATTATATGGAACTTATAAAGACATCGGTGAAATGTGGGCATACAACACCTCTGCTTATCCCTTCGTGGAATATAAGCGTCATACTATGTCATGTTAGTAATGATTGTATAAAATGTTTATTTAGTTCAGGCAAGTAAATATAAATTTTTGTTGACTCGATCAACTTCTAACTAATGTGAATAAGCGTATTAGTCGTTAAAAGTCTGAGCACGGGATATAATAATTCATAGAGCTTTCAAAAGGGAGTCGCAAATGAAAATATTACCCAATCAACAATCCGGGCGGACAACCAATGTTCCAGAAGTACTTAAATAACTTCACTGTGGGAGTCTCTTTTCATGCTTTCATCAATGAGCAGATGACAAGTATTTAAAAAAAAAAAACTTTGCCTTCTACTAGGATACAGTTTACAAACATACATGTCACATGCACACACAGCCAGACCGGATACAGCCATCTGTAGATAGATCATACAAATATTTCTTCCTTGCGGGCATCGAACCCGCGACTCGAAGGGCAGAGCGCTTAGCCACTTTTTTAATCGCTTAGCCACTGCGCAACCCTTGTCGTCGTCGAGCCTCGAGTTTCAAATAAAGAAAAAATAAATTTTGGTCAAAGAAGAATACAATATTTTATTTACATAGAAACTCCGAATATCCTAGCTTCGCTTACTTTCACTACATCTATAAGACAATCACTTTTATTCCAATTCACTTATTTCCATATGCAAATTACATTCGTTCAAGTCTCGGTTAATTTTCGTGAACGCTGAGAGGGTCTTGCGTTCAGATGCGTGTCTCAAGTAATTGTAATTTACTCGAGAGTGGCTGTTTGTACAACACGACACTAAAGCTCTACTGATTAATAAAATATACACGGGAATTCGATCCGTAAAGTGTTCAGATAGAGATGGTTTTGGGTTGAAATGCACCGCTTATTAAAGTAAGGATGTGGCTGGTCGTAAATGCGTATTCGAACAATAAATTAAACCGTGATCTGCTTGGTATAAATATCCGAAACACGCTCACAGTAAATTTATTTCGTTTAACTCTTGCCCCCGGTTTGCTGAGCAATGGAATTGGAGAAAATGTCTGATGCTCAGTTGCCTGCCAATTGCTTTTTGGGTTGTACCTGGTTTGGCAGATAACTCTTTAATTAAATATCGTTCAACATAATATATACAGGCTTGAATAAAAACAAGTATTTGAAATTTACTTTTGGTTTAAATATAAATCATGTTTCATTGGTCTAGTGGTCGCAAGCACAACTGCTGAGTGTGAGGTCCTGGGTTCGATTCCCTGATCGAACAAGGTTTTATTGGATTTTTCTGTATTGAAATTCTCAGCAGCAGCACAGAGTCCGGAACTGTGCCCGGTAATAAGCTCGCCCCCTACTACGTGAAACTTAATAATGACATCGGCGAAATGTGGGTGTACAAGTACACGCCTGTCCAACCCTTCGCAGAAAACAGGCGTGATGCTATGTATGTATGTAAATATAAATCCGATGAAAATGTCAAACGTCATTATTTTTGTCACTTCAAAAAGATGTAAATTTGATTTGAATACATTTATAAAAACTAATTTAAAAAGTAAAGTGAAACCTGCTTATTCTATAATAACTTATAGTTCTTTAATCCTTTGATGTTTTATTCTCATCACGAATAAAATGAAATGACCAGACCGAAGTTATAATATACTGTTTATATTAAAGGTTAAGAAAGACCTTAATAACAATTTTATTTCAAAACAAATTCACATCACGAATTAAATATAGGTTTCGGAGAATGCGAGCGTATTTAAAAAGTAATCAACTTGCAATCGTTGTCTAATCGAAAAAAGAAAACTATAAGTTAAAAACGTTTCTTGCATACTAATGTATTTTCAAATCGTTTCCATGTACGGATCTGATAAAAAAGATAACGAACTACAAGGAGAATACTAAATAGAATGGAAAAAGGCATAAAAAATAAACAAATATTGGAAAATTACATAGGACATCATCTACCTAGCCTTTCCCCAGCTATATTAAGATCGGCTTCCAGTCTAATCAGATGCGGCTGAAGGCCAGTGTTTTACGTAGAGCGAGTGCCATTCGACCTAGGCTACCTGATTAATGGGAGACACTGATATCCTAAGGTTAGACCGGTTCTCAGACTTGTCGAGCTACTGGCACCAGTAACGACTGTCATGGGTATTCGTATGACACCCGACACCTGGACCAACTATTTATTATATATTAATTTATTTTGACGACACGGTTGGCGCAGTGGTTAAGCGATTAGCTTTCTGCGCTATGTGTCGCGGGTTCGAACCCCGCACGGAACAAATATTTGTATGATCTACAGATAGTTTTTTCGGGTCTGGTTGTGTGTGCATGTGACATGTATGTTTGTAAACTGTACCCACGACACAGGAGAAATCCTAGTGTGGGGCAACGTTTTAAAAAAAAAAAAAAATTACGTTCTTTTGGAGACACGGATACTTAATTACTTATGGCGAGCGAGCCATCTACTAGGCACAGTTCTAGACTCCGTGCTACTACAGAATTTCCAAACAGAAAAACTCAATAACACCGTTGCCCGAACAAGGAATCTAACCCAGTACTGACGCTCAGTAGTCGCGCTTTGCACTAGACCAATGAGACAGTCTCTTGGGTGAGGCAGTCGCTTACATCACAAGAGTAATTTATTAGATTACTAAAATAAAAGTTTGTGTGAAATTCCATTACATCAGGATAGTTCAGGGGTCAAAGTCAGGAGGCATAAAAGGTTCTTCTCTCCAGATAATCACTTTCCAAACGGTTTGCCAATCAATTGTGTGCTCCCACTTACTTAGAGTAACCTTGCGTAATTAATTTATATCAATTAATGGCGGTTTGCCCCACGCGATATTTTACGTCACATTGGTCCATTTTCCTCATTTAACCCTCATAACTCTGGGAGAAGATACCCATCTGCAATTTTTACGATTCGCAAACCAGAGATATGATCAATTTCCTTTAATTTTATCCGCACATTTTAATAAAAATAATCTTAGGGTTGAATGTCGATATCCGATAAAATTCCACTTAATCGTAAAGGTGGTTTATAACGGGAATGAGCAATTTGTCATCTGCTGACATTTGACTAACACGGGATCGATAAGTGAGCAATCTGGAGCAATATCGATTGATACAATTTCAGAGACTGTTGGGTAAATTTGCTCTAGCTTGTATCTAGTAGTCGTATGCTACTTCATGTGGCTATAAAATGTGCAGTTCGTATTGACTTTATTTGATAAGTGTCACGGTTCGATTCCCGCACCGAAAAAATATTTGTGTGGTTATTCCGGGTCTGAGTGTGTGTACAGTCAGAATGAAAGTATATATGTATACACGTAGCGAAATTCGAACGCTTAATCTTGGAAAACTATAGGTTAAAATCTTTAAATGACTTATGTATCCGCAGATACTATGTGTAAAATTGATCGAGATTTCAATCACTATTTCCTTTAAAATCGCCAGATACTTTAACCAATCAGCGCGCAAGGTGCTTTCTGTCGCATGCCAGTTTGATATCAGTACCACTATCACGAGTTTACTTACTATTTACTATCATAGTAAAGTAAATTTTCATGATAGCGATTTTAGTTCTTAACTTGGTTACATTAGGGATTAGAGTCGCTTATGTGTCCTCTAGTCATAGTAAAGTTTTGATTAATTATTTACTATATTATAGAGATGTCATGTTAGCGACTCTAATCCCTAATGTAACCAATTTAAGAACTAAAATCGCTTGCATGAAAATTTACATTTAATATGAAAGTAAATAGTAAAAAACTCATAACAGTTCAGAATTTGACGGTTTGACATTGATAGATTATAAACTATCGAGAAATAATGCGTTAAATTGTAGATAGTTGGTTGCAGTTCACAATTTTTCGTAAGTTTATAATATCGCGAGAACTAGAGAGAGAGAGAGAGATTATAAACTAACGATATTTTCAATCATACGGTGACATATACGTCTTTTTGACGCTGACTGAACATATATATATATATATATATATATATATATATATATATATATATATATATATATATATATATATATTATTTCTTGTCTCTGTGTGTATGTGCTATTTACAGAAAAAATGCGGAGTATTGTTAATAAATAAAAATACTTCAGACAAAAACGATGTTATTAAGTTGTAAGAACATTAGAAAGTAAGGCGACACGCAAAACTAAACGTCGTCGCGTGGATACAATAAAAAAGAAAACAGTGACAATTTAAATGGCCACTAATTTGCTTTTACATAACATCACGCCTGTATTCCTCGAAGGTTTAGGCACTGGTGTACCTACATTCTACACCCAGGTATAGCTATGCCGTTACCTACTATTACATAGAACTCAATAACGGCAGCTTATTGCTATCTACTACTACAGTTATCAGATATTTTATCAACAAAATTTGGATTTTTTTTTGGTGATAAATAGTGGGACACCGTAGTAGGCTAGCAACATTTTTTTTATTTGGCATATATTTAATTTAAATACAATGTTAAAGAAAACTTTATGTTCTAAGTCGTAGCGGCGTAGCACTCTCGTAGCGTTACCTACAGGCCAGTTACAGCGTAGAGCCAGTCTACTCGCGTCGACGGTCTTGAGCGCACGTCGCGTCGCGATCTTCGGCCGAACATTTATCACGATAGTAAACAAATAAAATGTGATTATAAACTTTGTTATAACATGATAATATGTGACTCGACCGCTGTTGGAGATATAATACGCAGTCAAAGGTAAAGTTTGCGTAGTTTTCATGTCTTGTTGTTAGTATTAATATTTCATAAATAACATTGAAAAGTTATTAATTGGAATTGTTTGAGGGTCAACCTGGTGATGCTAATAAGCCTATATTATAGAAGTTAAATGAATAAAAATTATTACACAATTTACATATTTCGTCTCGAAATGTAAATGACTAATAGAAAACCATTGTTCAGTTGTAAATAGTGAATTAAATTAATTACAATATAGTTTCAATTCATACGGAAAAAAAATCATAAAAAAGAATTAAGTACCTACCTATTATTTATTTTAAAATAATAACATAAGTACCAGTATGACTATATAAGTATGACTTTTTCAAATTATTTTAACGTAATTCTTCATATTAGTCTTATTTTGTAAAAATTACAAATTTACTCACACTTTGAAAAAGCCACAGGTGCCTTAGAGGGTGACATAAATATTTTTAGTCTAAACGACGGTTTAATATGTAATATTTTATATGTAATAATACAAAACCTCTAGTTTTAGCATCAATAAAATTAAATAAAATTCATTCAAGTGTTAAAATAATCATTTCATGAATTGAAATAAATTCAAGTGTCAAAATATTCATTAATTTCTCCCATCTGATCCATAACTTGCAAAAGCATTTAATTGTTTACCAAACAACAATTAAAATAATTTTCATGGAGTGTCTATCAATGCGGATTTGTCTGGGCAACGTTAAACTTTTATTTTAATAGGATATATCTAGTACAGTCAAGCAAAGAGCTACATATATTATAAACCCCTAAATACTCAACCCTGGTCATCAGTTATTAAATATTAAATTAATTAACATAATTAAATTATATGTGTCTGAAATCTTATTAAAAAAAACCTTCATCAATCGGAATTTTAGAAAATTATATCTGTATCTGGTTAATGTACTTGTATATCCTTCTTGAGGGCCTCAGCTCTAAACAGAAGCACAGACTTTATATCCCAAATAGTACAGTAAGCCAACCTATACATATTACTGGTTTATCAAAATGCACGAAATTGTACTGGCTCACTTGTTGGGACTTTAGTCTGGTATAAGTATTATAGCATTATGCCTGTATTCCCCGAAGGGTTGGGCAGAGGTGTAGTTTTTTTACACCCACATTTCGCCGACGCTGTTATTAAGTCTCATGTAATAAGGGACGAGCCTTTTGCCATCTGCCGAGCACAATTCCAAATTCCGGGCTGCTACTGAGAATTTCAGAAAATCCCGCTGCCCGACCTGGGTGTCGAGCCCAGAACCTTTGGCTCAGCAGTCGCAACTGCAACCACTAGACCAATGAGGCAGTTTAGTAAAATCAATATAAGATCAGATTCATAAGTATAAATTAAAATTACAAAATTAATAATTCAGTGTTGATGGCTCGGTTATTCTTTTATTCGTTTCAATCTAGCTATTGCCCGCGAATCGGTATCCGAGTCCTCATTCCCTAAATAACTTATTCGTTCCATTATGAAATTTAAAAAAAAGTTGCTATGTCGATCCAGCCGTTCTCTTTTCTCTAAGTAATTTCACTAAGTTATTTACAATATTAGGTAGCAATTCTGATATATGAATTTTGATGTAACACCTATTTTATTTTAAAGCATTTTGATTGAATAGTAGCGATCGTGTTTTTAATTTATCGTCGTTACGTCGTCACCACCCTGTATGGATAGATTTACACGCATCATATTTATACACATAAAAACATTAAAGTTCAAGGTATTACAGTGAGTCAACGTTTAAATTCATGCACTAATAGTAGGTATTCTGGTCTACAGAAAGTCGTTCATGGTCAAAGTGTATTCATGTGAAATTAATGTATTTAAACAATACAGGAGACAACCAAACGTGGAGCATCGTTTAAAAAAATAAAGTATTTGTCAAATCTCACTTAATTTACCATGATGAACTTATTATCGTTGTGTCGCAGTTTGAAGGCACGGTTGGCGCAGTGGTTGAGAGGTCGACTACTACGCTACGTGTCGCGGGTTCGATTACAGCACGGAACAAATATTTGTATGATCTAAACATAGTTGTTTCGGGTCTGGGTCTTTGTGTATGTGAAAATATGTGCTTGTAAATGCACCCAAGATACAAGAATTATTCATGGTAGGGGGAGACGTTTTAAAAAAAATACTTTAGCATTCAGCAGAATTGTACTATTGTACACCCACATTTCATCAATGTCATCAAGCCCCTTGTAATAAGGTAAGGTTTTATATAAGATACGGTTAAGGTCAACTGGTACAATTAACGTTAACGTTAAAAACATGTTTCAAACACAACATGACATTGGTGGCGGATTAAAAATTGATGGAACTGCACTTTGCTGCGACAAGCTTCCACTTTTTAAGGCGTATTGATGGATTACTAAATTATGGAGACCGATGATGGGTCGATACTTTGTATAGAAATAGAGTGACGAGCTAAAATAGGGACGACGAGGAACATGTATATTGTATAGTGACGTGAAAAAATTGGCGTGGTTTTCGTAGTTTATAGTCCCATTGCTGGGCAAAGGTAATACCAATCCACACCTCTCTATGAACGCATCTACATTTTTTTCGAATGTAGATACAGGTCATTAAATAATCTTAAGTAATCTTACCTGTCTCGAGGATAGCGTTAATTTTATTGTAGGTCTCTCTGCTTTCCCAATTACATTGGGGTCGCCTCCCAGTCTAAGCGATTGGAGCTGAATGTCAGTATTATACACGAAGCGTCTGACATCTGGCCTGCACTATTCAATTACTGAGAGACACTGATAGACTAAAGTTAGACTGGTTGTCACGCTTATTGGGCTGTAGACACCCATAACGACTGTCACAGGTATTCGTATGACACCCGGGACCAACTGCTATAATGTGCTTTCTAAGGCACTGAGGGATCTCGATGTGTGAAAAACGGTCACCCATCCAAGGACTAACTGCGATATATATGCATGTTTAACCTCGCCGATCGACTACTCTGCGCATTAGCTATGTTGCAATGAGCCCCTAATTTTATTGTACCTCTGGAAATGATTCTTAAACTCAACTCATCTACTAGGATGAAAAATTGATGAAAAGAATTTTCCACCCACAAAATGTCATCGTAAGATTTCTCGAATAATAAAATAACAAAGTTTGTCGGTCTGTCACGATTTCATAACTAAACTGTCGAAACAATTCTGATATAATGTAGCAGAGGGTTTATTAGTTTACAAGTGGAAACTTTTTCTAGGTTATTTCACGTGGGTGAAGCTGTGGCTTCGGCTACTAGTAAAAATATAAATTATTCAATACCTACGTACATTTATCACCAAACTAAGTTACAATACTGCACCAAACTGGAGTCATTCCTCGATTTCAATACATTAAACTCTATTTAAATGTAACAAATCTATATAAATAAAAATCAATCGTCAAAAATGTATGTAAGCGCATAACTTCAGAACGGCTGCACCTATTTGGCTAACTCTTTTTTGTTGGGTTTGTAATTGTCTAGACAAGGTTTGTATGAAAGATTTTTTTTTTGGAAATCTACCGGAACCGTTAGAAATTTGGATGGTGTTTTTGTATGAAAATCTCAGTTATTATTTTCTTCATGAGTAAATTCCACCCGTGCGAACCCGGGGCGAGTAGCTATTTATCTATAAAAGAAATAATTTATATTCGATTTTTGAAACAGCATGATTTGAAATTTGTAAAATTCACGATAGAACCGTTTTGTTACTACCAACTGGGCTACATAATTTCTTTAGTTAGTAACAGCCTTATGTCCAATTCCAAAAATAAAATAAAAAATGGGCACAGCGCGATAATATTCAACTTTTATATTTCTTCTATCCCATTCATCATAAATTCTTTGAATTGTTAGACAGAGCTACGGAATTCTTAATGAGTTTTTATGTTCTTACAAAAAATAAAGGCTTTCGCAGCATAAAAAACCTGAAGGCCTTGCCTGTATACATATTTTATCTGTAACATTATAATTGTTATAAATTATTCACTTTATTTTAGATGAAAACGTAACGTTTCCTCAGAGGCCATTTGTTCTGTTCTCTAAGAAACAAATAATTTGTACTAAGTGGAGATTTTATTGCTAAGAGGTTTTATAAGCAGATTACAATACCTACTCTAAAGTCTAAGAATATAAATTATTCAAATAATTTTTGCTCCCAAGTAGAAATATTTTAAAGGTCAGTTTTTTGTAGAACTAGTTTCATTATTTAACCATCCGTTAAATCAATAAGGATTTTTCCCTTCTTTATATCGGTAACTGTTACAGCCTAGGAGAAGGGAGGAGGTTTATATCCTTAAAAATCCCTCATAACAATGTCTGTTCATGTATTATGTGAAAAGAAATGAAATGAAATGATTTATTTTGCAATTAGAATTTTTCAATCACTTTTACACGTCTTTTTTAAAAACTAGATGGCGTCGACATTTGCTATGACTATCCCTGAGAAGAAACGCCGAATAAACTTTACTTGTAACTTAATACTTAATAGTACTCATACTTGTCGATCTAGACACGGATTTCATAACCTTTTAACTAACCATTATTCTTGGCATTTATTAACATAAAAACAAAGAGAACTTTCTTCTATAATATTTGAACGAAGAATTAATGTAGTCAATATAAAATTAAGATTGACTTAGGACAAACGATATATTATTTATAACACTCCTCCTCCAAAATATTCCATTACTTATTTCAAACATCTAGTTTCCAATAATTTTATTCAAAACACTAATTGCTTCCAAATTGGTAAACAGCCGAACTTTATCGTTAAATTGCAAATAGACTGGCGAAGTTCGAATTATTCAGCGATTAATTGAAATTCTGACGACATCCACGTGGAGTGCTTAGAGCTGTCCAAAAATGGGTTGAATTATTCGTGTTCATTTTATAATGGGTTGAATGGAAGATGCAAATAAAGACGTTACTTTACTTTATACAGAGTTCCAATTGAGAATGGATCTAGTTGAGTAACACTTAAAATGTAAAGGAGTAGGTAAGGCCGGTAATACAACTTGTAACACAATGAACGCAAGACCGAAAAGTTATATAATAATTATAATGAATAATAATAATATTTATTGTTCATGAAAAGGTTAAAACCATCATTTAAATGACACTGCACCCCACACTAGGATACCCTGTGTCGTGGGGTTCAGTATCTTAAGTCTAGAGTGGAACAATATACAACTTGTGTTTTTAATTTAGGTTCGAAATATAACAATTTATTACCAAAAAAGTAAAAAAATGTAAAAGAAATATATTAAGAGATAACTATGTGTGTGAGTGTGAGTTTAGAGGTGAAGTGTGAGGTGTGTGTGAGTAGAAGTTGATGAGAGAGTGTGGGTGAAGATGATGGTGAGCGGGTGTGGGTGGGTATGTGTGTAAATGGGTAGTTTGAGTTAGCTAATAGATTGATATTACATGTTCAGTTTCGTTATATTGTAAACGTTAAAGCCATTCCGTTCCTATTTTTAAGTTAAAACATTTGAGTGAAGAAGTTTTTTTTTAAACGTTGCTACACAATTTTATTAATTCCTGTGTCGTGGTTGCGTTTACAAATGCACAATTTCCTAAATACCCAAACCCAAGCTATTTATAGACCATCAAAATATTTGTTCTGATCGGGAACTAAGCCCGCGACACGTAGGACAGCAGTCGATCACTGAACGACTGCGCCATCGGTGCCGTCAAAATATTAACGTTATTTATGTCAATGTCTTTAAACAAGTTCAAGCAATTGGTATGATACCTAACCTACCACTCAATAGAACCTAAAATACCTTCAGATCTCCTTCAAAACACCTAATAAACATTATTTTTAATACTTATGATTTTTTTTAATGATAGATAGAATAACAGAATATAGATTTTTTTTTGTTCACCTTTTTGCACAAAAGCACCTTTAATTTTTCAATAACAGTGGAGTTTTCATCTGTGTTATGTAGTAGATACAGGGACAACAGCCTTACATTAAAAACCGCCGACTCGTGTTTTTTGGCTTTATAAAAAAATTATTTTATGTATTTAATGTTATAATTAGGTACCTACGTAATAAAGGAAACGTTTTTTTTAAATAATGGTAGTGAACAAAGATCTACATTCTTATTCCGAGAACAGACTCGTGCCCAACAGTGGGACAGGACAGGTGGTGCAGAAGTGTATTAATTGTACACCCATATTTGGCCAATGCCGTTATTAAGTCCAATGTGTAGGGGGTGAGCCTAATGCCATCCACCGTGAACAATTCCAAGCTCCGGGGTACTTATATTTATTTGTTTATTTTACTGCGAATTCCCATACAGAAAATACCAATAACACTGCCCGACCCAGAAATCGGACCCAGGACATCGCGGTCAGCAGTCACGCTTGCGTCCGCTAGACCAGTGGAGCAGTTAC
The DNA here is from genome assembly GCA_947562105.1 of Shargacucullia verbasci. Lineage (NCBI taxonomy): Eukaryota > Metazoa > Arthropoda > Insecta > Lepidoptera > Noctuidae > Shargacucullia > Shargacucullia verbasci. Next base: position 10,782,445 of record OX387286.1, read on the forward strand.
AGTAAATAAAGAAATATTAAAAATAAGATAATAATAACAGGAAATATAATGAAAGTAATCTCTTAAATAAATCTGTCATAAATTCTATTGTTCGAATTCTCCATTTGATACTCAACGCAAATGAAACATTTTCGTTGCCAAATTAAATAAAATTACCGCCGCCATATTGGATGTGTGACGTCACGTAGCGTGATACTCCGGAACCATACGAATGAAATGACAAGTCATTTGTGCAAATAGGTTGAAACATTATGCTGTAACGAATGTAACTTATATTATAGCTATATGTATGTATATATGTATGTATATTGTATTTTATAGAATATATGGAACAGAAGCGCGAAATCATTTTGTTTGCTTTTGTCTTCAATTTTAGATGCCTCATTGGTCTAATTCCAATAACACTTTGCCCGACCCGCGGCCTAATTACGTAAAAAAGCGACAGCAACGCGACAGAATTCTAACTGTCAGCCAATACATTATATGTCACAAAAATGACGTTTGACAGAAGTTATCGCGCGATCTACGTCTGTCGCTACATCGGTAATTAGGCTGCGGGTGTGGGATAATATGGGTTGAGAGTATTAGTATCAGTACTACTCAAGTAAACCTGTATATAAGGCAGCCTCAATTTTGGAGGTAGTTGTACAATACATTATATGTCACAAAAATGACGTTTGACAGAAGTTATCGCGCGATCTACGCCTGTCGCTACATTGGTAATTAGGCTGCGGAGAATTGAACAAAACCTCACAATCATCAGCAACGCTTGTGACCACTGGACCAATGAACCAGTCACTAAATATAATTAATATCCCTAATTTACCATTCAAAAAGATTCTGACATCGTAACATAATATAGCATCACGCCTGTATTTCCCGAATAGTTAGGCAGAGGTGTACTATTGTAAACCCACATTTCACCGATGCCGTTATTGAGTCCCATGTAATAGGGGGCGAGTCTATTGCCAACTACCGGGCAAAGTTCCAGACTCCGTGCTGCTACTGAGAATTTCCATACAGAAAAATCCAATAACACTTTGCTCGACCCGGGAGTCGAACCTAGGACCTCACGCTCAGCAGTCGCGTTTGCGGCCACAAGACCAATGAGGCAGCTCTGACATCAATAGCTTAATATACTTATATATCTGACTATACTATAACAGAACAGAGCGTGAACTTTACATATGAAAGCATCAAAGGTTTGAACAGCGAACGCAAAAGTGCTGAAAGTCGCATTGTTATCAAACTCGGAAGCTTTGACACGTTTTCAACAAAAAATGGATCAAACGAGACAATTTTTTTTTTGTATGTATTGTACATATTGTGCTTTAGGTATATTTATCTCTTACGTTAATCGTAAAGTAGTTTGTAAGCATGGCTGTCGATGTTTGGTGCCTCGGTTCAACCTGATCACGATCAAAATTTTTCTGAATTTGATAGTACGGCTGGTGCAGTAGCGATTTGACTGCTGCGCAGTGTCGCGACTTCGATTTTCGGAACAAATATTTTTATGCCCTATATAGGGTTGTTTTAGGTCATTTCGGTTGCCGTCAGTGGCTTCAACAAGCTTGACCAAACGACAGGTCAGAGGCACAATATCCCACCAAAGCATTTAAATTTGCCCGCCAATGGAGACTATTATAGCTGTAAATATCGGCAACCAACACGCAACTGGTCTCACGCGGAACGAAAACCGTAAACCATATTACTGACAACTACCTCCAAAATTGAGGCTGCCTTATATACAGGTTTACTTGAGTAGTACTGATACTAATACTCTCAACCCATATTATCCCACACCCGCAACCTAATTACCGATGTAGCGACAGCACTAGATCGCGCGATAACTTCTGTCAAATGTCATTTTTATGACATATAATGTGTTGGCTGACAGTGAGATTGCTGTCGCGTGGCTGTCACGTTGCTGTCGCTTTTTTACGTAATTAGGCTGCCGGACCCAGCCGGGCAAAAGCCATCCCACGATGCGAACAATTTTCGTTCAATTGAGAAGTCGAATCCTTGATCACATCTAAATTATACGACTTGGGAAGAGTTTTTTTTTTAATTCTTTTATAACAGTAGCCACCGTACTTAGGTGGTCATTTAAAACTACCTATCACACTGAATAAGTCCTGGGGGATCGCTGTTATTCGCTCGTTTTTCCCCGAAGCGTATACTGTTTGTAAATTAAAGCCAGTTATGGAGATAGGAATTTGAATATAAATACCGTGGACCGGTATTTATTTAAAAATGCAGGTGATTCGGTACATTAGTTAGTATCTGCCTGATTTCCCCCTGTTTTCCTTGAGAGTTATAGGTACTATATTTTATCCATCCCTCACCCCATCATTAATGCTTGATGACACGGTTGGCGCAGTGGCTAAGCGGTTAGCTTTCTGCGCTACGTGTCGCGGGTTCGGTCCCCGCACGGAACAAATATTTGTATGATCTATGATAGTGGTTTCGGGGCTGATTGTCTGTGTATGTAACATGTATGTTGGTGAACTGTACCCATGATATAGGAGAAATTCTAGAGAGGGCAACGTTTAAAAAAATATGTTATTATTACGCTCAGAATAGGAAGGACCAATTATAATGTACCAGGCGCAATTCCCCAGGCTCCACTCCATCTCCATCTCCTGCTACTGAGAATTTCCATACAGAAAAAACCAACAACACTTTGCCCAACCCGGGTATCACACCTCCACCTCAATTCCAGTATTTGCACTTGCAACCACTAATGACTAGAGGCAGTACTTTTTAGTCCCTTTTTAATAACGAAAATCACATTTTAGCTATTGTTATTTTATAACAGTAATCAATCTATATAAATAAAAATCAATTGCCGCATGTATGAAAGATTATCACTTAAGAACGGCTCGACCGATTTCGCTGTTTTTGTTATTTTGTTGAGTTCGTAATTGTCAGAATAAGGTTTCTATGAAAGAAATATTTTGGAAATTCCACTGGAAATGTCGAAAATTTGAATAGTACGTTTGTATAAAATTCTCAATAAAACTTAATATTTTTTTTTCTAAACGCACAAATTGCATCTGTGCGAATCCTGGGTAGGTCTATATCTATAGTAAATAATAAATGTAATGTAACCACAATTTGAAGTGTCACCACGATCTGTTTTAACTATATTTTTATAAGGTATTAACCTAATACTACTCGAACTCGTTAAGCCCGTTAGGGATAAAACCGGGTACGATGCACACATACTAAAGAGTTTTGTAAACCATGAAAAAGTTTTGGGGTCCGTCCAGGTCCTCGCAAATGTGCGTAAATACTTTGCCAGGAAAAACTTTAGCGGTTCTGCTCTTAATTGATTTAGAAAAGTCCGTTGTGTGTGTGTGTTTCAATCTACTGATGGCGATTTCATTTGTTTTTTATTCCCTTTAATTTAGACCACGCAGAAGATGGCGAGAACTTGTTGCCTTCAACATACAGTGGCAATGTAGCTAACAGTAAACTAATAGAGATCAGTTGAAGACTCAGGGGCAGGCCTTTGCCCGGCACTGGGATGCTCAGAGCTAAAAATAATAATAATAATAAAAAAAATTGCCCCTTTCCACAAATTTGTTCACGGGTTCGATTTTCGCATGTTACCTTTATTTGCATGATTCGCAGATAATTGTTTGGGTCGAGGTGTGTGTGTGTGTGTGTGTTTGTAAACTGTTACCACGGTATAGTCAAAAACCTAGTGTGGAGCAATGTTATTTTAAAATAATGATAAATATAACAGATAAGAATGCACAGGCCAAAATCTTTTTCTTTCTGACCCTTTTTTCCCCAATAATTCACATACACTAATCATATGCAACCAGATAAAGAAATACTCTGTTGATGATAATAAATACTGAAAAATAGTCAATATATTTTATGACAAAGACGAAAATGTTTACCGCACAACGTTGGTACAAAATTCCTACAATAAACACAACAGCGAACTGGACGCGTTTTTGTAAAATTCCCGGAAACCATCCAGCTTTATCGGAATAGCGTTACGAAATTTTTGTTCGAATTCGTTCTACACGAACGACGCCACACTAGCCAGTAGTAAAACAAGAATAAAACGTAGGTACTCACGTAACTAAGAGTCAATCTAACTTTGTGTTCATTGTATTTAATTTTGAGTATCTCTGTAAAGGGACATCAGTATGTTGATGAATCCTACTAATATTATAAGGCGAAAGTTTGTGTGGATGGATGGATGGATGGATATTTGTTACTCAATCACGTCAGAACGGTTGAACGGATCTGGATGTAATTTGGCACAGAGATAGATTATAGTCTAAAATAGCACATAGGCTACTCTTTATCCCGGAAAAATGTACGGGTTCGTAAATCACGCGGGTGAAGCTGCGGGCGGAAGCTAGTATTTCATAATTTTGTAATTAATGAAGATATTGCCGTTCTAGACCATTTCAAGTCGATAAAGTATACGATATTCTATATTAATCAATTACAGACAGAAATGGAAATTGAAAGTTTTCATAAAAAAAAATCTTTTGAGACTTTGTACACTGTCACTTTTCATTTTTAAGTAATCAATATGTTAGAGTAATGCTTCAGTAGCACAAATTTGCCAAAAGAAAAAAACAATAATTTTTTACAGCTAACTTGAAACAATATTTAATGTTTAAGATTTAAATAGATGTTGTCCTAAGACAGTCACCTGAGAGACGTCACATCACCATCTATGCCTGGCTAAACCACGTCAGTACTCAAAGGTTAAATACTATTTCCAGATGACAAATGAAACAATTTATTAATGACTGACAACGAGTGAAGAAAATTGATTTCAATCGACCTTCTGTCCCCTGTTTGTCAGCCTCATAATGTTCCGTGTTTGATTCACATTATTATGTCAAATGATCAAACGAAAGCCGGATTATATATTTTTTATTTTGATATGGAGCTATTGCTGGAGAAATTCAGTGAAATGAAATCAAAAGAAAAATAAATATATGAATTTTTAGTCTAATATACTCGTATAAAAATAATTATTTTGCTATTTTTGTAAATATCTATACTTTATTTCATATAACAGTAGACAAATATTCCATTTCAGCAGAAATTCAATACAATATAATGCTTTTATGAACCTTAACGGTCAATCAAGATGAGCTGAAATCTTTCTACTCAAAGAAATTGTTCAAAAGATATTAATTCGTTGGTGGGCCACTTCTATTTCTTGTTATATTATATGAAGTAAATGTTCTTCGTGTTCTATCGACGGATCATTGAATGAGTTAAGCTTTTATTGAAGAAAGGATATTATTGAACGCATAAAGCAAACGTCTTTATTCTTTCTTTTTTTTTTAAACTTTGCTCTCTCTCTATGTGAAATTCATGTATCGTGGGTGCGTTTTGAAACGCAAATATTCACATGGATCCGAAAAAAATATCTGTAGATCATACAAATATTTGTTACGTACGGAAATAGAACCCGCGATAAGTAGCTCAGCAGTCGATCTCTCAACCACTGCCCCAACCGTGTCCTTTTTTTATGTACTCTTATTTTATAAAATCCCCATGCCCCATACAATATTTTTTTCTGTACAGCTTACAAACATACATTTCAGATGCACACACACCGAGACCCGAATCAGCTATTTGTAAGCTATACAAATATTTGTACTGTGCAGAAGTCAAATTTGCGACACGTAGCGTAGAAAGCTAAACGGTTAGCGACTACTCCAAGCGTGTTGACACCATTAAAAGTAGGCCACTTTCTAGATTGCCTCAATAAACGATCCTCTAATGCTTCTCTACGATTCACCCTCTCGACCTTCACCAGACCATTAATTTATCTAGTGGGCCAATTTACACTTAGTTTTTCGGTCTTTTTCAGCCTTTCAAGAACTTTTCTTTCGTGGCAGTAAATCCATTTTACGGCGTAAACTACGGCCCAAGTTATTTAAGAGAACGTAATATTACAAGTTAATGAAGAGTTTTCAATCATAATCAACAATGTTTGAAAGATTTATGAGCGTGCCGTCCTTGGATGTATTTCCGAGATGGCCGAATTGTTATTGCGTTTTATGAAATGAATCAGTTCTTTTGAAGGCATTGGTGAAATGTAGATGTACAAAGTACACCTTTGCCTAGCTAAATACAGTGTAGTGGTCGCAAGCGTGATTGCTAAGCGCGAGGTTCAGGGTTCGATTCCAGGGTTAAGCAAAGTGACATCTGTTTTTTTTTTTTTGTATGAAAATTCTCAATAGCAACATGGAGTCTGGAACTGTACCTGGCAGGTGGCAATAGGCTCGCTCCCTACAGGGGATTCAACAACGGTATCGGTGAAATGTGGGTGTACCAAGCTCTGCGGAATCGAGGAATACAGGCATGATGCAACATTATGTTACGATCTTATACAAAAATTATACTATATCCATTTTTTTTTGTCTACAGATGAAAGCGTGGAGTGCTCACGAGCAGGACACAACGTTGTCCTGCTGTCGGACGCTGCACGTCAAACACGCTGCCTACGCTAGTGCCCTCTATACTTTGGTAAGTGCACTTTATATGCATGTACGGGTATACCCATAAAACCGTTATGCTTTTTATGGAAATCGTATCACTTTACGTATAGATATGTAGCGATTACTACTCGCAACATGGCAAAAAGTAAAGCGCCATCTATCGGAGTGAAGCTGCAACAACAAACCCTGAATCGCACTATGAAAGTTTACAAGGATTCTAACACATATACGAATGTTCAACATCAATCGTTGGGCTTCGGCCCACCAGGCTAACCACCTTGCCTGGTCGGAGGATCCTCCCTTTTCAATGGAGGGACACCATACCTCGTTCCCCCTACAGATACATGCAAAGCTTTAAGATATATACACTTATACTCTTTAAAAATAACACAATATAAATCAACTATATCAACACGGTACATTACACGATATTCGTTACATAGTACAAATTAAACAACAAGCAATATATAAAGATTTAAATAAAAATTTAGGTACAACAATATACCTGTCTTCAATGAAGTTGAGTAAATACGACGACACGGTTGGCGTAGTGTCTGAGCGATCGACTGCTACACTACGTGTCGTGGGTTCGATTCCCGCACGGAACAAATATTTGTATGATCTACAGATAGTTGTTTCGGATCTGGGCGTATGTCCATGTGAATATTTGTGTTTGTAAACGCACCCACGATACAGGACTTATTCCTAGTGTGAGACAAAGTATAAAAATAATTATTATTATTATAATAATTTCGAGACATGTTAACCGTACCTAAAGACCACAACTAGTAGATACAACGGATAGCCAGCCAAGTGAACACGATATAGCTATAAGTATTAATGAGAACAGCCTTACATATGTGGCGATACATTCTATTAATTAATCGCCACAGGGAATGAAGCAGGTGGTAACTAGCTAAATAATTAAAACCAAGACATAGTGATGACTGTTACCAAGTGTTACAAAACTAATATTCCTATCAAATATTTTTGTAAGTTTTAATCTTTCAACCTTGGGGTACGTCCACATTTTGCCGATGCTGTTATTAAGTTCCATGAAATAGAGGGCAATTAAATTGCCATCTAACGCGTACGGTTTCAACTTTCATGCTGCTACTGAGAATTTCCACTGTGCTCTATCCGGGAATTGATCCCAGGACCTGACGCTCAGCAGTCGTACTTGAGAACAATAGACCAATAGAACAATGAGGCGGTTACTGTGTATTATTTTTTTAAATAATATAATTTATCCCATTGCTCTAATGGGCTCGGGCCTCATCTCAGAACGAGAAGGCCTTAGTGCACCGCCATTTAAGCCCAAGTTCATCAACAATGTAACGGATGTTTAAAATGAAAAGGCCGCATGCCGTACTTTTTAAATGGCTGATTTTATTCTTAGAATCTGTTGTTTTATTTTAGGAGGGGCTCGTAGCTACATAGCTACGGCGCAGATTGTTCGATCTGTGAGGTTAAGCAGCGCTTGCAGCGGTCAGTCCTTGGATGGGTGACCATATTTCACACCTAGACCCCTCCGTGCCTCGGAAAGCACGTTAAGCAGTTGGTCCCGGGTGTCATATGAAGACCTATGACAGTCGTTACTGGTGTCAACAGTCCAAACGGAAAGCCTACGCTAAACCGGATACCACATTCAAGAGCTTCCTTAGTACGTCACTTTAATGTACAGCGCGACAAACAAACCTGCGGTCAAAGTCTCGATTCTTGAGTCAGGAAATTTTTATTAAGTTTATCTATAAGGAAATTCTCAATGGCAGTACATTTTGAAATAATGTAAGACGTAAATATTAATGTGTGGAGAGCTATACATGACGACTTAAAATCTTTGTGTTTATCGAATGACATACAAGGAGGATATTAAGTATATCATTGTATTAAAAGGACTTCATACCGTATTTTCGGTGCAAGGTGAAATATACCATTTCTTTTTTTTTTTTTTATTAAATTTGCCCCTCTCTTGGATTTCTCCTGTATCTTGTGTACAGTCTACAAACATACGTGTCACATGTCACACACAACCAGACCCGAAACAACTATCTGTAGATCATACAAATATTTGTTAACTGCGGGGATCGAACCCGCGACACGTAGCGCAGAAAGCTAATCGCTTAGCCACTGCGCTTAACGTGTCGTCAAAATACGTTCTATTCTTGGCCTTTTCATTACTTCACATAATATTTAAAAAAAAATCGAAATAGAACTCATTCTATAAAGTTTCTTGCCGGTCTCTTCTAGGTGAGACTAATCCACTTTTGAAACCATACTACCATTTTGAATAATGATGTTTTAAAACAGGACCAGTAGGAATAAAAATAATTGACTTTGAAAGAACCTATTATATTATGAAACTGCCTCATTGTTCTAGTGCTCGCAAGCGCGACTTTTGAGCGTGAGTTCCTGAGTTCGATTCCCGGGTCAGGCAAAGTGTTATTGTGTTTTTCTGTATGGATATTCTCAGTAGCAGCACGGAGTCTGGAATTATGCCCGGTAAATGGCAATAGGCTCGCCTCCTATTACATGGGACTTGATAACGGCAACGGTGAAATGTGGGTGTACAATAGTACACCTCTGTCTAACCCTTCGGGGAATACAGGCGTGATGCTATGTAATGTTATGTTACTTAACGTGAATTAAAAATATCACTAAATCATTCCTTAATAACTTAAAATAACTAACGACGAATAACATGAAATAAAAATAACGATCCCTGCCTGGATCCGTGAGCCTTTCCCGACGTACTTAGACGGGTTGACGTTTATCTTAACGATTCGTTTTTTTTTTTTTTCTTTTACCTTTCATATCCGTCGGTTCATCCGCTTTGCCGTACATGTTATCATTTTTACGCAAACGGATTCTGATTTTTTAACATTACATAACATAACACCACGCCTGTATTCCCCGAAGGGTTAGGCAGAGGTGTACATCCGCACACACGGTGGTACACCCACATTTCGTCGATGCTGTTATTGAGTCTCATATAATAGGGAGCGAGCCTATTGCCATCTACCGATCACAGTTTCAGACTCCGTGCTGCTACTGAGAATTTCCAGACAGAAAAACTCAATAACACTTTGCTCGACCCGGGAATCGAACCCAGGATCTCATGTTAAGCAGTCGCACTTGTGACCACTAGACCGACGAGGCAGTCTGATTAATATAGTTGTATTTTTTAAAAAAATTATATGCTTATTTCATAAAGTGTTGCTTTTTATAGTTCTTCTTCTGTCAAGTTGGCACAAAATGGCACATGGGCACGACCATTTCATGTACCATCTCTCGTGGAGACTCTTTCTTGGCACCCCCTTGAGTTTAGAGTATGGGTATATCCATCAATATAGTTACACGACTGCCCAAAAAGGGAGTGTAATGTTTTCAGCGTTCATGTATATATGTATGTGAGGTTTTTTGTTCCACCATAACTTTTAAATGCCTGAACATATTTAGATTATGGACCTCTTAGATTAAAAAGTGTTCAACAGAACGGTCACCCGTCTGCAATGACAATTTTATTTATCTATTTAGTCAGCGAGTAAACGAGTGACCTTTCGCTTTGTATATACAGATTAACTAATACAACTTGTTTTTTTACTTTTTTAGTTCGTTTTTGGCAGTCGTGTTTTTCTTTTTTCTTTTTATTTTCTTTTTTTTAAACATCGGCCCACACTAGGAATAATTCCTGTATCGTGGGTGCGTTTACAAACACATATATTCACATACACAAACACCCAGACCCGAACCAATTATCTATAAATTATACAAATATTTGTTCCGTGCAGAGATCGAACCCGCGACACGTAGCGCAGAAAGCTAATCGCTTAGCCACTGCGCCAACCATGTCGCCAAAATTTATCTATTACCTAATAAAAATTATTTATTTTTATAAGATAATATTCTCATATTATATAATCTCTGCGGGATTGTTATTGTTAATCATAATCATTAATTATATCACATCTTTTGTCAGTTCTAAAATATTTTATAGTAAAAACTACAATCCAATCTATATTAGCTTAAAGCCAATGTAATTCGAACCAACCTACGTATCATTTAAATCCAAAACATACAACACGTTCTGAAACAACAATCTCAATCAAAATACTGATTCTAGTTCGGTCTGTGTATATGCTTAAACAATTTGGCCTGGATACCACACAGACGGCCTAATAGTCTTGATATTATATTCCACAGAGCAAAGTAAGCTGTATACCCATTTGCTACGTGTGTTGACGTAATCAGCCTGTTGCTTTTACTTGGGCCTGTGGGCGAATATTACGTGCCTCCTTTTATAAGGGAGGGTTCTAAATATAGACACATGCAAGTTATATGAGTCTACATACTTTTGTTTTGATTGTTCGTGTTGAATTGATAGTCCATAAAAACTGCTTGGATGCTACGACGTAGCTCACGCGATGATGTTAACGCTACGCGAGCTACAGTGTTGTGGCATTAAGTTTATCTGCTACGCATATAATCATAACTATTATGTGACGCGTCTACTTAGAGTGGTAACCATACTAGGCTTTTCTTTAACAATACTTTTGTAGTCGCTTTGGGACTAACCAAAGCAGTAATATAACCAAAAAATTTCGCCGATGACTGTAAGTTAACTGCAAAAAAGCAGAAAAACACGTCGTTTCTCTCACTTATTTACTATTGCTTTTACCTTAACCTACTAATGAAAAGTGATAGAATGTTCTTTAAAAAAAATAGTTGTACGTTAGTAACCTATATTGCCAACGTTTTAAACCAACCTCATCAACCGATTACAGAACAAAACTCACAAACATTAATAGATCATGTAAACTTTGTGAATAATTCCACCCTATTATGAATAAAACATAAAAAAAACAAGTGAACAAAGAGTTTGTTGTTGTTCGTCAAATTCGTTCATAACACGAACACAACATGGGTGTATCTATCAAAACTTTGGTAATCGATTACCGAAAAAATTTACCAACGCTAATATGATCGAGACATCAGAACTTCGTAGGTTTTTGGTACATAAATGGAAGATTGATTGTCAAAGTACTGTACACATGGAATTAGGTATTTGTTGGTGTTATTCTATGAGTTCTTCATAAGTTTTTTTTTAAAGAAAAAACATTATCCCACACTCGGAGTAATTCCTGTATCGTGGGTGCGTTTTATAAACACAATATTCACATGGACATACCCGAACCAAATATCTGTAGATCATACAGAATATTTGTTTGTTGCGAGAACCGAACCCGTGACACGTAGCTCAGCAGTCGATCGCTCAACCACTAGGCCGACCGGCAGCCTAATTACGTAAAAAATCGACAGCAACGCGATAGCCAATTCACTACGATAGGCAATTCCTACTTCGATAGGCAATTTCACTGTCAGCCAATACATTATATGTCACAAAAATTACGTTTGACAGAAGTTATCTCGCGATCTGCGCCTGTCGCTACATCGGTATTTAAGCTGCTGCTGCTGCAGCCTAATTACCGATGTAGCGACAGGCGTAGATCGCGCAATATCTTTTGTCAAACGTCATTTTTGTGTCATATAATGTATTGGCTGACAGTGAGATTGTTGTCGCGTGGCTGTCGCGTTGCTATCGCTTTTTTACGAATTAGACTGCGTGTCGTTCTGTAAAATACTGATTTCAACATTTAAGCCACATCTAGTTAGATTGGCAGGCAACCTAAAAGCAGATGAGATTAATTAATTCTTCGCCTCGTATTCACATATGTACAATAGAAATACGAGTAGATAACAGAAAGTCCTAATGAAATACGAATCTCACGCAATTTATCAACATCTCCAACCAGAAAAACTTAATTCGACTTTTTCTTCCCTGTGATTCCGAATAAGACTTCGGAGGCGTTTGTAATCTGTGAACAACTTTTTATCTTCTTCGTCGACACGCTCTTGACAGAGTAGTCGTGGTTGTCATATCAGGGGTGGTCGCAGGCTTCTACTACTACTGTAGTTCTTCTTGTACATTCGTGGAGTGCAGTGTTAACTTGGTCGGTCCAACGCATTGATGATATGCAGCGCCTATAATTTGGTCAATGAATGAGCATTGCCATTCAAAGTGGTAATGCTGCCAGTCTTCTAGGCACGTTACCATTTGACAGCGATGTGGAGTAGTACTATGTGACGCCCAAATATTCGTTTAGGATAGGTTTTTTCGTTTTGTTTTTTATAAGGTTTTAATTAATACATTAGCATAAGTAGTTAGTTTTAAAATTAAATTATTATCTAGATAGATAGATCAATGGATCAAACATAATTATAATAGTCATACTTAATAAATTATCTCTTTATATAACTTGTTCAATTATACTTATTAGCACTATAAGTCGTTCCACAGATGTGTCTTCTCGACGTGTGGTAAGCCACCAATAATTTTGTGACAAAACCAAATACCGAAGAATTTGGCTGAGATGGAGATACTGTTTTACAACGTTTCGCTGCTATTATTAAATCTTATGTAATAAAGCCATTGGCTAGGCGCAGTTCCAAATTTTACACTGCTATTGAAAATTTACTACCAGAAATTCAATAATCATTGATAAATTAGAATATGAACCTAAGACTGTGTTACCATCAACAACCGCGCTTACGACCACAAGAAATATGAAACCATCTTACAACAAACTAGTAATAAATTTGCGAAACACATAACTCATAAATTATATACTATTATATACATAGGTTAAGAGCAATATGTCTAACTTGAGATTGGGATTAAGACAAGACAAATCATCTTAAGTGGTGCGATTACATGCTAATACCCTCATAGGCAGCTGAGTAAACTCAGTTATCAAGTTTTAACATAAATTAAAACAAGAACCTTTAGACCTTCAAGGTAAGTTCGTTGAAATTACAAATATTGATAGAAATGCAGCTTAGTAAAGTTTAATACTTAGTCGAAAAACTAATAAACATGTCAATATTTTTGTACATGAAAAAAAAAACTATTTTTAGTTTTATTTATCCCTAACTGTCCCACTGCTGGGCAAAGGCCTCCCACAAATTCTTCCACCTATCTCTATCCTGGGTTACCTTGAACCAGCTCCTCTGGTACGCGTCTAGGTTATCTCGTTATCTCTTTCTTTCTCATGAAAAAAATAAAAAATAAACTAGTCAATAATAAATAAATATATAAGGTGCAATTTATTGAATAAATGAGTTCTCTATGTGCATCGTATCTTCATGTTTTATGTGATTGTTTATGCAATTAATTTGTAAAAACTATGGGTTAACTGTCTGAAATAAGGTTATTATTATTATTTCAATTACGCAGTTAGTTTAGGGTTATGTTGTGACAAAAAAATGCGAAATCATATGATATAAAACTCACTTATATAAGAGAACATAACATAACATAGCATCACGCCTGTATTCCCTGAAGGGTTAGACAGAGGTATACTATTGTACACCCACATTTAGCCGTTACCGTTATTTAATCCGATGTAATAGCGGGCGACCCTATAGCTATCTGAGAATTTCCGTACAAAAAAACCCAATAACACTTTTCCTGACCCGGAAATCGAACCTCACGCTAAGCAGTCGCGCTTGCAACCACTTGACCAATGAGGTAGTTAAAAGCTAAAGAAGGGGTTGCATAAAAGGAGGGTACCTTTATATTGATTGTTATCATTACCCACTTAATCATAAACAGTGAAACACACACATAACACACAACCAAACTTCTAAAACTAAATCGAACTTCTAATTAGATTAGAACTCTCAGTTCGATTCCTGCCTAATTGTTCGGTTAAATCGTGTGCGATCCCTGATTAATGTTCGCAATCCATTCCGCGCCAACTGAACTTGCTCGTCATTAACCCAATGTCGGCGCGTAATGAATGGCGTCCCATATGCCACAGATTAAAGATAACAGTGGGTATCGTACGAGGTTTTAATGTAATTGTGGGTAAAGAATAAGATGTACACTATGTAAATGTATCTTTCATATACATCTTTCTTTTTTTACGTCTACTTGTGGTAGAATATGCCTGCCACGAAAGACAATACCTGAAATGAGCGACGTTCCTATGCAGTCAATTTTTAATATCACACCATTGCTGACTTGCTTCTCTTCTCATCTTCGGTTCAAAGACTTTTTTATTTCTCAAAGTTCAATTAAGATATGAGAAACTAAACAATATTATACTTAAGTACTACGAATATTTGGCATTCGATCTATTTAGGCTGCGGATGTACATATATTTTAAGTTAATTCTCTAAAAAATGCTTATTTAATCTATTTTTTTTTAAATATTAAAAGATAAGGAATCTTTTATATTCTTAGGTAGCTTATTGTATAGTTGAGCTCCCTCAAACTGTATATTCTTTTTCCCGTATATGGTATCTTTTCATTATGGTTGAGGGATTCCAATGTGATACCTCGTGCAGACACGACTGAAGAACAATATGGCTTCTCGATGGACCGCTTAAATTAGGTAGCTTAAATTTCATCCTACACTGAACGGCAGTCATTTGATTTCCCCCAACGAAATTCTGGGAGACACTGATACACTAATCTGATGATGATGAACTCTGTATGACACATATGCAAGCAATAGATTGACGTACTTTCCAAAGTATGGGACCGATGTATGAAGAACTGCTTCACCCTCTAGATCAGCTGTTCTGTGAGGAAGCTATATAGCCGTAACCCCCCCATATAAAATGAATAGGCAATTAAATATTTAATCTCTCGAGCGTAAAAATGCTACACAGTTTCAACATTCTGTACATTTATAAAACCTTCGTGCTCACATTAATTAGTTAGACCCATTAACATACATACAATCACCATTAGCGATCGCATGTGTGCGAACGCGAACTTATAATTATTTTTTGTAATGGTTATTGCATAATTTACACGTGTGACACTCTTTTATGTTTCATAAAAATGTAAACAATGATAATGGGCTGGTTGAATGGATGTAAGTATGGTATGATAAGGCCAGGTCATTTAAGGATCAAAACATGGGAATTAGACGTCACAGTTGGCGCATTGGCTAAGTAATTAGCTTTATGCGCTAATTGTCGCAGATTCGATTCCTGCACGGAACAAATATTTGTATGATCTACAGATATTTGTTTTATTAATTTAATTATATTTTATGTATAACAAAATAAAATAAGAGTTTTATATAATCATAGACACTGCACATGCTTCCTCTGTGCCGACGGGGATTTAATGTAATATTTACCACCCATATTAAATAGTAAGACGCAATAAACAGTAAATTATTTAATATATAATACATCTTGGAAATTTGATTATCAAACCGTAAAAGAAATAGTACTACATTCCAAAACTCAAATCGCCGACGTTAGTCAGAAAGCCGCAAGCTTGAAGTAGAACTGGGCTGGTCACATCTGCTGCCTATCGAACGAGCTGTGGGCAAAACTTACGACTGAGTGAATTTAGACGACGTCGCCGTCACGGTAGGCCCAGAAGGACGAACATTGTAACTATTGGCCGCAAAAATCTGAGATAAGTGGAAAAGGGAACTGCAGTATAACAATCTCGGCTAATAATCACTACATATTATAAAACAAATTCCCCCGCCGCGTCTTTCTTTCTGTTCGCGATAAACTCAAAAACGATTGAACAGATTTTCATGCGGTTTTCACCAATATACAGAGTAATTCATGAGGAAGGTTTATGTGTATAATTCGTTAAGGTTTTGTACAAATTGGCTGAAATATGACGATGATAGTTAAAGATGTCGGGAAAAATTCATGCCATCTGGGAGCTTTACTGGCGTGTGCCGAGTAAATGCTCGACGTAATAGATGATACGACACTACGACAGAAATAAAAAAGATGCTCTGCTACCCGTGCGAAGCTGGGTCGCTAGTAATATAATAAATATTGAGGTAAATTATTATAGGTTCCAGGAAATAATAAAGTTCAGACTATAGGTACATAATTATTATTCAACATGCAGATTCTTGGCGATGTTTTCCTTCATTCCCCCGTAATAGGTGCCAAGTATGTGCAATATGTGGATGGCAGGAGGTGTTCGCATGCCACCTTAGGCTCGAGTTACTGGCGAAACTCGAATACATCGAGTGCCAAGTAAAGACTCCTACAATACTCTGTGCCCATTTTAGAATACTTCTGGCCATTGTGAACTTAATTTATTATACGTCCATAGAGTAAAAAGAAAATAAATATTATCATAATCATTTTAACCAGTCAAATGCCTAATTGTTCTAGTAATTCTGGGTACCTACGGGAAAAGTGTTATTACGTTTTTCTGTTAAATAAATTCCTTGACAAACCCGGAGTTTGGAACCGTACTAGGTATGAAAGGGTAGTAGGCTCGCCCCTATTTACATGGCTCTCGAGTAAAAGCACCGATGAAATCTGGGTACACATAATTGTACGTCTGCTTACCCTTCGGATATTACAGGCATGATGCTACTACTATTTGATGATAACATTAATCATAAAAATCGGAAACCATTTTCTTTTTTTTTTGAACATTTATGCTGCCTTCAGGAAGGTACATCGCCTGCATTCCGACAAGATCACCTTCCATTCGTTCGCCAACACGTCACAATACAGGCACACAATATAGGCACAAGCTCACTAGCAAAAAAAGACCACTTTACTGGGTTTATCTCGTCTTTTAACGTCGATTCGAGTTTCCAGCGTGGCCGAACACACCTTGCGTGTCCCATTAAACGAAAAACACACATAGCGTGCACTGCCCAATGGTTCGTAAAACGTGCAATGCAAATCTCCCAATCACTGGGTAAACGGTTAAATAAAATAAAACAGAATTTTCACGTATTTCCGTTCCCGAAACCACAATTGTGGCTACAAAGTTAACGAACACCATCCGAATAAGTGTTCCTGCAATTAATTACTGAAAATAACTTTAAATAAAATTAAAACGCAATATTCATCCAGACTGTAAACATATTATGCGCCGCGTAATCGCCATTTTCATGGCACGCCGAATGAAATATTCATAAATTATAATAGGTATGTACTTATACTGGACGTTGATGGTTGGAGGTTTCCTCGCTGTTTGAACAGTGAAGTTAACAATACGAGCAAATAGAATTTGGCAAATAATATTTTGTAGACCAATACCTATAATTAAATGCAAAATGTATGTGAATGCAAATGGCCAGCCTTAGAATGATTTGATTAATATGCTGGATGGAATTATGCGAAGACACGGTTGATGCAGTGGCTAAGCGATTGAACTCACAACGAGTTGTGAGTTCGATTCCTATACGGAACAAATATTTCAATAAATAGATGCTCCAAGGATGTGTGGATTGATGTATTTATACTTATTTAAACTTTTTTTTACTAATAAACATGTGTGGCTAGTGTGAAAATAAAGCTAGTCAGAATGCATATAAACAAGTTACTGATTTTTGCTATACAGCTGCTAAGTTCTTCCATAATTTCAGTTAATTAAAGTTCTTTTTTCTAGTTTATTAATAAAATACTAGTTTTTTGTGATGAGATATATTGAGAAATAGTGTACTCTATACGCACAGACTATTTTTGTCTGAAGTCTGTATGATAAGCCTTACCTACCTTGTATATCCATTCTACATATATATCTTTCTATAACTCTAGTACATTTCCAGTTTGTAAATGTAGGTATAATATACTAGAATAGGTTTGTTGGTGTTTGGTGTGGTTTCAACGCTCAACACAACTCAATTATAACGATACAAATGAAATTTATTGAACTCGGTGCAGAATATTTGGACAATATTAATTAGGCATCAATAACGTAAATTATGTAGGTATACACCCTGTATATAGCACGTCTGTATTTTTCGAAGGCTTAAGCAGAGGTGTGCCATTGTACACAATAACGCCGATGCCGTTACTGAGCTCCTTGTCAGTCGGTACTCCTTATGGCATCTACCAGGCATAATCTTTAGAATTTCTTTACTAAAAACCCCAATATCACTTTGCCCTACCAGGCGAATCAAGCCTAGGACGTCAATAAGTAGTCACGCTTGCAACTACTAGACGAATGAGGCAGTCTGTGTTATGTGAAACGTGTTGCATAACAAAATTGTGTTGGAATGTTGCCAGAAGTAGCGAATTTGAATGGCCTGTGTCAAATGCAACGTTAGATATTAAGTACGGTCGGGTGGTGTTGCCATAATAATTGTTTTTAGCATCTGTTTATGTAACTTTAAATATATGACAGTATATAGTTCATTTGATAATTAGGATGACAGCTATTGTTCTTTTCTGTAGTGCTGACTATATGAGTTGTTCCGCAGCCTAATTACCGATGTCGCGACAGGCGTAGATCGCGCTATAGCTTCTGTCAAACGTCATTTTTGTAACATATAATGTATCGGCTGACAGTGAGATTGCTGTCGCGTGGCTGTCGCGTTGCTATCGCTTTTTTACGTAATTAGGCTGCCGTATTTAGCTTAGACAATTTCACTTGGGGAGGTGTTTCCATGTCTCCAATATATATGAATGACACTAAACCAGTAATTACTTAAAAAGTTAACATTAAAAGAAACCCTAAGTTGGAATGTGGGCTGAATTTAATTGATAGTAAGATTTTGCGACTGTGACAGTCAGTAATAACTACGAGTATTAAAAGAAGTTTCAGTTGTGAATGATATTTGCACAAACCAGATGAAATTTACAATCCACACAAACACATTTTTTATGTTCATCGGCCATGGACAGTGGCGTGCAGTGCATAAAGACAAAAATACACTGCCTACCCTACATAAGTCAGATAAATATTTATTATTAGATATTAGAGGTGGCAAATCACATAAATCATTATTTAATCGACAAGACGACGATCCAAAACCATCATGCAGAAGAAATTCCTGGTAAGTAAGCTTTTTTAAATTTTCTGCCTACCCTGTCTAAAAACTCTGTGCACGCCGCTGGCCATGATCCTTAATCCATAACAGAGATTACAAAATGCAGTATTGCAAAAAAATCTTATGGCATCTATAATATTCAAATCTCAAGTCAACAAGCAAAAACCAACGATCTACTCTAAAAATAAATATATGTATGTCTTGGCAAAACGTTAGATATATTTAGCCATCATACACACATTACGACTGTACGAAGGGCGGGTAACCACAAGACTTGTAACAGTTCTCCTGCGCACAGAGTTGCGGTTAGCCGCTAACTATGCGTACAATGTTCGCCTTAGTTTCGCACCCATATAGAAACGTTTGTCTTTGTCATCTAATCGTCGAAACGAGACGTTATTTTAAGTCTTAAAACAAATGGCGTCTGGTGCTGGATGAAAGAGCGTATCATTTTTATGGTTTTAAGTTGTTTGTGAACTAAAACAAAGCTTACTCAAAACACGCCCTGCGTGTAATAAAGTCAGAACGTCAGTTAGTCACTTACACTGACTAATTTAACAATGTAAGATTCTTTCACTGTATCTTTTAACAAAACTTCAAATATTTTAACAAGATCAACTTCCATTCATCAGCAAAAAAATCCAGTCCAAGACTGGTTTCTTGCTTTGAGCGTCTTCATGTATCCTGCACAGCATATTTTTACACCATCCAGCATATTTTTTTTTACAATACAAATATAACAATGTAACATAGCAGCTCGCCTATATGCCCCGCAGGGTTAGACAGAGGTGTACTATTGAGCACCCACATTTCGCCGATGCACTAGGTAAGTTTCATGTAATAGAAGGTGAGCCTATTGCCATCTACCGGGCACAATTCCAGCTTCCGTGCTGCTACTGAGAATATTCACACAGAAAAACTCAATAACACTTTCCCTGGCTTGGGAATCGAACCCAAAACTTTATGCTTACCGGTCGCGATAGCAACTACTAGACAAATAAGGCAGTCTTTATGGTATATATTTTGATAATTTTGTCATCTGTTAAGTGAGATAGCTGACTTTGAAAAATCTTGCGCCGTCGATCCCAAGATAAAATAAAAAAATATCCAAATAACAATTAGGGAATATTGTCAATATCGTCAATTCAATAATCGTCGTTTTAATCGAGACAGACTGTGTCTGTGTTCAGCGACATGCACAGAATTTTTAGACAGGGTAGGCAGAAAATTTTAAAAGCTTGCTTACCAATAATACCTACTGCATGTTGGTTTTGGTTCGTCGTCTTGTTGATTACTCGTAAATAATGATGTATGTGATTTGCCACCTCAAATATCTTATAATAAATATTTATTAGAGTTACGTAGGGAAGGCAGTGTCTTTTTGTCTGTATGAACCGCACGCCACTGACTGTGTTATACCCGAGTAGGTATCAACATCATGCCGTAACACTGTGCACCTGCATTATAAGTAATTAAGTTATGTAGAGATGTTCCTACTTCCTGCCCTTACTATACCACAAGAAATGTCTAAGTTATTTAAAAACACATTATTATGTTAACTGTACCTATAATTTATTTATTATCGAACTGCTTCATTAGTCTAGAGGTAGCAAGTGCAGCTGAAGAGTGCGAGATTCGATCTCCGAGTTGGGTAAAGATTTATCGGAGTTTTTCTGTCAGAAAATTGGTATCGGCAAGATCGTTACTATTGGTTATGATTTTTTTTTATAAAACTTTGCTCCACACTATTTCTCCTGTGTCGTGGGTACAGTTTACAAACATACATGTCACATACACACACAACCAGACCCGAAACAACTATCTGTAGATCATACAAATATTTGTTCCGTGCGCGGATCGAACCCGCGACACATAGCGCAGAAAGCTAATCGCTTAACCACTGCGCCAACCATGTCGTCAATAGTGTCATCAATTGGTGACGACATAAATAGGAGTTTACAATTGTAAATCTGTGCCTATCCTTCAAAGATTACAGGCTCGATGCTGTGTATATATTTTTTTCCTTACCAAGAAACCATAATAAAGACAAGTAGATTCTAATTACAATTTCCAACAAAACAATTGACTGCCCAAAAGCCGTTCCATATTCAACAGTGACTTACCTACTAGATAACGTAATATTGAGAGCCATAAATTTAATATTTCAACCCTATATATTATTACGGGGCTATCTACAGCTACACGATCCGAGACATTTGCTTTCAGTAAACAATCCCCAACCTCTGTATTTAGTTGTTGAGTTTGTTTTGTCAGCTCCCACACAAAAATGAAAGGTTTCATCATTGAAAGTGACTGGTATTGAAGCTGTTTTGTTGTCTTGGCAACGATAGTTTACAAATAGATTTAAGTGTTGTTCCAAAAATAATTCAGTATTACTTACTCGACTTAAATGTACTAAACAGTTTTTTTTTTTTTTTTCGCAGTTTCAATTTTATTCCCATAGTAAATTATTCATATTGATGTGTACTATAACCCCTTAAAAGAACGGGATTGGAAAGATAAAAATAGCGTTATTATTTAAACGAATAAGTATTCGTCGGTTTTCGGTCGGAAGAAACAACCCAGGCTTATTTCGAGTTATTAACTTTCTAGAAGTTCACGCGAACAACTTATTAGGGTAAGTTTAAGTTGTGAAAGCAATTTGTCTTAGTCGAGACTTGTGATTGAATCATTACTATGGCGAACAATTATTTCATTTGGCAAATGGTTATTTCTCTACCTGTAATTTTCGTTAATTTCAGGAAGTTCTTAAGCGTCCCATAACCGCAATCAAATCACCTTAGCCTGTTAAAATTACAAAGAACTCCTTTTTGTAGCTACAGAAGTTCTTTAAAAAAAGAGATGTAATTATGATAGTACTACCCGTACATTTTCCCGGGTTAAAAAGCCTATGTGCTATTCCAGACTATAATCTATCTCTGTGCCAAATTTCATCGAAATCCGTTCAGCCGTTCTGGCGTGAAAGAGTAACAAAGATCCATTCATCCATCCTCACAAACTTTAAAGGTTATATAATTATTAGGATAGGATAGGATATAACTATGTCTTATATTACCTACTGTAATATTAAACCTAGTATATATAATAGTATATAATATAATAGACGACACGGTTGGCGCTATGGCTAAGCCATTCGTTTTCTGTGCTACGTGTCGCGAGTTCGATCCCCGCACGGAACAAATATTTGTATGATCTACAGATAGTTGATTGTGTGTGCATGTGACATGTATGTTTGTAAACTGTACCCACGATACAGGAGAAAACTTAGTATGGGGCAAGGTTTTAAAAAAAAGTATATTATATCTATAAACTAAATACATACAGATACGAAGAGAAAAGTATACACGACTACGACATTAGACGCCCATGTTTAACGTTTAAATCGTACAAGTGCTTACTGTTTCCTTAAAGATTGGTAATTAAATAGCCTACGAACTTGAGTAAGTAGAAATCATAACTACCAACTTACATTGGTGACGTTTGTAAGACTAAAAAATATGTAAATATACCTATAAAAATACTAATCAACAATTTATTTATTGATTGAAAACATTTTTATATTTGAGAGTTCTCCCTAAATGAGCGAATGTTTCCACTTTGTTTAACTTATTGATATCAAAATATTATATAGAGATGCCGTCAGCCGTCACTACTGCCAATTAAATTGGAAAAACAAAATTTATTGACATTAAACATCTTTTATAAGTTTCTAAGGGCGTTGTGAGTGTCTGTCTTCATATTTATTATTAGACTTAAAATTTTTCATCATCTTTCGTGTAATCTTATCTTCAATTTTGCAAATAATGTTGTGATCAGCTCGCAATATAATCATATGCTGTTAAATATCAATATTTTACACGAAACAACAGACATCTGACCTCCGCCACCCGAATACCTAAAGGGAGATACTGATACTTTATGTCTAGACTGGTTGTCAGACTTTTAATGCTAACAATTGCTCGTAACATCATTGTGTAGGTATTGGTTATATCAGGTGCGCAGTACCCACAACCGGCGTTCATGTATGAAACGATGCATGAATGTAGATGAAGCAAAAGGGTTATGTTAGGATCGTAGCACATGGCGTTCCGTAGTTTGCCCACCCCCATGGGTAAAAGGCGTGGCTTTATGTACAGAGGTGTCTATGGTGAAGGTTATATCAGGAAAAAAACTGACGCGATAATTTGGCTCAAATTTTGTTCCTGCTCTCATTTATCTTTAATCTCTAATAATTAAAATTGTGTTTACAGTAATTCGTGTCAATAATTTTTTAACTGACGCTTTGAAGGAAATTATATAATCAAGAAATTGATACACATTTCCTGTAAATATTTCCCATATGACATCAATGAGTTAATGCACTATGAATTTGGCATTTTCATATATTTAAACAAATAACTGGCGATGGCTGTTGACTGAGTCCATAATTATACTTTGATTATAAGTTTACCTCAGGACTAACAAGCATTAGGTAGGTACTTCGGACAAACAAAGGTTTTTAAGATCTTAGTTTGATCTCGGGTCCGGTCAAAGGGCGATTGACTTTTGATGTTTGAACCTTTATTAACTTTGAACCATTTTGCGAAAGGCTCTTTAGACTTTTGGGATGATGTTATGCGTATTGAAAATGCGGGTCATTATTTTTGTAGACTTAATATGATAACTAACGCATTGATGGGGCGTATGGCGCTGTTGCTAAGTGGTTGCCTTTCTGCGCTACTTCTAGTGGGTTCGAATCATAGTTGAAACAAAAACTGTCACTAGTTCTTTAGAAAACTTCATCTATATCTAATTAAATATCTTTGTTAGACTGTACTGTCAGCAACAATAAAATGTAAACACTTAATGCAATTCAAAAGATATTTTTAAAGGAAATGTTGATTTAAATCTGGACCAATTTTACACATAATATCTGCGGATACATAAAAATACTAATATAAATTTGATGGTTTTAACCAATATCTTGCCAATAATAAGCGTTTGAATTTCGCTACGTGTACCTATATACCATATATTTTTGATGCTGACTATAAACAAAAGCCAAGTCAAATATATCTACGTATCGACCGATCACATGTCCACGCGCAAGAAGTTAGTTTAGCCTTGTAACTTGTGGCTATTAACAAAGTTTCAATAACATGAAGCCAACAGATGTCATCTTGGAACTTCGTCCGAGTGACATCAGTATTTCACCTAACTGCCCTAGTTAGTTAGCTAGTTATACAAACATTGGTCCAATTATAACTAATCAATCGAAGAAGTTAATGAATAGCGTAATATATTTAGCACTCGTCAAAGAATCGTTAAGCGGCGTCAATCTTACAAAAAAGGACGCGTCTGCACAAACGGCGCGGTTGGTGCATTGGCTAAGCAATTAGAGAACAAATATTTGTACGATCTACAGATAGTTGTTCCAAGTCTAAGTGCCCATGTCTATCTGTCTGTAAACTGTACCCACGATATAGGTGGAAACATGGAGAGGGCAAACTTAAAAAAAAAGATATTCGTTATTTTTCGTGGCTGCTTCATTAGTCTAGTGGTCACAAGTGCGATTGCTGAGCGTGAGGTCCTGGATTCGATTTTCGGGTCGGGCAAAAATGCTATTTAGTTTTTCCATATAAACCTCGTGTCGGCAGTAAAAATGCAAGGTCAGTTCGTAAGATCGGCCATCGGGTAAGATCGTACAGATCGACCACTTTTTATATGTTCTCCAGTCAATAGAAGAAGTTTTATTAGCTTGTATTGTAAATTCGATCTGTACGATCTTACCCGGTGGCCGATCTTACCCGAACTGACGTTATTATTATTTATTTAGAAACACCTTGCATTGTATTCAATACGAATTATCGGGACAATGTAGCTGAATCAACTAGTTTAATATCGAAAGCTATATATTCAGACGCTGAACAAAACAATCATAATTTACGATCTTCCGTTGTTCCAAATGTTATTTATATTCTAAAGGGAATTATCATATTAATCCTCCTCGCCTCGTGGAATCACTGGTTTACTGAAAAGGTATTTGAGATTTGGACCATTGTAAGCAAAATGGCCGTCGATATCTTCTTCTCTGAGTACGGAATAATTAAAATCCTTATTGGTGTAGTGGTCGCAAGCGCGCCTACTAAGCGTGAGGTCCTGGGTTCGGTTCCCGGGTCGGGCAAAGTGGGTTTTTTTTTGTATGGAAATTCTCAGTAGGCGTCCGTAAATATCGGTGTTTGTAAGCGCACAGATACAGAAATCATTACTAGTGTGGGGCATTGTTATTATAAAAATCCTACAACATAGCATCTAAACTAAACATAGCATCACGCCTGTATTCCCTGAAGGGTTAGGCAGAGGTGTACTAAATTGTACATCCACATTTCACCGATGCCGTTATTGAGTCTTCCCGTGTGATAGGGGGCGAACCTTTTGCCATCTGCCGGGTACAGTTCCAAACTCCGTACTGTTACTGAGAATTTCCATAGAGATAAAATCCTATAACACTTTGCCCGACCCGGGAATCGAACCCAGGACCTCACGATCAGCTGTCACGCTTGCGTCTACTAACCCAATGAGGCAGTCAATCGTAAATAATTACCTATAGCCAACAATAGTTATACCTATATGGACATAATAAAATACCTACTGTATCGTAACCACAATGATAACACAACTAAACGACCGTTATTACCGCCCATTCTATGAAATAGCAGATAAAATAATGTACTTATCTATCTACTGCTTTTATTACCCCATCCATTCAGACGGAAGGAGGCTATATTTACTCACTTATTTTCAAGTACTCGTTCCTTACGATCCGTACCTACTTTGAGTGGTTCGTCTCAACCATCAGTTAATATATCTAGCTGACTGACTAAAACATGTTCAATTTCTTTTGATATATTTTAAAGTGAATATTGACCCGTAGGCTACAATGAACTAGAAAATAGCATCACGCCTGTTTCGGAAGGGTTAGGTAAAAGTGTACAACTGTACACCTACAAATCCCCAATGCTGTTATTTAGTACCATGTCATTGGGAACGAGCCTATTCTCATCTACCGCTATGTCTATACCAAAAGACCCAGTAATATTTGGCTCGATCGGCAAATCGAACCTAGGATTTCGCGCTCAGTCCTCCCACTTCCAACGATTAGACCATTAGTTCCCAAAGTGGTCCAGATGGATCCCCAAGGGTCCACAGGAGACTCGACGGGGGTCTACGTTGGCGTGACAAAAAATAGGAGTATACAATTCAATTAACAATATGGTAGAAATGTAGATGCAAGGGGTCCACCGGAACCAGCTAAATTTTGAATGTGGTTTATGAGAAAAAAAAACTGGGAACCTCTGCTTTAGACCATTTATAATTTAGCACGTTACCGTCTTTTTGTTGGGCAAAGGCTTCTTCAAAAAATGAGAAGGGTTAGGCCTTCGTCCACCGTAATGTATGCCCAAGTTCACCGACAACATAACAGATATTAAAAATCAAAACGGCCGTTTACCAAAAAAAAGTTTATGTTAAACGACTTTGTCATAAGCATATAATGTCAATGAACTGTGGTTTCATTGTCAGTCGTCGATGAAATTAAATAAAAGCTACATGTATATTGTAGACGAAAAATAAGTACATACTTACTAGAGACTTAATTATCCTCATTTTTGTTTCAGAATATATCAATACTGGTGGTGCTATTGTACAGCTGGAGGATTGGCGTGAACGCGAAGAGATATAAGGAACTTGACGATGTTTACTATGGTAAGTGGGTCTTTATTGTATCTATGTCTAACTATAAAAAAATTGAAATACCACTCAATAACTAAAACACTCACAAATCACAAAGTTTTAGAAATTATCATGCCTGCAAAGGAAAAATGAAATTTGGCTGGTACCTTTTAGGTTTTAGGCTTCGTTGGCAATGTATGACTTATTTTCCAAAATTCAACCCTAAGGGGGTGGAATAGGAGTTCGATGGGTTTATGTAAATCTATGCCGAAGTCGCCCTGAAAAGACTTCATTTGAATCGACAAATTGTTCTAGCCTAATGTACGTAATTTTAATTTAATTTAAATTGCTACGTGAACATTTCATGACAGGAAATATACTGTAATCGGGTCGGCGCAATATCGAGAGTTCTTTATCTTTTACACCATGTCACTTTTCACACAATCCATCCACCTTTTCTTGGGTCTACCTCTTCCCTTGTATCCTGATATATTCATACTGATAATCCTTCTAGTGACATGTTTATCATCTCTCCTCATCACATGTCCATACCACGACAAACGATTACCTCTTCCTTTACCAGTTGCACTTTCATACTTCCTCTAATATACGCATTCCTAATCCTGTCCATTCTTGTCACACCAAGGAAATATACCTATTGTAATAAAGTTAAAAAATCGTGCACCTTGAATTTAAATTAAACACCGTACTTCAATCGTCTCTTATAATAAACATTTTTGTAACTACCGATAAAACAATAATAATTAGATCCACGCATCCCATTATAGTAAAAAAAGCAAAAAGCTCCCAACTTTTTTACTTTGAACTACCAACAATCTAACTATCTTCAAAGAAAACCTATTAGATAAATAAAAAAGCTTCGGCGAAAGTTTCGGCAGCAAAATACTCTCTAAAAGTATTTATGTAGGGTAGACATACCCAATTATTGACCATCGAGACAATCAATTATTTACGCCCAACTGGCGTCTTTACAGGTAACGATTCGAACAATTTCCTGCTTCGAAACTTGTTAAAAGGACACCAAGTTCAGTAGATAAAACTTTAGATCAGAGGTTACCAAACTTTTTTTCTCATAGACCACTTTCAAAATTTAGCTGGTTCCGGTGGACCTCCTGCAGCTACATTTCAACCATATTGTAAATTGAATTATAAACCCCCAATTGTTTTGTCACGCCAAAGTACGTCGAGTCTCCCGTGGACCCCTGGGGTTCCACTTTGGGAACTAATGATTTAGATGGTCAATCTAAGTAGTTAATAAAATGCATTTTATCAATGTTAAGAAAATAAATAGACTCAAATCGAAAAAATCATAATACACAATTTCAAAGTGAAAATAGATGATGATTTTTTTGTATCGTGTATAGTGTGATTATCATGATGACTTTATTTCTTCTTTCTTTATGTTGAAATACTACAAAGAATACTTTTAAAAATTATTAACATGTGCAGGATTTGAGCCCATGACCTCTGGCATACCGTGCCATAGTAAATGATTTATAAAGCTCTTAAAATTTAAATACAAATGAGCTACATCCATCGTATATTCCCACAGAATCCAACACAAAATTTCGCGATGAAAAAACAACTCAAAATCCAAAAAAAAGTTAATATAATTTATGGCTGTTTCACCCTATCACCAGTCCACAGTTATTGGCCAAACAAAAATGATTGATGGTCCATAGAACTCAAAACTCAATACAAAACAGTACAAATACGAGTAAAGTACCTTCAATAAATTATGGGTCGAATTCGCAATTAATATCTCTCTTATTAACCTATGAAATGATAATCTAACATATATACAGACTTAAAACTAATATGAGTACCTAATTACATTCTACGTTCGCGTGTTGGATTTGCTAAACATAATATAGAAATTAGTTACGCGTCATATTTTGTTCATCTACCAAAGCTGAGGCAAAAGGAAAATGATACACGCATGTTGATATAAAAATAATAAGGGTAAGATGGAGCAGTGATAGCCTAGTGGCCTGAAACCTTGCCTTCCATGCCTGAGGGTCTGAGTTCAAACCTGGCCCGCATCTCACGTTTCGTGCTCTCCACCAATCGGAGAGCCGAACGCATTGGATGCGTTAAATCGAATTTGTCAAAAGAAACTTACACAAGGGCCTCTGAATTTGATTATCACTTGCATTTACGGTGAAGGAAACCTGCACACCTGAGAGGGCTCCATAAAGTTCTTGATGGTGTGTGTAATCCGCCAACCCACACCGGGTCAGTGTGATGGTCTAAGGCCTAACTCTTCTCAGTCTGAGAAGAGACCCTTGCCCAGTTTGGTATATTGTTATTCCCAGTCAGTCTAACATGTTATCCGAAATACATGATGGTATGTTAACTCTTATTAAATACACGATACCTCTAGGTATTCAACTTGTGGACTTCTGCTGAACATTTTGGAAAACCCTGTATAATTTATTTCATATTAATTCAAAGCTAACTATACCGCTGAATAAATATCCCTCTATGTCTTAACTACAAACAAAAGCTGACGAGTTGCACATCAAACTTGAAAGTCATGATGGGTGTAAAACAGAGCATTAAAAGGGTATGTTATAGTAACAAGGCAATTTTACGTTACTGTCACAAAATTTTAATTAGTTAAGTTACAATGTAATATGAGTAATATGAGTTACAATATAAGGGAGGGGCTCGTAGCTACATAGCTACCGCGCAGATCAATCGATCTGCGAGGTTAAGCAGCGCTTAATGCGGCCAGTTCTTGGATGGGTGACCATTTTTCACATATCGAGACCCCTCCGTGCCTCGGAAAGCACGTTAAGCAGTTGGTCCTGGGTGTCATACGAAGACCTATGACAGTCGTTACGGGTGTCAGTAGCTCAAAAAATCTGACAAGCAGTCTGACCTTAGAGTACCGGTGTCTCCCAGTAATTAGGTGGCGGAAATCAGAAGGCAGTCGCTCCGTGTAAAATACTGATATTCAGTCGTAACCGGTTAGATTGGGAGCTGACCCCAATGTGGTTAGGAAAAGGCTAGGCAGATGATGAAGACACTGTAATATAAGTATTAGCCATGTTACTTTACGAATGAAAGCTTTGTATACACTAAACACTTGAAAAGGTACGAATATTGAGTAGCAATTTTCGCAAAACCACGGCGATATTGACCTAAATATTCCACATAATGCCGTTTAATGCTGACGAAAGTCCTTCTTA
Source organism: Shargacucullia verbasci (assembly GCA_947562105.1). Taxonomy (NCBI): domain Eukaryota; kingdom Metazoa; phylum Arthropoda; class Insecta; order Lepidoptera; family Noctuidae; genus Shargacucullia; species Shargacucullia verbasci. The sequence continues at coordinate 10,812,736 of OX387286.1, forward strand.
AGGAAAATCTGGCTGGCTGATCCTGTTTGGAGAAACTTGATATAAAGGCTCATTGTAAATATAGGCTACTAATACCATCAGACAATAGTCTAGAAATCTTTTTGTACCCCGTGAAGATATTATTTACTTAATTTCAAGTAACTATCAACTGAATAATAGGACCGTGGAAAATATAATACACGAACTAATCACCTTATAATGCTAGTAGAATTTAGGCGTAACCCATCAAGCAACATAAAGAGATACGATAGAACATCTATTGACGTGTATGAATGAAACAATGCTTGAATGTACAAAGGATTTTAGTACGTTGTATTCTATAGTTTCTGCTGACCCCCATGGCAAAAAGGCACGTAATGTATGTAGATGAGAAGTCAACAATTTTCGGCTAATTATCTATTTATACGAGTTACACGTGCGACGCAATATCATATTAATTAAATTGTTAAATGAAAAGTCGCAAGAGGACTAAATCAAGACGAATTATTTATTGGATATGTCTTACGATAAATCTAATAACAATAACGACATTTATGAATCATTGCATTTTTTTGAAGCAATAATATCTCACCTAGTGAAAAGCGATGTCGGCTTCTATATATGTATGTATCTATATATATTTCTGTAGACAAGAAATAGTGGCGAGCCTATTGCCATCTACTGGGCACAGTTCTAGACCCCCGTTTCTGGCGTGAAAGAGTAACAAAAATCCATCCATCCATCCATCCTCACAAACTTTCACATTTTAATATTAGTAGGATGTCTGCAATGCAATTTAAGATAGAAGTACTTAAATCTATAAAGTGCCACTTAATACCGAATGATTGTCACCTGCCATAAAGAGCTCCTCACAAAGACCCACTTTAAAACCCAATATCTTCATTTTACAGCCCAATAAACCTTTACTGTGAAAGAAAGAGTCGTCAAATTCATAGCCATCACCTATAGAACCTTTATCAATATCGATTCATGAATATTCAAATCACGGGGAAGTGTCGCAGGATTTATTTAACCAATATTCTGAAAGGCGAAGTGTCGTTTGGTGCTCATGAAAGGAAACAAATTTGGTCGTATAAAAATGAATGACGGCAAGTCAATCATCGGTCCAATTTATCAAGGAATCTCTTAATTTCATCGATTAATTATATTAGAATATTCATTAGTGACAATTAATGTAGGTATTATTAATTATCGAATATTAAATTAAGTTGGATATGGAGTTATCAAATATTTAAAAAATTCTTCATTCATTAGTCTAGTGGTAGCGCGATTGTGTAGTGTGAGGACTTGTGTTTGATACCGAGGCTAACTAAAGTGTAAATTGGTTTTAATGCTAGAAAATATATGTATACAGCCTGGAGTCTGACAATGAGTCTGTTTCGAATTACATGAGATGCGAAGTCAGCTAAATAAGCACAAGTACATCTCTGCCTTAACCGTCGAAGAATACAGGCGTTACGTTATACGAAGTGAATATTTAATAGTTACGGTAAAGAATATTCATCACTTTCGATAAAATTAAGGATAGCACCGATCGAAAAAAATCGTTTAACGTTGAAATATTTAAAGTCGTTTATACACGTTTTATATGAATGCCATCATATTTCAACTAATTGCTATTTAAATGGTTGTGGTCCCGGTGACATTCAACATAATATTACGATCATTAAATACCTATTAGTTACCTATCGATTCTGAAACTCATATTGTCTAAAGCAGAGTTCCCAGCCTTTTTTGTAATAGACCACTTTCAAAATTTAGCTGGTTCCGATGGACCCCCTGCAGCTACATTTCTACCATATTGTAAATTGAATTGTAAACCCCAATTTTTTTGTCACGCCAACGTATTCCCCCTTCGAGTCCCCCATAGACCCCTGCGGGTCCACCTGGACCACTTTCGGAACTAATGGTCTAAAGAATAACCATAGATTTAGAATAAGCGAAATTATAAGTCTATGAGAATAACCGATATTACAGCAACACCCTATCTATAGATGAACACCTATCTATAGATGAACTAATGGTCTAAAGAATCACCATAGATTTAGAATAAGCGAAATTATTAGTCTATGAGAATAACCGATATTATAGCAACACGTATCTATATATGAGACAGATGACCTTAATACCATATATTTTATAACACGAAGAAAGTAAAACATGCGCAGGTCACACCTGATTCTTTGCACAAACAGTGACCCCTCCTTCGGCAAGGATTACGTGAAAATAAAAATCATACTCATAACTCAGAAAAATCGCACGTTTTATTAGAAAAAGCAACCTCACCTTTGTCGTACATTAATATAAACGCGAACAATAATCTGTAATGTAAACACCGATATCAAGGTCGTTATAACCAAGAAATATTGCTATATTATTCATATAACAATTCGGTGGCTCATACATTTATGCATTCGTGTGTTACTGTTTGCTTTCATTGCGATTCGAACGAGCAATGTATTGTAACTGGATGATAAATGTCGTCATATTTCTCTGCGATACCTGGCAAGGAAGTGGGGTGTAGTTTGCTTTTGACATTTTCGTTCGGGTTGTGCTCGCTTTCGAAATTCCGAATAATTTATGTTAGTATACGTGTTATGAGGACGAATAAAATAAATGTCACTAGATTCGATCGAATAGTGATTCTTGTTTGTTTCGTTCTTTTTCTTTTCCTTAATAAAGGCTTAAGAATCTAAGTTATTTTGACTTTTTAATATCTACATACATATTGGGAAATAATACTGTTCATAATTTTCATCACACAGGCAGAGGTGTACTTTTTATACACCCATATTTCACCTCTACCGGGCACAGTTCCAGACTCCGTGCTGCTACTGAGAACTACAGATAATCCCAATAACACTTTGCCCGAATTAGGATCCGAACCCAGGACCTCTCGCTCAGTTCTCCTACTGTTGAATATTAAGCTGTGCTGCGTTATGCGGTGCGGTGTTTAGCTAATTCGTTCTTCATTTATTTTAGCGAGGAGGCAAGTAAAAGTTGCTGTGTTGTGTTAGCATAAAGTGTTTTGCTGGCTATCTCATTGTATTATACGAGAAGCATATGTATGTTTCTTTTTTGTTAAATACGTTGTAGTGGAAATAAAAGTCATTTATATTTTATTTATATTTTAACACAGCACAGCACAGCATTATGTTCATTAGGCAACCGTAGACTGCGACTAGATGATTACATTATCCGTATCTATCTTCTATATAAATAAAAATCAATTGCCACACGTATGACGGAGCATCATTTTTGTTGTATTCATAAATCTCCGGATAAGGTCTGTATGAAATAATTTTTTTTGACCATCAACGCCATCTAGTTGAAAAAAGACGTGTAAAATTGATTGAGAAATCCTAATTGCAAAATAAATAATTTCATTTCATTTGGATAATCCACGGAAAATGTTGGAAATTTTTATGGTATTTTTGTATGAAATTTATCATTTTCTTCATTAGTAAACTGTACCCATGCGAAGTCGGGGCGGATCGCTAATCTATATAAATAAAAATGAATCGCCAAATGTGTTGCTAAGCGGATAACTTCCGAACGGCTGCACTTATTTGGATAATTCTTTTTTGTTGTGTTTGTAACTGTCAGGAAAAGGATTTTAGGTAAGATTTTTTTTGGAAAATCCACCGGAAACGTTGGAAATTTGGATGGTATTTTTGTATAACATTTATCATTTTCTTCATTAGTAAACTGCACCCGTGCAAAGTCGGGGCGGGTCGCTAGTCATAATATAACCAAAAGCTCGAAATGTAACGCAATTAATACAACGTATAGCTGATTGAATAACATGCGGTTATAAACCGCATACGATGAGTAATCTAATGAGAGTCCCGCAAACATTATTGTATAACAAAATAACAAATAATATTGATAACCAAAATGATTTTCTATTTACTTTTACGTAAACGAGAACGAAATTGGGCTGTTGAACCAATTTACTCCAATTAACACAAATAATTGAATACTTTAAATTATTAATTGAAAACGTGATGGGCTTGGTAACATGTTAATAACGTGACATCATAACTGCAAGGCCTTAGACAACACACTCAGAATTTATATATAAAATTAACTTAATATTTCTAGAGAAAAATAGTGTTGCTTTACGTTCTGTAACGAAAATTCAGTCTTACATTTAATGCGTAAAAATAAATTGGCACGATTCGATTCCCACACAGAACAAATATATGTGTGACCGAAACAGGAGTCAATCTATGTGAGGGACAAATTAAAAAATGGACTACAATACAAGTGACAGACAATCATCATCATCATCAGCCAGAAGACGTCCACTATTGAACGAAGGCCTCCCCCTTAGACCACCACATCGAACGACATTCGCGACGCTACTTGCATTGACAGACAATCACATAGCTGAAAATGTACACAACTTCGCATTTATTCTCACAAGATTGTCTACAAATGACATTAAAACTGCAAAACCAACTAATAAATCGATCGTTCGTCTGCCCTAACAGTCCGACTGCTCAATTCATAAATACCAGCCATATTGGCTGAATACATTTTCCCTATCATTGTTACTTTGACAATAAAACTTACATACATTAATAAAACGATAGATAACTTTAGTTATAGGCACTAAAAATGAAGACAACAGCAGAGGTTACCATATTAAGATTCTTATATATAATAGTTTCAGGTACGTAAAATAATATAGCATCACGCCTGTACCTATATCCCGAAGGTAAATCCCAAGTGATTCTCAAAAATAGCAATCTGCCGGGCACATTCCAATTCATTCACAGACATTCCGTACCACCAGTGCCGGCTTTACCTATGGTGCAGGATGTGCAGTGCAAACGGGCGCAGGGTGTCAGGGGTCGCCGAGTGTTGCTCGCGGGACTAAGATACAAAAACAGCGCATTGTTCCAATTAAGAAAATAAACTGTGCGGGTTCGTAATGTCAGTGTACAGTATGTGTGTACATTATGTGTTCGTAATGTACACTGGTAAAGCGGCGGGTGGAGGCTAGTCATTTATAACTGCATCATTTGCATCCGAATTTTCATGACATTTTGATCGCGTGCCTGGGTATTTTTTGCACCTGAGCGCTACGACACTAGGACCAGAGCTGCGTGGCCCTTCTAAGATTTTTTTGTGACAGAAAAATCAAATAACCCTTTGCCCGATCCGAGTATCAAACCCAGGACCTAATGCTTAGCAGCCACGCTTACAACCAATAGACTAGTAAATATAAAAGTAAAATAATTAAATGTGTGACGTACTTATATAATAGCAGTCTGACAATATTTTGTCATTCACGAACTTTCCCAACAACTCCAAGTCATGCATAAATAAGCTGACTTAGGATACTAGTTTCTTACAAAGACTTACCATATCTTTTATAAGAATAAAAAGTAAAAGAAAGTTTTAAAAAAGGTTGCAAAATATGTTTATGATATTTCGAAACTTACAAAGTAAGATAAAGGACGAGACATATACGAAAGCCATGACGATCTTTTAAACCCTTTTCAGGTTGTAAATCAACAACAGATTTTGTTGCCGCAGAAATACGATATGACACGCGCGCCACCTACTGTAAGGTAATTGTACTATGCCTATAACCTTCACGCAAGTGCAAGCAATAAGTTGACAAAGTTTTATCACAATCAGATGAATGGTATGGCAGCGCATAATATACGAACAAACAAACATTGTTTTTTTTTAAAACAAGAGATACCTACATTATTTTTGCTAGTATTCAAATTTTTGGCCATACAACAAAACCTTTAAAGTTTCTGCAAAACGACATAGCTGTTAGAACACTTACCGATAGCTGCGTACTGATGCAACCCAGGTCACGTGTAAGTCTAGTCTAGGTTTACACCATACCACTCTTCACTCAACACCTCACATAACTACTGTTCTGATCGCGGTATCAACATCGCCACAGATAGCACGGGGTACGCGCAACCGAATTCACGTGAGACATTAAAAGGATTTACAAAACAACGCGTGCGCACTAAACATTTTTTTTGGTGAAGGACACGCGACGGATTATAGACTGCAACGGCGCCGGCGCGGCGGTGCGGGCGGTATGCAACTCACAACAAACAAAAAAATCAAATGCGGGTAAATTTTAATACCGCGAAATCATAATTTACCCCATGTTTTATTATTTAACTAGCTGATGCCCACGACTTCGTCTGCGCGTATTGAGCCCTAAGTAGTTTATGTGTATACTTTATTAATAATCATATTACCTACTTGATATTAACATTTGCATCTAATGGGAGGTATAAAATTGTTTTTTAGTTATCATCAATTGTTTGATGTCAATCTTGATAGAAGAGAATTGACTGTGGAAAGAGTGATCAGTATTTTCGCGGAGCCCACAGAGACTTTGCGGACCCCTAGAGCTCCGCGGAGCACACTTTGAGTATAGCTGGTCTAGTGATTGCAAACGCGACTTAACGCGTCCTTGGTTCGATTTTCGGGTCGGACAAACTATTCGGACACGGAATTCTTTTGTGGGGCAGAGCTGCTGATATTGAAAGCATTTTTATTTTGCAGAAAAGAGCTGTTCGTGCCATATACCAGTTAGGAGCTAGAGTTTCGCTTAGAGAACGTTTTAAAGAAATTGGTATTTTGACTGTTGCATCTCAATATATTTATGCCAATATAATGTTTGTAAGGCATAATATACATTTGTATACAAAAAATAGTGATGTCCATAACATCAATACACGTAATAAACATAAATTATGCGCCTCCATCTGCCGTTTACACAAAGTACATAATTCGTTTGTAGGGCTGGGTATACGTATTTATAACAAAATACCAATGCATTTGCTAGAATTGTCTGAAAATTCCTTTAAAGTTACTATTAAACATTATCTTATTAAGAAGGCTTATTACTGTATAAATGATTATATAAATGATAAAAACGGTTGGTCATCGTGTTAAACGCAGGACAATTCCAAATTATATTCCAAATTATATAACGAGCATGACATGACGTTTATTGTTCTCTTTTGTTTTTTTTGTTTTGTGCTTTATTTATTAATTTTTAATCCTTTATTTGATTTACTGACATAGATATTTTATTAATTAATGACAATCATATCAATTGTACATTTTGTATGTTTTGTTTTTATTTTATGTTTTATTATATTTTTTTTTTGTTCCCCTGTCATTATCTTGATTCAGAGGCTTGGAGGTCTAATGCAGTTAACTGGTGATCATTGCAATTTCTATATTATTTTATTTTTATGCAATTCTCAGGTAGCAAATTCGTCATGCTCCCTTTGATGTCATTGCATGCGGTGGCGTCATGGGTCGGGTCACCTGCTTCCCTCTAAAATGGCGAGGCAGGTGATGGCTGATCTTTGCGTCATACTCGTGAACGGGTGCTGCTTGTGGTGACTGGTCGACTTGCTGGCTGAGATTAATGAATTTATAATTTATTCATTTACATACATGCATTTGCCTTGCATTTAATGTATCATAGTTCTGCATGCGTGAGCCGTAAAGCCCTTATGACTGCTATTCCAAAGCGATTGCAGGTGTGGGCGGGCGCGCTCTTCACACTTAGGTGTATGACATCTTTAAGACAACGGAGGCTATATTACCTTATACCTTTTGGTGAAATGGTGTGCGCTAGCTCACATGTGGAAACGTTTTTGCTAAGCTTTAATTATTGTAATAGCATTCTTTAATTATATTTTTTTATTATTGTATAATGACAGACATGGGAGTGTTGCTGGGGAGTTTGTTGGGCCGTTTCTTCTCCCCAAGCTAAAACACATAGGAAGCGGTCAAGGGCGGGCGTATTAGTTCTGTCCATAATATGTTTGACGTTCAAAAAGCACTAGTAGTAGTCTATTTTGAATAAATGAATTTTGAATTTGAATTTGAATATTATTGCGTTTTTCCGTGTGGTTTTTCAGTAGCACCACGAAGTTTGGAACTACGTCCGGTAGACGGCAACAGGTGTTTTATGAGCATTAGAATGTAGCCAGTCTGTCACCTGTCCTATTTAAATTCGTTCCGACCAGGTAAAAAGCACTCCTGGCACAAGTCATTTCGTGTAATATTAATAATTCTCCCAACGAACAATATGTCCAAAAAGTACATTTCTAAAAAGCGGCGGCTTAATTACGTAAAAAAAATCTGACAGCCATAACAACCAACTAACAGTCCATCCCCTTTCCACGTATAAACTTTTTTCATAAGAGACGGAGAGAGAGGTAACGCCTATCTCCGCTTTTTGAAGTATGTATGTTACCTCAAAAAGCGGAACGGCACGGTAACTCATTCGTAGAGGACCGCAAATCATTTATTTTTTTATTTTCTGAAATTTACAAATGTCTTTACAGGCTAGACCCAATGCGATATTGTAGTTCCCTTATTTTAAACTTAAATACTACCTTAAATAGTGCCACTGTTTATACCGTAGCTAATTATACATGTAGCTATTCTAGTGGCTATTCTAGTTCTATGTCAAAGCACAACAAAAATGTCGACGTCATCAGCGATCATCCAACGAGATATTATCCAACTCACAAAATACTCCAAGCCAAGCTGTGTCATCGATGCCTGTACTGAATCTGAGATCACAATATTATTACTACTCTGTTTGGTAGACTCCGATATCCAATTCTGGGCTGCATGGGGTCTTCTTTTTTTTTCTTTTTTTCTGACGTATCTGAATTGGTCTTACCGTGGTTGAAAGGTTGGTAGCGCAGATGACTGCCCAGGGTACGCCAAACGGTCACAGATATCGTCGTGGAGGCTCGTCCACGGTCTCGTTTTCAAACAACAATCCGAACTGCAATCATAATTATTACTTATGTTATATACATTAGGACATCTAATGCTGCAATATCAAACTCCGAAACAACGTGGCAAGCTAAAATAACATTCGGCAAAATTCAAATCAACGCACGAGGCCTGAATAACATAACTAAAAAGTTAATCGGCAGAATACGATATACACAGACACCCGACATCAACCGTCGAGCCGCGACCCGCGCGACAGTATCACCTCGCCTGGTTGAAGGACCTTCCCTTGCTAGGTCGGAATACACCTCGTTCGTCTACACTTACTTTAGAAAATGAGATAAAATATATATACAAAAATACAAATTCAGACAACCTTTTCAACAGGTGCTTAAAATATATTTCTCATAACCCCAACTTAAACTGCATGCACGAAAATTCAATACAAGCACGTTCTACCGAGGCCAGGTGGACGCCGTATCTAATATTGGTCTAAAGAGAATTCTAAATGAATAACGCCTCTCTCATTCTTGCTCACGGAGTCTGAATAGCGGCGTGGGACAAGATAAAATAAAACCTTATTTTTATTTATTCAAAACCACGGAAACTTTGAATATAAGGAATGTCTGTAGCTGGCTGGTGTGTAGGTGGTGAATGGGGTGAATTTTGATAATATTATAAATGAGAAAGGGGAGCGAGATATTTCAACGTGGGTGTGTGTGTGTGCATTTAATGATGTAGTTGACTATACATTGGTCCCAAGCGAGACTAAAGAACAAGAGATTTGGTTTTCAAGGTCTGGAGTTTTCTTGCTACAAAAATGATTGTACCCAATATTTATTAGGCACAAACAATTTTTGCCCGATGTTGAAGACCACGGCATAGGGACTCGTAGATACCGCTCTTATCGTTAGATTTACAAGCTAAAGCAGCGGTTGCTGCGGTCAGTCCTTGGATGGGTGACCATTGTACACAAGGAGTCACCTCCGTGCTTCGGAAAGCAGTTGGTCCCGGGCATCAGCAGCAGTAGAATATCAGTGTCTCCCAGTAATTGGGTGGCGGAGGTCAGATGGCAGTCGCTCTGAGTAAAATACTGATATTCAGGTGCAACCAGCCAGACTGGAAGCCGCTCCAATGTAATTGGGAAAAGGCTAGGCAGACAATAATGTAGAATTACACGGCAATAAGTGCGCCATTTCTCCAAAACCTGATCATAATGCGCACATAGACTTTATAGTACTGCGCACTGTTGAATCGATGTACGACAATACATTTCTGCTTGCCTATTAAAATAGGCAAAATGTGACGTATATAAACTTTAAGTTAAAGTTGAAGTTAGGCTGTTAGTTTTGTTTGGGTAGTCCACAAGCTTCGCATTCTGTTACCTTGAATATAAACGATAGTATTAAAGTTAATATGAGACGAGTCACGTACGACCTTCGTAGAATCAGTGAGGCAAATATGCGCTTGATTGTTGACATAGTCTTTACTTATTAGAGGTACTTCTGGGACCTTCGTTTCATACTTGCGAGAGATACTTTAGCTATAAGTTTTCATACAAAATGCGTAAAAGTTTTTACCCCACCAAAAATGAGCTTATTTTGCTTTTATATGTTATAGACGCAATTAAAAACTAGGTTGTCAAGTTTTTGTTCTTTTTTTTTATATTGTTTATAGATTTAGAAATAATTAACCAGATTCGCATAAGTGCCTAGAAATGCTACTGCAATTGGTAACGAGCACAATTCAACTTCAAAATTCGATTATTAAGCACCGCATGTGAATTCACAGTCCACCACTATAAATTCAGAGTTCCCATAAATTGAAATGCGATTATACCGTGCTACGGCGTTATTATTATCGATGTGTTTCTGCATAGCATACATTCATTAACATGACGATTGGTGATGGTAATCCCTTTATCAATAGCATGCCAGTATTATACAATACTAGCTTTTACCCACGGCTTTCGCTCGCGTTAATTTAGAATTTGACAATCAATTCGGGTTGTACTCTGCTTACGAAAGACACGTGGCGCCATCTATTATCGTAAGAACGTTATTGTTGTTTTCCTCGGAAACTACTTTTTTCGGGATGAAAGGTACCCTAAGTCTATTTCTGTACACCTGAAAACGTATATGCAAAATTTCAGGATGATCGGTTCAGTGGTTTAGGCGTGAAAAGGTAACAAACAAACAAACTTACTTTCGCATTTATAATATTAAGTTAGGATGTATTAGATATACAATGTGTAACAGAATAAACGATCTGAATATCGATCTGTTAAAACAACAATATTAGATCGATCAAATCAACATTATGACTTACCTAATCGTGAATTAGTATCTACTTATTAATCTCAACCACATTTACTTAACATAGCATCACGCCTGTATTTCCCGAAGGGTCAGGGGGAGGTGTACTATTGTACACCTAAATTTCGCCAATGCTGTTATTAAGTCCCATGTGAAGGCGAGCCTATTGCCATCTACCGGACACAATTCCACGCTCCGTGCTGCTACTGAAAATTTCGATAGAGAAAAACCCAATAACACTTTACCCAACCCGGGAATCGAACCCAGGACCTCACGCTCAGCAGTCGCGCTTGCGACCACTAAACCAATTCCAAACCACTAAAACAAAAAAGTAATACATTTACTCAAAATAATAAATAATTTTTAAAAATCTTGAGTTTTGTTTATTATATTATGCTTTTAACATTGATATTCTAAATGAGGTCTAGCGTTCATTATCATCTATTAATTAACACATTGAAAAATGATCCCCTAATTAATTTAATTCTATCTTATTAATATTAATTAAGTCCATTATTGTCCCGCTGCTAGGCACGCGCCTCTTCTCAGAATGAGAAGGGATAAGGCCTTTGTCCAGTCAAGAGATGTTCAATGAATATCTATACATATGTATATACATACTCGTATGATAAAATTAAAACAGGCCAATATCTGTATTTTATAGATATTGGAGAAAAACTAATATGGGGGTCTTTATTAGAGCAACAGAAACCAAAACAACAATTTTTAGAATTTTTGTCTGTCTGTCTGTCTGTATGCTTGTACACGCATCATGCAAAAACGAATGCATGGAATTGAATGAAGTTTTCATCGATGTATTGCTAGAGGTCTAACTTAAAACATAGGCTCCATTTTATCGCAGGAAAATATCAGATTCTAAATTCCACGCATATGAAGTTGCGGGCAAAAGCTAGTCTCCTATATTATTCACGAGAATTGATTTTCGCCTACGACACGCCACTAACATTTATTATCTCTATTTTTCTCAGTCCTATGAATATAAAACGATACTATACAAGCTACCTACGTTTGACATTATCCGTTTCAGTTTCACTGACGTAGCCCCAGCGATATTTTATTAAACCCGCAAACCTCTTTTGTGTGAGTCAACCAAACAACGCTTTAGTCCAACCTTGTCACTTAATTTGAGTTAAATTGTAGCTGAATAATTAATTTTTGTAGCTTTTTCGTGCCTAATTTAATTGACTCGGAAAAAATATTAGGTTAACCTGAAATACCACAAATGATTTGACTGAGTAGGTACCTATCACAGAAATCGAAATATTAATTTAATTGGAGTGCCGTGGCAGTGGGCGGAGCATATTGCACGCAGAACCAATGGTCAATGGAGCCATAAGGTTCTAGAATAGCAACCGCGCACCAGAAGGCGCAACGTGGGAAGGCCCCCCACAAAGTCGCGGGAGCCCACTGGATGCGAACAGCACAGGACCGGTCAATGTGGCGATGCTTGGGGGAAGCCTATGTCCAGCTGTGGACGTCTTTTAGCTGAGATGTTGATATATGATAATAATGAATTGGAGTGCTATTTACTACATTTACTACTGACACGTGTCGCCAGTTTACAATACACCTTTTGCAGCCACGTGCTTTCGAAGTTTTTTTGTAGTGTAGTACTCATAATTTGTTCTCACGCGGTGACAAATTCAAGCACGAGACTTCTTATGACTACTAATTTAAATTTCTGTTTTACATACCTGCTCGTAAGTTATATACTCGTACTACAACTTGCGATAAGACCACCATTTGTGCTATGTGTAAAATGTATTTTCGCTTTGTACTTTTTCCTTTGGTGTACAATAAAGAATATCTATATATAGTATCTATATCTATCTACAACTTTTAATGAATTAACCATGATTGAAGCATTTGATTAAAGGTATATAAAATAAGAAATATAATATTTATAGTAACTTCTGACGTAAATTGGCCAGGTGAAGAGATCTAATAAGAGACGATTAACGAAAGATATTTATGGCTCGTATATAAGTAGAATGCCAGTAATTAAGGGGTGGAGATCTGGTGGCAGTCGTTCCGTGTAAAATACTGATATTCTGGCGCAATTGGATAGACTAGAAGCCGAGAAAAGGAAGGCAAGTGATGATATAAGTGCAATTGTTGCCCTATATGGACTTAAGTATACCTTGGCCTCAGACTCATATATGGCGGGCAATTACTTGCTACCGGTATCCATGATAAGTGCATGAAAGTAGAATATGAAATAGCGGTATGTAAATTTGGCACGTTGCGTTCTATTGCTCGGCTGGAGCCCCTTCTGTTCTCGCCATTAGCCCGGAGACAAGTGTCAAAAAAAAGTTGCGTTCTGAAGTTTCTATCTACTTTCACGGCAAACAGGCTTGAACTTATGTATGTCACTAAATATTATAAAACAAAGTCCCCCGCCGCGTCTGTCTGTCTGTTCGTGATAAACTCAAAAGCTACTAAACGGATTTTCATGCGGTTTACACCAATAGACAGACTGATTCATGAGGAAGGTTCTGGTGTATTATTCATTATGGTTTTACGTAAATTGGATGTAATATGACGATAAATGATGAAGATGTCCGAAGTAATCATGCCGACTAGGAGTTTTACTGGCGTGCTCTGCGTAAACCAATAGATATACATTAAAATAATGTACAAGAGAATTGTAGTTCTTCAAAAATCCTACGAAAAAGTCTGCGCTAACATATCTCTATCTCCTACGGTTGACTCACAATAACCACTTTTATCTTCAAAATATTAATAAAAAATATTACGTTATTTGCGAAGCCGTTTTCTCCAACTTAGTATTGACCCTTATCCAGATAAATACGTTAGTTAGCTTAGACATTTAATGAAAATTAAAACTGTCTCTTACACTATATACTTTAGAAGGTATGATTGATTCAAAAATTCATGCAACTAAAAAAATCATTGCGCGGATAATACACTACAATAACGACTAAAAGTTCGATTTGAAAAATTCTTCTTCCATGTTATAGCTTATTTATTGAAAATATAGGCTGCTGTTTATCCCGAAATATACACGAATTCGAAATCCACGCGGGCGAAGCTGCGGGCGGAAGCTAGTATTTAATAAAACTGTCGGTCACGTAATTAACAACATATAAACGGACTTTTCCTTGGCCGACCTTTTAATCCGTCCACATAGATTTATGTCACCGAACCACTCGATGTCACCCCAAGAGCCTTCAATGCCGAAGTTTCGAAGGTCCGGGTGACCCCTTTTACTGCGTCAATATGCTGTCAATGCTTGCAGAATAGCTGAATGAAAATAAACCTTCCATGTATGAGCTTTGGAATTAATTTCTAAATTACCATGCTTTTCATTATATTTTTGCGACTAATATTTGTACATAGTAACCAAACTGACTAGATCAATCCTGGTTATAAGCGCGACTACTGAGTGGGTTCTATTCCGGGATCGGGCAGTGTTATTGGGGTTTTCTGTTCGGAAATTCAAAGTAGCAGCATGAAGTTTATAAATGTGCCCGATAAGTGGCAATGGGCTCGTCTCTTCGACGAAATGTGGGTGTAAATTATACAAGTATTCTCCGAAGGGTTAGACAGAGGGCCTAACCCTTCGGAGAATACTTGCGTGATACTAAATATTAAAAGTCCCAGATAAACCCAGAGTAACCGACCGCGTATTCTCCGCGTTCCTGGGCGTATGGTGTAATGGACCCTTGATACGAATTTGTATGGTACTTGATACAAGGCTTGATAAGGGCTGTCCGAGCTATTTATAATCTTGGTCCAAGGGTGTCGCTGAGACACAGATTTAAGGAAATTAATATTCTAACTGTAGCGTCACAATATATTTTTGAAAATTTAATATATGTTTATAAAAATATTTCGAACTTTGTCAAACTGTCTGATACTCATTCTTTGAACACTAGGAATAAACACAACCTTGCCGTACATGCTACGCGCCTCCACAGAATAAGCAACTCGTTCATGGGACAACGAATACGCTTTTACAATAAGCTTCCCAATGATATACGTAATTTAACATTAAAGAAGTTCAAAATTGTAATTAAATCTAAACTTTGTAAAAAAGGATACTATAAAATTTCGGACTATTTAGATGACAAAAACGCTTGGGATTGAGCCGCTCTTTAGCCTTTAATTTTTTTTATATATACAATTTTTGCCATTAATTATTATATTATTTACTTCATTATTTTGATATTGTAATGTCGTTTAAATTAAAATTATTTCTTATATATAACCGCTATACATTGTAAATGTGAGTGAGATCTAGGCTGAGCGCTCTTCATTTCATTAATTCTCACGATAACTGATGCATGCTTGCACTCTGTTGCGACAGGTTAGCTCAAATAGTTATGGCACTTTCTTCAAAAGGCTATTCCACCCTATATTATATATTATGACGACACGGTTGGCGCAGTGGTTAAGCGATTAGCTTTCTGCGCTATGTGTCGCGGGTTCGATCCCCGCACGGAACAAATATTTGTATGATCTACAGATAGTTGTTTCGGGTCTGGTCGTGTGTGTATGTGACATGTATGTTTGTAAACTGTACCCACGACACAGGAGAAATCCTAGTGTGGGGCAACGTTATAAAAAAAAAAAAAAAAAAAAAAAATATTTGTCTCACATAAAACCTTACATCATTACAATCTGTCTGGACTTTAAAATAGACTTTGACCCCTGAGTTTGTTTCGGCGTTTCTTCTCAGGGATAGTCATAGGAAATGCCGACGCAATCTAGTTTAAAAAAGACGTGTAAAAGTGATTAAGAAATCCTAATTGCAAAATAAATAATTTCATTTCATTTCAGGCATTCTAAAATTTGTAATTCAGTTTATGTTGCTATCGTTCAAAGGAATTATCGTAACGAAATACATAAAAACCTGAAACAAAACAGGCTCCCTGTACACAACACCGATGAGGTTAAAATTAAACAGAAGAGTAAGGTAATAGCAACTGATAACACGTACACATAACTTACTTACATGAAACAACATACAAGTTCATCGTGTAAACCTGAACATACAGAAGCTAAACTAATAACCCAAACTTTTATGTTAACGAAAATTCGAGGAAGCTAAATGATTAAATATCTAATATAATAAAGTATTAAACTCCACACGCAAGCAAGACTGGGTTGTAAATTTTAAAATTAGCTTCCAACGAATCCAGTTTATGTGAAATTGATGTAAACTCCCTTATATTAGAAACCGTCCCGGCTCCCGGGTGGTATTCATAATTTCCTTGATTACGAGGAAATTGCCATGTTTACGTGAAGAGAACTGTGAAAGTGGAGTTAGATGATTTAAATTAAATATAAGAATAAGTCTTGATTGACGCATTCTACCTTCATCTCATAGCTCTTTGCATATTGGACACTTCAGAACACCAATTTGGTTATTTTTTTGTGTTTGTAATTGTCAAGACAAGGTTTTTTTTTTAATTCTTGTTAGTCACGCCTTTGACCACTCTCTCACCTGATGGTAAGCGATGATGTGGTCGAAGATTTAGCACGCTTGCCTAAAAGTAACCTATTCACTCTTGACTTAAAGACTCCCAGGTTGTAGCTATCAGGAAACAAGGTTTGTATGAAAGATTTTTTTTGGAAATTCCACAGGAAATGTGGGAAATTTGGATGCTGTTTTTGTATGAAGTACATTTTCTTCATTTGTAAATTGCACACGTGCGAAGCCGGGGCGGATCGTTAGTTATATTATAAAAATAAATTCACGAGTCGCGCTAAACGACGACACGGTTGGCGCAGTGGCTAAGCGATTAGCTTTCTGCGCTACGTGTCGCGGGTTCGATCCCCGCACGGAACAAACATTTGTATGATCTACAGATAATTGTTTCGGGTCTGGGTGTTTGTGTATGTGAATATATGTGTTTGTAAACGCACCCACGATACAGGAATTATTCCTAGTGTGGGGCAACGTTTTTTAAAAGAAAAAAAAAAAAAAAAAAAACAATCAATCCCATTATTTCCAGCATTCAAAATTTTCTTGGCATTTACTATTTTTCCATTATTCTTTAATATCTCAGAATTTTTGAGTCGATTCGTGCCACAGAAAATCAGGTACAAGTATCGTGTTTTCGCCCCGAGGAGATTACTTGAAGACATGGTATATCTTGTCTTGAACTTTGTAAAGAAATTGTGGCTTGTGGTTTGCCCCTCGTATTGCTTCCTTTTAATTTTGTTAACAGAAATCTCATTCCAGATATAACAAAAAAATCACAAATTCCTCTGAACGATCTGAATTCGTAACGATCAATTCAATTAAACAAAACGGTACTGTCAAAATAATCCTGGAAAATTCTTGAAGAAGACATCAGCGGCAGTAGCAGTAAGATTTAATATGCATTTTACAGACATACCTATTGGGTCGGCTGTCTTCTCTCTTTACAAAAGAACATATGCCTATATAGTATGTACAAGTATAGCTACATCTAATATGTCTAAAAACCTATAATATAACATAGATTTTTATTTTAACAATAAGAGATCTATTTATAATACGGACGTTATTCTAAACTATTTATAGACGAACCATATAAGGTTTCTCTTCTCAGAATGAAGGTTTCATTACATTTGAAGAGGTCAATAACCGGCTATCCTATACAGTAAAGACACACCATTTGCCTATAGATAGCCTTTTACTTAACAGAATCAACGCTTAAAGGGGTTTAGGAATTTGCATAATCTCTCCAACTAAGGTGAATATGTTTGTGTTGGAAGCTTCAAGAGAATAGAACTAGTCCTTTGAGCCAACACTTAACTTTTAAGTCAACTTCATTCATAATGATTTACCGTCTCTTTTCGTTCATGACAGATTATTAAGTCGACCAATAAAACTGAAGAACTGACTGAAAAATACTTGGAGACAACCCGAAACTAACAAACAAAATAATAGATTTTTTATTGCGTCTACTTTGTCTCATGACGGGTTGAAATTATAAAAGAAATGTTATATATGCTTGCCATGAATTACATTAATAAATTTGTAAAGAAAACGTGAATTTTCATTAAACAATAAATATGAACGTATTTTAATGGAAGTTTACAGTATAATATCTGACGACATACAATCAGAATAACAATAAAGAATAGAAACAGAAGAAAAAATTAATGACCATTCATCAAAACCATAAAGCAAATCTGTAGCTACCAGAACTATGGATTCATAATTCAAATTCAGAAGCTGAACTTAAAAAAAACTCAAATACATACTGCTATAACGAAATACATTACTACAACCAGCCAACATGAACCTTAGTACGGGGTACTTAGACGAACCATTTCGTGCAAAAAGACTTGACCCTACTTATGCAACACATCCCGCGTACCTACTTATGTACCCGCAAATGAATTATACAAAGGAACCTTTTCAGTGAGAATTTCTTATTCATCTTGTCTTACATTACCACCTAAGCTTCCTGTTAGTAGAGGGATATTTCAGTGTAATACAGAAATGTACGGAATAAAGTTAATCCCCTAAATCACTGGACTCATTTTGCCAGGGTTATCATTGTAATTAAACGGCGTCTCAAGATTGATTAAATAGATATGTTGAGTCATATCAATTATGGTTCCAACATCTAGACGTTTACATATCTATATACAAAATGGCTTATGAATTATTAATTTGAATTAATTAAAATTTCTGTCATGAAGACAAGGATAATATTTTTTCATTCTAGTCACTAAGCTTTCTTCTGTTGCTTTAAAAAGAAAAAATAGAACGACAAGCGCTTCAAAAAAAAACATTAATTTTTCAATTGACTAACAACGGCAGTGAAACAAGCTAAGGATATAACCTTAAAAGTACATAAATAAAAGCCAAATACAACGTAAGTTCCCCCTAAATCACGCTATAAAGCATAGTGGACACATAAGCGAAACAATCCAACGGTCGTATATTTAATGGCAGTACCCACAGTGTTGGGTCATTCATCTCCGGACGTAGGTAATTCCGTTCGGTTGCGACGCCATCCTTATGAAACTTCTAAGTTTAACACCGAAAACCTTTTCTGAAGCTTGAAATATTTTGTAAAATATTTTTCAGTGAAACCGAGAAACTTTATTGTGCACTCAGCAAGCTTGTTGTAAATGTAAGAAATGTGACGACGTTATTCAATGGCTCTGAAAATATTCTCTTCAAAAGTCACGTTTTGAAAGTCGTGTATGACAAATTTAATGGTAGTGCCATTTTTTCTGGAATCATACAGCTCATGAATGGAGAAAGAATGAAATATTCTCAGACAAGACTTGTTTCTAAAGATAGTCAGTATTAACTAAGATTAAAAATTTCGTTAAACAAAACACTTCTGTAAATAGCTCATTTTATTAATCAAACAGAATACTAGAAATTATGAATGAACATACGAATAAATTACTGGTACAATCAGTGTCAAGGGTACTTGTTATTATACAAAGTTGTATAATTTCTGTTTGTGAAAGCTGGCTTGCTAATTATCTTTACTTTTTGTAGTTAATTATTATATAATAACGTAAGTTTATCAACAATACCAATAACAATAATTATCTTCGTTGACAACTTAATTTCAGAGTTACGAAATTAAGAAGTCACCGATTGTAAAATAATCGAAATATAATGTGCTAGCAACCGGCGAGGGTGTGGAGAATGAAAGGTGAAGAATTCTCATTATCAAGACGTGGCTTTCAGGAATGCGAACAATTGTTGTAATGGAAGACGAGTGAGAAATTTCTCTCACGTTGTATAAAGATAAACGCTGGGTTAAAGCGCTATATTATTGGGTGTACTGTATTATTGTTTTTTTTACGAACAATTTTTTTTATTTCAACAGCGATTAATGTAGAGACTAAGACTTAAATTGAAGAGTATTTATTCAATAGACCCGACTGATAGAAAATACCTAACTACTGACGTTGATGATTCCCTTAATTTATATCACAAATGTGGCATAAAATAACAGGTTATGGGAATTAAATAAATAAAGTTTGGCTATACCTTTTAATGTAATAAAATACATTTTTCGACTGCATAATATTTTGTAAGCTCCAACCTGATGTGTGGATGCGGTGCAGTCCTGCAAACGATAATGGATTTAATGAAAATTGTGCCCATTGTATCTACACCTACATGCTGGAAAAACGAATGCTTGGTAGTGATAGCGTAATTCTTGTAGATGACTTTCAGGCGGGGAATGTTAAGTTTCATAAGAAACGTCAAACTAGATAAAAAGAACTCAATAAGAGAATTATTCATATTTATTTATGATTCTATACATTTGAATCCGTGTTTTTCTGTACAACTGGTTTTAAGTAACAAAGAATATGATAATAACAGTGGGGATCCAGATATTCAAAGAAGTGACCACGCACCCACAATATCGTTTCACTACTCCCAAAAGCTCCTCGTTTATAGCCTCGGCCAAAACTTTAATTTTAGTGTTAAACCTGTCACAGTTAACCCTCGTTAATGTTTGTCACTTTTTAATTAGTAAGCTAAGGGTGAAAGTAGTAACAAAAGGCATTTGTAATTTCGTAGCTTTATTGTTAAATAGAAAACGTCCTCCGAATAATATTACCTCTTTCTAAACTTCTGTGAAATTTGAAACAGACTATGATTCGACTGGGATGTTTGAATTTAGGTGTCGTAATATTTGACTGTGTTCGTGAATTTGTATGGTGATGATCTGTGGGTAGACTTGCAACCTGTTGGTCAGACGATATTTTAAGACATGCGATTTTTCAGATAGCGTAGAAAATATTGATCATCATTTTGTGTACCCAGACTTGCCCAGGTAGACAAAATGATGATGGATATTTGCGACTTTGAAATTTTTTGGCGTTGACATCACCATTCTGCGATGGAGTGTCGTGAATGTGACATTTTCTCTCATATCTTTTCAACCAATGAGGTTGTAAAAATGTTTAAAATACTTTTCATATATCGCCTATAGCAAATTACTTAAAAACCCTTTTTAATCAAACTTACTCAAGTATGTCAAATAAGTACACTTTGTTGCGACAGGACAGTCTTCTTTCACTTTAATATTCGTTGGTGTTACAGAAACTTCGTTTAATTTTAATATCTAGGAAGCACTGACTTTATTAAACTTTTCTTGTCATAACTTCGCTCATTTTACGAAGTAAGTTGATTATATGAAATATCTGTATACAACGAGCACAGAATGTACAGTAATAAAAACTCTGGACGTAATCGACCAAGTAACTGGGACTAGAATACGCTGTTATGATATAATTTTAAATCATGTGTGAAAAAATGGGTGCATGGAAAGACCTACTCGAGTAAAATGATAATACATCCTATCCTGTCCTATCCTTCCTACTAATATTATAAACGTGAAAGTTTGTGAGGATGGATGGATGGATGTTTGTTACTCTTTAACGCCAGAACGGCTCAACGGATCTGGATTTAATTCGGCACAGAGATAGATAATAGTCTGGAATAGCACATAGGCTACTTTTTATCCCGGAAAAATGTACGGGTTCGTGAACCACGCGGGCGAAGCCGTGGGTGAAAGCTAGTAGTTATATAAATTGTCAGTTAGCTTTTCAAACCCTAGTGACTCACTAATAATAATCTCCAAGCCAATTCTAGCTACGGTGATCAGGCTTCTAGTTTTAGAGCATGGGAGTGTTGCTCTCATGTGGCTGATGTACCCTATTTTGGCAGAGAAAGTCCGTGCGAAGTGTAGACACGTCAGGGTACCAACGGCAAAGTAGAATGTCAAGTTGGAAAGCAGTCGAATTTTCAACTGATCACGTCTGAAATACAGTGACTTACTACTCTATCCACTACGGCATGTGAAATTTCAATATCCTCATAATATATAATATCCACACAATTGCGCTCATGCTCACACGACAAAAAAGATTTGAAATCACTATAAGCTGACTTTTTGACTGAAAATCAATCAATCAAGAATTTACAATTTTCTTTCACAAAAATATTTGAAAACACGGTCAAATTGCGCATCCATTTCTTTATAAAAAAGGCAGAATATATTCTAAAGGAATATTAAACCGCGACTGACAATTGATTGGCAGTGAATCTGTAAAAAAAATGTAAGGAGAGATGAACTAACGTATCAATCTAGATGATTGAGTCCTTTACGAACATTGGAGGGGATTGGATGCCAAGATGGATTGGAAAAGATTGACGAATGAAAATGTTGCAGAAAAAATACACCGGAAAATAAATCGTATAGAAAACAACATAAAAAAATCGTAAAAAATTAAATTGGTCGTCTTAGACTCAGATTAAGCCAGCCCGACTGATCAGTTGATAAAAAGAAGTGGTGATATGAAAGATATTGACGAAAATACTACATTACATGCAACCATGTGTTTGGTATTCAGTAAAGGTTCACAAAAGATTGATGGCTTTCATCCATGTTGTAATTTGAATTATATTTTACTCTGTTTTCATTTGTCTTCCAACAGTTAATTCGGTTTCTCCTGCTATTTTGATTGAAAATCAACAACACAACATAAACATAGCATCGCGCCTGCATTTCCCGAATGGTTAGACAGACATTTAATGTACACCCACATTTCGCCGATGCCGTTTTTGAGTCCCATGTAATCAGGGGGCAAATCTATTGCCATGTACCAGGCACAGTTCCAGACTCCGTGCTGCTACTGAGATTTTCCATACAATAAGTCTAATACACTTTGCCCGATTCGGTAATCCGACTCGATGCTTGCAGGAAGTTAAAATCAAAATAATAGGAAAAACCGTAGTAGCAACGTATTCTGCTACTGGTACGACGCTACTCCATAACTAGAGGAAAACGATATCCTAGAATTAGACTATGGTGGAAAGAGATATGTTGTTCCATCAGTGAACAAGTAGGATCCTCCAACTCGACTCCGATCCTAACGGGTTAAAGTCCGATGATTGACGTCGAACATTTGAATATGTTTTACAATGATTTTAAACTCTCACAGTGCGATTCAGGATTTTCTGTTGTCACCTCACTCCGATAGATGGCGCTTTACTTTTTGCAATGCTGTGAGTAGTCGCTACAAGACCGTTTATCAATTCTGTAACTGAAAACTTCTCTCACTTTCCTCTCAAAAGAATAACAGCTTGAAATCTTTTTGTTACAAACATTTTAAATGCAAAATGGCTGCGTAATTTAAATGACCATATTTTGGGTTAGGAGTTCAACGTGACTATCAGTGGTCAATTTCACGCCAATTATAAATTTATACATCTGAAGATTGACAACAGCTGATCTCTTGCAACCGCTGGATCAGTTCATTTTATTTAATATTAATGAAAAATATGTGGAAGCCGTTTTCTTTATTTAACCAAATACGATATTTGATTGATGTACCTATTGTATTTTAATCATAAATGTTACAGTGTTATTATTGGTAAATTTGTGTTAGTATTATTATATTTTCATTCCTGTGCAATCTTTAATTGTTTAACAAAATGTATTTTGTTATGAAATAAATCACATATGGCTTTCCTTTGCCAAAGAAAATATCTCTAATATACAAAGTACTTTCCCGCATTGTCTTGTTTGTTATTTCTCCACTCTGTATATTTGGCCAGAATATAGTTTTGAACGTAAATCAAACAATATATATGCAGATGGATAGATAGAATCAGCCAGTCACAGTTTTAATCTCAGTCTTCTTGTGATCGTGCTTTGTTTGTTAAAAGATGGCAATCTTTTTCAGAGTCGAACCATCGCTTTGGTTTACATAAACTGCATTCATCCAATAAAGGTTTATAATGAGATTCAATGCAATATATTTTCCATTCTACAAAAGTCATTCACAGAATAGGACTTACAGCAGCTTTTTATCGGGACAATGCATCGTATCTTCATCGCGCCTTACTTGACATGACCCCATTATTCCTATTGAGTTATAGTGAACTAGAATTGGATTCCAATACACGGTCCCGGTTTGTAGGATTCTAGCTAGTATCGAGCAAATACCCTAGGGGATCGATGTAATCGATTTTGGCTAGATTTGTTTGTTCACTCCAATCGATTACGTGACGATTGGCGACGCGATTGCTTTCAACTCTAGGGGCTCTTTTGAGACTATGGTCTATAAGTGTCTGTCTGGGACGTTTATTAGAATTTATTTGCTACGTTTTGATGATCGGGGAGTTTGGAAAAGTCGTTTGGAATGGGGTGACTAATTCGGAATCTTTTTTTTTAATGTTTTGCATGGAACGCAAAACAAAGTGTAAATAACTATGAAATAAAGAAAGTGTTTGTAGAAATATTATTATGAAGTCTAGCGCAAATTTTGAAACGATTCCAAGTCACTCGCCGACTCAGCGATGCATGCGCCATCCGATAAAGCACAAACATCTCTGATTATGCAAATTACACCCTGTATGAAATGCACTAGCTAGATATTTCTGCCAAACTAACCAAATATATTTTCCAAGTAGTTTTGAACAACATTTTTTTCGCTATTTCACTTTTTGTGTTCAGATATTATCTTTTTCATTCTTATTTTCAGGACAACGGGTCTGGAATAAACTTTGGATCTTTAGAATTTATGGCAGTAAAACAAGTTTATCTCCTAATTTTGTTCAAAATTAATATTCAATTCAATCAATTCGGCTCCTTCTTAATTTTTTATAATTAATCATCATAATCAACATGACATTATTGATTGACCGATTGCCTGAAAATCCAGGGTAGGTAGTAGTAGGTGTCTGACTTCATTGGCGACAAGCGATTTTTTTTTTTTTAATTTGGTCACCATTATACTCTGTAGGTATGTAAATTACAGTTCGATCAATTCAGATTTTTATTGACAGTACCTCCACTCGTTAATATAAGAATTGTTTCTGTTGTCATAAATTTTCACTCAAAATTATTCCTCCATAAAACTTAAATACGATCCAAAATATTTAAACACGATGCAGCTTTCCGCAAAATAATCCTCATTCAAATATCCTCATCCATCCTTAGGGTTTCATCAAGAGCTGACCCTCCTGTAACAATTCATGCGTCAATTCCTTTGTCGCCTGGCTGTCTTGGGTAGAAATATCACTCAATATCCGTCGTTTTAAGGATCGACATCTGTCTATATTCACAGGCAAATGAACGATAATTTTCATGTCACATTTTCGTTTTTTTAGGTGTGAAGTTAAGTTTTACGTATCGATTTAGAATTATTTGTAACTTGTGCTTATAGTTGCTTAGGGATATTATGTATAGTTGTGCTTAAATTATTTGCTAAGTGATTCGAACAATCATTCTATTGTATTTCAACGAATTTTTTGGGACGGAGCGTAAACCGATAGGTTTAGAAGTTACATATATATAGCCAAGTGGTTGAACGGTTGCCATCCATGCTGCTTCTAACTTTTATCTCGTTTATTGAAATCAATTAAAATTTCATTATCACTTGCATTAACGATGAAGGAAAACATCATAGGGTCACTTGCATACCTGAGAGAGCTCAATAATGTTCTCAATGTTGTGTGTAGCCCGCCAGCCCCCAAAAAGCCAGCGTGGTAATCGCTAACGCTAACGTCTAACCCTTCTCGTGCAGGGACAGTATTTATTAGTTCTAGAATCTAATCTTGCATGGAAAACTAATTAAAACTATGACTAACCGCGAAAAAGATGGCGGAACGAACTGGACACATTTGGAAACGACTGGTCATCTTTGCCACAGAAGAGAACGGTTGGAAATCAAGAGGGCAGGCCTCTGCCCAGCAGTGGTATGTGACAGGCTAACAGTAAACAGTAGTTTTGCATGGTAAAAAAGTCTCCTTTTATAATATCAGTGCGGATAAATTGTATACATCATACACCAGAGCGTTTCGTCACACTCAAAATGGCGGCGTGTGATATGAAATGATACGAGCTTTTTAATGACATGTCTCATTTCAGAAAGGTAAAGTGACACAAACATTACCGTCTGTGATACTGCTGATGTGTTAAATATATCCCTTTATTTATATTTATTTTACACGACAGTATTTTCTCAAATCGGAACATTACGACGGGCGTCAAAAGAAACATGTATTTAAAGGAATGATGGAAATATTGCGATACATGTTTCTACTTTCTTATGTATAATGAAACATTGCTATGTTGTGAAGATTTTTATTTATTTCTTTTCAAATATTGTTCTTTGTGAATACCAAAAATTAAAAAAAAATGAAACTTCTATGATTTAAAATTTATTTATTAAGACTTTCGAGTCAAGCCTAATGTTTTAAAATTATCCATTCTTGTTTGACTAGATTCGCTCAGTGACTGTGCTGGCTTTTTACGCTTCACGTTGCGGGTTCAGTTCCCATCAGGAATAAAAATACTAGTACGGCCTACAAATAGGTTGTGTTACGACCCCGGTAGCCTATTATAAACACATCCTCCATTTTGAGGTCGGTTAAAAAAGTATGACATTTAAAATCTAAACTCTCTGACTCACATTACACAATTTGCATTATTTATGTATTCCCAAGTTTTACACTAAAACTATGTTTTCTTTGTTACAGGTGTACAGATAGCATATTTTGCAATAATAGGAACACAGATGTTTATGATCGTGCTCAGCATATTCCTCTTCTATGGAATTTATAAAGTGAGTATGCATTTGTTTTTTTAATTTTTTATTACTGTTAAACGAAACTGTCAAGTATCCTTATTAAAATAATTTTCGAAACAGTAATCGAATTAGATATTTACTTAAACGCTCTCTTGTACGGGTGGGTCGTCACCCTGAGGGCGTTCCGACTTCGCCCGTTTTGCCACCAACACCGTGGAGTTCCATGAGCTTGGAAATCTCGAATCTCGAAATGCGGTCTGTATTCCCGAAAGGGTTAAACAAAGGTGTACTATACCACCACATTTCGCAGATGCCGTAATTAAGTTTATCGGAATACTTAGGGGGCGAGCTCCACGTGTTTTTTCAGAAAATTCCATTAAATAAAAAAACCAAGTCTGATATAGGGAAATGGTTCAAATAATTTGGAATAGCGATTGGATATTAAAAGGAAACAGACAACATGTCTTACTCGTATTTTCTGAGCAAGTATGCCCATCGTATAACGAGACGAGCTAGACACCTATTGTAACGATTAACCCCAGAAATATTTGAACCGAGAGGAAAGGGCAGGAAGCTTTTTGCCCCGTAGTGAGACATACACAGATAAAAATAATAATAATAAAAGCCTTTTTTAAAGATATCCATGATCCGTGTTTCTCTTTTTAATTAAATAAAACCTTTTAATAAAATAAAGCCTACAAATAAAACCTCTAGAAATATATTCCCACCCAAAACAATTTGGAAACCTTATATAAAATAACTGTAATCAAACCACCTTAGCTTCGACCAACGCGACAGCCTTTACATTATTTTATGCGTCACTAAAATACCAGTTTCAAGACGCAAGTACTCGTAAAAAGAAAAATAAATTTATTTTTGTCCCTAGAAACACTTTACGATTGTAGTCTTTAATAAAATTGCTAAAAATAGGATATACCAGTATTTTATTCGTTATTTAAGAAAGGTAAAATATACGGCCTCTTTGTTCGAGTGGTCACAAACGTGACTGTTGAGCGTGAGGACTAATGTTCTATCCCCGAGAAGATCCCGATGAATGGAAATTTATGTTAGATAACTCTCATTATTACCTAAGTTTGGAATTGTCCATAGTTCAAAACTGAGACTGATAGTGCAAGGCACGCGAAGTAAGATAGGTCACTTGATAAAAAATTAAAATTATTATGTTGCTTCTTGCACTGACTTGACTGATAAATACTATCACAAGAATCTAAACAACATTTTTGAACTGAAACATGAAAACAGTATTTCAATAAACGTTTCTAGAACAATTCTAACGATAAATTATCAGAAAAATTAAAACGCTATTCAAAAAACTTAAATAAAAAGCTTTTCGCAAAAAAACTTTAATTGTATCAAAAGAAAAAGTTTATCAAATGTTAAGAACCATTTTATTCACTTATTTTTTGTGATATTAAATTTAGTTCCAATGTACAAAGAAAGCCAGGTGACCTTAAAAGGTCAGACGCCTGAAACCTTGGGTCTGTTAAAAAATGTGTACACTCTAAAGGAAAACGTAACAAAGATTGTTTTTTTTTAATTCTCAAAAATGTAACGAGTTATTCGAGAAGTGAACATTTTGCTTTCTGCGACACAAGACGCGGTACAACCCTTACACGTAATAAGTATTTGTGGGACTTCTAATATTTGTTCCAAGCGGGAATAAAACTCACGACCCGTAGCAAAGAAAGCCAATCGTTTATCCACCGCACCACCTAGTCAATTAGTGTTTATTTTTCAAATTCAAATTCAAATATTTATTTGCTATTAATTATGGTTAAATTTCAGAGAACGTTTGATGGTTGACTCGCATTTTGATAATGTCCCCCTTTATTTACAGACAAACTGATTTGAATAATTTTAGTACATAATTACCGATAAATCCTTTTTACTCAAAGCAATTTTTGTTACAGGAAAATGTTGCGTTCCTTGTTCCGTGGGTCGTCGGCTGTATGACCTTCATGGCGCTGGAAGCCATGGCCATGGTGTACTCCAATATTCTTAGAGATCATGTTAACAAGGTAATACTTCTACATACTTTTCATAGGATTAGTCCAAGAAATGAGCCTCCAGGAATGACTATATCGGAGCTCGTCTGGCACGTCCTGGTCAATCAGCATCGATACCACTATTGCTGACTAGCTTATCATTCCACTACGGCATGAGCGATTCCAATATGATAGCTCCTGTAGACACGACAGAAGAATAGGATTATTTGTATGAACTTCAATATATATACTCGTATATATAACTACATAACTTTATGATTTAATCTAACTATAAGCGTTTCAAACTGTTCAATAGAAATAAATTGTACAAGTAAAATGACTGATTTAATATTATATGTTGTTGTTGTGTGTGTTTTATAATGTTTCTCTATTATTTTACAGTGAAATGATATTTAACTTGTACTGTTAATTACACCTCATTAATATCAAGGTTAATTTATTAGTCAGGTTGGCATTTAATATTTGAGTGTACATTTGAGCCTATTAAGTGAAATACGTGATGTTTGTTAAGCGTTCATTACGAGTATATTCCCATTTACCTATGTAGGTAACTAGATAAGTTTTACAAGTTCTTTTATTTTGAATACAATTTTGAACAAAATTCAAGAACTTTTAGCAATTTTATAGATAGATACGTCCGTTTATTGCGCATGGGTAGGATTTCCCCCCGTGCATAAAATTCTTCCGACAATAACACTCTGCAACGAAGCGGTGCGGACCACATCCGGGACGCAATATTGCAATCTGCACTGGCAATATTTCCTTTTATCAAATGTGCAAAAGTGATATTTGCGTTCAATATGACCGTTGCTTTATAGAACCGGGAAAAAATAAATAAAAATCTATTGCAACAGCAATAACGACTAGGTTTTCTAATAGTATATTATGCTCTAGGGTAGGAACAACCAATTACTAGAACACCAGACTACTGATGATTGTTATTGCTAGTTGTGTAGGCTTTCTATCAGATAGCTAACTCGATAGGTCATTTACCTTTTTAACCTTCAGTCATTATTCTTGTAGTAGATCATAATGACCCTAATACATTCAGTGCCACAGGGAACAATCAACGTTGAAACATCTCGTACTATAACGAGGGAACAAAGAGCCGGCAGGGCAACAATTTGTCGATCACAATCCACCCATTGTCTTGTAAACAAGGTTGATTTGAAACACGTGTAGACTGTATTAGGTTCTTAGCTATCTGTGGTTTGTTTTTATGGAATTTCTCGATAGTATTGTCAAATATTTTATATCTCATTCAGCCTTCTAAAAAGGGAGATAATCACTAAAAATGTCGCTTGTTCTAAAAATCAAGGGCTTTCAGAGTTGGGTTAGCGAAGTCAGATAGCAGCCAATTTTCACAGATCCGAGCATTTTCTTGTAACAGAAACTCGAATTTTCACCGGTTTTAAGCTTTGCTAAACTGAAGAACGAACAAAACCAACCGTCGGCACCTGCAAATATTTTGTTGATCATACTAGAGAACGCTCAAGTAATTTCTCGTCAAAAATTCTACAAAAATCAATCGGTGAGGGCCGCCATTGTGACGTGACAACCGTCATCGTACTTGCCTGTAGAAATTGCTACTATTTATGACCATTACTCCTATCCTCCATATCTTGAAGCGTTGAGTCTCCGATATGTTGGACTTGGCAACTTAATATATGGTATAGTGAATCGATCGATCTTAATAATCAGAAATCTGACTTGACCAGACTTGACTGCGTCACTGGTCGCAAGCTTGACGGGTTAGCGTGAGGTCCTGAGTTCGATTCCCGTATCGGGGAAAAATGTTATTGAGTTTTTCTGTATGAAAATTTTTAGCAGCAGAACGGAGTCTAGAACTGTGCCCGGTAGATAGCAATAGGCTCGCCCCTATTGCATGGGAAACTATAACGGCATCGGTAAAATGTGCGTGTACAATAGTGCACCTCTGCCTTACCCTTCGGGGTATACAGGCGTGATGCTATGTTATGTCTACTGAATACAAATATTACGCTCTATCCAATCCGGCTAAGTAAAAGGTTTGTTAGTGCAACACATTATGTGTCCTTTGTTTGTTGCTACTAAATTAAATACATAAGGTCAACAGCAACAGCTTTGTTGCAAAGTTATTTGCTGCAGTATGAAACAGGTTTTAGATTCGTTAAAAGGTAAAATATCGGTTTAATTAGACTCTCAAAGTCATAAATGAAGCTGTAGCATGTTTGTGAAATACGCTTCTTAATTAAAATACTGTCTGCTCCGAGTCTGGAGCGTGTGTGGGGGAAACCATACAATTAGTGGTATTAATAAACGAAAATTATTTAGCACTTGTATACAGGAAAGTTTTATTTTTAATTTATACGTTTTCTCAAGACAATCTAGCTGAGAAGAACAGATTGAAGTATTTAGCAGAATCTTTATTTAAAATCCTGTTCTTAAACTCATGAAATCATACGTCAGTCGGTACCTACCTAAAAAACAAAAGACTGAAGTGAGATATTCGTATAGTGAGCACGCGACTAAACGCGTGGGTAGCGTCATATGTTAAAAAAACATTGCAATATTATCATCACATCATCCGGTACAATATATAGGAATCAATTTGTTATTGAGCAACAAAAATATAATTTTCTTCAACTTTGGTTACTTAGATCTTCAAAATGAGACACTACGAGGTTTTGTCAAAGCAGCGGCGTAAACAAAGTTTTTAGACAGGGTAGGCAGAAAATCTTAAAGCTTACTTACCAAAATACCTACTGCATGTTGGTACTGGTTCGTCGTCTTGTCGATTGAATAATGATGTATGTGATTTGCCACCTCAAATATCTTATAATAAATATTTATCTGAGTTTTGTAGGGTAGGCAGTGTCTTTTTGTCTTTATGAACTGCACGCCACTGTGTCAAAGGCTCTTGTTTGTTTATGTCAGCTATAGATTTTTATAAGAAATACAGGAGTATGTAGGTCATTAGACAAAAATGGCGATTTCAATATTAAATCTTCAAACCCCTATAAGTACACGGTTTCATAATACTAGTCAGAAACTTTATTTTTTCTTTTGAAAATACGTTACCCCAAACTAGTATTTCTCCTGTATCGTGTGTACAGTTTACAAACATACATGTCACATGCACACACAACCAGCCCCGAAACAACTATCTGTAGATCATCCAAATATTTGTTCCGTGCGGAGATCGTACACGTAGAAACTACATGGAAACTCTAAAAAAATATCTCAACATTCTAGCAGGAGTTAAAACATGTTACATGTAATAGTAAGCTCTGGATGAGTGTCTCTACGATGAATAAGGGGTGGACTCTTTGCAGTGTGACTCGCTATATACAGCATGATTCAAATATCCTTTGTCCCAGCGGCCAGTCGCCCAGTGTTTTGAACAACGCTCGCATGACAATAGATAACGAGCCCCTTTTCCTTTTACCTTTTAATCTTTTATTTTGACAGCGTCCCGTTTTCCGAGGTGTGTTATTTCCATGGATTAATACAGAAGGTCCATTCTTTACACAGAACATTTGTTTTTTTTTGTTTTTTTTTTTATAAACGTGTCTGCGTTGGCCTGTATATGTAAAAAAAAAAAAACAGTTTGAAACACATTCAACCTATGTATCAACTGGTTTCTGTCTACCGGCCCCACATGATGATATGTCCCCTTCATAAGTATTTGAAGTAGGTACTTAGGTATTACCACTAATCAATCACGCTTTTAAAGTCAGATTGCTATTGAACGTACGAATTCATTTATTCATACATAAATTACAATAACGTTACTACATCGGTCTAGTGGTCGCAAGCGCGTCTACTGAGCGTGAAGGGTTCAATTCCTGGGTCATGACAAATGATATTAGGATTTTCTGCATAGAAAGTAGATGGTAATGGCTTACCCCCTCTTACATAGGACTTCAAAGTGTAAGTCTATCAAAGTACATCTCTGCCTAACCCTTCGGGGAATACAGGCATAATTGTTTGGTAACTCGGATGACTCCTACTCACCGTTAATCTATAGACAAAAATATGATGCCAAGCAAAAAATGTATATATTCTGTTGACAGTTATTCGACAGCGTCTCGTTTTACTTAATTTATTAATATCTAGTTCACTTCATACTGCCAGGGGCCGGCTCAAGCCCAAGCGCCCGGGTGCAAAAAATACCCAGGCATCCTCTAGTAGGCGCGCGATCAAAATATCATCAAAATTCGATTGCAAATAGTAATTATAAATTACTAGCTTCCAACCGCGGCTTTGACCCGCGCAGATTACAAACCCACACAGTTTATTTTCGAAATTAGAGCAATGCGCTGTTTTTGTATCTAAGTTCCTTAATAAAGACCCTGCGCCCGTGAGCACTGCAAACCCTGCACCATAGGTAAAGCCGGCCCTGCTTACAGCTACTTTGAGTAGACCTTCTTGAATACCTTTTTAGGTGCTATTATGCATTCTTTGTCTTTTTAGTAGTGCTGAATGTGTCCAGTCCAGTGTCATGTTCATATTCTGAAGTTTTTGTTGCTCTACGTTAGGGTTGCGATTTCCAAATTTTGAAAACCAGGATTTGAAAGTGAAATTGCCAGGTCATTTCGGTTTGCAAACAGGACGCAGTATAAGAAAACAGTGTAAATGAAACTCAATGAATGTTATATGAAATTATCTTCGATAAAATTATATAATATAAGAATAAAATTAAGGATTAAATTATAAAATAACGCCGATGATTAAACGTAAGGTTCGAGGCAGTAGTGGCGCGCGAATAATAAACACAGGACGTTACGAGGACTCTTTAAAAACCCAGGATGCTACTTAATAACTATCCAGGACAACCCAGGATACTCCAAAAAGCAGGACATGTCCTGGGAAAACAGGACGGTTGGCAACCCTACTGTACGTTTTAAAGTAATGCTTCATTCTAAACTTGAAATTTTTAAAACTATATTAATGAAAATGTTTACTTTGAACCACTTTTCGGCTACCTAGCATATACTGGGTGGAAAATTAAGTGTATACCCACAGAAAGTCTGAACTATAATATTGCCGTTACTATATCCAAGTATCTACAGATATTCCTCTTACTATTAATCCCATATTCTCAAAAACAAAAAAAATGGGACAGTCCTAGTGGCCTGATTACGCCTATATTCCGCGAATGGTAAGGCAGAAGAGTACTATTGTACACCCACATTTCGCCGATGTTGTTATTGAGTCCCTTGTAATAGGGGACGAGCCTGTTGCCATCTAACGGACACAGTTCTAAACACCGTGCTGCTACTGAGAATTTTCATACAGAAAACCCAATAACACTTTACCCGACCCGGGAATCGAACCCAGGATCTCACGCTTACCAACCACTATACCAGTGAGGCAATCACCTTTATACCTAAATTTATCAATTTATTATAATTCTTATCCACTAATTCAATTGCTAAATACCGTTCACCTAATAGACGTAACTTCGCCTCTATTACCCAATAATATCTCAATTACCTAAGTCCCAAGTTCGGCGTTCACCTCGCGAACTTGCCGGCAGGAGTACTTACCAGTTTTTAGTTCGAGCCTCTCCCCTCCAGTTTGCTTAAGGTCTCAGTTAGCGCGCTCCTCTGGATTCGTCGTTTAATTAACGAGTATAATGGTTCCGATCTCCAAGTTAGTTAGCGATCCGCTAGTTAGAATAGTTGAAGAGAGATTATAGCGAAAATACAAGAGGAATCGTATTTTAGTCGATGCTATTCGTTAAAATATATTTATGTATTATAAATTGTTAGCATGTATGGTAGGAATTTTTACTAATTTTTGTGTGAGTTCCACTCATAGATGTTACCTACATGCACATATTATATTCAACTGAAACCTTTTTATAATCACAATCATTGTTTAAAATCACGGCAAGTCACTAAGATGTTATATATGTCTGATAGTGGCTGAATAAATAATTAGAAATTCTACCGATTACTAAGGGTCTCTTCTCAGAATGAGAACGGTTAGGCCTTAGTCCGCTCCGCTGGGCCGGTGCGGGTTGGCGGACTACACACATCATTAAGAACTTTATGGAGCCCTCTCAGGTGTGTTGGTTTACTCACGATGTTTTCCTTCACCGTAAACACAAGTGATATTCAAATAAGTGCTGATCCGCACATGATTCCAGAAAGTCAGAGGTGCGGGCCAAGTTTGAACTCAGACCCTTCTGCATGGAAGGCAAGCGTTCCTACACTAGGCTATCACTGTCTGATAAATTAATATTAATTATAGTCAGTATTTTTTTCTAAGTGAAAACTATAAAAAGCACAAAAATCTGTCAAAATTTCATACTCTGTGTATTAAGTATTGGCGTTAAGAAAAGCAAAGTAAAAAGGACCAGTTGGAATCCCATTTATAAGCTACCTATACCAAAATGCCAGCCAAAACTACATAAGTATATGACTAACTTCTTCAGCCAAAGTAGTTACGACTGATTTAGTATTTTGTTTACAAAATTGATGTGAGATTTATTTTAAATCTTAAATAGCCTTACAATAATAACCTTAAATTGAAGGTCATTAGCTTAAGACTATAGTTTAGCTAAAAGCTTTCATACAAAATGCGTTAACGTTTTTACCCCACTAAGCATGAGCAAATTTTTCCTGTTTTTTTATATGTTATAGACACAAGTAAAAACTAGGTCGTCACTATTTTGTTTTTTTATATTGTTTATAGATTGAGAAATAATTATTAAAAATTTTGAAAACAAAAAAAGGAATTCTTGTCGTCCTAGTTTTTAATCTTACGAAACGATACAGACCAAAGTCAAATTAATTCGTTTAGATTTCGATGTAAGAAACGTTAACGCTCAGACATCTATTTTGCGCGTATTTCAAGACAA
The DNA here is from genome assembly GCA_947562105.1 of Shargacucullia verbasci. Lineage (NCBI taxonomy): Eukaryota > Metazoa > Arthropoda > Insecta > Lepidoptera > Noctuidae > Shargacucullia > Shargacucullia verbasci. The sequence goes on from OX387286.1 coordinate 10,848,255, forward strand.
TTTTGTCAGAAACCGGCAGTTAAACGATACAACATTATACCAGTTAGACTCATAAGTTGGTAAACTTATCCGCCTCCACCAGATTTGGGGGACCAGGAATCAAACTGCTGTTAGAATATTTACATACTTTAATGTCTGCTACGAGTTCCAAGATATAATACTTATTATTTCCATTCAACGTCCATCACTCAATTACATAATATTGACGTTCTTTGAAAATACTTTATTCTTTTTCATCAGTGACCAGTCTTTGTACGAAAGACTGTATCCTAATATATAAAACCTCTACAGTACTTGCCTAAGTTCGTAAGATAAAAAAATTGTAAACAGGGGAAAACAGTAGGTACTACATTTTATAATACTAATCGATACTACATTTATAAATAGCAGATTGACCTTAACCAACCACGAGCTTTAACATCAACTTTGTTGCAACGCTAGGGTAACCGATTTGTTACTAGCGTACTTTTGCCTATTTAAGACCCTTATTAATCTATATAGAGAATCTATATAGAAGACCCGGGTACGTCTTACAACTGCGGCCAGACACCGGAGGACGGGCAGCAGCCTCCTCTCACTAATCGGTGAGCCACTGCGATCCCCAAGCCGCCTGCCAAGCGTGGGGATTATGGCAAACCCTTGGGGGAGGCTTTCGTTCAGCAGTGGACGTCTTCTGGCTGATGATGATGAATGATGATGAATTAATCTATATAATCTCTCTTATAGAATCAGAAATCAGAAAACTGCTTTACTGTTTTTTGATTCTGATTAGTAATCAAGCGTTTGCCTAACATTGGGATGCGCTATGACAAGGTAACAGAATCAGTAACTTATGTATAAATAGAAGATGACCTTAGGACACGATACGTTGTTACACGAGCGTGAACATCGATCTATATACACAAGGATTATATAATAATAGAATAATTGTTGCACCTGATTGGTTCACTCGGGTTTACGGCCAACGGAGTAAAGTAAATTGTTAGTTCCCGCAATCACAACAGCGACTGATCTAGTGCCGTGGATGTTTATGTGCAGTGATCTCTTTACCACAAACTTAGACATTGGACCGATGCGGCGAACTTTATTTGAAAAGATTCGTAATAATCCGAATGAGGTTTTTAGTTAATCTAAAAAGTAGAAGAGTTGCCTGAAAAATCGGAATATTCGGAATTGTTTTTGTTTTGTTTGTTTGTTCAAAAACATTGCCCCACACTATGGTTAAATCGGCGACGACGCGGTTGGCGCAGTGACTAAACGATTAGCTTTCTACGCTACGTGTCGCGGGTTCGATCCCCGCACGGAACAAATATTTGTATGATCTACAGATAGTTGTTTCGGGTCTGGTTGTTTGTGCATGTGACATGTATGTTTGTAAACTGTACCCACGATACAGGAGAAATCTTAGTGTGGGGCAAAGTAATAAAATAACAAAAGAAAGAAAAGAAAAGAAATCCTGTATCGTGGGTGCGTTTACAAACACAAATATTCACATGGACATATACCCAAACCCCGAACAACTATCTGTAAATCATACAAACACATATATAAATCATAAAAACAATATATTTTCTGTGCAATTTTTTGTATGAACTCAATAAATTCAGAAAAGGATAACAAACAAATTCATTGAAATTTGGACAGGAGAACGTCTGTCGAGTCAATTAATTAATACTCGTAATATTATATATACTAACATTTATAAGATATATTGTCGCTGCGCCTGCCAAGTTCGATAAGTACATTTTTTAACGGAAAAATAAACACTCTTTATAAGTAGTTTTTATAATTTGGTATAATTTTATAGAGTTGTGTATCTAATAATTGTCTTCAATACCGCATTATCAGTTTTTTATTTAATATATTGTATAAAAAATAATTAGGTTTTTGTTGTTTCCCGAAACCTATCAAAACTACTACTAATAATACTATTAAATCCTAGCAGAGATTTAAAGCAAACTTTACAAATTTAAGTACATAGAAAAGGTCAATATTCAACCCAAACACAACACCTACAGCACAAATAACAACATAATCTGGAACAAATTGTATTCCTTTTCAATTTCAACTGAGGAAATAGAAAAATCTAAAAGTTTAACTTTAGCAACAAGCCATCAGAGTCCATACGAATAAAGCCGCGAAGCAAAGAAACAAGAGTCCTGTATTCGACAAGCAATTTAAGTTAGAGCGATTTCCATACGTGTGTATGTGCGTGTGGGTTTACGTTGTACCAATCGAACCATTATTTGCTAGAAAATATCCGTGATATTAATGTGACGTCTAAACATAACACAAAACAGCATCACGCCTGTATTCCTCGAAGTGGCATAGGTGTACTATTGCTATTCGAATCCCGTGTAATACAGGGCGAGCCTATTGCCGGGCATAGGTCCAGACTCCATGCTGTTTCTGAGAATTTTCATACGGAATAACTCTATAACACTTTGCCCGACCGCCGTCCACCGAACCCAGGACCACATGCTCAGCAGTCGCGTTTGGAATCACTAGACCACTAAGGCAGTCTAACATGACATATAAAGCGTGAGGGTTCGATTCTCGGGTACCAGCAAAATGGTTTCGGATTTTTCTCAAAGGAATCTTCAGTAGCAGTACGGAGCTGGAAACTGTGCCCGGTAGATGGTAATAGGCTTGTTCTCTATTACATACATGAGATTTAATAACGGCATTAACGAAAAGTGTGTAAAATAATTGTTAATGATAATTATATTAATGTTAATGCATTCAAATAAAATTTTTAATAAAAATTAAACACTCCTAAAACACAAAGAAAAGTCACGTGATATTAATGTAATATTATTTGCAATGTAACCTTACGCGCACGCGACTGCACTAGGTAAATGACCTTTGACATATCACGGTATAATTAATTTTCTTTTCATACTGGTGCTTGACTGGTACCTTGTACAGACGAGAATACGTATGGTGAAATATTGTTTTCTCTGGGTGTGAATTAATGTGTTGAAATATAAATCGATGCCATATTTCAAAAAGCTGTTCTGTTAAAGCTTACTTCAATCCTGTAACACTTAAAATTACATAATACTGTTGTTAGAACCCAAGTCTTTGTACTATCTAACATCAATCATCAAATTCCAGTCGAATGTTTATCACAACGAAAATCTAATCCTACTTCCTACTTAATCCTACTATCCTATCCTAATAATATTATAAATGTGAAAGTTTGTGAGGATGGATGGATGGATGGATCTTTGTTACCCTTACATGCCAGAACGGCTGATCGGATCTGGATAAAATTTGGCACAGAGGCTACATTTCATCCCGAGAAAATGTACGGGTTCGTAAACTACGCGGGCGAAGGCGCGAGCGGAACCTAGTAAGTTATAATCGTACTTGGCGACGCACTTCCGTGCTAATAGTCATCATCATCATCATCATCATCCACAGCCCGACTTCGCCCACTGCTGAAGCCTCTCTCTGAAAGTGCCAGTTTCTACGTGCCATAGTTAAGTGAATTATTAAGGCTATAATTTAACATATTTGAAACAATAATTAAATACTGTATATAGCTTTTCAATATGTCCCTTGTTTTACTAGTCACCCCGTATACGTCTTTGTGTAGACTGCAGTTAGTCGTACTTGCTTTTGTAATACTAGTCTGACTCATTACAATCCTTAATGCGCTCACTCTCTAATTATGTTTTATTTATATACCATAACGAATCCCAAACACAGAACAATAAAACGAAAGAGCCAAACAAAACTATCTCCCTCACTAAATGTTGCCATACTCGTAAAACGTTGGTCCCATTTAACAGTCTAACTGAAAACTAGGATTCCAAAATAACGGGCCATAATTTCCCCTGATACCATCCATAATGCCCCTGATACCCTGACTAATGCAGCAAATTAACATTTTCGGTACTTCACTATAATTGATGAGACAGAAATTGCTACGAGTTTATTTTCCGATTTCAAAGATAATTTTGAGCGTTGTGTATTTTCGAGACGACTATTTAAGAATAATGCTTCTGAGTATTGTGAAAACAGATTTCTGCTTGTTGACTAACAATGCTGTTTTCATGAAACCCGCTTTATTGTCGCGTGTTATGGAGCTTATAAAACTAGAATGTTTATAATAAGGCAATTTCACAGTTATACGATTAGTCTGAGAAAAGGGCGTAAATACAAGTGTGTATCTTGCAGCTTAGCTTATTTTTTCCGATTATGAGAACCCATGCCACGGATGACGCGGGAATGTGAACCAAATATGTTGACAAGCTGTTCATAGTTCATAGGTCGCTGACATCTACTACTTGAACGGCACGGTTGGCGCAGTGGCTAATTAATTAGCTTTCTGCGCTTCGTGTCGCGGGTTCGATTCCGGCACGGAACGAATATTTGTAGGATCAACAGATAGTTGTGTCGGCAGTCTTATTACAAACAAAAAACTAAAGCTATGTGACAGCAGACGAGAAATGCAAAGGTAACAAGGATAATCGTGCACTTTTTAGTTAATTTATTGTTCGAACGGGGCGAACCCGGGATCGTTGGCAAACTCACGGCTGTCGCTGTCTGCCAATATATGACACAAAAATGACACCAAAATTAAAGTCTATCGCATACTGATTGCTACATCGGTAATTAGACTGCAAACTTATTGCAACTACAGTCCTATGACGCTTCATAAGTGCCTGTATTAGGTTTATTTGAAATAAAAACAATTATATCTATCTATCTATCTAAACATACATGTCACATGCGCACACAACCAGACTGCCGGTCTAGCAGCATTGAGTTATAACACGATTCTCGATTCATTTATAATAATGTTGTTATTTAATAAATAAATAATATTTTCGTCTTTTAATTTAAGACCCTTGCTCTTGTAAGATATCAATAATCATTTAATAACCCGAAATTCGAGAAATTAGGACATGATAATTCTTCCAAATTTTGACAAGTTTTAATAAAATTAAAATTAGTCGCTACGGCATTCCCTGCTTAAAACTAGGCTAACACCCATTAAGTGAGTTTGTCACACTAATGGCTAAAACTTCACTACTTAAAGACTATTACCATTTTACCCGGTGTTTACTATACCTGTGTAGTAAATAAAACAATTAGTTTCAATACGTTTCATAGTACTTATTAAGGAATATTTTAGACGTTGTTCGTCTTCAAAATGTTTTTAACGCCTGTTTGTTATATAGAGTATTTTGTGTTTACTAACGTTTACAAACGAAATGGTGATTGAAGTAGAATAGCATCACGCTTAAATTCCCTGAAGAGTTAGGTAGAGGAGTACTATTGTATATTTATAAAAAAATGTATTGAGTTTTGATTTTATTTATAACTAGCTTCCGTCCGCGGCTTCGCCCGCATTGATTACAAACCACTGCATATTTTCGAGTCACACGTAACGTTTTATCTTAGCTAATCTAATCTTCTATCTAGCGTCCTAAAGAAAAATTGTGGCCGTCGAAATTTATTGTTCTTTCCCTTGGAAACAGTACTTTTTTTCTGGATGAAAGTTACCCTACGTCCTTTTCTGTACCCCTGACAACGTATATGCAACATTTCATGATGATCGGTTCAGTGGTTTAGGCGTGAAAAGGTAACAAACAAACTTACTTTCGCATTTATAATATTAATATAGGATTTTCCGCTTTTTATTGTCAAACATGTGAAAATGTAGTAGTATTAGATAACGAATTTTATGTAACTTACGTACGTCGCTAACCAATGTATTTGTAGAATAGATTTTTCATTTTAAATTTAAAGAACGAGCACCACTCCGTTTATTCTATGTAAATGGAAAAATACCTACTGCTTTCATGCCCGCAAGCTAGGTAATATTTAAAATTCAATGATCGTATAAAAAAGGCCGAGGCCTCAACAGGTTAAAAAAAAAAACAAGAGAATTAAAAGACAGATATGGAGCCCCGTTGTTGAATATTAAAATTTGTGAAATTGTGAGCATAATGCTATCAACTTATAAGACCAGACTACGTAATATAAGGTACTGGCTACTGAAGGTCTAGTGATGGTGGGGTGGTCTAGAGGGGTGTACAAATCTTAGACAAAATAAAATATCTATAGTTTACTCAATAAATTTGTAAAAACAAAACGTGAACTTAATGTGGCAAATACGAAATAAAATTAAGCAAAGCGCAAGCGCCGTAACAATTCAATGAATAGCTATATACTTGGTTATATATACATATATATTCTCATTATTCAGGTTGTTCAGACGACTTGATTTTTTCTCATTTGCCAGCGTTACTTTAAATTCACTCTGGATCTATTCTAATAAAATCATCTTTTTTGTTTCAGCAATTCGACGCAATGTGCAAAGCCGAAATTTCATTCTTAATACCACGGATTTTTCTAAACGTAAGTCTACATATATCAATATGAACTCCTTCAAAAATAACAAAAATACTGAAATGGACTCGGTACATATAGTATTTCAAGAAGTATAAAAGCAAGCTTTTGTTTTCTACAGTAAATCAGAGTTGCATCCGGAGCCAGGGGTACTACTGTAAGTTTTTTTTGACAAATTCGATTTACTACATCGAACGCATTCGGCGGTCCGATTGGAACTTTTCGTGCTCTCCACCAATCGAAGCGCCGAACGCGTTCGATGTAGTAAATCGAATTTGTCAAAATAAGCTTACACTAGGGCTCAGAAAATATATAGTTATTCTATCTCACGAAGACCGGTGAATTATTCTATTAAACTTTATGGTCACGTGACACGTCTTCGTAAGATAGAAATACTATACTAAGAAATAAACATGATAAATCTGAAAATCACAGCCACATTTGAATATATTGAAACTATGCGATATGGCCTAGGTTAGGTTTCATTATTTCAATTTTTTCATATGATATCCAGTATTATCCAGTATATCCAAAAGTAGACAAACAATCAATTTAACTGAAAAGCACATATTTGCGAACTTTCTGCTGTATACCGTACGAACTCTTAACAGGATACCTAGATACAGTTTCCTTTAAATCTTTTCCGTCGATAAATAAACACAATTCATATTGATTTAAACTAGAAGTATCGCATCTTTCGTTCCGTTTAAATAATATCTAGGTTATGTTTTGCCAATTTCACTAAGTGACGTATAAACAGAACCTTAAGTACAATGATGTTTGCATTGTATCGTCATTACAATTTAAAACTCAACGTTGCAATCTTTCGTTGGACTCCATACAACTGCATCCAGGTTAGGTTTTATACAAGTCTTTCCAATTCTTTAGTGTACCGTATGACATAAGTCAACAGGCGACGTGACCCCAAAATAACGCAACGAGCGCTATTGTATGTTTGAACAAAACTTCCCTTGGCAGAAAATACCCTTTTTAAATGTTCAAGCTTATTTTTGTGCCTTTTACTTGACGTTGGCTTTACGGATGCAGTACACAATCAACCTCATTTTTGTAAATATTGTGACATTCTGTGAAAGAAAAGTGAGCACATTTTTTAACAAGGCCATCGGCTTTTGTGTGGACTTTCTAAATAAATTACAACGGTACCTGCACGATGAGATAGATTTTCGATTTTAAACAGTTTGAAAATAAATCTTTACTGATGTTGTACATGCTATGATGAAATACAATTTACACTTCAACTCGTAGTTTATGAAGTATGGAACTTTAGACGACCTTGATTAAATAACCCGGGTACGTCTTAAAACTGCGACCAGACACCGGAGAACGGGCAGCAGCGTCCTCTCGCTAATCGGTGAACCACTGCGATCCCCAAGCCGCCTGCCAAGCGTGGGGATTATGGCAAACCCCCTTGAGGGAGGCCTTCGTTCAGCAGTGGACGTCTTCAGGCTGATGATAATGATAATGATAATGATTAAATAATGAAAAAGGTAACTATCAATAATCTTACATAGAGGCTATATATTTTGTATCAACGAATCAGAAGAGCATAAAATGAAGTTCAATCGCTGAGTTAAAATGTTGTTTTTCAAAACAATTTTTCGTCAAAGCCACATGGATAGATTGTGTGTATTCCGTTGTGTGTAAGCATAGTAAACTGGCCCGGGTACTCCAAGCTAAAGATTACACAAATTAAAACATTGTTTCGATAAGTTATCTTTAGATAGATAGAGTAGGCATTCTTTTAGTAGAGTAGGCGTAAATAGTACAAAGTGAAATTTTATTATACAGTAGACACATAAGGTACAAACGGCAAATCGTTTTTTTTTATATTGTTTTATGGTACTGTTCATCTATGTGATTCACCAATACCCAAGTATTGACATATTTCAATTCACGTTAAGGCCATTTCAAAGAGATGCAATGGAGATAATAGCAAGATGTAATGTTGTTAGAGTTTAAATGTTACATCTAAATAGTTTTAAGTACCTATCAGAGCAATTTCTGTTTGTCGTATGGGCCTTGGGTAAGCGAATTGGGAAACTGTAATGTAATGCTTGGGGACGTCATTGGCACGTAAATAAATAAACATTTATTTTGAAAACTTTTCCACCCACACTAATAAGTTTCACTCAGCTATTATTTTCTGTGTAAATAGTTCTTAATGTGTGTATTTACTGACATTAGATACTAAAAGAACTAGTCATTTACAAACTTTTATATTTGTCTCGCCTTTTACCAAACTATTAGTCCATTTAAGTTGTCAACTTCAGTAATGAAGAAGTTGGAGCCAAAGTGAAGGCACTTACAGAAATCGGTCAGTTTATAAAAGATTCATAAATTGTGCAGTAAAATGTACCTTTCGAATAATTTTATCCATTGGCGTAATTCGGGACATAAATCTTTCAGTACAGGGCGAACAAACAAAATCATTTATTTTATAATTAATAGGCATTGTGTTGAAATGAAAAGCTCTTGTTTCCAATACAAATATCAGCTATGATACAAAAATAGATTTTCGTAAAAAAGATAATTATTGTTTATAACTAACAGCCGATAAACGCGCGATCGTTTGCCTTTCTCTATACAACTAATCAGACGACCAAACTTCCCGGCTGGTTTACAGTTAGTTAGCAATATCACAGCAAGAGTTTCTTCCGCAGTGCCTATCAATGTGGTGCGTACTGCGGCTGTACCACCTCCTCCGCGCCGGCGTGACATGGAAGGGCGCAGCGCCCATCGAGCTGTGACTACTGCCGCCCCTCCAACCCTCGGAGCCACAGCCTCGCCACTCGCAGCCCTGCGAGTCCACGCTCCTCTTAGGAGGGGCCGAAAGTGACACCGACGCTAGCCTTCATGAACTATGACGACGTCGTAGAATCTAGGTATCCAAATCAGGTTTAAGTTCAAGATTTTAGTGTAAGCTTTTTGACATGTCATATGTTAGTAAATATCCCTATTTCCGACAAGCAAAACGGCATGGAACGCAAAACATATGGTTTACTTTCAACGAATTTTCCGGTCCTGTTGCTAACTACTTTCTTAATATGGTCCTTTAAAAGCGAAAATCGTTTGCTTGAATTTCCTCGACGTACTTACGGGCACAATATCACAAGTTTAACAAAGAGTCTCAACCGCAATAACAACAACACATCCGAACGTATATGCCAGTAATTACAGCCCTTTCCTTTTAAAAGGGAAAGAGAGGAACACAGATGTGTAAATGGCGTGCACAAACTATAAAAATGTCATTACAACTTTAGCAACTAGGTTTACAGATGTTGTATAATTTTTGGAAACTTTTTGATAAATAACTTGGTAGTCAACAAAAATGTTTGATATATTGAGGCATCAGGATTCAGGGAGACCTTTTCGATAGTTCAGAACATTTTAGACGATGTAGTTGGTTATATAAAAATGGTATATGACAAAGATATTTTTTCTTAATAGAAAAACGTAACTATTACTCCAGTATTCCAAAAACAAACTCCAGTAGCTAGCAAATGTCATCAACTTATTCTTAATGACCGACTTTCCAAAGAAACATGAAAGAATAATAAATTAATTCAACTTGACGGCAGCAACGTCAGGGTCCTGTTGTTAATACTTGTAGACACAATAAAAAATCTTAACGGGTCCCGGGACCCGTGAATTGATGAATTAATACCTATGTAATTTCAGCGAAAAATTCCTTAGAAGCATGGCAAGATAACTAAGAAATATTGTTTGGTTAGAACCATCTTTGTATTCAGGACCTTAGACATTCATTCGATCTTAGATGGCACCTACATTTCTATGGCCCATTTAATCATTATATGGTGTTAAGATACACACATATCAGATGGTTTGTATTCAAGGATAAAGGAGAAAATTACTAACGTTCGCATCGAAGATCGGGTTCACAGATAGTTACGGTCGAAGGATTTGGCTCAAGGCTCCTTCTAGGTCCTTCCTTTCATAAAACGTACCTTTGAAGATGATTATTTCTATACTCTATTTATCATAACAATAGATAAATGTAGCCCAGAAAGGCCTGTGCTTTGAATATTTTTTTGAAGTTTCAGCTAATCTTGATTGGCCGATAAGATTCATTTAAGCGCAATATGCTCTGCGCCCATCATCTTTCTCAAATGGGTCTTATTTCTCAATTTTTCATCAAATTACTAAAGAATTATTGTCATGAGCGTAGTGTTTTTTCAATACCTTCGCCACGTAACATAAGAGTTTGCAGTAAAGAAAAATATACATTATTTTAAAAAGGTAATTATGTAAATGTTAGTGTGCAGCCGGTGATAAATTAGGGCGAGGTTTTGCATGCGTTGCATGCTACGTTTATTAAAGCTGCAATTAAAAAGCAAATTCTTTTGTAACTATACAATCTTTTGTATTTATTTTTTTCCTTTTCAAATTACCTTTTCAAAGTAGAAAGTAGTAAAATTATACTAAGTGTATTCGTTTATTTCAATAAAAACTACTTTCTGTTTATAAAATACGCGATTAGCTTTAGTTTTTCAAAAGCAAAGAAATGGAGGAAAGCTTTTTCTGCACAAACAACTAAAATAATTGTTTATGAAAAATTGGTATATTGCATAACAGTTGAGTTGAGTTAGTTGAGTAGTCAGTTTGAGGCTATTCATTTTATTGAAGTGATGTGATTTAGTAAAATTCACTTTACTAAAACGGAGCATAGAAGTAGTAAGCTTAATACATCAAGGCGTTTCCAAAAAAGTAAAGTGAAACAATTTTTCTAATACTATCAAGCTGTCGCCACATTTCGATATTTTGGTCTCTTACTCACAATATAAAGACGAAAGAGGACAAAAAATGGATGGATATTTTCGGCAATGGCATGTCATTTAGCGGTTCAATCTTCCATGTTATCAAGAGTACAATAAATGTTGTTTACTGCGTATCAAGTTAAGATATCAATATACAAAATTTAAGTACCTATGTATTTATTCGCATGACAAGTTTATATTTGATGCTTTAGTTCTTTAAGGTGACGAGATAATTTAAGTATATTCAGTAGTCAATAAGCTTGTAGAGAATGTAAACTTTTGTATGCTAATTTCATGACGCAAGTTATGAATTTTCAGCACCGCGATTTTGTAGGAGACATTTTTAGATCTAACAAATCAACATTTACTGTAACATCATTGTAGCCGGAGCTTTCAATTTTAAATATTGAAATATTTGAATTGAAACAGGATATTCAATATTGGTTTTCTGCATCGTGACTTTAAAGAACTTTATCCTTGTTTAAAACAATAATGAATCATTTAAATGAACAGAACATTTTAACTGAATGGTCAAAGGGAAACTTTTAATGCCATCGTGGTTTTGTAAAACATTGTGAAAACATAAATATAATTAAGTCTATGGTTAGATCAAAACTGGTTTGATCTTAAATGAAATTGTAAATACTATAATATTAGTTTTAAAGAAATATTTTGTATATAAAAATAACATAAATGTATATTTATAGACGCTGAAATAATGCTTGTTTTACTGCTTGTAAATAAATAGAAAAAATCTTGTTATTGGGTAATGTAAACTACCCACGATGTAAACGCTGTAAAAAATAGACAAGAACAATGTTAAAAAACCGTTACAATGATATTCCGATATTAAACGTCTAATAAATTGAATGTTAAAACAGTTGGAGTGGTTTAATTTTAAAGGAGTGACTTTAATAAAAGGTCACTTACTTTTCTTCGTCTTTGTTAATATCTGGAGAAATTATACAGTCTTGGCAGAGGTCATCAATAATTCAGCTTGAGCAATCTGCGACTTTTTCTTTAAAACTCATTTGTAATGTGAAACTTTGTAAGTTATTCCTACTGTACTAAGCTAGAAGGGAAAACTTTTGAGTTAAAAATTTAAATCAATCAAAGAAATATTATATTCTTACACTATTCAGGATGAGTAACAATGCTACACCAGAAGTTACCTCTTCTACAGTGAGTGTAATTAAAGACATCTGAGGTATTATGTGAAAAGTAAAAAGCTCCACACACTGAACGCGGTACGGAGAGGAGAGGCGACCGCGGTTGCAAAATTTTGTATGCATTTATAAGACAACGCATACCACACGCAGCACGGTTACAGGCCGTAAATCATACAATCCGGCAGCCGCAATTGCCGTTCCGCCCCTCAGCGCGTGCGGTGTGTGAAGATCTTCACGGCAGCAGAAACTTATTGGGTAGCTAGCACGTAAATACTATTTACAATATTGGAAGAATTTGTATTAATCGCTTGATAAGCAGATTTTCAGGATCGCAACATTATTTTTGCTGTATACCAGAGGCTTGCTATTTACCAAATGTAACCTCTACAGTACCCTACCCTGTCTAATGATACAGAATAGTTTGGTAAAAGCATTTCCAAATATGTTTTTTCTAGAATTTCTAGAATTTTCCAACTCTAAAATTCTAAAGCAGCGTGTCCCATAGGCAACGTTTTAACTTCAAAAGTTAGCTTTGATAAGGCTGGAAGTGAAAATGTGTTCATTAGTACGTCAGCTCAAACTACCCATACGAATTCACATGATTTAAAGTGGGATTTGAGTCACATTTCAACTGAATCTCATCGCATTCGCTTGATTAATGAAATTTCAAATTAATTAACTACAAACGTAGAAACTCTCCGCAGTTGGAATAGTTGGAATAATAGTTTTATTCCAGTATTATTATTTTCATTGTTTTAACTCGGATTTAAATACTTTCACGTTTTCATAAAAATTCGCAACTAGATTGACCATTGTAAAAGTAAAATATGTACTCGACAGAAGCATCAAAAGTAATCGATTATCGCACATAAGTTCAAAGTTCATATTTAGTTAAAAATATGATAAAATAGGAATAGCCCTAGTGTTATAATTCAGAACAACGTAAAGTGCTAAAACTGGAAGTTCAATTCAACAATAAATTATAGAAAATAATGTCCTTTAATGTAAAGTACGCGTTCATCTTAAAGGACGGCACCGAATCGGGTAAACAAATAACAAATCAGGAGACAACTGAAAATCTTTCAAGGATTGCCCAATTTCAAATTCCAATTTCGTCTGGCGATTCAGCGCTCTTGGCATGGATAAGGGCGCGTAAAACTATAAGATTTCAAAGGACTGATTCTAATATTCGGCTCGTTCGTCATGTTTGGCGCGTGTACACGTTCACCTTTATTAGGAAAACAGTCGAAGGTCGACAGACTCATATATTTTGTTTCAATTATGTTCATAGACTGGCCAGTACACTGAACTTTAAAGTGACCTTTAAAGGGCATACCTGACCGTTGACATACGAAACCCATCTGAAAATTAAATAATACATGGCAAAAAGGATTCATTGTTATTGAATTTAGGAGTAGTACCTACTTTTAAATAATAATACAATTTGAGAGAGATATGCTGTGTACCCAGACGACGTGATGATTTGTTGTAGATATTATATTTATAATATTTTAGACGTGTCTACCAACATGCAGCTGAATATTTTATTAAAAATGAAAATGTGTTTCTTCATGTGTACACCTATGCAGAGACTTGCTTGATAAGTTTCGTCTTTTGTGGAAAATACCCACAATGGTCTGACACATTCAGTGCCACCAAATTTTCTGGAAGTTCATAGCGATGCCGCCCTATAAAGATACGCGAACTCGCCAGGCGTGTCCGCGGCACTGCATTTAGTTAAAACATGCTAAGTTAGAGATTTTTCGAGAGGCCACTTCAAAAATCCTTTGTTTATTGCTTGAGGATTACGTACCAATAGACAATGTAGGCAAAATTTCGCAATATCACTGAAACATCAGAACACGCCTGGCGTGTTCGAGGCGTAGTTATAGAAATTCGCAAGAACACGCTAGGCGTGTCGGTGGCATTGAATGTGTTAAAGCGATCCGAATGCTCTTCGGCCAACATTGTCTTACTGAAGACATTAGGTGCAAGGAATAAGCCTCCACAAGTGAGGAAACCTGAGTACGTGTGGCGTACCCTGGGTAGTTAGCGGTGGTACTGCCATTGCTGACTGGCTGATCTTTCCACTATGGAATAAGGAATTCCCATATGATAGCTCGTGCCGACTCGAAAAAAGAAGATCGTCTCCATACTTTAAAATTTTCATCTGAGATAGTTAGGTACCTACTGAATTGAATTTTACCGACTGCCATTTGAAATCATCATCTAAGTAGAAAGAAGATTTAAACCCAATTGAAGACTTTTCTGACAGGTAACCGATTTCAGTATTGAAAAATTACATTGTTTTTAATAACTTACGAACGCGGCTCTTCTAGAAAAAATAAAAGATTTCAATACAC